>JAOVFP010000001.1:0-1237350 GCA_025738555.1 Cyathus striatus
AACCCTAACCCTAACCCTAACCCTAACCCTAACCCTAACCCTAACCCTAACCCTAACCCTAACCCTAACCCTAACCCTAACCCTAACCCTAACCCTAACCCTAACCCTTGTACCTCATGTGATTATTAGCTTGAAATTGTACTGCATTCAAGTGCAATGTGTGCAATCAAAACATAGATAGATCTCAAACCTCATACTATTCCAGTAGCTTGCACACTTCCGTCAATGCAGCAGCTATATTTGCTATCCCAGAAATTTGATGCATGAACACTTGAGTCATTCTCATCTACTTGGAGAAGATAAACAATACCCTGAGGACTTTGATATGACATTCCAGGAATTAATCTCCAGCCAGTAGAACCCAAGTATTCAGACATTTAGAGGTGATGGAAATATATTAATCCAGTGAAGCTCATTCTACCACACAGCTGTGAGAACAGTCATTTTGTCCAGTGGACTTGATACATCTATTGCGTAGTATTGCCAACATGAATAGACTTGATCCTATTATGCAGTGTAAGGTGTGCAAACTTAAAAAGCACCATACTCACTACAACATACATATTCGCACTATTTGCCACCCAATATATACAAACTATATTTTAACTTGCATATTATATGTCAACAAGGATCAGCTTTGTATGTCATTTGATTTTTAGCTGTAAATTGTATCCCAACTGGACCATGGCTTAGATATTATATGTCAGCAAGAGTCAGCCTTGTATTTAATGATGTATTTAGCTGGAAATTGTATACCAGCAGGGGTATAGCTTGCATACTATATGTCAGCAAGAATCAGCCTTATATTTCATGAGATATTTGGCTGTAAATTGTATACCAGCAGGGGTATGGCTGGTATTTCATGAGATTTTTAGCTGTAAATTGTATACCAGCAGGGGTATGGCTTGTATTTCTTGAGATTTTAGGCTGAAAATTGTATACAAGGCAGGGTCTGACTTGCATTTTGATGCATATGGGAGCCATATGTGAGATTTAGATAGTAAGGCCCCTCTACTCCGGTAATATAGTAAGGGATTGAATGGAGGATGTTGAAGCTGAGGATGATAATCATGTGGGACCGGATGATAAAACTGTTGAGGATAAGGAGGTGGATATCCAAAGAAATGCGGTGGTGCATGAGGAGGTGGATAGTAGATGGGATACAGAGGATCAGGATGCCTTCCTGGGGGACCTGGATTGTGCTGATTAGAGTACTGATGCATAGTTAAACAATGTGTACAGTGTACAACTCACCAGGTGCATACCCACTTTATACACACCTTGTGGCAACACTCAGTGAATTACGCTGCTCGTCGTTCCCAACGTTAAGGGACAATCCCCTGCGGACAATAGACAAATTAAAGAAGTACAATGCTTGGAGGCAGCGTCAATTGAAAACTGGCACCTAGAGTCCTGGTGAGCGTCACCGTTATATTCTCGTTTAGGAATAGCCCTTTGAATCCTACCAGTAACCTGGCTCGGATCATGCTGCCGATGAAACTCAGATGTATACTAAAATGTCAAGGGGCTACAACGATAAGCAAAGCACTGTAACGACAGCTTCCCATCTTGTACAATAACATCACGTGATAACTAATGGAAAAAATCTCATCTCAAAGTTTTCAACCTGAATCGCAATTCATCAACCTCTCCTTCATTCAACTTGCCCAAGTCGCTTACATTCAGATTATGGATAGGTCTACAGATGATGTTCCTGAAACGAGAAGTGTCAAACCTGTTATGTGTGTACCCATGACTATTGTATCGTGTTGGCATTAATGTTCACAGCGTTCCACATGTGAAATGTGATTCCTGTGGCGACAACAGCGGTCCTACATTTTTCTCAACAACCATCGAAGGTCTTTCAGATATCCTAAGCAACCAGTTCATGTCGGATCTTGATCGACAATCAACTTTGGCTCATATCACTCAGACAGAGGAGAAAATTCTCGAAGTAGATCAGGTGATCTATCTTCTTCAGCAAGTTGTTGCATCGCTTCAGAATGGAAAGGACCAACTGGAGTTGTTCTGTCATGAAAGTCCAATCTACCTTGGAAGGCATTAAGCCTTTACTCTCGCAATAATGCACTGTAAGATAATTGTAAGATAGTACTGAAAGCATTACAATGATACCGCAATTCATGTCTCGGAAGACTATGGAAACATTGAGCCCATTAAATCGGATACATTTGTTCGACAGATAACACAGATTTCAAGTTATTGGCGCTCGGTGGCTCTTTCTTGCCCTGAATTATGGTCAAGCATCCGTGTTGACTGTCACGAGGATGATAGAGCAGCAACCAACATGATAGAAAGTTTTGTATCGAAGTGTCTCTCACTATCAAAAGAAGTCCCGTTGTCTATCAGTTTCTCGTATAGGCTATCCCATGGATGAAGCGATATGATAATATCTGTCTTGAAGCAATTGCAAAGTGTGCACATCGATGGAAAGCACTAGATTTTGACGCAGATTGTCTCTTTCCAGAATTGTCAGCTTTCATTCCACTGGGCACTCCACTGCCTATGTTGGAATCACTGGCTGTGAACCGGCTATCTCATTCAATATCCCTTAATCCAATGCCAGCACTGAAATTCCTATGCGTGGACCGCAATTACTGTTGGGATGACCCTGATATGACGGTCTCCTTTCAATCAGCCCCATTACTGACGAATTTAATAATTAGAAAGACGAATAATATCCAGAAGAGGTTCATCGACATGCCATGGGAGCAGATAATCCACTTCGGATGTTCGGAAAACGATTTCAAGGAAGAAGAATTCTTCGATATTTTTAACGCGATGCCCAATCTCACTTCGCTGAGCTTATTTATAGGGGCCTTTAATTTTCATTGCCAAGTAATACTCCCATCATTGCAGCTACTGTCTATTAAAGAAAATTGGATGGGCGAAGTTGGACCTAATCATATCCTGGACTTCATCACAGCACCGCAGCTGAGGTCTTTTGTCATGCTATGCAGTTACTTCTCCGCGTCCAGTGTTACACAGTTCCTTCGCCGTTCCGGTTGCTCAATCGCGGACCTCACGCTTACAAAGGCGCATTTATATGAAGACTCATCGTGGATGGAGAGCAAGCAGCTACAAGATCTGAAAAAGTTGTGTCTACGCGAAACCACTCGTTTTGAATCGTTAGCGAGATACAGCATGCAAGACTTCGCGCATGGAATATTTTGTTTCCGAAGCTGGAAACATTGGAAGTATCAGATGTTCAAACGATTGACTTAGCTGGTCTGATTGCCATGCTTAAAATTCGCCTTCGACACATTCAACAACACGCAACTGATATAGAAGAAGGCAACAACGTATATTACCTAAAATCAGTAACTGTTAAGTTTCCCGGTACTTGCCCCGGGGGGACAGGGAAGAAAGGGGGATTCTCTGGGTTTGTGCAAAGATTTTCTTTCTTCAGGCCTCGTTCGTGACTCAGGGGTGGGTACTAACGGACGAACTAGTAACGGAAAGTGGGGAGACGTTTTGGGATATTTACATGTAGCCCTTCTGTTGCAGTGCTTACTATATCTACTAGTGTTTGTAGAAACATTTAGTTTGTGTAAATGCCGGTTTATCCTTGGTTATATTGCACTAGATTAATGTACTTATACACCTTTTGCGATAGTCGAAGGATTAGGTCTGCTTGTTAAGTAATATTGCGGAGACATTGATTTGTCGTGCTTGATATAAGTAAAAGGCTGGCGGTGCTAATTGGATTCAGAAAATATTAGGACGACATGCGAGTAGTTAGTCATAGTGGTGTTGAGTAGGTAGACATTAGACATGATGGGTTCGCAAGTAAGTAGACGCAGAGGAGCTTCAACGATATAAGCCTCTGACTGATCCGGAAGATGAGAATTTTGAACGTTTGAACTTGTAGACCCAGTAAGTAATACAGTCGTTGATCAACACTTCGCTAAACCCCATTAAGTTGCTATTTCTTGAATATCGTCGCAAGAACATTTTTACAAGTCATAAAAATTTGCAGATATATTGATTGTATACATTAGAGCACACATTCAAAATTTTAAGACAGGAGTCCAGGTAGTTCTTGAGTCCCTTCAAAAGTAGGAAGTTTGAGGATTGGCAGAAGGTGAAGCAAAGACTTGGTAGACGAGCTTGCGTAGAACGCTGAATCAGCAGCTTTAGTCGCCGTGCTTTGTAATCACAGTCGCCACGCGTCATACGGCCGAATGATTCCTCATCGTTTTTCTCCGCGTCCCTCCTCCGACCACCACCCCGTCTCCCGTCTCCCCGCTTCCATCCTCCTCCCCATCCCCATCCTCGCCTCGCCCACGCAGGGGGTGCGGCAACTCTCTTTTCTTTCTTATTCTTTAGGCTACTACTCGAGGCTCAGGCTTACCGGGACGATACGGGACAACGTCAACAGACACGACACACGACAGCACGCCTAAGCTCTAGGTCACCTCGACACCATGCCCATTCCCGGGCTAGGAACAGCTCTACGCAGCACTGTCCTGCGCGGGCTCACTACCTCCCGCCTCGCACATGACGCACGGCTAATGCACCGACGCGCTTTCACAGCTTCGTCTGTGGGACTCATGAGCCCCAGCACACGCAACATGCTTCCTCGCTGGGTCAATGCTTCCGGCAAGAACCTCCCAGACTCTGACGCTGAGGGAAAGGAAAGCGAAACCGAGAAAGATAAGGAGAATGACAGCGAAGAAGGAAGAAAGATGTCGAAGACGTCGACGAAGGTGACACAGTCAAGAAGGACGAATCTACCCCCTCTTCATCCTCAGCCGAATCCTCCGACACACCCACAGGCGAATCCCAAACACCTCCCTCCGACTCCCCCCCAACACCCTCAACCCCCTCCTCACCAGGCTCAATAGCAAAACAATCCGTCCCGCTACACTACCCGCAAGTCCTCGCCCTCCCCATCGCCCGCCGTCCCCTCTTCCCCGGATTCTACAAAGCAGTCGTCATACGCAACCCCTCCGTCGTCACAGCCCTCAAAGAAATGATGAAACAAGGCCAACCTTACCTCGGCGCATTCCTCCTCAAGGACCCCAACGCCGACGCGGATATTATTACTGATCTCGACCAAGTCCACCCCGTTGGCGTTTTCGCGCAGATTACGAGCGTGTTTTCAGCCAAAAATGCCGATGGGGAGGACGGGGAGGGGCTTACTGCCGTTCTGTACCCGCATAGACGGATTAGGATTACCGAGCTGGTCAAGGCTGGTGACGAGAAGGAAATGGACAGGGAAGAGGCGGAGAAGCCCCAGACGGTTGAGCCGCCTGCGATTCCTACGCCGCCTGCTACACCCCCGCCTGAGACTGCGGAGGGAGAGAAGAAGGTTAAGGAGCCTACGCGTATGTTCTCTTCCTTTCTTTCTGCTCGTCTTACTTACGATTAGTACAGCGTTCGTTCCCACTTCATTCCTACACAAATTCCCCATCTCAATCGTCAACATCGAAAACCTGACAACGCTACCGTACAACAAAGACGACCAGTACATCCGCGCCTTCATGTCAGAGATTGTATCCGTATTCAAGGACATTGCCCAGCTGAACCCCCTCTTCCGGGATCAAATCACCAACTTCAGCATCAACCAGGTACCTATCCCCACTCTCACTCGCTCTCCCTCACCACCTGACTAACACACCCCCAGATCGCCTCAAACGTCTTCGACGAGCCAGACAAGCTAGCCGATTTCGCAGCGGCAGTATCAACAGGCGAAGTCCAAGAACTCCAAGACGTCCTCGAATCCCTCTCCGTCCCGGACCGTCTCCGCAAGTCCCTCCTCGTCATCAAAAAAGAACTCATCAACGCCCAGCTCCAATCAAAACTCTCCCGAGACGTCGATTCCAAGATCGCCAAGCGCCAGCGCGAGTACTATCTAATGGAGCAGTTGAAGAATATCAAGAAGGAACTGGGGATGGAGAGCGATGGGAAGGATAAGCTCATTGAGAAGTTCCGTGAGAGGGCGGCGGCGTTGAAGATGCCTGAGACTGTGAGGAAGGTATTTGATGAAGAGTTGGCGAAGTTGCAGGGGTTGGAGCCTGCTGCTAGTGAAGCAAACGTGACGAGGAATTATTTGGATTGGATTACTCAGGTTCGTCCCCTCCCCTCCCTCTCCCTTGTCGTTTTGTACTGACGCAGCGTAGATCCCTTGGGGCAGACATACCCCCGAGAACTACTCCATCACGCACGCCCAAAAAGTCCTCGACGAAGACCACTACGGCCTCACAGACGTCAAATCCCGCATTCTCGAGTTCCTTGCTGTAGGCAAACTCCGCGGAACCGTGCAAGGCAAGATCATTTGCCTCGTCGGCCCTCCTGGCGTTGGCAAAACCTCTATCGGAAAGTCCATCTCTCGCGCCTTAGGGAGACAGTTCTTCCGCTTTTCAGTGGGTGGGTTGACGGATGTAGCCGAGATCAAAGGACACCGGAGGACGTACGTCGGTGCGCTCCCAGGCAAGATTATTCAGGCTCTTAAGAGGGTGGGCACGGAGAACCCTTTGGTGTTGATTGACGAGGTGGATAAGATCGGGAGGGGGCATAATGGCGATCCTGCCAGCGCCTTGTTGGAGATGTTGGATCCGGAGCAGAATGGTGCTTTCCTTGACCATTAGTGCGTTCTTCCTCCCCTTCTTCGTGTTCGTGTATGCTGATAAGGTGCGTAGCATGGACGTCCCTGTTGACCTCTCTCGCGTCTTGTTCGTATGTACAGCCAACAACCTCGACACCATCCCTGCCCCGCTGCTCGACCGTATGGAGGTCCTCGAAGTCTCAGGTTACGTCTCAGAAGAGAAGAGCGCCATCGCCTCTCGTTACCTCGGCCCTCAAGCTAAGGAGGCCAACGGTCTCGGTAGCGCTGACGTCGTTCTCGACGAAGCCGCTGTTGATATTCTGATCAAGTACTACTGCCGTGAAAGTGGTGTTCGTAATTTGAAGAAGCATATCGACAAGGTGTGTTTTGAGATTTGGGTATGGGTTTTGACTGAAGGCGGCCATAGATCTATCGCAAAGCTGCGTTGAAGCTCGTCCAGGATCTGGGTGAGGAGACGTTCCCTGAACCCAAAGAAGGCGAGGTTAGCCCAGAGGCTGCAGCTGCCGCCGTCGAAGGCGAAGCTTCCTCTACAACCACCGCCAAGGACTCAACGTCCAAGTCTACGCCCGAGGAGGAGAAGCCTCAAACAGTACCCAGCACCGAGCCCAAAGCCAACGAACCGCAAGCCGAATCCACTAGCGCTGAAGACCCCGAGAAGGCCGTGACGACGCAGGAGCGCAAGCCAATGGAGATTCCCGCTGATGTCCACGTTCGCATTACACCCGACAATCTGAAGGACTATGTTGGCCCACCAGTGTACCAAAAGGACCGGATGTATGCTTCCCCTCCTCCGCCGGGTGTTAGCACTGGTCTTGGGTATCTCGGGAATGGGAGTGGTGCGGTTATGCCTATCGAGGCTATTGTACGTTTGCGTCTTTTCTTTTGCGTTGGGTAGTACTGATAGGATTGATCGTAGAGTATGCCGGGGAAAGGTGGTCTGCAGCTTACTGGTAAGCTGGGCGAAGTCATCCGGGAGAGCGCGAACATCGGCCTTAGCTGGGTCAAAGCCCACGCGTACGACCTCGGTATCACAGAGAGCCCTGATGACCAATTCCTTACCGATCGCGATATTCATGTGCATATGCCTGAAGGTAGCATAGGAAAGGAAGGCCCCAGCGCGGGAACTGCAATTCTGAGCGCGTTTGTGAGCCTGTTTACGAAAACAAAGATTGATCAGGATATTGGTGGGTGTTTTCTATGTTTTGCATGAATGCTGTTGCTTAGCGCCTACGTTACATAGCTATGACTGGGGAGATCTCGCTCGTCGGGCAAGTGCTCCCTGTTGGTGGGCTCAAGGAGAAGATCCTTGCTGCTCACCGTGCCGGCATCAAGACCATCATCGCCCCTGCAGCCAACCGTCCCGATATCGAGGAGAATGTCCCCGAGAGCGTCAAGACCGGCATTCGATTCGTATACGTCGAGAATGTAAGGGAAGTGCTAGCGGAAGTGTTCAAAGGTCAGCCTGTTGTCGAGAAGTGGAAGGATACATTAGGCCTTTAGGCGTTTTTCTGTGAGGAGAGTGCGGGTAAAGATATCTTTGCTACTCATGGATATTGTACACGACGAGGGCTCCCTCGTCGATTGTGTAACGAGGCATATTCGCGATAGATGCGGATGACGTAATGCCTCGTTCTGACACGACCACATGCTTGGAGGATCGGTACTCCTCTTTTTATTTCCATGCGCAATATACATCAACTACACAATTACCCTTAGCACTTATAGTGTATTTTAGATATCTACCAGCCCAACTCATTGATCTGCGTGCTGTGTCCGACTCCCGAGAGCTTTGGTAAAGTTTGGCCCTGGGTACCCGTGTATAGCTGTATAGCACTTGTTCTATATTTAGGTATTCGTTTATAGTGTTCGTTCCCTTCTCACAAACAAACTGACAACATGGGCGAAAGCTTTTTGTTCTCTTTTGGTCAGATGATGGGATGGTATTTCTGGACACAAATACCTGGCTGGCTTCCGCCCAGGATAATTCAGTTGAAGCCTTTCCAAGCAAGGCTTACCCAAAGTTGCATAATGCTTATCTAGAACTTTGTTTTACACAACACCCTCTTTTGCCCACCCTGCTCCCCACGTTGTTCTATACAGCATAAAACCTGGCAATTTCACTGAACTGCACTATCAGTTATCATGTCCCGTCATATTCAATCTTACATCAAAGGCCGCGACATGGAAACGACAGAGTCGATGCTTCCAGGCGCACTCTTACGGTATGGGATCAATCCGGAGGATTGGAGAGAGTACACATTGTTCGTGAGTTACGATGTTTCTGGTAAGAGCGCCTCCTCTACCTATGTCAGCGCTCGCTCACAGCGATTCAAGGAAACAAAAAGCAAGAGACGTGTTTTGCCTTCAACGAATATCCGTTGCAGCGCTTTCGTAAACTAAAAGACGAGATGAGGAACCCTGTATTTGTACTCAGGCATGTTGACGATATTCCATCACCTGTTACACGTGCGCGGATGAAAGGTAAATCACGCGAACGACCTGTGTTGGGCAATTCCTGCAGCTCGAGTGAAGCGGAGGCACGTCTGCTGCGTACGGAGGACGCATCTTCGTTTGGGATTGCAATATTTCCATACGCCGCTGTGCAGAATGATGAACTAGACATCGACTTGTGAGTTTCGCTTATTTCCTTCTTTTCTCTGTTACTGATAATAACATAGAGACGACACGGTTTTAGTTATATCGAAACCTGAACCAGGATGGTGGTTAGTGCAGCATCACATACCAGCTGGAGACCGTTCTTCACCGCTTCGGGGACTCGTACCATCCGGATGTTTCCTCGAAACATCGGTTCCCCCGCTCCATTTCTCGAATTACCGTGCAGACTCGACTTTTACACGCTCACTCACAATACCATTTTCCGACGTTCTCTCCCGATCGAGACGAGTGATCATGCTTGCAAACTATACCGCAAGAGATGAAGGAGAACTTACGGTGCTTAAAGAAGAGCTCGTAAACGAATACAAGCGGTACTACAATTGGTCGTACGTCATTAAATTGGAGAACGGAGAACGGGGATGGGTGCCGGTACGTACACCATTAACTCTTGAGACATGTCTAACTGAGCGTTAGGGATGGTTGGTTGCATCGAAATCGTGATGGTTTTATAAATATGTTATTATCTCCTCATCTACAGTAACATATGCATTCCATTTCGTCTACATTGGAGATTTATGGTTATATTTATCGGAACGAGATATCGATCAGATAGGTTACATACAAGTATATGTAACTTTTATATTCGGGAAATTATAGCATGTAAAAACAGGATAAGTATATAGCACATACACATATGCGTTGAAATTTACAGCAGATATGATATATACCATTGCTGTAATATATCTACTTCGGTCGTTCATTGCGAGAATTTCGGCAATGCACTCACACGTCATCTTCAATTAATCAAAGCGCTTGACATACAATGCAAAATAAGCATATAAATAACGCCGCAAGCAGTACTATATATATATATATCTGGCTGCATCGTTTGAAAACCTGACCTCGGCCGCGTCTGCGCTCAACAGCAGAATACGTAGGATCTACTTCTAAGATCGATCCGAGCAGAGGCGTTAATAATAAACTCACAGAATGTCATTTTGTGCAGCGTTGATGATTTGTACGACGCAAACGTCCGTGGAACAGCCGCCCATGGTCGATCATAGTCATTCACGTTCCCCAGACACATTAATACTAATACCGTACTAATCGTACAAAGTACGAATTAAGCTGCTTCTCTGATAGGACGGATCTCAATGCAGTCTACTAAATCTATAGAGCTTCCACATGTTCGTAGTTGGATGCAGGTGTCGGCTCCTCTAAGTGCGATGGTGCCCGTCGTTGTAACTTGTTTTCACATTCTTGCAGAATTTCCAGTTAACATGCGCTAAAGTAGGCGATTTCCCATATGCTGCTTCTGTATATATGCTGTTACTCTCATGAAATAATGTGATTATTTGAGATACTTTGTGTATAGTAATGCTACTTGCATTCCTAGGAACATTATCCCACAGAACCTATCTAAGAGACATCCTGCGCTATAGATCGGGTTGCCCGGCGGTAATCCAAGGGACCTACAAAATGATGCCTTGATTGATAAATATCAGCGTTCCTGTGGCTCGTGTGAGTGTTATACACGCATTGAGAAATCCAATCACTGTCCATCAGCTCCTTCCTGGAGAATAAGCGTTCCGGAAACGCTGTCATTGGCTGCGCTTTAAAGAGGCCCTCCACATACTACTAGCAACTCGCCTTTTCCGCCCAATGGCTGCCGTCACAGGTCTGCCCATCATCGTCGCTGGTCTCAACCTCGCTGGTAGCCTTTTATCTTTTATTGGTGCTGGGTTTATCATAGCGACTTATATTATTCTACCACGAAAGCGTCATTTCCGACATGTCCTGATTCTTAATCTTGCCACCGCAGGTTTGAACTCCCTAACTCCGAGTCGAGCAATAATATGCATACGCTGACCGTAGCACAATAGATTGTTTCAATGCGCTCAACCAATCCATCTCTGGTCTATATATTGTAATTAAGAAGAGGGCCCTTACGGATAGTCGCCTATGCACTACGAATGGTTTCATCGTTCAGTTCACAGTTCAGGTTCGCATGAATTTCACAAGCATTTACTAGTACTGGCCTAATTTAATTTGAAGGCTACCGATTGTGCCATACTCGCTATTGCAATCGCCACAGTATTCAACGTCACTCGATTTAAGCTACAATCGCCGCTTGTTATATGGGATAGAAGTAAAGTAGCACTGGTCACCTTTGGTATATGGCTACTGCCGGCTATAACTTGTAAGTTTTGTGATTCTCAACAATTAAGGTATGAGCTGTAATATTTTTATTTGGAAGCTGTTGCTGCGCTTGTAACGCACCGATTTGGGCCTGCGTCAGGTAGTTGGTATGTCTTTCGTTTAAGTTGACCATGAAAGTATCTGAATTAAAGTAATACATACCAGGTGTTGGATTGTAGCAAACCCTAAGTATCTTCGATACATTCTAACTCACGGATGGAGATTTGTATTTATTTTCATCGAGGTAAGAATAGTATCAATGCTCCTGTTGTTATAATACTTACTTTAAATTCTAGATTGGCCTGTACACATATCTCGTGAGTCGTATCCCGGTCTGAAAGTATATGAAATTAATAGTTAACTCCAGCATTTCTTCCTACGAAAACACTTTCAAAATCTTTCCAGGGTGATAAATAATTCCAGCGCGAGCCGAACCCTTACGCAATCTCAAAGCTCAGTGAAAAAAGTAGCATTGGACGAAGGATCTGAAGCCGCCCTTGTACCTCTACCTATGAAGTCGGTCGTCACAGAGAGAAAACAACAGTGGTATAACGTTGCATCTCATCGCAGCGGCGGTGAGCAACTCGACCCAAGGTATAGGTCCATCCAACGAATACTACTTCTAAACGCATACCCGGTCGCGTATATTATACTGTGGATTCCAGGAATAGCCAATCGCCTTGTAGAATTAACTGGACACACATCCAAAGTAACGCAAGTGCTACAGGCCTCAACACAATTTGTAGGACTAGCAAATGCATTGACATATGGATGGAACGAGTCGATAGCTAGGCAGCTCTTTCAGCGATCAGAGTTTGATAGGTACGACGTGTAATATTAACTTTTGATTTTGTTCTGTACGTACGTAGCCAGGATACTTAATGTTTATTTTATGGACCACAATGGTCCAACGATGTTCAATGAAAGCAGTGCTTAAGTAGGAACCTATTATTAGTTCGATCTCGGATCAATCGATAAACGGAACCATCTAAACTTGGTGGCTTAGCGAGAACATAAAATCGTTTTCAGACTGTGATAGGCGTGGACAGCAGGTGGTACCATAGCAGCCCTGAGGAGACGGTAATTCACGGCGAGTGACCGAAAAGTGTAGGTCAAAAAATAGATAGGCATGGATTGAAAGGGATGTGAGGGAAGGTAGCGTTTGGGTAGCGTAGCAAAACTGAAACCGGGGCGCATATCATAGTGCACACTATGC
Organism: Cyathus striatus; assembly: GCA_025738555.1. Taxonomy (NCBI): domain Eukaryota; kingdom Fungi; phylum Basidiomycota; class Agaricomycetes; order Agaricales; family Nidulariaceae; genus Cyathus; species Cyathus striatus. The sequence continues at coordinate 12,621 of JAOVFP010000001.1, forward strand.
AATTCAGTTGTTCTATACGATATCCTTCCGTATAACCTTATGTTTGGGTCATGTACCACCCTCTATATTGCTGAGATATACGTATTCTTAGAGTGTGGCTAAGACAGAGTACTGAAGCACTGACGAATTATGTACAAAGAACAATGTACGTAGCTCCGTACTGTAAATATCGAGCGCTTTACACAACTAGGCACCATCCTCACCGACCCCGATAGGTGATCGACATTACGGCGACCATCGGAATAGTAGTTGCTATGAACTCTTAAGAACTCCGCCCACCACTGGTGTAAAATGCATGGAACCAACATAATTGCATTCCCCTGGTCAAGCCTAGGCATTTACTTCACTGCAAAAGATCGATTTTCAGTCTCCATGTTTCCCCTAGTCCAACACTCTACCAAATATTAATTTCCTGCAGACTTCAAGTTGTCAAAGGTTGTCAACGCCATATGATGAGATGACTGTGATGCTCTGTGATGGCGGGAGCGCTCTCAATTCGCTGATCTTACCACTTCGCTGTGAGAGCAATTACCCAAAAGGATCTATCTCTAATCTAACCGGCGGGTTCTTAGCTGCTTCCGTATGTATGTGATCTGATTTGTGCAAGCGTATTGGCTCACACATACGTACGTACAGCAGTGTGTCACCTTGAATTGACTCCCATCAAAACATAGTCGGCTCCCAATTGCTTTCCTTAAACCTGAATGATGAGACTGGAGGCGCTTCCATGCGGTCTTAAAAAGGATTTTGGCCAACCATTCCGCACCTCTAACTCTTTTCCTGCATGACCACTGTCTCGGGGCTCCCCATTGTCATAACTAGCCTGAATCTCGTTGGGAGCCTTTCGTCCTTCTTAGGCTCCGCGTTCATTATCATAACATATGTTATATTACCAAAGAGGCGTCACTTCAGACATGTATTGATATTGAATCTAGCGACATCTGGTACATTTTGATTCAATCGTCATACTTTTATCGATTGACAATTCCACATTTAGACTGCCTAAACGCACTGAACTTATCGATCTCTGGGCTCTACATCTTGATTAAACGAAAGGGACTTTCTGATGGATCTGCCTGTCTCGCTAACGGGTTTCTTGGTCAATTCACTGTTCAGGTTTGCTTGCCTTCCAGTGTAATTCGTCAACAGCAGTTATTGATATTGGTGAAGGCTACAGACTGTGCAATACTTGCGATTGCGATTGCGACGGTGTTCACGATTACAAGTTTTCAGCTGCAAACGCCGTTCGTTATCTGGAGCACAAGAAAAGCGATATTAGTGACCGTTGCGGTGTGGTTTTTGCCTACTATAACTTGTACGTCGTTAGCAAACATTTCTTGTCGCAATCCTAATCTTTTCTCTACAGCTTTTATTGCACTTGGAAAGGGCTGGTACGGCCCAGCTTCAGGAAGCTGGTGGGTTTATTTCTGCGTTTGGATTCGGAGGAGCCATTAAACGTTGGATTTCCCAGGTGTTGGATTGTACAATATCCCCGATATCTGCGATACGCTCTCACTCACGGCTGGCGACTTTTATTCATTGTTATTGAGGTAACTACCCATCCCTATGACTGATAATTGATTAACATTAATAATGTCTCAGATTTCCTTATACGCTTACCTCGCAAGTCATTGAAATTTACTGCATATGCTATACGCTGACAATATATTTCAGCACGTGTTTCTGAAGAGACATTACCAAAATATGTCTAAAGTGATGGAGGCACCGAAGAGCCAAATGACATGGAGCTCATTCTGGAAAAAGGCGAAATTCGATAATAACGAGGAATCATCGAAAAATTCCGAAGTAATACTTATAGTGGCGCGCGACACAGAAGTAGCAGCTAAGAAGTCAACTACTAGTAGTATCGATCCGAGGTATAGGTCTATCCAGCGCATTCTCCTTCTTAATGCATATCCTTTGGCATACATAATATTATGGATACCCGGGATAGTCAATCGTTTTATCGAACTGACCGGTCACACCTCCCGTGTAACCCAAGTACTGCAGGCTTCGACCCAATTCGTAGGATTGGCAAATGCATTGACGTACGGTTGGAACGAGTCGATTTCTAAGCAATTACACAAGAAACTCTCAACTGATGATGACATCTATCGGGAAGAGAATACGGAATAGTGAGCTAGAAATAGCGTATTTTAGATAGCTAATTTATGATATTTTGAATGATGTTCGATGTATAATATGTTTAACAATGAATAACACGACAATCTTGTGTCCATAGTATCCGTGGTTTTATCTGTCACACGACAAGAGACGACAAGCGGTAATCATGAAAAGATAGACACAATGTGAGATAATGTGTATCACGTATCTATCATGTTTCCCTTCCTGTATAATCTGTTATACGATATGTCTTTAACATGATCTACATTAGTAGTTGGTAATGGTTTGGTAATGTGCCTGTCAGCGGAACAGCCCCCATGACATCCCGTCGATCTCGGTCTTTGGCTCGCATCCTATGATCGTCCAGATATAAGTAGCGTACATAAATGCGCTCACTGCTGTGTACTTGTACTTCATTGTTGATCACTTTGCGAATGATGCTCCCTGATGGAATTATTTTGGCTGCGTTGCGTTACATAGGTATGTCGGCCCATAATGCTATCTCCCATGAAAGTTCATCCCCAACCCAACCACAGGGATGGTTAGTATTACTCGTACATATTTTTAGTATGTACCACCAACGAAGCCTCTACCTGACAACAGAAATTTTTATCATCGTCTACCTGAACATATGTAGTCATTCTCCCCGTCTCTATACTACGCATTTGATGATATATATAGCTTCTGGCTGTACATCTGGCCGCACAAGCAGTGCTAAAGCACTACTATGCCTGGCATGCCAAATCATTGATAGATGCTACTACAAAAAGTTCTGATCAGTGACCGGTGACCTCCGAGTCATAGCGCGGAAGCCTTCCAGCCTCCGGGTCTATTATTATTTCCAAAATGTCTACTATTTAAGGAGCTTCTGAGACCACGTTGACGTGGTTTCTCTCAGAGCAGGTTCTCCTACGCTTTGACAGCTAATGCACCCCTATGTCACGGGTCTTCCCATCGTTATCGCCGCACTCAACCTCGTTGGAAGTCTTTCCTCCTTCATTGGCTCAGCATTCATCATCGTAACCTATGTGATCCTACCGAAGAAGTGCCATTTCCGACATGTGTTAATTCTGAATCTTGCTACCTCTGGTCTACACTCGCTTTAACGATGAGATCCCACATGAAATGCTGATTTTGTTGTATCTAGATTGTTTAAATGCGCTGAACCAAGGCATCTCTAGTCTATACATTTTAATCACAAGACAGGGTCTTTCTACTGGATCTGCATGCGTTGCGAATGGGTTTATAGGCCAGTTCACCGTTCAGGTCTGTTCCCGCGTTACTCTGGTTACAAATATAATTTCTAAAGCAAGCAAAACAGGCTACTGATTGTTCTATACTTGCTATTGCTATTGCAACCGTATTCACCATCACTCAATTCAAACTTCAAACTACGGACGTGATCTGGAGTACAAGGACAATTATCGTTGTAACTGTTGGGGTCTGGATTATTCCCGTCATCACTTGTAAGACTCACGATGAGGGGATATTAGTACTGCGCTAATAGTATATTTTACAGCCTTGATAGCACTTGTAAAAGGATGGTACGCACCAGCAACTGGCAGCTGGTAAGCCATTTATAAAAATATATCCGTAGAGCATGGCACGAATGATTCGTTAGGTGCTGGATCGTAGAAAACCCAGGATACATTCGATACGCTCTTAATCACGGATGGAGATTCTCGTTCATATTCATTGAGGTAAATGACAGTCATTTTTCCAACGCTATTCAGGTTAACTCAAGGTTGGTACTATCTACTTTAGGTAGCACTGTACATTTATCTGGTATGTTATCGAGCATTTTACTACGTTAAGAGCATTGTAGAGATCATGTTACTCAACAGTACGCTTTCTTAACCAAACACTACCGATACCTATCCAAAGCTGTCGATTCCCCGAAGGCGTACTTGCGTAAAGAGCCAGTGCTGGATCCCAGACATAGATCTGTCCAGCGTATTCTCCTTCTCAACGCCTACCCTCTGGCGTACATTATCCTATGGATACCTGGAATCGCAAACCGCCTTGTTGAACTATCTGGGCATACGTCGCGTATCACGCAAGTGCTACAGGCCTCAACGCAGTTTGTGGGACTAGCCAACGCTTTAACATACGGTTGGAACGAATCAATTGCGAAACAGTTATACAGAAAGCTCGATTTGGATAGCAACTCTGACAGTGAAAGATCTATATAGCGGTAACAATATTTCGGCATACTTGAAGCATATGCAGTATATATTGTAGCGTGTACCAGAACCGCATGCCTCGCTTCTTCGTCTTCTTCGTTAGGCGACCAAATGTCGTGATCGACCGCCACAACCATTCACATTGGCTTACGTAATCATACAATCTTGCGTGGGAATTAAGTGGGAGTGTGAGAACAGCAACAGGAAATCATTAGTTATTTGTGATAAAAATCAAAAAAGTTAGACTATCCAGTACGAACGGAAAATGATTGAGAACACAGGTATAGTAGTAAAATAGTGATATCCAGGCTTAAATAAGGCTTATTATAGTGCTTGGCTATACTTACTGAGAGTCAAGACAAATCTCTCCAAATTCTAATATCCGGTAGCAAGCAAGTAGCGAATCGCGTGAGCACATATCTATTCTTATAGATATATATGGTATGCGGCTGAATGTCTTGTTTCTCCTTCCTTCAGTCCCCTCTAAGCTCCCATTGCGCGGTGCAGCTTGGGCGCAGCGCGCCTTTGCCCATGGACCAATTAAACAATAACAAACAATATCATGTGATACTCGAGACCAATCAACAAACCCCGGTTTCCCAGGGATCGCGTTGTGCTCTTTCTCTTCCTCCACCACTATGCATCGCTGCTCTCCGACTTCAAGACACAGTCCACCCCGACAAATCGTTTAAGCTAAGTGTTCATATTCGCATGTTCTCAGCTTTCCTCTCATTCGATGACAGAAACAGAATGAAAGCCTACTATGTGGCAGATTCAACACTAAACGGAACCGCTCTCATCTCATCTCCCTTCCTCATACGCATCAAGACTAAGTGGTACCGCACTCTTTTCCCTTGTTCCCTCCACCCCCTCAGCCTCTTCACTATCCTATTTGATCGCTAGTCCGCAAGTCCAAGTATCTGGCAGTGTATCCCTCCCCGCCTCACCAGGGCTAGTTGTACCGCCCACAAGCTATCAGGGAATGGTGACTGTGACTAGCACGAGCGTGAGCGTGCACAGTTACAGTGCGTTAAAGTGGTAGTACCGGCGTTGAGAAGGTGGTAGTTGGTACGGGGTGGTTGTGGACCGTGGTTGTCGGGGTTTTGATTGGTTGGTAGTGGGGACGAGCTGATAATGTGGTGACAGTAGTGGGATCGACGTGCGAGTGGGTGCGGCAGGTTGAGGTTAGACGAGGTGGTACGCGCCATATGGGCCGGACGGTGGTGGAAGTTTCGTAAATGGAAGGAAATGAGAGACGAAGGGGGGTTGCAAGATAATATGGGTCGGTATGATGGTAGGATGTATTGTTAGTAGCTATAATTATGGTAGCATGTATTTACATATACATACATGTAATTTTAATAATATATATATATATTACATGCACATATATCCACCCCCTAGAAGAAAGCAGCGTCTGGAATATCTAGAATAAATTCCACGTTCTAAGATAATAATATGTACTTCAGCTGATAAGAATCAAATTGACGGGACAATGGTCCCATCACGTGGTAAGAATGGGACATCACTTAGCCTTGAGCTTGAAAGAGGGAGGGAGGCATGCGGTTTAGGAACACCGTAATATTGGGTTGGCGTGAAAATGGTAGAAAAATGGTCTTATGATCACGTAAATTCGGAAACGAGGAATCGAACCCCGAGCTGCCGCGATCAACGATGATATCAATGAGAGGCGGCAATGTTAGCCGTTACACTATATCCGATTTGCACCTAAACGCAAAATGTTGGCTTTAGCTAGTACTTACATAGTAGCACAGTACATATATATGTCGCTATGTATTTCCGGCCAGTCCGGCCTGGTTGCTGAGGGTGGTGCGTCATTGTCAAGAACATAGCTGCACAAATAAACCCAGAACTTGCTCAAACCGATCCAAGAACAATCCGAGCGGCGAGAACGTCTTCAAAACTTCCAATCCGCAAGCATTCGATCTGAGCGGAGACAGTGACAGTCTACTTAAAGTGCTCGATAAACTAGGAAGGGCATCATGGAGCCGTGTCGACAGTTGAAACGGACATTTACGACTACGCGCGTCATGCGCCAGGACTGGCAGTTCAGATTTGTCTATAACAATTGACCTGGCAAGTTGAACATTGAAATACTCAAAACGCTGTCAGTTATTAACATCATAGGGCTTCGTACATCCCGTAATGCAAGGTCTACTGCACAGTGACCATGTGCGCTAGGATATATAACGAACTCGAGCAGGTCACTAATGTCTCATCTCCCGTGATATGCTCACCATGGCAGACGAATTATACGCACCATTCAAAGACAACTCTACCTCGGACATCACTCTCATCTCCTCAGACAAGATCCACTTCCACGTCCACAAAATCATTCTCTCACTCGCATCCCCACTTTTTAAAGACATGTTCACTCTTCCTCAGCCTTCCTCCTCACCTCCTTCCTTGCCTACAATTCAACTCACAGAAACCAGCAGTACAATAACATCCTTCCTCCGTCTCGTATACCCTATCCCCGATCCAGAGCTCGTAGATCTCGTCGACATCGTCCCCATCCTCGAGGCAGCTACGAAGTATCAGCTGGAGGAAGCTACGCTTTTGGCTCGTGCTGCGCTGCGGAAAATAATACCGAAGAAGCCGCTGGAGGTGTACGCCGCAGCCTGTCGTTTCGAGTTGGAAGATGAAGCGCGCCTAGCTGCGCGGCAGTGGATGAGCGCACCCAAATCCGAAGTAAAGATCGAGGGTTCTGGGAGACTGACACCTTGGGATTGGACAGCCCCTGGGATATGCTGTATACCCGAGCTGGAAGACGTTAGCGCAGGGGCGGTGTATCGCTTGATGCGATTCGCGAAGAGTGGTATCGATCCAGGCAAATTTGTACATCCTGAATCCAGGCAATTTCAGAACGACAAAGAGACTGTTCCACCTGAATTGTGGTACGACGATGGTGATGTTATAGTAAAGTCTTCCGACGGATTTACCTTTAAAGTTCACCAGCTTGTTCTTCAGCTGATATCTAACACGTTACTCGAACATCTGTCGACGAAACACGGGGACGCAGCTTCGCCACCGACCATTGATTTATCTGAGACAGGACAGGTCCTCGTGCAATTTCTTCGCATGTGTTACCTCGAAGCCTTGTTACCCATGGATCCATCCTGCGAACCGCACCTTTCTTACGCCGTGCGAGAAGTTGCCATCAAATACAGTGTACACAGGGTCTTGCTGATGGCGCAGCAGAGATGGATGGAAGCAGCCAATATGCACCCGCTACAATCATTCTTCATTGCAAAGTCCCATGAAAAGTTGACTATGTCAAAGTTACTGTTTCGGAAAGGAGTTCCAGTCGAGAGCACCTACGTTCCTGAGATGGAAGATTATCCGGCGCGGGACTACTTTCGCCTCCTACGATATTACCATAGATGCAAATCCAAACTTGTCGAGGTAGGCAGTGCATTCGAGAGGAAGTCTGGGGAATATTGGGACGAGAGTACATCCTCATGGTGGAGATCTACGAAAGGGACAGAAGTAGTCGGAATTGGATTGCCCATCATTCAGCGGGAGTTGAGGAGAAATAACGCCGTGGAGGATCTGGGCAAATTGGTAAAGGAGAGCGAAGATTTGAATAGGAATATTACGGAGGCACTGGATAAGGTACGCGGTGATATTCTCACCCTGGAAGAGACTTGTAAATGTGCTAATCTGTAGGTGTCATTCGATAATTGAATCACGTACTCAACACGTACATACTACGCATAAATTAACGGTTGTAAGCAAGCGTATGTAGCTTACTGTTCTTAAGATTAGCGTAGTGGGCGTGAAGGCCTTCAATTTCTGGGCCAAACGCATACACATCGTATTTAACACATAATTTTAAAAGAAGAGAAAGGGGAGGACGTTGCCATCGACTCTGAATGGATCCTCGGTATCAGGACTAAACAGTCCATCTTCAAGCATGCGTACGCTGGCTACGCCTAATGGAAAGTACCACTACTATTGGCCCTCTACGCTGCGGCATGAAATCAAGAATATAAAATGAATATCTATACTTATTAGTCCATACTCCATGACTAACGCGCGATTCCTCAGGGTGTCAAGTGCAACATATGAGATAAGTATTTTAAAGAAAAGGAAAGAAAAATTTACGATACTTCAATCACCACATTCGGATACGGGGAATCGAACCCCGAGCTGCCGCGAGAATCTAACTATCGAAGGTCGTCGCTATGAAAGGCGGCAATGTTAGCCATTACACCATATCCGACATACAAAATTACATTAAGTACTTATGCGAGGCCGTTTTTATATACCAGCGTCGACATTTTGCCATGTCGTGTGTTCGTTTCTATCAGTTACTATGTCTCCTTGAGGCCGTCAGGAAATGACACCCCTGTTTTACCCCATATGCTTTCAGCTTTTTTGAGAAAGCTTTTATACCCCGTATACTCTCGTCTCATATATAGGATCACAGAAGGAACTTCTCCATGCAGTCTGTAGTATCGACTTTCCATATCTCAGCGGTACCAGTACCAGCTATATGAGTCTCACGTCCATAAGTCATCAGTGTCGCGTTCGTGTGGAAAAAAACATTGTGTTGAACCGCTTGCCAACTGGAAAATAAGAAATCGTCCGACCTCTAGCCAAAAATAAATTTTGAGACAGGTATGCCGTCAGAAACTGTGGATAGGATCACCGTGTTCACCACTAATAGTAATTGAGATGCAAATCATAGGTCACATGTTAGTTAATCTTTCTAAGTTTGAGCGTATTTGAACGTAGTGCCTTGTCGGAACTTCATGACGCACGCTGCCGACTCTGTAACTGACTGGGTTTTTCTAGAATCGACTGCGATAGTGATATTCATCATAATAAGTATGCATCTTTCATACCAACTTCATGACGCGTCGAGATGCCGACTGCGGTGATTTACTAGACTGTCACTATCTAGCATTCATACCATCGTGACGTGTCCAATGCCGACACCAGTGGCAACCGACTTTTATCAATGTTCCCTCCGATGTTAACGTACTACACCTAGGAGAATCGAGATCTACATCGCAGTGTAGCCTCAAGCTCGGCAATAAATACAGTATCTTTCTCGTTGTACTCCCATCAGCTTGCATATCATGTCCACATCTGCATCTGTCTTAGTTGTGCGTAACATTTCATGTCTTTCTCGATCTAAGTCTCTAACGTATATCCCGAAAGGTGGGAGCTGGCCCATCTGGGCTCATCCTCGCTTTATCCCTTCTTCAAAATGGAGTATCGGTTCGAATCATCGAGAAAGAAGCATCTCACAGAGTTGGTGAAAGAGGGGCGGGTATCATGGTACGTTACTCATACCGAGTTGGTGAATTTATGCTTAATATCATTATAAGCCGCGTACATTTGAAGTACATAATCTTCTGGGCACTCTGCCTGATATTTTAAACAGTGCTACATCCGTTCCACCGCGCAGGGTTTACGAACTTCCCGGAGGAACCAAGGTAATCACTGAAGATAATATGATGCCTTATATTGAGCCTGCGTATCATACACCATATGTGCGTTAGCTTGTTTAATTATGTTCATCGATATTATCTAACTTACAGCAGGCCAACCCTATGGCGCTTGGTCAGAATTATCAAGAAGAAATCCTTCGTAAACACTTGAAAAAATATGGTGTCGAAGTAGAACTTGCTACAACCCTCGAGAAGTTTGAACAATACGACGACCATGTCGCAGCTCATCTTCTCAAATTGGTTGAGGGCAATGCAACCTCGGAGATTGTCAATTTCGCTTATCTTGTTGGAGCCGACGGAGCTCACAGTACTGTTCGGAAGAAGCTTGGTCTCTCGTTTCTTGGAGAGTGTATTCAAGAAGCCTACATGAAAGTAGGGGATATAGAAATGGAGGAAAGGTTGGATCGAAAGGTAATGACGCCGTCCATGATTTAAACTGTCATAATGAAATATTCTGAGTATAATACGTCGTAGTTCTGGCACTTTTGGGGAGAACCTCGCTCAAAGATGCAAGTACTATTAGCTATTATGCCTGACCATAATGCTTATCATTACATCCAGGGTTTTCATTCGCCCATCAGGCCAAGACCCTGATGTATATAACTTTATTGTTTCTGGAGACGATAGCCTTATAAATGTTACTGCAACCTCCGGGCGAGAAAACCTGATTCAAGCGATCGAAGAAATAACAGGACGAAAGGATTTGGTGTTCAAGGCTATACGTTGGATCAGCAATTACCGGTAAGCCAGGTCTCTCCGATGTATGGTTTCTATTAATGCTATTATTTAGACCCAATGTTCGCATGGTGGATAAATTTCACGTAAATCGTGTCTTCCTTGCTGGCGGTGAGTAAAAACTATTCTCGGCAAGCTAGATAGCTAAATGTACGCTCTAGATGCTGCCCACTGCCATAGTCCAGCGGGAGGACAAGTGAGAGCTTTCACATTTGCTGTTTTAAGTAAATTGACCACGTAACAGGGAATGAATTCGAGCTCCCAGGATGCAGTACGCAGATGCTTTAGATAATTTATTCTGGTAGCTGACGTACTCTGCATAGTTCAATCTTGGCTGGAAACTGGCCCTCGTAGCAAAAGGACTTGCACCCCCAAGTCTCCTCGACTCTTACGACGAAGAGAGACTCCCAGTAATCGCAGAAATGCTAAACTTAACAACTAAACTTTACAAGACAACTCGTAATGCCTCAACTAAGGAAGAACAAGCAGCATCGTGGAGGCGCGGCACGGAGTTTCATATGTTCAGTGTCAACTATCGCACTAGCTCTTTTGTTATCGACGATGGTGCATCAGGGGAGTTCGTCGGTCCTGCTTATAATCCTGAAAGCGCGACTGCGGCTAGGGCTGGAGATAGAGCTCCAGATGCTCCTGAGCTACAGCTGATCTCTCCGGTGAGAGAAGAGAAATCTCTCTTCCAGATCTTTGGGTCTAGTAATCACACTGTTCTTGTGTTTGGAGGGTCTACAGAGGAGCATAAGACAGTGCTTGAAAAGCTTGCAGTGTTGCCAAAGGAGTCGGTGAAGTCTGTTTTGGTCTGTCCTGCTAACAAGCCGGACACGGTTACTTGGGGGTTTGATGTCGTCTTGGTTGACACCAAAGGTTATGCTTTCGAAGGATATCACATCCCCAAGGAAGGGTTACATGTGGTCATTGTACGACCTGATGGTGTAGTTGGTGCTCGGCTTACCGTTCTTGAGAATCTAGATAAATATTTCTCGAAGATTTTCCTTTGATTGTCTACTGAGACTTACAATGATTTTTGCTATACCCAGAAATTTGATACGTATTCTGTTACAAACCCCCACTCACCCTTTATCTATTGATGTAGTTATACCAGTTGATTATAGCTTCAAATAGCTATATACTGTACTACTATAAGTACAACGCTGCCTCAAATTTATCTTGATTACTATTATACTAGTACTGTGGCATGAGAACTTAAATGAGAAGTTAGCAGGCATTTATTGTTAGGATATCCATGTCTGTTACACACTACTTATTGCCTTGGCTGGCTACCATATGTCTTTGTTTGCCACTATTCTCGTGACTTTTCTAAGGTTGACACACAATTTGATAGACTCAGGGAGACTGGAATCGGCTGTAGACGAGTAATGAAGGATGGCACTGGTAGGTGTTCCTCCCCTATCCTCTCCAGCAGAGAAGGTCGTGGTGCCTTGCGGTACCCGAGACCCTGCCTGTGGAGCTCGTCTGACCGGTCCCTTGGACTTCCGAGTCTTGCCACCAGAGGGAAAGGTTATCGAATCGAGTTACTCGATGCGGGGGAAAAGGAGTGTGGAGCTGCTGTTCCTGTTTCCTCCTTGAATCTTGCGTAAGGAGACATCTGGTAGGGTCTGGCCTTACTGTGACTGAAAAGCAATTGAATTGAATTGAATTCCATGCAGAGAGGAACTAGGTCGACATACCCTAGGTCACAGACGCTGGTGTCAGCCACCCGTGAAGATTATGTAAATACTTCACGGCCCACATTGAAGTCTGCTCTCGTTTATCTATTGGTCTAGTGCAAGTTAGCAACTTGAATCACAATTTAAACATACGTCCGCATGAAAGTCAACATGTAGTACGACTACGAAGTAAACATACAACCTTCCTACGTTTACTTCAAATCACAATACGAGCTTAAAAAACACAATAGTTCATAAAGTCCACTACAACATCGTTACAAAACACAACATCTACACCTCCCAAGCGTACCAAACCATAAATAAAAACACAAGTCCAAGGTCCAAAAACTACATCATGCACCTACGCAAAGAAGACAACCGAGAATACAACCCCCAAAAGCGCAATACCAACCTCAACAGCAACCTGCACCCTCATCGCTCCACTCGTATTCTGCGGAGACCCAGCACTACTGGACCCACTCCCACTCCTCGACGCAGTCCCCGAACTGCTCCCGCTTCCACTAGCAGTCTGCGACGCACTAGCACTCGAACTTGTAGTCGCAACAGCAAAAATATCCGTACTCTGAAACGTCCTACAATTGCTCGTAGCCGGCACACGGGCAGTAAACGGCAAAGGCGGGATGGGCCCCAAACTCTCAGGGGGCTGGGTATACGTGACGACTTGCCCATTGGTCGTATATGTTCCTGGGAAATCTTGGTTCTCGCCATCGCAAGAGACGAAGGTGTTGTTTTGGGCGTTGTTGGGAACGTTGTAGGCGCATCCTATGCGGTCGTAGATGTGTTCACAGTAGTGTGGCGCGTTGGGGTCTGCGGGGTCGCATGCTTTTATACAGAAGGTGTTGGACCCCATGAAGCTGATAGGGCGTTAGTTGGACGTGGGAGGCGGGGTGGAGGGAGGGGAACGTACTTGTGCCATTCGATAGCTTGTGTGAACGTATTGTTATTAGGGTTCGTACCAAAGTTAGTAGAAAAGACAATGCCTCCAAGAGGATTTCCACGCTAGAACACCCCATAAGCCACCACTCAAAACATAAAAAGCAAACTGAACGTACAAGATCAGCCCCATGAGGATCCATCTCTCCACCAAAGTCTGCCGGGTCGATATCGATCTGGGACTGATTGACAAAGCCAACGACAGCGACATACGAAGGGGTCTTGATAAACTGCACGCCGGTAAGTGCACCAGGGGGGATAAGCCGCGTGCCACGACCGGGCTTAGTACACCAAGCCACCATCTCGCCTTCTGCGCTGCCTACATCCTGGTTGGGAGTTGATGGGGCCCACAGGCAGAAATCTGCGTGGGAACGACATGAATACACGAAGAGATAACAAAGAGAAGAAGCACGTACCATCAAGAGCGTTGACGAACATAGTTTGGCAGAGGGACTGCGGCCCCTCAGTCGTCGAATTACAAATATTGTACCCTAGTTGTTGACCACGGATAAGATTAGTATCGGTATCGACTTTCTCAGGCTAGATGAGCGGAATGCCCCAGTCAGATCATCACCAGCCAACGCGCCGCAAAAAGCCAAAAACGCACAATTCCACTAGGGTACGTGAAATGCTTGCTAGCCAGCGGGGTAGCAGGGAACGTGGACTGCGCGTGGACAATAGCCGCCACGGCAAGCGTCGTGAACGAGCATAAAGTTGCCTTTGAGAGCATTTTCGTCGGGGGGAGAGGACAGGAGGCGGGGGAGGGGAAGGGGGAAAGGAAGAAGAAGAGGTGGCAGTTGAGTTGACTGCGGGACACAGTTGAACAAAGGTTGAATGGCAGACGGGAAGTTTATGTACATTTTGGACATGTGGTCTGGTGCCTTCTTGATGCGTGTTTAGTTCGGTCCACCCTTCAAGTCAACGAACCGTCCCCTGGAGAATACTCACGAAACGGCTTGGCACGACTCTCTTCCTTGCAAACTCGAACCACCCAGTCGTTAATCCATGCTGTTGTCTTGAAAATTTTCACCTAGCACGATACTATACGCACTTACTGTGCCATCCAAGTGCCATCCATATATCCAACACTTATCATCAACTTATCCCCCCGGGAATTTCAAAGATATCGCTTGTCTCGAAGCATCGGATGACACCCACAGTCGAGCTATTTTTAGTTAGTTCATATTAGGTTACCGGAACGCTGGTTCAATTCGGACCATCCACCCCTCGACCTCCATGTTTTCTAAATCTTATCAACAACGTCAGTCTTTGCTATCAACTATGGACCTAGGCCTCCGCAATATTACTTAACAAGCAGACCTAGCATTAAAACACGCTGTTAAACGCATGTTTATAAACATAATACCCACCATACCATCGAATAACGGCATCCAATACCCGCTACGTGACACCTCCAATTACGACATAAAATTTCATTCCGCAATATGATTTACAGTAAGGAGGATAAATTCAACGCTACCGTCGGATCTTGGTATACTCTCACTCCTAACAAACACCGTAGAAGGAATATATCAATATCGTACGTACTACACTGACATTGACAGAAAGCGCTTATAGGAGGCTGTAGTGAGAAACGCACCAGTGCACTACGATGATTAAGCGCCATATGCAAAGTTCGAGCCTCGAAGTCGGAAGATCTAAAATAATTACCACATTCCGTGGTCGAGTTCAGTCTAATATTAGGACGTGCTATATATACTTATGCTTGCCCAGAACCTCAGTTTGCCAGCACGCATGCTACGACTACGTTTCTTTAAATAGTTAAGTTTTCACTTGCCTTACAATGCATTACTGCGGTTGCAATTTTAATGAGCTGTTGTTCCTTGCTCTTCAACAGTTTCCTTCAAAGAAAGTGGAGACATCAACCAAAGTAAATTAAAAGAGGTACTAACGGTTATACGATGTCGCACTGTGGAAGGGGCTTGAGCAATGCATTACAGTAACGCGGGAATCGTTCATTTCTCAGTGTTGTTTACAGCCTGAAAATCATCATAACGGCGAATACGTATCGTTGAATAACTTGCATACAACAACCTGCAAATGTACAAAAGACCCTGGGCAGTTATTTTCCACGAAACCATATAACGAATCCTCCTCGCAATCCTCAGGCTCGGAATGGTGTACAAGAGACCCTTTCTCTTATACTAAACTCCAAGCTTAAACGGTGCTGCATAACTAATAAAAATAAACCACTTAGCCACGCACTCCTATAAGCAACCAAGGTGGAGATAGTTCCCATCTAGCAGATATTTCTCACAGTTCTTGGAGTTGGGATAGTGGTCGTCGTTTGAAATCATAGAATTGTCAATGGGCTCATATCGAGAGCCTGTATCACATAAATCACATACACACCATAATATACGTCTTGTACACCTCATTCTCAAATATTCGAAAAGATCGTACATCTGCTCGTTCGGTGCTAAAACTCTTCCATGACCCTCTGCGACTCATAAAAATCATGCACAATATATGGTAAATACGCGTGAGTGTGAATAGGAATACCTACCACGCTCACTCTTAAACTCGGTTGGCTTGGACGAGAACAATAGTATGATATTTAGTTTTTATATAGGATAGACCATATGAACATGCTACAGTATGTCCTTAGGATAATGATATGTTGATAAGAACATATTGGGTCGAAATTCCGGGCGCAGACCCTGAGCGTACACGGAATTTGGTTGTAGATAAGTAGTGCATATGCCCGTCGGAGGCTGATTGGAGTGTCGCAATAAAACTTTAGGCGTGACGGTAGAAGGGAGGTGAATATGTCACTGGAAAGCGAGTTTATAGAAGATATGGCTAGCGAAGAGCACTGAAGGTGCCCCATACTCAGCAGTCACTAGTCAACGTAACATCTGAAGCGTCGTCTCTGAATTCGATTATCTATCGTGATTCTTGACGGTACGGTGTATATAAGTGCCAGGGTGGAGGATCGTATCGTCCACGCCTTGCAGCTCCGGCTGGAATAAGATCAACACCGCTGTCAGGTTGACTTTCGTAGTTATATACACTAGTATTGTTCTTGGCAAATGGTCACTCCGGAGCCACGGTCGCTGTGATACACCCTTCTTCTTCTTTGCTATACATTTTTTCAGCCAACGTTGAACAAATTTAAAGTCAAACACTGTAGGGAAGCAAATTGAGATTTCGTAGGGTCTTCCTGGTGAAGGGATTGAAGGGAAGACTTTATATCGCAATGGTACCTTCCGGACTACGGGCCAGTAAGAAAGGGGCCTCTCAGAAAAGAGTTTTCTGAGAAATTCCCAGTGGTACATCTTCGCAAGTTCATCTAGCTCTTCCCTTTTCTCCGGAGGATAATATCGGACCACTTCATTCGACATGAAAATTATTCTCAACTTTCTTTCCAGGGTGACTATCATGGCATTTGGCAGGATTGCCATGAATAAATATCCACGTTTTTGAAGCTCTGCAACAACGCTGAATACCATATAGCTGTCGGATGCCATAATCTTCTCCCAATTGCGGGTTCCGTTACAAGTCCAACAACAGCACCTGTGTCGTCTATGAGGTGTCCATGCACTTGAAAAGTGAGATCCATGCCCTCCAGTGTCCGATAGTTCTCCATCATCCTGTTGAGCCCTTTAATTGTGTTGCTATCCCAAGCACGAAAAACTTCTGAAATGGTGATATTAACGTATGGACTCTAAATGATTAAAACCTACTCACCGACTTCCTTTCCCTTCCATTCACCAACTCTATATTCGGCTTCGTACACAAACATCTTCAGCCTTACTTCATGCTCACTGATCAGAGGTGCCCATAAACGACATGTAATGGACGGTATTTGTTTCTGTTCCTGCTCAAGTATGTAACTTCCTTTAACCCTAGGGATCAAGTAGGCGCAATTTGTCCGTTCGAAGTCAATGGTATTGATTAGTGATTGCTGTTAGGGAAGGGTTAGAAGAGGCCGGAATAACAGACTGAAAAAATCACGATTATCCCAAGAACCTCGTAGTAAGCTTTATCCAGATTATGCACTGCTTGAGGCTTATCCATGTAGTATTCTGGATCATGCTTGGGTATACACGGGGCATCGACGACTAGCAGATGACCATTTTTCCAAAGGAGGAAATAAGTACGAGGATAGGCATTGATTCCTCCAATATACGTGACCAGATGATTAGGAAATGGGGGTATTTTGGACACCATCATCATAGTTGTTGAAGACTGGGCGTAGTTGGAAGTTGTGGGTCCGTGGTGCGCCCACGACCACAGGCATCATGCATGTCACAAATTCGGGCGGAGTTTTATTGGAATCCGAACTTCAACAAATATCGACTTTGTACAGTAGAGCGAGTAAGTTATATGTTCATAAAATATACTTCTTTCATCGATGTCTTCAATTCTCCTTATTGTAGTCTCGGAAGTCAAATTCAATAGCTATTGATCATTCTATTCTACAGAGGGCATACTTCAGACCTTTATCCGGAAGCAAGAGAAGCCAGTGATGGCGGACACAGATCCTATCATCATTGCCAAGGGCATTCCTCTATCCGAGCCGCGACCTTGCTCAGCTGGGCGCCGGATGCCGGATATATTCATAGCCGGCATCCTTTCTCAAAGATTCGCCGGGTCTCGTGTTGGTCTCTATGAAGTTCCAAGTGTTGAAAAAGTCGCGCCCGCCGTAAATCGGTTGTGCCGTGTGCCGTATTCATACTGCATCGTTGGATTGCTGTTTTTTCTTACTCATTTTGTATATTTATGATTAAAACATGTACTATATTATATTAAATGCATTTTGACACTGTTATAGGAGATGTATTCTGTCTTTTTGTTATGTTTTTATCATCTGAAGGATAGTTCCCACGCTCCCCGCGCACTGTTAAGCCTTCCGAAAAGGCACCGAATCTACCGGATAGCAGTTGATTCAAACATATTATATCTCGGTGTATAAAATGCAGTAGTATCGTAAAATATATAATAATATAAAGAATAAACTGGGCACGTAAATGTGTTTAAGCTATAGCTCTAGTAGTTTATGCTAGGTCCCCTCGGTTGTGATATCACTCTTCCATGTGCTTTTGTAAGTATCCCAACACATTTATGCAACGATGAAGGATCATACTTACAATATCTAAAATTCAATAAGATAGTATATCATTCAAATTCTTTACGTTGAATTTATGATCTATTAACTTTTATCTCTCACTTAATCGCGGCTTTACTTGTAAATTATGACTTGTGTCCTATAACCCACAAAATCTTCGTGGGAATACGAAGAATGCGAGATGCTATATATGAACGCACAGCAAAGGAATTTGAATGTGCATTGAGTTTGACGGTGAGTAATGGTGAGCGGAGGAGCGTGGGAATTATTTACTTTCCGGTGCTAAAACATACAAAAAGATGGAAAATACTGTATAAAATAGAGTCAAATGCGCTTCATATTATGTAGGAAATATTACATTCATATATAAACCGGATGAATTAAGAAAACCAGCAATTCCAATGATGCAGTATGGATACGGCACCGGCACAACCGATTTACGGCGGGCGCGACTTTTTCAACACTTGGAACTTCATAGGTCTCGTGGGATATCAACAGTGTACACATGATACGTGTCTGTATGTAACTATGTACTTAAAGTTACTTGTTAATTGGTCTTGTTTGGCGGAAGCTTCTGCTACTAGCAAGGTGCGACCGAACTTCCAGCTTCAAACCAACCCGAAGCCAACCAGTACTTCCCCTTTGGTTCTCCTTCACAAGTTTCCGGTTTGTTCGTAATGACTGTCTATCCAATCCCAAATTTATCCAGGTGCACTCGAGTACGTTCTCTGCACGCAATTAACATACATTTACTCCATGTCTACCGTGCAGGTATTGCATTCTATATGGTTTACCGCAGCCTTTAACTTCAATTACACTACCACCACCAATCTGACTAAGTCACAGTTCCTTTGACCTCCTCCCACGCCCAACTTGCCCGCAATGACGTGCATTACCCCACCATCGTGCCTCCGTCCGTGCCTGTCATGCATCCATTATCCATACCACCGATGTCGTCCAACCCAACAACATGGCCGCTGCTGTGAAGGGTATGGAGGGGACGTTTAAATGTATGTTTACTCTCCGTAATCCGAAATATGAAGTTGAGATATATCATGTTTACTAGAGATTACCTCTGCTCCATTCTCCTACGCGATGAGGCTGCTACTTATCTGGGCTTGCAAGTGTGACTGCCCTTAAGGACATTGGTTCGACAGCGACAAGGACGCATAAGGAGGATTGCGAAGACTGTTTGGTATTGGACAAAGGGGTATGTATAGAAGTTATTGCAATGTCACATTGTACCAGGACATGGGTCAACACTACATTTTTCTTGCCGCTACGATAGAAACCTCGAATCAGCTTCCCCTATCTCCTTCCCCTATCATAACCATCACGCCCTGTATCTATTTCCACCTTCCCATGTTCCGCTAGTCTGCCCAAAATGCTCCTAAAAGTGTGGCGTAAGTGTTGAAAGCGTAGGCCGCTGGTGCTGGGGCTCGTTGATATGTTACATGGAGACCTCGCTGTTGTGACAACAACACCACCCAATCTTCTCTGCTTCTTTTCCTTTACCATCACCCATTTCTGCTAGTCTACCCGTGAGCCATCATGCACATAAGAGTGCGGTGTGAGTGCTGTATGAGTAGGCAGAGGCTCATAGATTTGTTATGTGAATTTGACCCTCAACCCTGTGTCTAGAATAAAACTTCGTGATCCCTTTATACTAATGTTTCCCATCTATGTGATACTTATCCAGTAACTATGTAATATTTTAGTGTGGAATATCTATTTCTTTGTACGCTTATTTGAATTCATATTACTACATCACATTTCTCACTACAAGCTAAAGATCATGAGGAGCTTCTACCTGGCGCTTGTTGTTGTGAGAAATAGATTGCGCTATGAACTCAGAAAGTGGCGAATGAAAAGTGGCGCGAATGAAAAAAGAAAAAGATGTGCAGCTCAAGTCCAAAAGTCGGGCGGGATTGACAAAAAGTTGCGTGATACCGAATAAAAGTGCACTTGGGCCGCCATAGACATCTATGTGGTATAGATATAGAGATATAGCGTGTCTTTTCGAAAGATGTGATTCTAGTTGAGTCAGGGGGCGGTTTCTGCATATGGCTGTACTCTGAAGTTCTACATGTTGAATCGTTTGCCTTCGTAATTGAATATTTATGAATCTTTGTAACATGTCCCCAGACTTTAGATCCGGAAGTACCATGTGTTATTCGGAGCACTACTTTTATCTCGTACTGTCATTCAAGTCAGACCCGAGGACCTGATGGCGGGAGATTTGTGGCTACAAAAAGTGATACTGGGGTAGAATCTGAGTTAAGAACTACTAATTCGATATAATACTAATAATAATAAGTACGAAGGTAATAAGTTAAAACAAAGCAATAATTAGAATCAATAATTAGGTTGGTACGGTATAAATATGGAAGCGCTACTAGAATTATACTCGTTCCCGTGCAATGTCCTTGGGTAGAGATCATAATAATATGGTATGAACTTGAAGACCGAGCTCGACCGGGACAAAATGGAGAACCTAATGCATTATTCCGAGCTTCATCGCTGCTTCCCTAGCCGCCTTCTCGATTGCGTTAGGCTGATCATAAGCTTGCCCACGACCATATTCAATTCCAGAGACTTATCACCACAAGGAAGGAATTAGTACACAATAACTACAGTTTAGTGTGGCAGTTTCCTCACTGTAGATTATAACTTCATGAACGGCCCCGTAAACAAAATGCTGAAGTGCGGGTTCAACTGCGTGCCTACTCGCACAATATTGTCTAAGAGCGTCGTAAGTGCCTAATATACAGTCAATAATGTCACCCGCAAAAGGATGGATGGAATAACTACCTGACATCTTCGTGGAATAGATATAGCGCGTGGCTTTTGGAAAGAAATGATTCTGGTTGAGTCAGGTGGGACAGAGTGCTAATGACCAAAACTAACAGAGTACTTTATACTATTGACATGATGCTGTTCACCTTGTGTTATGGCTCGGGTGAGGTCTCTAGTAGCGGTATAGGAATGGTTTAGCATAGTCCGAGTAACTATGCGCTATGAAGCATTTGGGCGAAGTAGCGCTAATGGGAAAGCGGGGACGGCGTCACAGATCAACATATCTAATGAGTGGCATAGGACTGATAGGACTGGATGTATCACCTAGTTACATCACAACAGCATTCAGCCAGAAAGTCGAATTCCGACGGTAACTCAGTCGGATGATCCACCTTCATGTGACATTATGCCATTGCATACCTCCCGCTTGAGGGTCATTTAGTGCGTCCGGTTGAATCGATTATCTTACTATTCAGCACCCTTTGGCACTGTCCCCGGATCGGAAACGGGAGAGGTTTTTTTCTCGGGGAAGAATCTCTCATTGCCGAATGATTGGCATCCACGGATCGTCCATGGATCATAAAGCCGGAACAGCTGCCACATGAGCTTCTTTTGCCAATATTATTGTTGTAGAGTGATCATATAAATATAGCACAGAAATTAATCATTACAAATTAAAATATCATAGAGTTCATGTAATTTATCTACATAGAATAAGACAAAAATGCTACAAACCATAACCAGGAAATTGATTTCGCAAGTTCGCCATAGCGTTACTGGCAGCGATCTCTGCCGCACCGTCGGTATTCGAGCCCTGAGCTCGACCGTACTCAATTCCATTCACTGTGCAGAAGTTGAAGTTAACTGTCAATCAGACGGGTATGACAGTAACATCCAGTGCTCACCATAGTAAACGACTAGCCATGTTGGATACCTCTCTGATCCCACATAAAATCTCTGGTTGGATACAGCGAGTCCCATGGATTGACACGCATTGTTAAGCTGCACGCGGTAGTCTGTATAAAAATTCAGAAAATAGGACGCATTAAAAAAAAGAGGGCCTACGTGATGCCATATCGCTAGAAGAGCAAAAATGCATTATTGCTCCCCACCAGTGCGGTACTTAAGAATTCTCCGCTGTCTGTGCTGTATCGACGTCTATGGTATTGAGGTGTATTAGAAATATATTTTTGGTGGCAGGACAGCACCACTCCATTCGATTCGTGTATATGCTTTTAGTGCAGAATTTTATGCAGTAGCATAGTAGAGGAATACTCCAGAACATATCTGAGCGTTTCATATCGCCACACGAATTGATTTTACTTTAGAGCATTGAACCCGTCGGAACCAGTTATGCAATGAGGAGATGGTATGCAGTATGCTATAGGGAGAAAAGAGAGACTACAATTGCGGTTAAGGAAAAGTATATAGATAGAATCGTACAATGAAGATGGCCTGGATCCCCTTGAATGGTGTAACGCGCACAGCTTGCTGATTCCCTTAGCCATTTAGATGCGTAATGATTAAGTTCATCAGCTATGCAACGAGGAGAACATATGCAGTATGTAATAGGATAATCAGAGAAATTATAATTGCGGTTAAGAAAGAATAAATAGACGACATACTACAATGAAGATAGATTGCCTGGAGCCCCTTGAATGACACAGCTTGCTGATTACCTTAGCCGCCTAGGGGCGTAATGACTGAAATTTATCATTCCATTCTAAGCTGAATGCTTTTTAAAACAAACAGGAAGAACTAATTTCGGGAATTAGCATCACAGCAGTGAGAGGAAAGTGGGCGCACAGCGTTCATGATATGCATATGATAATCATGGGATAGAATGATAAATTCTGTTCCGAGTCACGGTTTCAGGTTCTGCAGACAGCTTTATCAATAGGTATGCATTGTTGTGGACATATTGGAACAGAAAGAGTAATGCTCTGAAGACAAAACTGCCAGTTGGCCGTTCTGCGGATGAAAAATCTAGATGGTCCCTATTACAGCCTAATTTCACTTGGGCTGACCATGTTCAAGTCGAGCCACGTTGACATTTTTTAACGCATATCCCACTGGCTGTTAAGCTGTTAATGAGCTGTGAGCGGAAGAAGGAGAGAAAAAGAGAAAAACCTGAAGATGAACTATTTCGTCGTGTTCTATTTCTCTCGGCGCAGGATCGGCGCCGCGATGTCGGGACTCGGACCCTACCGACCATTATTTCCGACGCTGAAATTTTCGTCTGTGATCTGTGATAGAGAAGTATTAAAGAAGCTGTAAATGATATATTTTTGCATGCGTTCCAAGAGAAAAGAAAGGATTTCAAGGGATGTATGATGGGAAGTGGTCAAGAAGTGGTGGGCGCGGGAGAGAAATGCCGGTTTTGCCGAGCCTATGGCCATTGGCACTCAGAATAAACAACAGTAAATGACGGGCGCGTGGCTATGAACCCGAACCTCTACAGCTTTTGTTAACTTCTCTCTTGGCTTTCGTCACAAGTATACGCAAAGTATTTAAACACTGTTTGAACCAATTAAATATTTGAATTTAATCTATACACGTATTACTCTACGAAAGGCTGTTGTCTCTCCCTTGCTTCGCATCCTGTAGTTCGTCCCCGATAGGCCCCCCGGTGGCAGTTTGATCAATTAAACCACGCTCGTTTGCGTTATCACCAGTCTGTGGTGTGCGTGTTCCAGCGCACTCAACATAACCTCGTTGAGCTCTATCAGACCATACATTCTTCGATGAGCCATATCCGCCTGATGATGTGGCTGTAAAATCAATGTAAAATGATAAGTTAGACTCAAACAAGCGCCTTTTCATCAATGCAAAGTCTCATACTTACAATCACCTTGGGGCAGGTAGTTTCCAGTAGTGCCGATAGCGCTATGTCCTGCATTTTCTTCTCCTTGATTCTCCTGTTGAATAGTTACAGCTTTGAAAATCATTGAGCATAGATCTGGCGGTGATACTGACGAAACGTACGATCATCATCTACCCGTGTCTGATAACGTTCAGCTTGTTGTTGACTCATACTAATGTTCGCTCCTAACAAGTGATATTTGAAGGGGATGGCGTAAAGATACAGTTGTGAAATAGCGTAGTACAGGAGTACAGGAGTTATATATATACAATTACAAGTGGAGAAAAGAGATGACGTCGTATCAGTGACATCATCACATCATGATACTCCTCGACAGTGGCGAATATCGAGTCTCGACAATTTGTCAACTCAGCACTGTATTTTTAAATTTAGATAACGGAACCAGCCCCCGAGCCAGCACGTTGACGCGGGTCAATCCTATGCTTGATGTCACGCGCTGCATCCTGGGCAGCGTTTTTCACAGCACCAAGTATGCTCGTACGACCTCCTGCAGGCGAGACAGTCGAGTGAGCTACAGCAGCCCGAGAAAAATACTACCACGGAGGGTACGCACAGCCAGAGCCAGCAGCGGGCTGTCTTGTACCTTGCGTCGCCTCGCCGAGCGTTCTGCCACGTGTGGCGCTTCCTGCTCCCTCAGCCCCAGAAACGCCAGAAACTAAAGTCTCCACAAATCTTCGGTAAGGAAGCGGAAAAGTAAAGAGGACAGCACGACAACATATATGCTCTACACTGATGGGTGCACCAAAGTCACTAGATCGGGTTCCGTAGCCCGTTTGATCACCATCTGAAAATGCTGTGAACCCTTGCCCGAGGAGAACTAAATGAGGGCCTACAACCAGACCTGTCCACTGCTTGTTGGCCCGTGGTTACAGAGCCGGCGCCTTCAAAGCCAGGCAGCCCGGAGCTGCTTGAATCACTACCAGGACCAATCCCAGTGGAAGACGTGGTACTGTCTGCAGCGTGCCCCTGTTGACCAGTAACTGATAGCACGGATTAACAGCATTGAGGAAAAGAAGTGGAAGCAGCACTCTCTACTAGAAGACCGAGAAGACCGAGTCTGACTGGACGATCCCCAGCTAGTGGACGGCTTGAATCTTGGGACCTTCAAGTCACTTTCATATGCACTATCCTTTCATAGTTTAATCATCTTCTTACTTCCTCACAACCTTTTAGGTTACAACATCCGTCCCATACACCCTCTGTGCCCATATACCTGAAGAAACAACTGGCATTCGGGTTGCATATGTATGTTACATCATTTACTTCCCTTTCATTGACTAACCAGTCTAATAGACCATAAGTCTGAAATATAAATATAAATGGTTAGTAAGACATTAACGATCAGATTGAGACCTTAGGGTTTGCAAGTAGGCTCTCTTTCTGAACCTTAAATAACTCTAGTTCGGCCTTTCCATTCTGGAGTGATGCGACAACTTGCTGAAGAAGATGGATCTCCTGATCTACTTCGAGAATTTTAGCCTCTGCCTGCGTAATATCAGCCAATGCTGACTGGCGATCAAGATCGGACAAAATGTTGCCTAAGTGTCCAACAATGATACACACATTACAGGTTTGACATTTTTGATTTTGAAAACATCATCAGTGGGCCGATTCATAATTTGAATATAAGCGACTTGGGCAAGTTGGATGAAGGAGAAGTTGATGAGTCAAAACAACGAAATGAAAAATTTCAACCAATAATCATGTGATTGGGCTGTATAATAGTATGGACTCAGGACTGGCCGGGCACGTTCTTTTAAATTTGTTCCTTTTACCTCGGAGTGATTGTCATTCACTGTGTCGCGTGGTAGGTAGGGAGAACGTGGTGAGGCTTCAGAGGATGGAAGGGGGCTGGCGACACCATTCATCCTTGTCTCATCGACTTCTGCAGCCGTTTCTACACCTGCTGCTAACAACCTACCCCATCCTGTCGATTCAACCAGTTTTATATTTCTCTTCAAATTTTTATCTATCTGACCTGCTGAACGCTGCAGCCATTGTTTATCGTTGCTTTGGTGCGGAGAATTCACAAGAGATCGTACATAGATGCTAGTAAGACATTCTATAGGGTAGTGCCTCCGAAACACGTGTAATTTACATGTGAGTTACAGTACAGGAACCCCCAAGATATGTGAGATGGCATGATAAAAGCCCTAGCAGAGACTGAGCAGTCGTCTCTAAAAAAGCGGTCAAATCAGAGTGGAGCCAAGTTCATGGTTAATAGACAGAAAACCACGCCGCAGTACAAAATCCAGTCATACATTATCAAGGGAGTGGTAGAACACCGGTAAATGGATAGAGCACAGTACTAGATGCCGTCGTCCAAGTAAGAGACTAGCTTGATTACGATATAGCACCATGTCCTAGACAAGATCCGAAGAAAGGGCATAGTTAACGATGAGACGAGACAATTTCCCTGAGACGAGAAGCATATATCTACATCATGCAGTTTTAGCGTATATGCCGGATGTGCTTAGGGCAGGTGTGTGTAGAGGAGGCGAAGGACGAACCAGTAACTAGCTCTACGAGCACCTCAGCACAATATATGCGGGACTTTGAGTTGACAACGTAGAAGGACGGGGCGAGCTCACGAGCAGGTGGTAGAACGGTGGGATGGTGACGAACTGGTTGCGTTCCCCGAAGGTGTGGAAGAGAACACATGAGGTTGAGATATCTGCTAGTCTTGTTACGAGCGCATGAGCACACGCGGGTAGAGGATCGTGGACCCGCGACACCATTCTACAGATTCTGAATCCAAATAACATCATATCATCAGTCAACGAACCCCGTTATCATCCCTCCATCGTTCGACTTGCGCGAGGGGATCTTCAAATCCCCCAACGAATTTCTCCTCTGAGCAAGTATCACTCGCACCAATTGACGTATCGGTATTGACAGTCGCGCGCCCTAGCGAAGAAGGCTGCGCAGACTCAAGCGACATCGGGCCTGATACCTATCTCTAGGCAACCTAGGCGTCGTGAGGACGGAGGATTAGTCAAGCCGATCAAGCAACCAATTCCTCATCACATTCACGCCCATCTCCAGCCTCTTCACCTTCGCCTTCACCAGCTCGCAAAGGCTGTACTACTCTTCAGTAAGATGAGCAGAAAGAGGGGAAAAGAATGTACTCAGGCCAGTGCGTCGCAGGCGGCTCAACAGTCTGCAGCTTCTCCGTCTGCTCATTATCCATCTCATTCTCATTACTGGCCTTAACCAACTCTTGCTATATCATCTCTTTGAGGGCGGTGACGACGGAGGGGTTGCGGATGACGACTGCTTTGTAGAAGCCTGGGAAGAGGGGGCGTCGGGCGATTGGGAGGGCGAGGACTTGCGGGACGGATTATTTCTCTATTGAGCCTAGGGAGGAGGGGGTTGAGGGTGCTGGGGGGTGTCTGAGGGGGGTGCTTGGTGTGTCGGAGGAGGGTGAGGATTAGGAGGGGGTGGATTCGTCCTTCTTCCCTTCTTCGCTATCGTTCTCGCTTTCGCCTTTCTTTCCCTCTGCGTCCGGAAGCATTGACCCAGCGAGTACTTGTACTTGGGCTCATAAGTCCCACGACGACGCCGTGAAGGCGCATCGGTGCAGTAGGCGTGCATCATGTGCGAGGCAGGAGGTAGTGAGCACGCGCAGGACAGTGCTTCGCAGAGCTGTTCCTAGCCCGGGAATGGGCATGTTGAAGAGGTGACCTAGACGCTAGGCGTGCTGTCGTGTGTCGTGTCTGTTGACGGTGTCCCGTATCGTCCCGGTGAGCCCGGCCCTCGAGTAGTGGGAGCCTAGAACTGAAGAGAGAGTGTGCTGCCACACCCCCTGCGTGGGAGAGGCTCGGAGGAGATGACGTTGATTACAAAGCACCGCAGCTGATTCCTTCTGCTTACTTTATTACCACAGTAAGTCCACACAGTATCATGCATCATCAAAGGCAACATCAAGCGGTAGACGAGCTATCTCACAGCTATTAGTAAGTAGTAAGTTCCATACGTTTGCGTTCATATCCATGCCGAGAGTTCGTGTTACGTGGGCTATTAGCTAGTTGGTGGGTAGTTCATTTTTCTTCTCGACTCAATCTGAATCTGCTTCTGAATTCCCCTATTGATGCAAATCTTAGCTGGTAAATGGGTCTATCTTCAATAAGCCTATTGACTGCGTTATCACGCGCCAACTCGAAATTGGGACAAGAATCGAGGGACAACTTCCAGCCGTTCAGTAGCTAGAAAGTACCCAATCTGCATCAACCAAATCTGCGACTGCTTCCTAGTAGGTCGTCATCTTCACCTCTTGTAAAGTTGTTCATTGGCATGAATCATGATAAATCTTCAGTCAGTCAAGCCTATATCACGCTATCGAGCCAACTCACGGTAAAGCGTCTATATCGGACGAATTATTACATACAGGACATTATAGACTTAACAACTAATGCTGTGCTAACCGTGATATTAAATAGTATTGTCATTAGCATCATAGAAGTACATCGTAGCATACTTTGCTATTCGCAGTCGTGTATGTGAACCAAACAGCTCCAAGTCAACTTGCAAACATCCTAGTCGGCAATTTTACAGCTTATCAATCCATCAAATACGTATACGTCCCCTCCCAATGTCAGCACACTTGCAACATACTAATGACAAACCTTAGCAGTCTTCGTAATCCACATCATATCCAATTCAGGACGGATTACCAACACTAAATGAATGCCTTTGGCAGAAGTCTTACATATGTTCTCAAAGCACGAACTTTTAACACGTCAGCGGAACGACGGAGGTTTGTCATCGGGGAATGATAATATATCTGCAGAATCATGAGGTATTTAACAAATTTTTTCGTATAGTACTGCGAGTCGTATCCGAACATGTCTTCTCCAAAAGTTTGGTTTGGTGAGTAATCTGCAGCATCATGTACGATATACCTACATACTAATTCATAACAGTAACCGGCTCATCAAGCGGACTCGGTTTCGCAGTAGTCCAACAAGCCCTAACCAAAGGCGACAACGTAGTAGCAACCCTCCGCAACCCAGACGTCATATCACATCTACTCGATAACCACCCAACCCAACTACTCATAGTCAAACTCGACGTCACAAATCCCAAAGAGATAATCTCCGCATTTCAACAAGCCAAAGAGAAATTCGATCGAGTTGACATTGTATATAACAATGCAGCGTTCTACGCGATGGCGGAAATCGAAGGAACTCCAGACGAGCTTGCACGAAGAATATTCGAGGTGAATTTTTGGGGGGCTGCTAATGTCACTAGGGAGGCTGTTCGATTCCTCAGGGATGTTAATACACCTTCTGGAGGACGAATACTGCAAGCATCGTCTATGGCTGGTATTAGTGGTAATGTTCCATTACTTGGTTATTATTCAGCAACGAAATTTGGTACCGTGCTCTTCACATGTCATAACGAAACTCCGCTGAGCACGATCAACAGCACTCGAAGGCTTCAGTGAAGCAATTTCAAATGAAATTGACCCTTCATGGAATATCAAGGTATCCCTCCGAACATGCCCTACTTCACACTGGTATATTTACATTATTCAGGTCACCTTAATCACGCTGGGTAGTTATAAAACACCAGCGACAACTCCCGAAAAAATGGAAGTTCTTCCCACCCACCCAAAATACAAGAAGACTGGGGAAACTGCGCGTGAATTTGTAACCCAAGAATTTTTCAACGGAAAAATGCAACTCGGCGACAGCCACAAAGCTGCTCGTGAAATTTACAAAATCGCCATTCATGATGATCCTCCATCGCGTGTATTGCTTGGGCTGGATTCAATTGCGATGACGAAAGTTAAGGCAGAACTTTTAATGGATCAGGCTGAGAAATCTGCTTTGTGGTCTGCGGATTTGAAGTAGATTCGTTTTTGATTACGGTAAATTCAAGTGTAGTATTTACGTTCCATATGTATTGAGTGGAACTGAAGTCTGACGATACGAAAAACAAAATCGTTGCTTGATAAATTGTTTAATGACGCGCTTATTCGGTCCACCCTACCCCTGGACAATCCCCAGGATTGAACGGCTTGGCACGACTCTCCTCCCTGTAACATATAAGCCCGAACCACCCACCCAGCCTCCAGTAACCCTATCTTGCACATGTTCACCTAAGGATATATGTGTACGAACTTACTGCTCGTTCACTATCATCAAAGCTGTTCTTAGAATATGTACATACTGGAACCGAGTTAGTAAGTACACATTGGGTTACCGGAACGCTGGTTCAATTTGGATGATCCACGTCCTCGATTTCTATATTTATCAGCACCGCCAGTCTTTTATTGATATCGAATAATACAGACCAATGTCTCTGCGATATTACTTAGGCAATATCTAAAAACTCCCTATTATCCCTTATTTCTTCAGTTAGTATCCACTCCTGAGTGACGAACGAGGCCTGAATAAAGAAAATCTTTGCACAAACCCACAGGAGTCCCTTTTTAATCCTTATCCCCTGGGACCAGTACCCAGGAAACTTAACAGTTACCGATTTCAGGTAACATACTTTCCGACCTCCTATATCAGCCGCGTGTTGTTGAATATGTCGAAGGCGGATTTTAAGCATGGCCAGTAGACAAACTAAATCGCGCCCTAAAACATCTGGCACTTCCAACGTTTCCAGCTCCGGAAACAAATGGAATATTCCATGTGAGGAGTCTTGCATACTGTATCTCGCTAACCATTGAAAACGAGTGGTTTCGTGTAGACATAACCTTTTCAGATTTTGTAGCTGCTTGCTCGCCATCCAAGACGAGTCTTCATCCAAATGTGCCTTTGTAAGAGTGAGGTCCGTAATTAAGCATCCGGAACGGCTAAAGAACTCTGTGACACTGGACGCGGTGAAATAGCCGCACGTCAGGACTAAAGATTTCAGATGTGGTGCTGTGATGAGGTCGAAAATACGCTTAGGTTCTGATTCCCAAGTTCCGTGAATATTTTCGTTCATAATCAGTAGCTGCAGTGACGGGAGTATTACGTTGCGATTACAATTGAAGATCCTTGCACGTATTTCGAGTGAAGTAAGATTGGGCATCGCGTTAAAGAGATTAAAGAACTCTTCTTCCTCGAATTTGTTGTCCCAGCATTTAAAGTGGATTATCTGTTCTCAAGGCATATTGATGAACATCTTACGGATATGCTCTGCATCTCTAATATCTAAATGGGTCAGCGATGGAGCTAATTGAAGGGAGACTGTCAGATCAGGGTCATGCGCATAGAAGATGCGGTGCACACTCAGGAACTTCAGTGCCGGCGATGGAATAAGGCATACAGAATCAGATAGTCGGTATATATACAATGATTCCAATGAAGGCAGTGAGACGCCTAGTGGAATGAAAGCTAACAATTCCTGAAAGAGAGAATCTTGTTCAAACTGGAGTGTTTTCCATCGGTGTGCACACTTTGCAAGTGCTTGAAGACAGATATAATCATGCAGCTTTATCCATGAAATGGCACTATACGAGAAATTAATAGACAACGGGACTTCTTTTGACAGTGAGATACACTTCAGGAGAAATATTTCTGTCATGTCGGGTGATGCTCTATCATCTTTATTGCAGTCAACATGGATTCTTGACCATAATTCAGGACAAGAAAAAGCCACCGAGCGCCAATGACTTGAAATCTGTGTTATCCTTCGAACAAATGTGTTTGATTTCATGGACTGAATGTGTCCATCGTCTTCGAGGTGCCACTGGCACACCGCAAATAAATACCTCAGAACATCGTCTGGTAACTTCCAAATAGGCGCAAGTAGGCTCTCTTTCCGAGCTTTGTACAACTCTAGTTGTGTCTTTCCGATCTGAAGTGATGCGACAACTTGCTGAAGAAGATGGATCTCCTGATCGACTTCGAGAATTTTGGCCTCTGCCCGCGCCACATCAGCCAATGTTGACTGGCGATCAAGATCGGACAAAATCCGGTTGCTCAGAATATCTGAAAAACCTTCGATGGTGGTTGAGAAAAACGTAGGACCGCTGTTGTCGCCACAGGAATCACATTTTGCACGTGGAACGCTGCGAACACAGTTTTAATTTAATGCCAGCACGATACGATAAGTAGTCATGGGTACACACATTACTGGTTTGACATTTTTGGTTTTGAGAAGGTCATCAGTAGGCCGATCCATAATCTGAATGTCACCTCAGACAGGCCTAAATCGGGTTCATGTAAATATGGTACATCCCGATTTTTGTAACAATTAGAATATGCCATAAAATATGTAATGTGTCAGATCCATTAGAAAATTCTAAATTGGGTAATACATCTGCTTATTGTTCCAATTGTTTCGTGCCGATTTTACCTGTGCAACGTGAACCGAGCCTCCGAAAAATTTCCGATTGGCCTAAGAACGGATGGGGTCACGGATCTTATTGTAAATATGTTGCATGGATCGGTCAGTTTTCCTATTCTTGCACATATTCTAGATTTGCTCACACATCGGTCAGATAACATATTTTAATAACTATTCTAATTGTTAAGTAAATCGGGTTGTACCATATTTACAGTGATCCGATCCACCCTTGTCTGAGGTGTGTAAGTGACTTTAGATGAAGGAGAAGTTGATGAACCTAAGGAGACGTGATTGAATAGAAGGCCGCGTAAGCGGGACGCCTATGGACATGTCACGCTAGCGTGATCCTGCAAATTACGTAATCCAATCTTCAGCGCCCGTTTCTTGTCCGTTTCCTTTGCGAGCATTCCAAGTTTCTTCTCCGTCTGCTCTACTTACTCTTAGTATCTTATTTTGCGTCGGCTCAATTCGTTGCGTGCGCGATACATGTTGCATTTACGGTGTCAAAGGACATCACGATGCCGTCGGATATCACCTCCCCACTTGCTCCTAACATTCTGGTTCGAGAGTCCGTGATTGGACGTCTTGAGAAAATACTTCGTTCGTGTTTCGTCTTCACAAACTGTGTGTGCTTTAGTGAATGAACCAAAAGAATGGATACATGATCATCGAAGCGCAATTGTGTGAAGCTGTGAGGATCTCGAATTCAGTTGGTCGCAATCTCGTCGTTATCTAGTATGCCGTGCTTTACTATGGTCGTAATTTCAGGTCTTTTGTTATTAAGTTTAACCAAAGCACTGACTCGGGTTGGGCTCGGGCTCCCATTTGCAAAGGAGTCGGCATGTTAATCTACGTCAGTGGCTAAAAGGATGACGTCATGAAATTAAAAATAAACACCTGCACTATTTTTAGATACACTGCACCATAATTCAAAATAGCCACTCAATCGTCTGCGTCATTCAACTTCCAGGATATATAAACACGCTGGAGTGCGACTTACAGACCAATATTCCACGAAAAGTCTCACAGTTATTATCCCATCTTTCCAACTATCATCATGTCGTCTAGTTTTTCTACTGCGAACCCCACCACCACCAACGCATCCTCCGACATGCATTCCACCCCTACTGGTGCACCTACTACCGCTACCTCAGCTTCCACAAATTCCATCCCAGCCGCTTCAACAGCTACCAATCCCACTGGTACAGCCACTACCGCTGCATCAGCTCCCACCAACTCCACCCCAACCGCACTAACAACCACCAGCCCTACTAACTTAAGCTCACAAACAACCGCCAATCCTACTAACTCAAATGCACCAACCAAAACCAGTACAACCTCGAGCGCAACTACGACTAATACGCAACAACCCTCGGACTCTAACGCGGATACGAACTCCAGCACCAACACAGCTCTTCCTCAGGACGAAGACTACCCTGAACAGAAGCACGCTGGAAAAGTCGGACTAGGTCCCAACTTCCATGTGAAAGCAGTACGTCATCGTCATACTCCCTCGTATAAAATCTGTTTCTAAACGTCCTGCATCTAGACTTTCGGCGACAAAATTGCCGGCATAACGGAAGAAGTGAAGGGTAAAGTTCTACGCAAACCAGAACTCGTTGACCATGGGAAACATGTCAAGACAGGAGAGCAGAAGAAGATCGAGAAAGAAAAAGATGTACGTTCATATAAGTTTTTCGTCCCTTGCACAATTCTAATACGTTGTATAGGATAAAAGTAATCCATTCCACGCCGCAGAAGAAGACAAGTCCCCTTCCACGCCTTCGACAGCACCCCCTACCGACGCTCACCCCG
Organism: Cyathus striatus; assembly: GCA_025738555.1. Taxonomy (NCBI): domain Eukaryota; kingdom Fungi; phylum Basidiomycota; class Agaricomycetes; order Agaricales; family Nidulariaceae; genus Cyathus; species Cyathus striatus. Next base: position 46,658 of record JAOVFP010000001.1, read on the forward strand.
CGCATTCCCCATCCATTTCGAAATCCCAGTCCAATAGTTCCTCTCAGCCAGCATCTGCGGCTCAAGATCCCGAATCGAGCGTAACTGCCCATCCCTCAGGCATGGGCCATAACGATGATCAGGCAGCGAAAGCTCAAGCGGCTACCGTTGCACCGAAAGGTACTGAAGGTGCTGAGGTGCAGAAGAAGGGCGAGGCAGTGGATAATGTTAGACATGTCGATGCTCGGAATTAGATCAGTCGTATACGTACGTCAAGTTATAATTGTATTCTAATAAATAGTAATCAGTTTGATAAGTTTCGGATTAATCAAAACGCTAGTCTTTCGCATCTTGTGAAGCTACTGTGGATTCATTGCTTATTCCCACTACCTTTTAAGGTAGTTGGGTTATAGGGTCATCTGGACTTCCCAATAAGGCGATTTACAGGATCTTGAACGGGATCTCAATCTGATTGGCTGGTGGCCTGTGACAATCTGTGACAGCGGTCGAGACTCGATACCGACATCATTATGTTCTTCACTTGTCTCAGATGTCCCTTCGTTCTCGTCCCCCCCTCTCGTTGTTGTCTTCGCCGCTCGAGCGCTGCTATCTTTCCCGCTCGTCCTTGTCTTCCGCGTTCGTTGACCCCCATTCGTCTTCCACGCATTCCCTTGGTTCTCTTCACGCCCCTCTCGCCCCGTCACCATCATATCGACCAGGTCCGACTTCCGATGTTCATATAAAGAGTTCAGATAAAGTTAATGGAGGAGCGTGATCCTGGTACAGTGGTACGTCCCTTCGAAGCGTCCTTTCCATCTTATTATTGTCTTTGTTTTTTAATGTTTTCTTCTCTAGTTTTATTCGTTACTTTTCCATATATGACACGTCACATCACCCACCCCAAGTGCTCACCTCTAGTCCCCTACCTCAATGAGTACCACCACCTCAAGGCCTCAACACTAACATAGACTCTTGTATCGACGCATGGATGCCACGTCATCGATCTCCTGGCACAACAGTCCTGCTAATACTCTCTGCTCGCTCTGGGTGTCCTATCCTCAAACCATACTCTAGCTGCAAGCATGCACTGTTCTGGCATGCTACCCAACACCGAGGAATGACTCGATGGGTCAAAACCTCTCCGGCACCGCCAACAACGCAAGTCCTGGTAAACACACAAATGCAACGCCATCCTGCCAAAACTTAACACTTTCAGATTTATGACCCATTCATTCGTTGTGTTTCAAGTTATCTTTTTTTATATCTTTTTCTATTCCGTAATCTGAGGCCGTCATTTACCACTGTTCCACAGTAACTTACTTATTTTGGTTTAATTATCTTGACTCAATATGTAACTCTAACTTCTCTCTGTCATCGTTCTCAATCTCTATGCTCTCATTGCCACTCGTCGCGCTGGAACTTCATTTCGAAGTCCATTCCCCATTCTCTCTCGATATGTTCCAAAATCTCGCTTTTCCATTCTTCTAACTTCGTCATTTTTACCTCGGAACACCCATGTCGGACAGACGTATCAACGTACTCATAATCAGTTTTTTTTAGGTGCACCCAGCTGATCCAATACCTCTTGAACAACATGGCTGTCATTGGTCTTCGGGCAGCAAGAAAATTCCGGGCACGCACAAAAGTGAGCGTGAGTTGAGCGTGCACGCTCACCTATTGAGCGTGAAAATTCGACCCTGTGCGTGATGTGAGCGTGAATATTCTATACATGAGCGTGAATAATCCTTATATGAGCGTGAGCCAACTGGCTGTCTTATATCAACTACATACTGAATAATTGGCATAGTAAAGCATGTTTTTAATACAATTTGGTATATACTAAGCACTGTAATGTAATAATTGAAGAACACCAGTGGGTTTCATATATATATTTCATTGTTATTGTCTTCTTTATGAGTGTATATTGATATAAAATATATACCAATGATCCAGAGTGTTTAGATATGACTTAGAGTGTATATAAATGATTCAGAGAGTGTACATATGATCTACAAGTTGAAAAAATGACTCAGAGAGTGTAGCAGTAATTCAGACTAACAGTTAAAAATGTATAGAGCTAGAGAATGGTATATATTGAACAGTAGAAACAGGGGAAGTTTATAATGAAACAAGGGGCTCAGAAAATTACAGGAAGCTTTACAATGAAGCAGGAAAATTAAGAACAAGGCAGGGGGATTCACAGTGAAGCAGAGACCATGGGAAATTCAAAACAAAGAATGGGGCTTTACAGTGAAGTAGGGAACTTCAGAACAAGGAAGGGGGCTTAATAACAAAGCAGGGAAATTCACAATGAAGCAGGGAGCAATACAGGATAGACTACTACCTATCACATATATTTGCATAGTATAGCTGCATGTCAGTATTATATTTACACTCATACTTAATGCCCTTTGATTTGAGCATGAGTATGATAGATATTCTATCACATTTATAATACTTATTTACACTTGCACTCAATGTCCTTTAACTTGAGTGTGAGTGTGATTGGCATTTTTACTCATGCTCACAAATATTACACTTATATTTCACTTGAGCATGAGCATGATTGGTATTCCTGTTCATGCTCACAAATATTACACTCACACTCAATGCCCTTTAACTTGAGTGTGAGTATAATTGGTATTCATATTCATGCTCACAAGTATTACACTCACACTCAATGTCCTTTAACTTGAGTGTGAGTGTGGTATTCCTATTCATGCTCACAAGTATTACACTCACACTCAATGTCCTTTAACTTGAGCATGAGTGTGATTGGTATTCTTACTCACACTCACAAATATTACACTTGCATTCAACTTGAGTGTGAGTGTGGTATTCCTATTCACACTCACAAGTATTACACTCATGCTCAATGTCCTTTAACTTGAGTGTGAGCGTGATTGGTATTCTTACTCATGCTCACAAATATTACACTTGCATTCAACTTGAGCATGAGTATAATTGGTATTCCTATTCACACTTACAAGTATTACACTCACACTCAATGTCTGAGTGTGATTGGTATTCCTATTCATGCTCACAAATATTACACTTGCAACTTACTTTTCCTCCCACATGTAAGTGAAGCCAAAATATAAATGTAACATATAATTTTTTTGTGAGCATGAAGTAAAGACTTTGAGCATGAGTTGACAGACCTTGAGCATGAGTTGATGACCTTGAGCATGAAATCTTAGACCCTGTGCGTGAATGTATGGACCCTGTGCGTGAGATGTTGACCCTGAGCGTGAAGTAAAATCGTGAGTGTGATGTGTGCATGCACACTCAATCTATGCTCACACCTTGAGTGTGAACATGAGCATGAAGTATAAATATTATTCTTCAAGATTTGACCTCATATCTTGATTAGAAACATCACTCACATTCACAATATGACACAGACATACAACACTAGTATGTACATTTGATTTACACTCTTTTTGACCCGCAAATGGGCCATTTAGAACTAAAATAAATACCTTGAGCGTGACACACTCAATCATGCTCACTTTTGTGCGTGAAAATTTGGCCTTGAGCATGGCACGCTCAATCACGCTCACTTTTGTGCGTGCCCGGAATTTTCTATGTGCCCCAAAATCGCGATTTTTTGCCCAGAATGGGGGGACAAAAATCACTAAATTTTTCCTGGATTGTAGGGGGATAGAGGATCTAGGCAACAAATTTTCGTGTTTATAGGGGGACATAGTATCTAACCTCCAGAAGTAGCAGAAATCATATATCATCTGTATTATCAGCATTAGAGCAATTTTGGCGTGTCATTAAACATTGTGCGTCACTTCTCGGAAATCCTTATGTATGTCTGAGTGAGCATATCACTGCGCATTTCAACATTAAATTCATTTTAAGGAACTGGCTGAATAGAAGTAGGTGAAATTTCATACGGAAAAGCGGTGACTGGAATATGAACAAACTGTAGAAGACCTAGTTTGGCTACGGGACCAAAAACCCCGTGAAAATGATGATGACCGAACATTTCGCCACAATTAAAATTTAAAACATGTACACACCTTTATGTAGTAATTGGTCGTTTGCAATGAATATTGCATAAGACCAATTGCTCAGAATTATAGAGAAAAATAAATGCACTTTAAATGCTGGAATACAGGCTTTATACCAGGCTAGAATGTGCAATTATACTGAAAAAAAAACATTGCTAGTTACACTATTTATGGGCCAGTAAGTCAGAATGAGCAGGGTCAAGTGCATGTGTGTGAGCAGAAGTAATTGAGGTACGCAGGGTACGTGCTGGTATGCGCTGGGTTGATGCAAGAATAGATGAGGCTGTGCTGCAGGTAGTGGACATGTATCATACCTACTCCTCGGACAGGAAACAATAGGGGGATGCTAAACACAGCATTGTGGGAATATTTATGTTCCCAGTAGGGGGATGCCCGCCAAAGTGTATTTGACCTATGAGATTTTTCCGGCCAGAATAGGGGGATCTGTATCAAACATTTGGTGGAGATTTCAAGGGTCCTTTGACACCTGATGTGTACTGGCATCACGTGTGTATCTCTGCCTGACATTTCATTGTGTATATTCGCTACTGCTGGTTCTCAATCTCTTCAAGTCATTCCACGCTAGTCTTGGCTCACTACTCAGTGCTCCCTCAGATGTCATAGACCCATTTCAAGCATAGAGTTCCTATGGTGACATTGACTGAAGGTCTACCCTCTCGTGAGCCATACTTTTGGTGCACATAACAATTGGTACAACGCATTTCTCTATCTGGGTTTGAGAGTTATTTTCGACCTGTTTATTGCTCCCTGCTCTGCTTCCTCCACTAGCGAGGAAAGCTGACTTCGGTTATCCCATTATGACGTCCAAACTACCCCCTCAAAACTCAAACACGATCCATCTCGATTCTCTATGTTGTACCTATCCCTTACCCATCCCACTATTAACCATATTGCTGAGCACTTCGAATACAAGGTGTAATAGTGCCGATTAACACTCTTTTCGATATTGTACAACATTCCTAACCCTATACTGAGACTCGTGTACCTTAACTATTGAAACTATTGAATTACTATGATCTATGTTAGTTAAACAAGGGGGTAGTGGGCTCTGCCGCTTGCCGGCCTTATTTCTATATTCAATTTATATTACTAAGTGGGGGGACAAATAATAAATTTACGGGAACATCATACGAATATAATCTAAACATCCAGGCTGGATGACTAAGGCGGCTTTGACAAAAACTGCAGATACTCCGAACGCGAGCAGACCGCAGAGAAGGCTAACAGTGCACATGATCCTCCGAACAAGGCTTACAATCGGAAATGCTGAATTGGTTCTGACTTTTATTTTGCGGATGCTAACGGGGCAGCAGTGCGTGAACGAATCGACGATAGATACAGAACGGAATGGTAGCGAAACTCTACCACCTGGGACGATGTCAGCCACAGGAAGATTCTTCAACAATGTAAGACAGACCTTGAACAGTGTTACTTGAACCGACTCTTGGTGTCGATGAGGCTTGAGCTTGAACAAGCGAGCGATTGTAAGTGCCATTAATAGCAAAGGATGTCATATTAACAGTCGTAGGGTGTAGAAGTACGAAGTATTACTTCTAGCACTAGACGAAAGTGCCGTGTGCGTGATGGATGGACGGAAGATAGATAGATGGGCAGAAGGATAATCGGAAAGGTGATTTAAATAAGTGAATTATAATTACTGAATGAAAACAACTCAATAGGTGAATTCATTTTTCTTTATTAAGTTTCAATTCATTTTTCCACGTCTCCTTTCTTTCTGCTTCTATCCTTTGTCTCTCACCTGAACCATGAACCGCACTAAACTTACTAAGCAGTCTCGCATGAAGCCCAAGGTATCTACTAGAACGAATTCAGGTATGAACTTGATAACCAGCTATGTTTATGTTGAATAGCAAACAATCCACGGTAGACCTCGCTTCATCGTCAAGCTCTCAGTCCAAAGCTCTTTCTGACGTTCGCATTGTATCATTCGGTAAGTGTCCTGAACCTAGCCAGCTTACTCTGGCTAACATTAACAGAATATGCGAATAAAACCATGGCAGACACCAGTGTTAGTCCCAACGAACGTCACTGCACTGCCAACACTGTGTCTCTTCCCACAACTCCAGACCTACCCTCCAATGCACTCATATGTACCCGCATTCCGCAGTCTCAAAATGATACACTCGGTGCTTCCGAATGCATTTTATACCCACATACTAAGCAAAACATCATCAAGACCCCTAGCTTTGGACGATTGCCTCCTTCACCAGATCGTTCTTGGGCTGCGTACGAAATCCGAAGTAGAGGTTCAGTGGCGGGCCAGGGAATGTTTGCTAAGCGGGCACTCAAAGTTGGAGATTTAATTTTAGTTGAGAGACCACTGATGATGGTTCCTCTTCCCATCGATCTTAGTGAGGTCTCGAAGTTTCCAGATGAACTACGTGACGTGATAAAGCAAGGTGACAAGACACCTAACTCTATCATGGACGCTACGGTGAAGGTGGCGTTTAGTCGTTTGACTCCGAAGAATCAGAAGGCATTCCTGGCTCTTTCTAATGCACACAGCGGTTCTACCTTCAAATATAGTGCTATTTGGACTAGCAACTCGTTCGAACTTTTTGCACCCGGGATCTTAGGAGATGGAGAGAAAAATGACATATATAGTATGTTATTCAAAGATATCTCGAGAATAAATCATAGGTGAATATCCATATTCTACTTTCAAACCTTGCCATCGTAGTTCGACTTTATGTCTTATGCTTCACCTTTTAGCTGCAGACCAAACTGCGTGTTCAGCTTCGATGTTGCGTCTTTCTCATTTCAAGCTCGCGCATCGAAGCCTATCGCCATCGGGGAGGAGATATTCTACGCGTATACCGACCCACTTCAGTTCTCTACTGCCGCAAAACGTCAAGGAAATCTAAAAGATTACGGGTTCACATGCACCTGCACTGCCTGCTCCCCATCCATTTCAACCGCTACCTCAAATTCCACCACGGAGTCTGAATCAAACTCATCGCTATCTGAATCTGACTTAAGACGCACGTTAATCAGCGACACCTTCATCCATTATGAATCCACCATCAACTTTCGTAATATTGATCAATTCAAGAATATTATATATGTCCGGGATGTAAACAACATGTATCGTGGGCTCATGGATGACATGGAGAAGGAAGGACTGTCCGGGATAAATGCCTACCGAACAGTTTTGGATGTGTACACTATGACGAGTTTGGTTCTGGCAAAGTCTGGAAGTGACGAAGAGAAGATGAAGTTTAGGCGTGCTGCGCAGAGTATGAAGGCTACTGCATCTCGGTATGCGTTGGCGCATGATGGGTGTTTTGAGACATCTATTTGGGATGGATACTGAGAGTTAAACTGTATAGTCATTAATTCCGATGTGAACTCCACTGAGTGAGCCAGACTGGCTTATTTTAACAGAGAGTTATAAAGCACGTTAAATCATGGGATAAGGGATGAAATATATGAAGAGAGCGAGAGGAGGATACTTATGTTGAGATGCCGACAAGGAAATGATAAGACCTTGAAGTCAACCGTTGAGCGCTCTGTCGGTTGACCTAGTTTATGTGCTACGTCGAGTGATATATCAGGTATCACACCAAGGTGATATGTCAGATATACGTGTATGCGACAGAACATTTCACAAGTTGAAAAGAATAGCGTCCAAGACCAAGTAAATTACAATACATTATCATACATCAACTACACCACCATTACCAAAAAACCCTAATTCTTCCCCATCATCCTCTTCCCCAACTCAACCTTCTCCTCATCATGCCCCAACTTACCACTAATAACTTTCACCTCGCCTTTAATCTTATCCATGAACCTATGTTTTTCCTTCCCACCAGCACTATCCATCTCCTCCAACGATGAATTATTACCACGTGAAGCAGATGGTTCCTCGGAGGAGTGAAATCGTACTTTCGTAGCACCTGCGCGGCGTGTTGGATCGGATTTGTGGGTCCAGTTGGCATGTCCGATTGGTCTTTGACTGGGTGTGTCGAACTGGAGACGGTGGTGGAAGATGTCTGCTTGTGACCTGCGCCGAAAGGACCCTCGTGTCCTGCCGTAGCACGTGTAGAGTTAGGACTATCTGTACCTTAATCGTTAGGTCGAATGTAAACCGGAAACGTACATAAAAGACGTACCAATGTTTTGATTCTGTAACCCTTTCTCATCCACAGGTTGACCTTTCCACTCTCCTCCTGAAGAAGAGACGGGATGTGTATACGAGTGTGAAGCGGGACTACGCCATGTATCTTCGCTTTGGAGAATCGTTGTTATGGCTGTGGTGGCTCCTACGGATGTGGCCCAAAAGGAAAAGATCAGTAACGCAACAAATACTACAGTTTGCGACAGGCAAACCCCGCTAATTTTTTGAGTGAACTTGAGCGATTTTTTCAGCAACGACAAATAAGTTTTAGACTCCGAAAACCGTCGGAATAGCGTAGTTACGATGTATTAATTAAGATTCCACGAGCCGATTTTTCAATTTCCGATTTTTTCATTTTTTGACCCAAAAATTTGGCACTCTGCCATAAAAAATAGTAAAATTCATGAAAAATGTGTTTTTGGCATCCTTACATCAATAGCGATATGATCCCATAAAAATATCAGTCCCTGAACTGCCTAATTTGGTGCCAAAAATTGTCTTTTTAAACACTATGACTGAGGATTTACCCAAGAAAAGAGCTGAAATACCAGCTGACTTTGCAATAATTCGTCAAAAACTGATTTTCAGCAATTAGAACTATCCTCACTACTGCTTAGAGCCCAGTACAATACTAAAAATGTGATCACTAGGGTATCTAAGCCACAAGCTATAACTAATTAAATATTAATCACCAATGAAGAACATCTTTTTAAGCTTCTGCCAAATATCATTGTGAATTGAATCCAGTAGAGATGACTGATACAAAGAAAGATACGTAGAGAGCTTCTGAACAATGCAGAACTGTTTCAAATATTATGTTGTAGAGATAAAGAATGTGTTGAGGCCTAAACAAAGAAATTTTCTTTCAATTCATCAATATGCTCTATGTTTCAAACCTTTCCTTTTTCTTCCAATAAATATACTATGTATCTACTTCCTCTCAATCAAGTGAAATTGGCCCCCCTTTCTCGACACCATAGAACACCCAAGGTTGAACAGATGTTCACCGACTCGCTAATTAATTATGAAGAAAAAGACTAGGGGAAGGAGACTTGAGCAATGACACGGCCTTTGGTAACGCTAATTACAGTATTTATTGGGACTGGGTAAAGCAGGATACCGACGATCTTGAGTCTTGTTAAGTAATAGCAGCGTTGAGGGCGATACAGGAGTGTCGGCGTTGAAGGGAGAAAGTGAGAGAAAGCGTGAACAACGCGAGTGAACGCGTCGACGCGCGCATCACTTGATTACGTAATTGGAATCGTAATATATCGATTTTTGGAGTGCAGGCAAAACACCTGCTCTACAATGTAAAACATATGTGTAATATATCACTATTGTATCACTTTCTGTTCTTGTACAACTACATAATGTGCATGCAATAAAATTTTGCACTTAAAATTAGGAAAAGGTATACTGTTATGCACCCAATATACACTAGTTTCAGGTCCCATGAGACCTATAAGGCCTTCAGAGTTGGCCTGACCCGTGCATTACCCTAGTAACATGTTGATTTTTTTGTCAAAAAAATTGGCACACCCATTTTCTCGTGGGAATTTCTCAAAAACATCGTTTTTGTATGTATTTTGACTTTCTGAATCTGAATCTGTAATTAGTTTTCCCTAAAAAATTCATTTTCCTATCGTAATAAAATTGGCGGGGTTTGCCTGTCGCAAACTGTAGTAAGAAGAATGGAGTGATGTACGAAGCAGCAGTCGATCCGGTCTCTTTCATCTTCTCACCCGACGGTGTATAGCCAGCAGCCGTACTATCAGCTGACAATCCCGTATCCTGCATCTGCTCCGTTGAAGGGGAATAGTCAAACGCAGTATCCTTAACCTCTCCTGTTGAAGGCACATGCTCGCACGTGGCACTTCATACGTCTTTGGCGCTTTGTACACCTGCGCCTGTTACGTTGCCAGCGAGTATCCCTACGTTCTGAGCTGCCTTCTGCGTTGTCTCCGGTGCCGACTTTCGTTCGTGTCTTGATGGGACTCATGGGAGGATATGTTGCCTAAGGCGAAGTCGGGAGCGGTTGTGTGTGTTGTGGATGAAGTGGTAGTGCGGAACGGGTTGGGTTGTTGGATTGTGAAGTGGTAGGGTACGGTGTGTGAGTAGATAAGGTGGACGATTCGTTAGATGTGTCGGTGAACTGGGAGGTAGACGAGAGGGGATCCTTTTTCGTTGTAGTGGCTGTGATGGTCTCTTTGACAGGAGTCGATCCCTCGAGTTGAGAATGCGTAGCTGGGGCTTTGGGATCGCGAGCTGGAAGTTGTATGGATGCAATGTTGGATAGTCACGTCACGATGATCACGTAAGTGATATGTTTCGGAAAGGTTCCGAGCTTTCTCCGAGTGGGAATCGGCAACGTAACTGTCACCACAGCTTTGAAACTTGTTCTCCCAGCTTTCAGCTTCCGTAGGTATGCTGAATGACATATCTACTCTACATCAATTCGTATCAAGTGTTAATTCCAATCGAAATTCTCTTCAATCATAAGTGAATTTCGGAATTTAACATTGTAGCTACTGCCATCCGGTGCTAAGCAATATGAAAGCGTTGGCAGTTATTAGTTCCAACCTCCCAGATCGAAATGAATACAACTTCAAGTACTTGTCATATGATACATTGCGAAAGAAAGATTGTGTCCGTTAATCGTAGCAAAGTGACGACGAAGTAATATCTAATGCAATTAAGGCACAGAATGTCCTCCTCGTCGATAACGCACCGGTAGCCAATTTGACTATCATATTCAATCCCTTTTCCGAAACACTCCACGAGATTTTTCCTTTAAATTGTATTGAATCGTCGGTGCCGGCCGGCTTCTATAGTCTATGTAAGCAATGCCTGTGGTATACTCAATATAATTTGAATAAATGATTCACGTTCAATCATACATTTACTCCATTTCACATAAAAGCCTCAGTCAGTCGGTCAGCTTATTTCTACACCTCTTCCACTATCTTCCATTTTCCATCACCCCAACCCTTCGTCTATATCATCGTTTAACTGCATTCATAATATGTCAACTACTACCGACGATACGACAAGTTATACAAGTTTCCGCCCAAGTTCGCACGATATTGCCATGTATTAAATAGTTCCAGACATCTGACATCATTTTAGAATGCAGGAGGGCCATAGTCTTAGACCCGACTGAGAACGAAACCGACAGTACGTCATCTCGTTGTAGATACACTTTTAACTTACAAAGTACCCCAGACGAAGATATTCTAGGAGGTAGCACTGCTGCTGCCCTACATTCCGCTCCAACCGAGAATGAAAAGAGCAGTATGTCGTCTCTTTGCGGATAGGCTCAAGACTTACAGTTTACACCAGGCGAAACGATTCCTTCCTTCAACAGTGGCTTCAACACACCGATTGCTGAAGGTAAGTGTTCGCATTTAATGATTCTGTCCTGGCTTATCTAGGGGTGCAGATAAAACCGACTGCACTAGCAGTTCAGAGCCCAAGGTACACCAAACGACGAGACTGACGTCTCGGTGCTTGAATTTTCTAGGGCTCGCACTCCACACCACGTAAATCCAATTCCACCCCATTCCCCATCCACTAATTATCACCATATCCAGCATTATACGCCCCGTAAAATTCATACTCAACAAACCACTACGAGCCGCAATAAAAGTTGTAAAACTATCACTAGGCGCAATAGTGCTATATACAACTCTCCGCTGGATAGTGATGGGTACTTGCATTACCGGTTTCATATTATGCGATTGCCAAAGTGTGTTTTATCGGAATCTCGCGGGTGTGCTTAATGAGGTGTTTGTGTTCGTGAAAGATTCTACGTCTGTTGCTAATTTGGGCTGTTTGTTATGGAGGTGTTGAAGTATTCAACTTGGTACTGGGTTGATGTGTATATTTAATCCCTGCTTATTGTTATAATTATGAATGGACGGTGGAATTGTGTTTCGGTCAGCCTGTCTTCCAATAAGCTATTTCTCTGTAGCTGCTAGATGGACTAAGAGTTGAATCTTCGGTGCCGGCCGAATTCCATCGTCAACACGCGCAACGTCTGACTTCGCGATACTTAATTCAAAAATATAATTCATACTGGAAGACCTCTGTCATCACATCAATGATGACTGTGGACTCTTTGGTATGTGATTTACGTGTTATATGCTCTAAATTACTTACAGAATATATCTGAATAGCCACTTTTGCTTCATATGCACAATATGTCCAGCAGGCCAAAAACTGGCAATGAGCTATTCAGTCTTGTGAAGGATGATATAGTATACATGCAAGGCACTTATGGAGTGGATACAATCGCCATAACTACTGACGATGGTCCTGATGGGAAAAAAATGCGACGTCTACATGGAGCAGCATATCCCCATATTGCTACTTTTGTGTGCTGGGCTCATCAAAGTGGTCTTATGACTGGAAACTATCTCGCCATAAAAGCACCATTTATGTCATCCGCTGCAAGAGCAATGGATGTTATCAAATGGTTCAATAATCATCAGCGGGCCCTTGATCTCTTATGTGGGCAACAACTATGCACAAATGGACATGTTCTCGCTCTTATCCTTCCTGATGTAACACGCTGGACTGGGTATTACTGTGCGTTGCAACGACTTCATTCACAATCATCCGCAGTTATGGGGTGTGTGGCTGCAAATAAACAACAGCTACTTGTTGCAGCAGGAACACAAGTGGATCTTAAGGCCAAAGCACTACAGATTATTACAGTCTGTTATGACGAGCAGTTCTGGAAGGATCTTGAGAAGTACAATACTCTAATCTCTCTTCACAGTGGTAAATACTAATTTAAACAATTCCAGGATTATTTTGCACCTTGAGCCGCTGGCAATTGCAGCAAACATTTTACAAGCCCCAGCATGCCGCTTGGATCATGTGTTACTGACACTTGCAAAGCTGTTTTGCTTTTTTGAGACACTTCGTGGTGGAGACGATACAACTATCCAGAGAACGATGCATGCATCCCTCGAGTGCCGATGGAACAATGCAGATCAGGAGCTTTTTATTCTTGCAGTATTTTTTAATCCCTATGTAAGGATGAGATGCTTTGATCCCGAGACCCTCACACAGTTTGATTTGTTTCATATGGTTTGACGTGTCTATGAGCGGCTATTTCGTCAATCAGCACATGGAGATTTTAGCTTTATGACCGCATTTGATGATTATTATTCAGAGGTTGGTCAGTTCTCGCCTGATTCAATGTATCTTTCAGGATTTGAAGCAGAATATCATGCTAGTGTAAGTGTTTCTATTTTATTTTCATATTACAGCTTAAAACATATTTTAATAGGGTCGTGAAATTAGCTTTATCGACATATGGAAGAAACTAAGTGGCGCAGTATCTGTACAGACTGGTAGGTCTGGGTTTGTGAAGCTAGCAATTCGGATTTTGAGTATGGTCCCCAGCTCTGCTGGAACTGAGTGTGTCTTTAGCACATTCAGTCTCACACATACAAAGACACGGAATCGTATCAGCCCACAGAAAGTGCATGATGCAACTTTGGTTTGCATGAGTCGACGCCGTGCACATATTGCTGCAGGTCTGGTTCCACAGCGGAAGAAACACAAGTTTGGTGAAGATGTTCCGCAAATGGCTATCTCAACCATCGTCCCATTACCAAATCTAGCAATTACTCCTCTCCTCATGGTATCAGACGAAGAAGATGTATGTCCTGATGCTGAGGTATCAGCAACAGGCGAGCCAACAGACTTTCAGGGAATATCAAATCAGCTGATTGATGCTGCAATGGCTGATTTTGAAACCGACATTCTTGACAACACTAGATGACTTCCCATAAGGATTTAGAGAGAATCTAGCCAGCTATAATTTTAAGGTCCGAGTCCCGACTGATCACATGATTCCCACTACCTTTTAAGGTAGTTGGGTATTGGGGACCTCTGGATTACCGTAAAAGCAGTCTCCTTCCCAGACCCTATAGGATGTCTCGATCCTAGAGCGGTACACAATTTTTATTCCGAGTTCATGAGTTATTTGGGAAACTCTTAAGTAGTTTTGATTGACCAATCATATCACTTTATTTGATCATTCTCTTTTTGGAAATGGGTACCTTTGAACTTTAATTCGGTGAGACATCCTATAGGGTCTGGCATATAACATATACAAATAGGAGGGTCGAGCTGACCGCCGCAGAGGCTGAGTTTGAATTGACCATTTCCAAAAACAGATGACGCATCAAGAGTTTCGATAGCATTACTTAGCATCACCTCGCGTCGATTAAAGAGATCCATACATAACTCGTGACGACAATGATGGTGGACAACATAGACTACAAGAACATTTAATGAGCTTAGTTATTCAATTGCGACACTGACCATCCCAAACAAATCTGTACTATACACTGTTCCACTGCTCCGCAAGTGCGCACCGTCAGTAAATAATAAATCCTGTACTTCGTCCTCCTTGAAGTCATCAGGAATATCAGGAGATTTTTCCCGATATGCAGGTGAAACTTAAAAGGCCCTGAGCAGGTATAGACACGCTGATACCATTGAAGAAAACGAGAAACTTCAGCAGGAGTGGCGGATCTCTAACTTTCCAATTGTTTAGAATGAACTTCCAGACCTCGAATTTTGACAGAGGGCTCAATATCTTTTGAATGCTGAAACAAATGTTGGAACATTGAGTCTACTGTCAAATAGAAGCAAGATTGGCCATAGGATATTGCAAACTTCATTTAGACTTCATTCAGAATGTGTTTTGGTCCTCAGAAGTGTTGCAGATGTTAGTAGTTACCAAGCTATTGGTATATCTTTTGGTAAGAGCTCGTTTGTCTCGGGACTAACAATGATCATTTTGTATTCAAAGTTTTTGGTAGCCTAAGGTGTAATTAGTATCCACTATAACTTGTATTTGTGTGTACTAACCAAGTTCAAACAAGCTTGTAGTTGTAGCAGTGTCTCAACTCTCTCCCAATGAACATGCCATTCTTTCCTGTTTTACTCAGTGACTCTATATGTTGCTTCCCTGTGATTATAATAAGTATATTTTCTTCTGGACAGAAAATGAGCGGCACTCAGAAAGTCAATATCTTCCCAAGGCTTGTTCCAACGATTGAAATAGCTTCACTATCACTTTTGAGGGCAGCCTCACCACATTTCTTTTCCAGAAACACTGCCATATACCAAACATGTCAAATATTCTGCTTCGAATGTCGACAACTGAAGGGATTGGAGTCATACAGATTGCAATGAAATTGACACACGTCGACGCGATTCCCCCCTGAGCATTTACTTTCATACTCAGAATGATGTCGGCGAGCTGGCCATCAAGGTGGCTGTGGTGTTTGTATATGTTATATGCCAGACCCTATAGGATGTCTCACCGAATTAAAGTTCAAAGTACCCAATTCCAAAAAGGGAATTGATCGATTCAAACGATATGATTGGTTGATTACAATGGCTTAAATATTTTACTTATCACCTTACGAACTTGAATTAAAAATTGTGTACCGCTCTAGGATCGAGACATCCTATAGGGTCTGGGAAGGAGACTGCCGTAAAAGTCAATTTGTGGATCGCAGGTCAGGGTCTCACTTTCTGGCGATATGATTGGTCGAAGCCTGTTTATGCTCCGTGATTGGTTGGTCAATCGATCACTTGTGACATTCTGTGCCACAGGGCGATTGTCAATATTGATTTTCTCTTATTCAGTTTACTTACTGAGTACTAACCACCTTCCACACCCTGAAACAAACCTAACAGTTGCAGTGTATTGCCCATTCATACTTCCACACGGATTCTGAAAATGAGGGCAGGAGGGTAGGGAAGCATACTAGGAGAAACAGGTGTATAGGTTTGTGCTTTCATTATCATGTAGATGTGAGCTAATGATCATGTTTGAACATGTACATCTATCCATATTCATTGTGTCGGATGGACCCCTGCTTTTGAGACAGCAACTTCCTGTCCCTCCTCTGCCTCCTGGAGCTCAACAGCTACCTCATCTCCCACTACAAGCAGTCTCACCTCTTCTACTTCTTGCACAACTTATCAGCATATTCACGGGTGAGCCAGAGGCCAATCCAGGCTTGAACTCCCTGTCCTGTCATATCAATATGTCAATGCTGTACCATTGACATCCCAGCACAACCATGCCACCAACATCTTTACCTCCCCTCCCTCCCCTTCACCTCCTCACACCAGCATGGTAGTGGTCTCGACTCTAGACCACCACCATTGCCACCACCTCACCTTGGACTTGTGCTCACAACTGGCATTACCTCAACAATCCCCAGCAAAAGTCCTCATCGTTGACAGTGGCCAGTCCAGGCTCAGACTTGCCCACAAAACCAATAATCCGACTCACTCTGTATATGCTACCGTGGAAAGCTACAGGTACATTTTGTCACCTCGCTGCTCTGGCAAGTCATAAGTGATATGATGACTTGTTTGTACCTTGTGCCGACACAATGCGAGATGCTACAAATCGAAGAGTTCCACCATGCCCTCACTCCTCCCCCTCTGGCTCAAAATCCTACACACACACATGCACCCTGTACCCACCACTTCCTCCACTCACCAGCAATCAACATGCTTCCGCGAGCCTGGAAACATGCAGGATCTCTTCAGCTTCATTGATAGTCATACTATCATCATTGGTGTACTCTCCTCTTCACCTCCCCCGTTGTCATTGTCATCCCTGCTCGTCATTGTCTTTCTCCCTCGTTGCTATCACTTCCTCATTGTCATCTTCTCCCTCTAGCAATTGTCTTCTCCCCTTGTCCTCATCTCCCTGCCCTTTTCGTCATATTCCACCCATTCTCTTGGCTCCCCTCTTGGCTCCCTTGTCATCCTCTCGGGCCCTTCGCCTTTCTCATAACTGATTGGCTGCCTTGGCGTCAGTGAGACCCCTCCGTCTCTCGTAGTTACATAGAATAGAGGCCTTATTATTCTCGCTTACAGGATAGAATAGTATATTATTTCTGCACATAGCTACAATATATATTATCTATGATCTCTCACTAGTCAAATTGTTGAGGTAGTGGGCTATGCCGCTTGCCGGCCCTATTTCTTTATATGTTACAAACACATACAGTTCATCTATTGTCATACGAGGTGGGCTGAAACCTATAGAGTACATGATGGATCTACATAATACAGTGAGGTACACACTACATAGAATTCGATATCGTCTGTAAGGAATCTTTAATAGTGATCTGCACTCCAGATATTCGTACCAAATCCGACTTGAGAAACTCTTTCAACGCGACAACATCGTCAGCAGGTAACTCACATAAGAGAGTTATCTGCGCAAATTTCAGATAATGCATCTCTTCAGTGCCGCCCTCCCACCTCCATAAGTCAGTTCCTTGCGGAAATTCAGCCGGCGCAGGCAGAAGTCGTGACTTCAGCACAATAATCAACTCTTTGATTATATCGTCATGGCGAGTAATACTAAATTTTAAATCCAACATCTCCAGTTGAGGGAAGAGGGTGCGTGAACCATCCGAAGGAGCCCTTGCAAGCTTCCTGAGACCATTAACAGTTAATCGACGTTTCTCCCAACGAAATCTTTTAATGCTCCTGAGTTCTTGAGTATTCATAACTTCGCTGTTACCTAAAGTTGAGGTAATTTTAAAGTCCTCGAGATAGCACATAGATCTACGAAGGAACCCAATGAGTGACAAGTTATTGAATCTTGCATTCAGAAACAAGGTGTGAAGACGCGGTGTTATAAAAGTATCCATCACTTTGGACTCGGAATAGCCATCCAGATCTAGTATTTCCAAATGAGGGAGCAAGACAGACCCAAATATATCCGTCGATTCATGTAGTTTCAAATAGCGAAGATTGGACATACTTTTAAGCATAGTGCTTAGCCCACCTCCTAAGAAGCCATTGGAGACTGAATTAAAGTATGTTATCTGAGACCAGGGAAAGTCATCGAATAACGAAAGAGGGTTCATAACATTCTGAAGTGTAATATCGACGAGTAAAGGTGCCGAAGAGACAGTAATGCGGCATGTAGGATCATCAATTTCTTGTATGGTTATATGCGCGAGTTTGGGAGCGAGTTTTAAACAAAATGGATTGTTTACTGCATAAAGGTTCAGTGATTCAAGTTTTGAAAACGTTGAATCATTCAATATATGAGAATCTATGGCCTTGAGAAGCCCACCATTCCCGATTGTAATCTCTTTCCATCTATGAGCGTTCTGCGCTATTGCATATACGCAGCTCCCCCCAAGAATTTCTGGAGTCCACGTGCTTCCCAAGAGCAAAATACACAGTGGAACTTCTTTAGATAGCAAAATGCACTTCTCGATAAATGGCCCAACCATAGCTTTTTTAGAGGATTTCATATCATCCTCGTGTTCAACTAAGACCCTTGACCATAGGAGAGCACAGGAATGAGCGACTGCACGCCAATGGAAAGATATTTGTGTAACCGATCGAACTAATGCCTTGGGATCAGAGCAAACCGAGATATAGACCGAATGTAGCTGCGATTCAAGAAATATTTGACGCAGCACATCCTCAGGAAGTTTTCGAATAGGTGCGAATAGAGACCATTCCTGTATTTCGAATTGGCGGAGTGCATCACGCCGTTGCTGAAGTGCTTCGAGAGAGTGCTGTAGGCGAGCAATTTCCTTATCCAATTGGCCGATCTCCGATGCCGAATAAGAGATGTTGGACTCTGCTACTTCACGCTCAAATCCTGTCGGAATGACATTGTTGCGATGCATATCTGAAGGTCCCCTAAGGGCAGAGAGAAAGAACTTGGGACCACTGAGACTGTGACATGACTGGCATATATCTCTAGGCGCCCTTAACGATATCGATTAGTATCTATTAACAGCGTACATTCATAAATATTGGTCATACACTATGAACTCGTGCGCCTGGGTTTCGTGCAAAGTACGATAGGATGGTTCCATCATAGTTTTGTATAATGAAAGGAACGAAGAAGACCTATGTAGCGGAAGACCGGCTTATGGTGGTTTGGATTACCTGGTGGTTACTATCGATGTTCTGTCATATGATGTTTATCTTGATGTATTAATAGCCTACCTTGGCGTTATAGTAGTGCTACCAACTTCTACATATTACCCTGATGTCACTGATGTTAGGACTTGCGCTAATGGAGTGCTGTGACTCAATCAGATAAATGAACCCACTGGAGATCAGCCACCAAAAATAAATGGCCATTGCACAATGGGACAACATGTGCACCGAAGCCAGCGCCTGAATAACTTACAAATTCAAGCTTAACTTGCATGGTATTTTATATGTAATGCGTAGACGTTCCTAATTTTATAATATTCAATGTGTACAAATCAGCGACTTCGTATGCATATTAACGTTACATTCTACGTACTATGGCAGAGCTCAGTGTCCTATCTTTAGTATTAATAATAATGTCTGCTCCGGATAGTTGTACAACATCCGACTGCAGAAATTCCTTAAAAGCCTCAACGTCACCATCAGGAGGTGTATCTGCGAATAGGACATTCACAGATTTAATATACCGCATCTCTTCAGTGTTATCCTCCAACGCGGGGACGTTTGTCCCATTCACCATGTCAGCTCGTATAGGTGGAAGTCGTGATCCTATCATGTCAATCAACGCTTTAGTCACCCCGACTTTAGCACTTATATGTTCGATATCCAAAACCCCAAGCTGAGGGAAGAGTGTGCATGCATCAGCTGAATGATCTCTTGTTAATTTTTTGAGATATTGAACAACCATCACATGATAGTTTAAGTGCAATTGCAATCTTTTAATGGTCCTGAGTTCCTGACTGTGCGAAATATAGTCGATATATTTCCCGATAAGTTTAATCTCCTCCAGGGAACAACAGGACCTATCAACGAATTCCTGCAAAACGTTAGAATCGGAAGCCTCACCGTCGCTAAGAGTGTGCAAACATCGGAGATTGGGTGTGGTAAGGATATTAAAAACGCTATCAGGTGAGCAATATCCACCCACTTCCAACTTCTCCAAATTTGAAAGTACAATGGATTTGCTTGTATGCGTCGGTCCATCTAAATGTAAAAAAATAAGACACGGCATGCTCCGAAGTATTGTGTAAAGTTCGTCTTTAGAGAAAAGGCTGAATATTGAAGAGAAAGATGTAATCTGCGACCAGGGGAAGTTTTGAAATAATCGCAGAGGACTAGCGACGGTCCGCAAAAAGAGGCTGGAAAGCGAAGGTTCCGAAGGAAGAGTAATGCGAGACTTAGAGCAATCTAAATCATTCGAGTAAGATACCTCCAGGCGAATAAGCTTTGGAGCCGGCTTAAGAGAAATCCAGTGCCCTATTCCAGAAAGCTTTAGCGACTGCAAATACGTGAACACAGTATTGTTTGGAAGTTGAGAATCGATGGCCCTTAGAAGCATTGCATTGTAGACTTCGAATACTTCCCACATATGAGCACTCTTAGCTATTGCCGCTATACAATTCGCATCCAGAATATCTGTAGTGCATCTGCCTTCCAATGAAATACGCAGTGGGACTCCTTTAGAAAGAGATATACACTTCTCGATGAAGGGCGCAACCATGGCTTTTTTGGCTGGTGAAAGGGGGTCGTCGAGGTTCATAATAATATTGGACAACAAACGAGGGCACGAGTATGCGACTGTGCGCCAATAAGATACTTGGGTGACAATTTGGACAAATGGCTGCGGTTTAGACTTTGACCAAACTAAGATATAGCGTGAATTTAGTTGTGATTGAATAAATATCTGTTGCAGCAATTCCGCAGGGAGTTTTCGAATAGGTGAGAGTAAAGTACGCTCCTTTATTTCGAATTGTCGGAGTGCATCTCTCCGCTGTTGAAGTGCTCCGAGAGATTGTTGCATGTGAGCAATCTCGTTATCCAATAGGCCGATCTCTGATTCTGCATATGAAATGTTTGTCTCTGCCACTTCGCGCTCAGCTCCTTCTGGGAAGATATTGTTTCGATGCATTTCGGTATTATCTCTAAGGCTTGAGAGGAAGAACTTGGGACCACTAAGACTGTGACACGACTGACAAATCTCTCTAGGCGCCCTAAATAATATAGATTAGCGTCTATCAACAGTGCATTAATAAATATTGGCCATACACGATGAAATCTTGCGGAAGGGTTCCCCACCCACTGTGCAAAGTACCATAAGATGAGTCCATCATGGTTTGGCGTGCTGCGTTCAGCATTAAGAGATTCAGCACGCTCTTAAAAAGGTGCGGATAAGGAATCATTGAGAATCATTAATTGGCAGGAGTGATTCGTGTACAATTCATATGGTAAGTAGTATTCTTATTCAATGAAAACTCGGAAATTGCCGTCTGCGTCGGCCGGAACCTTGCTTGGAAGTTGGCGTACGACGGAAATGTGATAAATTAACGTTAATTAACGGTCAGAGACACTTAAAGTACAAGTATTGTACTTAAGTACTGTAGCCGACCACGTAAGTGGCCATTTCAACTTGTGCAACTTCGTGAACCTTTTCAGGTTGCTTTATGCCCGAATTGTTTTTGCAGACCTGTGTGCATACAATTCATTTAAATATCCTGAGTATTTTAGATTTTTAGGTGATGTATCTAGCTCGGAATGAATTTATTTGTTACGGAGATTCCAAATTACGGTTTACAGGGAAACCTGCCACGCGTGGGAACTTGAATGTCCCTTGATTGTACGAAGTAAGCTAAGATTTCTTGGGCTACTGACAAACCAAGATCAGCTACATGTGCTTCACCTGGACTGATGTGCCGAGTTCTTGTCCTACTAATAAGACAATATCTCGTTGATAAGGAACTTTCTGCAGATGAAATTTCGAGAATATATTGTTCAGAGCCTATTAAGTACTTTCCTGACTTCTTTTTAGCCCGACGTTTGCCCAATATTGCAAGCAACTTACTGCATCTGACACTACTAAATTTGGCATAAAAATAAAGATGATCTTTTTATGCACCACAAAAAATCGTATAAAATAAGCAAACTACATATTCCTAAAGTTACAATCTTGTATTGAAACTTCCCAAAAATTCTAAGTAAAATGACTTCTCTATGGCCTTTGAGCTTCATGCAAATATAGGCCTACACAAGTGAGTAGATAACATATATGTACCAGTTGTTTTCTAAATCTACATATGTTGGGATCATATCAGCAGTTTCTATGACCTAGGATATAAATATAGTCTATTTATGTACCAAACTGTGTTTTTATTTTAGGCTATCATGGTATTATAGTGGAGAGGTAGCAAGATGATTCTTGGAACAGCGTGTGAAAGCTTAGCAAATTGAGGCCGCATCCACATTTTCACTACTTTTGGCTGCCATATCTTCACACACTGAGCCCATTTAGAGTTAATACTTCGTATATAGGCAGGTACAGTATATTTCTTTACATATCACTAAAAATCCGAGCTCGATTTGGTGCTGTGGTTACTCAAATCACTCAGTGGCCACTTACTATGGGTGGCCACTTACGTGGTCGGCTACAGTAGGACCGAAGTAGGACCGACTGCCATCACTTTTGGTACCCTGTCACAGTCACGTGAATTTGATTCTCGTCTGTGACGGCTTGGTTTTCTCTTTCCTCTTTCTTCAACCTGCTACTCCTTCTCCTTTCCTCTACTTACATTCTCTCGAACCTCAAACATACCAACGAAATTGTTACAAATGCAATTCATCCTGAAAATCCACACGTAGCCAACTTAGTACTCACATAGCTCGTTCTCCACCTCGACAAGACTGTCACGATGACGGATTCCATTGTCGCATCCGAAGTATCCCGGCCCCTTCGTATCTTCGAGACGAGTCTTTCTGCAAGGCATATAGGGGTGTTTAGTATTCATAGTGTCCCGTCCGGTATGCTGAGAAGCGTGTCGATTGGTAGCTGGGTGACTGGAACTTTTGAGGAACAAGTTCGTTCGCTCATGGATCATTGGGAGGGAAGCGAAAGTGTTGTCGTGAGTGGGGTACGTACAACACCAGTGTACTACATGATACATCATCTCATCGTGGTCGGTACAGGAAGAGACGTAATCAGAGGAAGGAGGCTGTCTCCTTCAACGAGGAAGACGATACCTACACCACAGACTCAAAGTTTGAGGAACTCGTCGAGCTACCATCAGCTAAGCAAAGTATCCTTCACCTTCATACAATGACATCCATCTTTACACCATCGTCATCTCCAGGGAGGTCTACAAAGGCGCAGTTTCCCCTTCAGATTTCGGCGATTAGCAGGAAACCATGCACGCTCGAGATCAAGGGGGGTTGATTTAGGGTGGCTGAGGGAGGAGTCGTTGGGTGGAGGTGCCTTCGCCAAGCAGCAGACATAGTGAGATTCCACTCGCTCGTTGGTCTTGCAGGGTGGTGTTCGTTTGAGGTGATGGGGGCCCCGACGCGTATGATATATCCTCGCAGGATTACCAACATGGGAAGATCTGCAGACAGGGAAGCTCTAGCGTCGAATCCACCTACGTCGCCCTGCGTGCAAGGATGAAGATCCTATAGAGCTGGAGCGTTGGTGTTGCTTAGCACGAAACTGTACTCCTAATCCTGATTACGGGGTCCAACTTCTACGCTCTTTATCCGATCGTGTACCGCACCTACCCTACTCCACCATACGTTACCACCTCATCGATACTCTAACATACGTCTATTCGTTCTCTCAACCACTCATCTTCACCACCACCCATCCCCGCTAAGAAAGAAACCGTCATCCTTCTGATGCAAAGTCTCACTTCCAGCACTCTGCTAGATCCTACCGCCATCTACTAGCACCTACTCCACGTACTGAGGCTGTATGTCAACGCCTCGTAGTCAGTCGAAACTCCGACTTACTTTCCTATGTTACGCTTTCATATTCTCATCTCCTACATTCCCAAGTTCTTAGATTAATCCGCGTTCTCCCTACTACACCTACCTCTGCTGTACGGAGTTGAAGACGGTACGAAACTCCAAGCGTGATCCGAGGAATCCAAAAGGGTCAGTCGTTCTCTTATGATTAAAGTTTGCGGTGAATTACAATACATTCTACATAGATTTCATAATCTATTTTCCAAGTTTTTTAACAGCAATATCTGCTTTGGACATCTGCACAACATCCGTCGGGAGAAATTCCTTCAAAGCGACAAAGTCGTGAGCAGCGAACCCGATGTCCACAACCTTGAGATATTGCATCTCCTAGATGGTCTTGAAGATTGCCCTATTCAACGGTCGAGCCTCACTCTAACCTCATCTCAAATATACAAATAAATTGGTGATCGGAAGTTTGGGCGTTTTCAATTGGGTTCGTGAACTGACTCACTAAATAAAAGATCATTTATTTATCGACTGAATAGTTCATTTCCTATAATATAAAATGTTCACCTTTCTTATTCCTCTCTCGATCTATCTCTTCTGATACTCCCATCACAATGCGCTTAAGCACCTTACTCAGTACTATCCTCACTGCGATCGCAGTCACATCTCAAGCAGTGAATGCATCACCTCTGCCTAGGGATAACCAAAAGGTCGCAGCCGCCTGGTATACCGGCTGGCATTCCGATGGTACCCCGTCGTTCCCATTATCCCAAGTCAGTTGGGGCAAGTATACTCACATGACCTTCGCCTTTGCGTACGTAGCTTTCTTTCTCGTTTTCTGCGTGTACTACCAATACTTAATCATTTCATGTATAGGGAAACAACCCCAGACGTAAATCGACTCAGTATGGATGGCTCCAATGAGGGATTGCTTCCCGAGTTCGTAGAGACAGCTCATAATAATGTAAGTCCACTCGTACTATACTTCGAAGAGACGTATATTAATATATTGGCAGGGCGTGAAAGCTTTAGTCTCAATCGGAGGATGGTCAGGTTCTCGCTGGTGGTCCTCAAATGTGGAGTCAGCAGAAAAACGTGCAGCGTTTGTGAATACTGTCATCGAGTTGGTAGAGAAGTACAACCTCGACGGGCTTGACTTCGAGTATGTACTTCATTCCATTGACGATTTAAATCTTAACTTATCTCAAATAGCTGGGAAGCCCCAAACTCTGAGGGAGCAGGGAATGTTTATTCACCGCAAGACACAGCAAACTTCCTCGAATTCCTTAATCTTCTCCGACAACACCCCATCGGCTCCCGACTCACCCTTACAGCAGCAACACAAACTGTCCCATTCATTGGCGAAGATGGTAATCCATCCCAAGATGTATCCAGGTTCGCGTGGTACCTCGATTGGATTGCCATTATGAATTACGACGTCTGGGGTAGCTGGAACCCCGTAGTTGGCCCCAACGCACCGTTGGATGACACCTGTGCATCAGGAGATAAACAGGCTGGATCCGCGGTTTCTGCTGTCAGGAGATGGGCAGAGGCTGGTATGCCATACGACAAAATCGTGCTTGGTGTTGCAAGTTACGGGCATTCATTCCTCGTTAGCGAGGAAGAGGCATTCAGGGACAGGCCGAATAACCTTCTTCGCCCTTTCCCTCGTTACTATGCTATCCCATACGGTGATGCCTGGGGTGGCGGACAGGGAACCTACGATTACTGGGCTATCGTTACGGAAGGTTATGTCAACGAAGACGGAAGTCCTAAGTATGGGATGGGGCATCGTCATGATCATTGCAGCGATACTGTGAGCAGCTGCACTACTTGCTTTATTGGCTAGAACTCACCTTTTAATTTAGCCATTTGTTTACAACCCTGCTACGAATATTTTCATTTCATACGACGATCCAAGGGTACGATTCACCTTTGACTTCTAAACGAAATGAGTCACTGATAT
The DNA here is from genome assembly GCA_025738555.1 of Cyathus striatus. Taxonomy (NCBI): domain Eukaryota; kingdom Fungi; phylum Basidiomycota; class Agaricomycetes; order Agaricales; family Nidulariaceae; genus Cyathus; species Cyathus striatus. The sequence continues at coordinate 72,546 of JAOVFP010000001.1, forward strand.
TTTATTCGCTAGTCGTTCGCCGCAAAAGGACGCTTTATTCGGTCAAACGGTCTTCGTGGATTCTCTATGTGGGAGGCAGGCGGCGATTATCAGGATCGTTTGCTGAATTCTATTCGAGATGCCGCCTGGTATTGAAGGAAAATTCTGCCACTGAATTTTTATTTGTTACAATAATAATGATATAGTATAGAATGCAATTAATTCGTTTCAGACCTATCTATCTCTGTTGAAATAAACCTTTCTCGTGCGCAATCGGTAGCATTTCCTTGATCACGTTGTCAAGTACTTCCAATACATCTTCATCCGACGTGCCAATGACGCTGCGAGTACCAATTTTAAGTATGTGAATCTGAGAGAACTTGAACTTTGGGCCGGACACCAATACATCTATTGCTTTCCATTCGTCCGGATAGGAGGAGATCTGGGAAAACTCGGTAAATTTGATTCCAAGACGAATTTCCTTTATTTCGTTCTCTTCTAGTGCTGTTTCAAGAATTCGAATGACGTGATGTAGAGGTTGCGGGAAATTTTCGAAATCAGCAGTAAACTTGATGATTTGAAGGCAGGGAAGTATATTAAGAACGATGTCGAAATCTTAGTTATCCATCACCGTGAGTACGTAAGTGACAATAAGTAACTTTAAGTGAACAATTAAGTGGAGACGTACCTTCAAATGACATCAAAGGTCTGTATATAAATTTGGTCAACGAATTGCCATGCCCACGAAGCATCGTGGCCGCTATCTGTCCATCACTTCTCTTGTTGCATGTTAATTCCTCCAATTGAATACCACGAGCATTCATAGCACCGACGAGAGGTAACGATAATTTGTAGTCGAGAAGATACATGGACAGCCGCCTTAAGCGGCGAGTAGCTGTAACTTGCACGGACGGATGACTCGAGTTGCTGCAGGTACTACTGTTTGCCTGGAATGTTACCATCCGAAGGTGTACGGTTGGGATGAACGTAATACAATCTGCTACAACTTGTGGAAGATCTCTCACGCCCCGTATTAGAAGAGATACCAATGAATGAGAGGCGAGCGTCCCGATCAGCGCTTGTTGGAGGGAGTGTGGGAATCTAATCCAAGTACTAAGTCGCCCTCCTCGAGAGTCACCAAAATCATAAACATGTAGCTGAAGATTAGTAATATTTTGAAGCTTTGAGAGAAGATCTGGGAGTAGAGGATCAAAAACAACGATATTATCCGCGCTATCATCGTTAATTTGAAGGATACGAATGTAACTTGAAAGGGCGGGAGTCGTAGTTAAGGTCTCGTGAAGAGATTGTATCTTCCCGCTAATGCGACCGTAACGTGATCCCAAATAGACGAAGCGGAAAAGATAGCGTTGAGATGGATTCAAAAAGACTTTGCTAGTTTGAGAGCATGCTCTGAGAGTTGGTTTAACGGCACCATCTAGAAGCGCAACTTCATCGATGATATGCCCCAGGATCTCAGGGGGTAACCTTGGATGGGTTGACTCCATGGTCTATATAGCTTCCTGAACATCAGAGCTTCACGTCAACATTTCTCGGATGTTTATGCTACTACAACATACCAAGTTCGATGGTTTCGGAGTCTTGGGGATTCGTGAAGTTGGTGTTGTCGGAAGAGAAGGCGCACGATGACCATCCGCAATCATCCGGATGCCGCTTAACATCAATCTAATATATCCTATTTTTCTAAACACGTGCCAACCGTAGCCAATCATGCACAACATTTGATATTGATCTCAATCTGGGTGAGCAATGGCGTCACAGTTTGAGGTGAATTTCGTATCCTACTCAGGTGCTGGTGGCGGCGGTGAGCATAGGAGTGAAGGTGAAAGCGAAGATGACAGTGGTGACGATGGTCGTGCCGTGGACGTGGAAGGCGGTGAAAAGGATGTATAGCGGCAGTACTACATCATCCTCTTCCATACCATGCCTCTGAATCCCTACACTAGTAATCCCCAAGCCAGTACCGAGGATACCTCCAAACATAGTTCGTCCAACAGCCCATCCTGAAGGCTTGACTAGTCGACTCCCGACTCCCGAGAATAACACCAAACGGCGTCATCGTATTACGAAGCATGCATTCTTGATAGGAAGTGGCACGTGGACAGGAGAAAGGCAAGGTTTACGATGGCTGACTGAGTCGGTTGCGTCCTTCGTACGTGTTTTTTGTTCATGGTTCATCCTGAGGTGCTGTCGATGGCGACGAGGACAATGAAGACCTAGGGGAGATGAAGAAGGTGGCGGTGGTAAGAAATACGGTGGTGGTGGTAGTGATGGTGTCGAGATCACGTGACCTTGGCGCGTATCAAACCGTTCCGATTTTCGAAGAATACACCGACTTATTTAACCAATTCTGCAGGGAATTGTGACCTGGGACTGCATTCCGCTTTATATTCCTTCCCGTATATAAGCCTCGTATTGAACATGCAAACATCGCTATCAGCAATCGTTGTATATAGATGAAATAGCAAATTCCCGGTTTAGACCCCGGCACTGGCGGGAATTACAGTGACTCCAACATCGTATCAATTATCATGTACTCTAGTATGTGGCAGATTGCACTCGTTAGTAAGTGGGAATATGAGAAATATACTTACTAATAACAAAAGTACACTTTAGATTCCTGAGCGACACAAAAATGAGTTGATCTACTGATTACGGCAACAGGGCATTGAAACAGGGTGAAATTTGAAGTTACTGCGGCTCGGTAAAAAGGAAAGGACTGTGTACATTTTACCTTTGCAATTGACAACTTAGAAACACCACTGAACCATAGAGTAAAATTTGAAAAGAGAAAGGCGTGCACATGACATTGGATATCGGGAATTGAACCCAGAGCTGCCGCGATCCTGGTTTAGAACCGTTGGGAGGCAAATTAACCATTAACGTGTACACCATATCCAACTTACAAAACAATAGGGTTATAAACTATAGTGTTGTAATGAACCAACTGAAACTAACTAGCGTACTGATTACGGTAACAGAGCATTGAAGCAAGGGTGAATTTTGAAGTCACTGCGGCTTAGTAGAAAGGACCATATATACAGTTCACATTTCGGCCTGACAGCTAAGAACCTCCATTGAACATAGAGTAAAAGTTTAAATAATTACTGCTCTCCTTTCACATTTCGGATATGTGGAATCGAGCCAGGAGCTGCCGCAATCCTGGTTAGTAACCATTGAGAAGTGGCAATGTTAGCCATTACACCATATCCGACAATATAAATATCACTGATGGTCTACACGAACTGCTAAACAATGACAACATCAACGCTCCTAACCTCCTTCAAATCCTACAAATCCTGTATTGCTAGCAGTGGCGATATAGCCGAACCGTAATAGTCTGCTACAAGCTCGCTTAGAGGTGTGCATGAGTTTCGTCACTCATTGTAAGCCCATTCAATCCTTTTTTATACAGTCAATTTTATAAATAGAAAGACATTAAACTCGTTGCCCCTGGATATATAGCACAACAATACAAGTCTGTGATGCATGGAGCCTAGTAAAATTTGGGACTCTAATTGCTATATCAATGATTAATAGACAAATTAACGAACAATGAGCGCTTAAGCGCTCATTATGTATGGTGCTGCTCCGAGTCATTCTATCTCTTTCAATCCGACCCCAGAGCTCAAGTGTATCACTGCTGAATATATCGATGAACCTGATTTTTCAAATTATATTTCAATCGGCTCCTTCGCTTACCCATCTCATTTTCAAACATGTCATGACTCCTATGGACGTATTCGGTACGTAGGTAGCAAGATGAAAAGGACCAAAATGCATGTACAAACGTGTAAGTCTATATGTTTATTCTAAAAAGAGAATGGGAAGAGCAGGTGGAACGAAACCCAAGATACGAAGGAAAACCCGAGAAAGAAAACAGATAAAAAACGAAGGAGGTGAGAGGGGTATAAGAAGCCATATAGATGAACGGAAGGTGAAAAGGGAGGGTGAAGATCGGATATTAAAACTCGAAAGAAAGAATAAAGACCTCTCACCTCCCATCGCACAAATTCTTCCTATATCCCATTCATACCCGCCGCATCTCAATCTCATCATCACGAACGCAATCGCAGTCCACCGACCCAAGTTTAGACTGTAAATTCGTGGTGATCTTCCAAAGCGTTGTGCGTTCGAGAATACTGTGCAGGTGGCGTCGATAGGATGAGTGGGTGCTGAATGCACTTTGGGAGCCTCTCGAGCTACTACGTGGTACGACCCAGTGACCCATCCTGTGCAGTACACGTATCAGCTACCGCTGCGCCGCCCGTCCATCCACACGCAAGCATGGTATTTACTCTCCAATCATCCTCGCCCACTCCGAACATCATACACCCGCTACCATAACATTACGTTCACCGTCTTATAGCGCCCCTACCACCAATACCGTGCAGTCTAAGACTTTCGAGGGGTGCATCACAACTGAGATTTCCTTCGTACCCGATATTAGTCCTACTCAGATGGAAGTGGCAGCGATGAAGATGGGACTGCTCACACCATAGATCTAAAAAGCGTAAAAAGGGTAATGAGGAGTACAAAGAACGAGTACAGCAGTACCTACCCCTTCCACACTATGACAATTTCGAAGTTGAAGCGGGGTTTACCAGGTGCAATGATACCTCCAACTTCTACTCCTCCCATCATCATTCCCCAAACTCAGTCCAACCAGTGACCACCGTAATTCCAAGAATGCATCACCCCATCCCAGCTCCCGCGACAACACCATCGCCAATCACCATGAATCGACACTATGCGTTCTTGATGTGTGGTGAGACGAGAAACAATTGATGGGCATCGGGAGGTGTAAAATGGTTCATCCATCGTATGTGTTATTAGATTCACGCTGAGGTGCAACAGCCCAGGGGAGATGAAGACTGGTGGTGGTGATGCCAAGAAATACGATGGTAGTGAGAGGACGATAGCATGATGCATCGCCTTTCCTTTATAGACTACTAGCGCAACGTCCAGTGATACCATATCCTCTCTCACTCACTAACTGTATACGCCTACCACTATCCGAACACGAACTCACCGGTTACAAGCCATATATCGTCCTATGCATGTAGGGAGAGGAGAGACCGGGTGTTCGAAGGCAGGGTCCTAGGCATTCGAAGGTGAAAGTGCGTGCATGCGATAGAGTTGAAGTAAACTTTGTAGGCGCTGTTGGTTCCTACTCAGGAGATGGTGGTGACAATGGTGGTGGTGGAGGAGGAAAGCAGTGAAAAAGCGGGGTAGGATCCAGTACCACAGTTTCCTCTTCCACGATGCCTCCCTGCGCCAGTACCTCCAACGAACGAGCTCCCTCAGCCATGCGCCAGCTCCACCACCGGCAACGCAGAGGCACGTACCACCCCATCCTGACTAATTGACCCCTGAGAATGACAGCAATCACCATGTTCTTGATGGACAGTGGCACTCGGAGGGACATGAGAACCAGCTGGGGGAGATGAAGCTGGTGGTGATGAGGAGGACCTACGATACCGACCGACTTCCGGTCTAGACTCGAACACCCTATGGTCCATGCGCATATCAACATGTCACGTGCATGTTACTTAATCTGATATCTATTCCTTATATCTACATCGCACTTGAGCGCGGTCCTTTTCCTCTCTTTGCTTATAACTGCATTCTTACATATACCTTAACACGACGCTCGCACCATCATCCGCCATCCACCTGAATGGTTGCCTCAATCCTTGGCTAGAGTCTTCGCATTTTATTCTGCATTTCGCCTTTATTCCTTCCCTCCCTAACCCAGCCCTTTCTGTTTTATTTCATTTGATATTTGTGACGAGTTTAATCCTGCCTGACAGTGCAGTAAATTCCTTTCTGGGTACACAGAACCTAAGTATATCACTCGACAGTGTAGTTATTTACCACTAGTCATTATAGGTTTAGTACATTTTGCTTTATGGCTATTACTGTACGAATCCGATCAATTGGGCATACCTTTGAGTGCGTGACAGGCCCAACCGCAAAATGATTTCGGCACACGAGAAATTGTAGTGTGACACACCAGAATTTTCGGCATTTTGGGCACTCAAGCTGGCCAAAAATTTGAATTAGTGTACATATTTAACTTGTAAATGTACTGAACACTGTTGGTTGGCAAGAAATAGCTATTGGAGAAGAAAAAATTATTATTACGTTGAAAATTTTTGGGTGTACGCCGGCGTCTAAATATGTCACGGTTTACTGCCGGCTACCCGGAACCTGGTCATACCCAGAACCTGGTCAATCTTCATCTTGTCGCTTTCACAGTCGCTTTCTGCCCAGTTTTTTTGCACATATTTGTAGTTAGATATTATAGTAACATAATGCTCAATTTTTGTGGTGAGAGCATGTCTGGTTACTGAGAAATGTTGCAATGAGTATGTGATTCCGATCAAAGTTGGCTAAATTTAGCATGCAGATTCTCACACGCTTTCTCAAAGACAATTTCTCCGCATTTTCCATCCCCATTCTTGTACAACATAATGTTGTGTAGCTATTTTCGAGCACCCTTTATTCAATGGAGCATCTTCTAATGTAATAATAGCTATATATCTTAGGTTGTAATGCTAGTTTTTAGTATAGTAGTAGCAGAATAACAATTTAGAGCATATATATGAAAATCAATACACCACTTGAACAGCATGCCTGAAGAGACCTAGACTTCTGGAAGTGGATATATATGCATGAACCATTACATAACATCATAGATCCGATTTTTTGCGATTTTATTTGCAGTGGTATGCATAGATATGATATGCATGGCTTATGTCATTCTTTATGGTCTATTTGAGGAGAGTTTTAAGTTACAGACTAAATGAAGCCAATAATTCAACTTAAATGAGATGTATCTATGTCTTAATATTGTAGCAAGTCCGCACGAAAGCTGTAGCTCCGGTAGAAACATTATACAATGGTAATAAGACTGAAAACAACACACTCGTTAGCAACATCAATGAGTTCTAAGCTTAGTCAAAGCTTAGTAATTAATACTAGTCGAGACCCTGTCAGGGTTATATATGCGCTGACCAGGTTCCGGTTACCAAAATCGTCAGGAGACTTCAGAATAAAAATATTCATAGCACATTGAAGAGAGCCTCAAAAATTCTGATTCAAAGTGTGATAGAATCTAAAATAAATACATAATGCAGCACACACATTTTATGTTCGATAAATAGACACTGGAATGGACAATTTACATTTTATGCTAGAGTGACCAGGATCTAGATTGGCAGCAGTAACCTTTTGGCATTTTTATTTGTGATGCATGACATGGTCCAAATTTCGGCGTGGCAGAATGGGTGCGTGATGTGTGACTGCCCAATTGATCGGATTCATTAGCTAAGCTACCGGCCGCCTGAGCGCAGCCAGGCGAAACCAGTCACAGCATCCAACAAAGCAGCAAACAGAGGCAAGCAGAAGTTTTTGCTGCTCTGCCTCATACCACATCGACACCCAGCTTGCACAAGCAAGTCCAACTCGCTCATTAAGTAGTTGCTCAGCCCATAGATATTTTCTTTCTCGATATGACAAACTTACACAATCTCGACCATTCCGGGGAACAGACCAGAGCATCGCCTGATCCTTCCCAGACACAACCCGAGCATCAAGAAGGGTCAGAAGAACCAAACATGGGTAATGTGGCCAGTACTGATCCACACCTCGCTACCCCCGTTGAGCAAGGGGCCAATGGGATGGTGCCATTCTTGAATGCTACGCCATTCGCCAGGGCACCCAACATCACTGACGAACCGGCGGTCTCTGCTCAGATTTTAGAGTTGGAAGGTGCCCTGGCAGAGGCATGTGTGCAGCTAGCACACCAACCAATGACAAATTTCTCCATGGTAGCTGATGCAGCCACTCTGGTGGCTCTTGCGGTGCCCAAGGAAATGCCCAAGAAAACCTCCATCGGGGCTATTGTCCCAGGGTTCAAAGTTGACGCATTAGACAGTGGTGAGTGTCTCATTCTTGTTGCCTGCCCCGCCCTTCCCTCCTGCCTTGTTTGCTTGCCCGTTCGACATTCATGCCTTCCGCTGCGCACTCCTGCCCATCCCACCCCCCCCCCCCCCCCACCCAAGCACTCCCGTCCACACATTCATCGTGGTCATTGTCTTGCCTGCTGCCCGTCCGTCTGAGCCATGCCCACAGGCTGCGCGTGCTTCTGTTCCCTCTCCCGTATCCCGTTGCACCCACTGACTTCATCTCTTCCCGTCATCAGCCATCCCACCTCGCATAGATGCGGCCTTTGCAGCATATGCATATGTGCCATATTCTGCTCTGACCAAGGCAGCGCGTCTCTGAGCCCTTCGTGGCGAGGAGACCATGGTCATCACTGCCCAAGGCCTCACCTCCCGAGGCCCCGATCATTCTGGTGAAAGGGGCATCTCCACCCTCGAGTGGATCAATGCCACTGAGATCCACATTAGCCAAACCCGCTTCCATATTGGTGATGCACATGCCAATGCCTTGCGAGCTCACCAGCTCATCATGCTGAAGCTGGCAAGCAGGCAGGGTCCCGAGGCTGATGTGTGGCCCATCGCCATCGCATACGACATCCAGCAGCGGGAGGCGGCTGCATCGAATCATGCCCACGACCTCTCTTTCCTCGATCTCACTGCGTTGCAGCTGGTCACTAACCAGGTCATCATTGCTCGGTGCCCTGGCACCCACCTCAATTTCCAGCCCTCGTCCAACCTGCTGCCACCCCCTCCCCTGTTCCTGCCCACTCATCCCTACTTCCCCCAGTCCCCATCGAAGCAGGGGGCGCTGTCCTCCTTGTCTGCAGAATCCCCCCAGAAGTGTGCTTGTGCTTCACACGCAGGCAGCGCTGGCATGTGCTTTCGATGCGGCGCAGACAGCCATTTCCCCAAGGACTGTTCCACACGTCAGACTAGAGCCGGGTGTCCCGCCGCCTCCCTCATTGGGGACACACGCCACCCCAACAGCATTGCTGCACCTGATGGCACTCCCTTCTGCTTTTGTTGGTCCCATGACTCTGCCTGCAACTTTGCAGGCTGTGCCCACCATCACAGCTGTTCCCTGTGTGGGAGCACCTCCCATGGCGCCGGCACCTGCCACAGTGCCGGAGCCCATTGATCCACGCTGGATTGCGACGCTGCTCGACACAGACGCTATCGAGCAGACACTCATCCGTCTAGGCATGCTCGCCGAGTGGCAGCATGTTCTCGACGGCATCAAAAGCAGCTTCGAGGTGGGTATTGACACCTCCCTTGACCGCACTCATTTATTTTGACAACCACACGTCGTCCCAGCTGGACCTGTCCTTCATCAACCAGTACATTGTAGCAGAGCAAGTGGCTGGCCGCTACTCTCAGGCCTACAAACCTACCGAGCTCGAAGGCATCATTGGCCCCTTCATGACCTCCCCCTTGGGCCTAGTGCCCAAGCCTCATTCGTCTGACTTCTGCCTGATACAAGACCTCTCCTTCCCTCGCTCCCATCCAACCATCGCATCCGTCAACTCCTTCATCGATGCAGATCAGTTCCCCACTGCCTGGGGGACATTCTCAGACACAGCAGCACTTCTCCTCTCCTTGCCCAAAGGCTGCCACGCCACAATGTTTGACATTTCGGCAGCTTATCGCATCACACCTGTTTGCCCACTCCAACAAAACTTCATCTGCATCTGGTGGGGGGGCAAGGTGTATGTGGACAGAGCTGTCTGCTTCGGTCTAGCTTCGAGCGCTGGGGTGTTTGGCAAGGTGGCAGACATGCTAGTGGCCATTTACAAGGCGTGCGGCTTCCGCATTCTCTTGAAGTAGGTCAACGACTTCTTCGTTGTCTCGTTGCCCACTGATGCCTGGTCCGAGACTGAATTTATCGCCCTGACAGCCAGTCTAGGGGTGCCATGGAGTGCATCAAAGACTTGCCCGCTGGCTGTTGTGCAGCGGTACATTGGCTTCGACTGGGACCTTGGCCGCCATTCCATATCTCTCCCAGGCAAGAAGGTGGAGGCCCTCCTCGCACTGCTCAGCAAGTGGGTCGTGCCTGGTGCCACATTCAAAGCATGCGAGGCAGCAAGCTTCCATGGGAAACTAGTCCATGCATCGTCCATTTTCCACCCTGTGCATCCTTTCCTGTGCTCATTATCATCTTTCTCCCGGGTTTTCTACTCCAAGCGCACCTCGTTGCACCCACCAGCAGGGGTTCTAGTGGACCTCAGCTGGGTCCACTTCATCCTGCAATCTTCCCTGAACACCCTGCCTTTGCACTTGCCCACCCCAGTGGATCTCCAGTGGTGGGGCAATGCCAGCTCATCCTTTGGGATTGGTGTTGTTGTTTCCGGGCATTGGGCTGTCTGGCACTATGCGCCGGGCACCCTGGTGGGCCCAGACCTCGAATTCGACATCGGTTGGGCAGAAGCTGCAGCAGTCGAGCTCGGTCTGTGTGTCGCCCTCCACCTGGGTCTCATTCAGCCAGCGTCCCACACTGGCTCCTCGTTCCTGATGCGCTCAGACAATCAAGGTGTGGTGGCAGTCGTCAATTTGGGCTGCTCTCGCAGCCGAAACACCAACAAGGTCCTGAAGAACATCTACAGCATGCTCGCCTCCTCAGGCATCTCTCTTGCCACTGTCCACATCCCCAGTTGTACCAACATCTCTGATGTGCTCTCATGGGGCGATGTGCCAGCCTTCCTGGCTGGCTTTCCTGCTGCAACTGCTCGCATGCACATCCTGCTCCCTGCCCACTACTCCCACCACTTGATATCACTGTAATGCCAGCCCAAGCCATTCGAGTAGTCCCGTCCCCACTGCCTGAGATCGGCGTGGTGGAATCCGTAGCAGCTCTGCAGTTGACGCCCTCATCTTTGCATCCTGCCTGTACCTCCAACAGGCGTATCTTCATGTGGAAAGGGGTGAACACCCCCCCACCAGCTGTCCTCAACATTCCGGTCTTACAACATGCATGGGCTCTGGCGCTGGGTGCTTCGCTGGATGAGAGCACCAACTATGGTACTGGACTTCATAAGTTCCACCTTTTCTGCGACATCTTCACAGTTCCCGAAGTCGACCGCCTCCCTGCAGCATTTCCACTCCTGCACTCCTTTGCCCTATGGGCAGTTACAGACCCTGACCCAGTGGATCCTGGCTTCGTGGATGGGACAACATTCGAAACCGTCTCAATCCCCACCATATGCAAATACCTGGCAGCCATTCATGCCTGGCACCTTGCACAAGGTTGGCCTCCCCCCCTATCTGATGAAGATCGCACTCACCTCGAATTTTCGTTGCGTGGTATGGCATGCCTCCAAGGTGCATCGCGCAGGCGTCCTCCTCAACCGCCCATCACTATTCCGATGTTGCTGGCACTGCATGCATCCCTTGACCTCTCCTCCTCCTTTGATGCCTGCATCTGGGCCATAGTTACATCCGCCTTCTTTGGCCTGATGCGCTTTGGGGAAGTTTCTGTCCCTTCTCATGCAGCTTACTCCCCAGACCGCCACCTCTCTCGGGCAGCATGCACCTTCTGGAAAGATGCCAAGGGCCGTCCTTATGTCTGTCTGCATCTCCCCCATGCAAAGACAGTGGTGCCTGGGGACTTCCAAGATGTTATCCTGGTCGAACAGCAAGGCCTTTGCCCTATGCTCACACTCCAGAACCTGGCGACAGTCTCTCTTGCTGATGGACCATCCCCCCTCTTCTCCTGGCATGACAGCCATGGCAGCATGCACCCCATGGTCAAAACCACAGCCATGGCACGCATCAACAGTGTACTCACGAGCTCAGGCTGGGGAACATCCTTCAGCCACTCCTTCCGCATTGGTGGGGCGTCATTTTACCTGGCCACTGGGGTGAATCCAGAGGTGGTTTGTATCCATGAACGTTGGCACTCACTTGCCTACAAACTGTACATACGTGTGTTCGAGCAAATTGCCTCTTGTCACATTGCTAACAGGACTATGGTTGGGTAGGCCACACCAGGTGCCGCAGTTGTATTTACTGGGTAAGCGGCACACTCCATTTTGCGTCCAGGGACAGCAAGCTGACCCATACCCCAACCCCCTCAGCTAGTATTTACTCTTGCATGTGCGAGACATTGTTGGAGTACAGTACATTGGTCTCGGCTAGATCACATTCACATGACGAGTCCATATGCATTCCACCCGCATTCTCCACCTAATCCCTCCTCCCCGCTCACTTTTTCCAATCTTTCCCCAGATTATGCTTCTTCGCTTACTGTCTCGACACAATGCCCATCCACTGTGATACTCCGATCTCTCAAAATCACTATGACATCGGCACTGAATCAAGACCCTGAGTTTGACAAGAAAACTCTTAGTCTTTTAATTTTTCTTGATCAAGTTTTCCATTCACTAGCAATGTTTTAATCTATTCTTTTTATATTATTCTTCATTCCTTTGTCAGATGTATACAGCCTTACTACTTTTAGATTTATTTGGTTTTAATTTTCCAGCATTTAAACCCCTGTAGATACTTTATAAACAATCTAAGCAAGTTTACATCATCTCCCATCGTAATTCTAAGCTAATGCATCGCTTCAAAACTTTCACTGTCAAATTACTCGACATTATGCTTTCTTCATCTTTTTTTCACACTAGGACTTCGTTTTGAAGTTCTTTCTCTCTCGTTACATTGCAAATTATCATTTTCTATTCTAACTTCGTTCCCCTTCACCTTAGGACACCCTATTGGACTAGACTTTCCATAACTCTCTCATAGCGTCCTTCTTCCCTCCTACCTCCCCCACAATGATAGCCCAAGTTTCAAACACTTCTCATATCAGGCCTGCATACCATTGAAGTTCTGCGCCTGTGCACGATTCTCAATGTACATCTATACCGTGATGTGGTTTGTTCTGTCAAGTACTGCGAATCATACTCCGAGTGTTCGAGGGAAGAAGAGTAGGTGTTTGTGCACATATATGAAAGCCAGGGTTGCGTTTGGTGATTCACATCCATTCCTAGCTGCAGGCTAGAGTCTGAGAGATGGAGAGTGAGAGATGGGATATCGATGGAGATGGCATGGGTCTACGCATGCTTTTAGAGTCTCAATGGAGTATACATTGTAGAAGGTATGAGTTGGGATATGATGAAAAAGAGTACTGGCAGGGTGGGGCAGCAGCTTGGCAGTGATCATGTAGGAGTGTGTTGTCACAGGCGGTCACAGTCCTCCAGCCAATCAGATTGAGATCCTGTTCAAGATCCTGTAAATGGCCTTATAGGGAAATCCAGACGACCCTATAACCCAACTATACTATACCTTAAAAAGTAGTGTTATAGTGGGAATGACATTCAATGGTGTGGGAAATTATGCGTGTGAAGGCGCAACAGTGAACACAGGAGTGAGTGATGGTGATCCATACAGGCCACAAAATATCTGTCGTTTGTCATATACCATACATATTGAGATAAATTACATTTTTCAAGTTACAGGTAAGTTCCTAAGCTCCACTTAAGTTTCAGTTAAACTCCATTCGAGTTACTGGTAACTCGAAAAGTTGACGGCCCTATATTTTTATAGATGGAGCGTCATAAGTGAGCACTATGTGTACCGTCAATAATTATAGGCCCAGATGTCAGGGAAATCATATGTTGACACCAACTTAGTCGTGTGGCTAGCATTTGAGGGTGTTAGTATCTCGGCTGTACGTTTGAAATGGGATGCCATGGAAGACAGCTAATCATTGACTCATTGATTTCGTTTGCTGTTCACAATCTCCGCAATAGGAACTGAGCAGGTGTCAGGAGCTGCAAGAGACCGTCAAACCAGGTAGTAATTGGGGTCAATATCACGTCCACTATTGCCCCAATCAACTACGGAAAATAGGATTACTTGGCCACCTACAGCATGGCAGAGTGATATGCATCATGTACAGACCTGAGACAGCTAATATAGCAAACTGGCTTGTGAGTCCTTTGCAAGAAATAAAAGTTTTTTTATTTTTAGTGCCTCTGCCATTTATTATTTACAAGGGATTGCCAATACCTTCTGCTCACTCGGATTTACACTTATACTAGGTTTCGTGTGTGGAAGGAGATGTTAACGCTAAAGCAGATGAATGTGATTATCATCGTTGACAAACATTTGAAACCAACAACAGACAGTACGGTAGCTTTAAATAGAATTTTTTTTAAAAAAAACGGACAGTAGTGTGGGAACTTGTTTCCCAGTTCTGCTTTCTTCTCTTCCTCCAGCTTCCAGTGACCGCGAACTGTACCACTATGGCATATGCAACTCGTTACTATTCGCTAGATCAACACAGAGCCATCCAGATCCCATGGTCACTGTCAGAGGGTATGCATACATGCTTATATGCCACGTCTCATCATCCGTCGCAGCTTCTTCATCATAAGAACATCAACTATTAAGTAACTTTTCTCCATTCCAAGTCCACAAACAAAAGTACATGGACATAAATGTTCCCCAAAATGCACAAGATATCAATGTAAGTACGTTGTCTTATTCCTTCTCTGTCATTTTGTGGTCTGTCCCATGTTCAAATCTTTTTATATCCTTTGCTGTGTAAAACATAACCACTGAACACGTATGAGTAAAGTTTAGCAGGCTGTGATATACATCAACATTGAAATTGAAAATAAAATTGCCTTCCTTCTTCATAATTTCTAGGTATTCTTCGAACACCATCTCCTCTGAACAGATAGAAGAATAGCTTCAATAGGCAGCGATACATCTCAGTGATCGATGTTAGTATTGAATGCATTGACAGCAAAGAGCAATGGATTTTCAGAGGGATGATGTGGCAAGGAAGTGACTAGGAATCTCCGCTGTTCCCCATTCGAGACCTTGCTGCTAAAGCAGGACCCCTGATAATCCCTCCAAAGGTTAGATACCAAAATGGTGATTTTTGGCTGGTTATAGGGGGACAAAAAATGCCAAAATTTTCCTAAATTATGGGGGGATGGAGTATCAAGGCTACGAAATTTGGGTATTATAGGGGGACAAAGTATCTAACCTTTAAAAATGCGAGAAATCATTTAAAAACAGGGGAAAAAACCGATTTTTCCTTAAAGTTTGAGAGTGATTCTAAAAGTGTTTATAGTGTATTGTAGTACTTATTGCATACAAACTTGTAATGGTCATGACTCAAAAACCAAAGTACTCAGTACTTATGTAACTCATGAACATGCTGCTTCCAGCAATGGATGTGATATATCTATCATATATTATGGTGGTGGATTTAATCATTTGAGCAGGCTGCCCTACTGAGTCGTGAATCAAGTTGCAATCAAGTGTGCACAAGCAGCAAGGTTGGGCAAGGTCAAGGCTTGGTGTACACTGCACACCAAGCCAATGGAACATCAAAAGTAGATGGAAGGACATATATCAAGGCAAGTTTGAGCTAAGTAGTTATGCATTACAAGGGTAAACCGTAATTAGTTGCACTTTGAGATATCTTACATAAAGCAATGAGTTGCAGCATTTCCATTCATTTTTGACTAGTTTTCAGATATAATTAAAGGAATCAGCTCATTTTCTCTCCGTAAAATCAGAGCATAAGGTCATATCATTGATAATTTGTTGAATTTTGACCAGTCTCTTCAGTATGTGTCCCCATTAGGCAGGTGAGGTTATGCCTAAGCACTCACGGTAGGGGGACAAGTATCTAACCTACTCGTGAGACCATGGCCTGTAGGGGGACGCCAAACTCAACCTCATGGGAATTTTTACAGCCTTCATAGGGGGACACCTGCTAAAGTGTATCCAACCTTTCACACAATATTGGCCATTTATAGGGGGACCTGTATCTAAGTTTTGGAGGAATTATCAGGGGTCCTGCTAAAGCCTCGACAAACAATATGCCGGGAGCCAGAGCCGAATGATGGTGATCTCCTCATGATGATTATCATGGAGTAAAACGAAGATGTTGACGGAGGACGCTCCTAGCACGCTACCACTAGTGTTCGGATGGGGACATTTCCCAAATGCTACGACTCAGCTGTGGCCATTTTATATATAAAAGAAGCATTAAGTTCTATCTACTAAACCAGTCCACAAGACATCGCATTTTTACAACATGCAGTTCACCAACGCTTTCCTCGTTACTTCTTTCCTCGTCTTCATCTCCACTGTCAGTGGTGCCTCTGTAAACTACTATAATTCCAAGGAAGCCACTTGTGGTGGTTCTCCCAGCTTGGAATATAGGAACCTCAGATGCAACACCTGCGTCGACCCCCCCGGCGGTTTGTAATTTTCCCTTCATGTGGGTTGTAATCTTGAACTAAAATAAATTTATGCAGATTGGTGGGGTGCCGAAGTCTTTGACATTGACAGTGACCAGCACATCAGCATGCATAATGAAGACAACTGTACACCTGCATTGCAGGTAGGCCAGTGGTACGGGAACACTTGCGCTATGGCTGGAAACACGGCTCTGTGCTCCGTCTGGATTGCTTGTGCTGGCCAGAGGCTGTGAGTTACCTGATATAGCCTTTTTATAAATGCCTGCTCAACGATTCCTAGTGCTGGAGAGAATAGTGCAGACAATGACGATGTCACTTTTGTCGCTCTTGATTAAAGAAAGGCTTAGTTTGAAGATTGGAAATCGAGAAATTATGTTCTATTTTGCGACATGTAATTCTGTCTGTATTCCTTTAATTTAGTAAAGCTGTCTCCGTACAATATTTTACCTAAGGATTAAAGCTGAAGCTTTAAAGATTCACTTACTTGTGTAGAGCAGCTGAACAGTGCCAGCAAGAATTTCGACTCATCCTATTGGATAGGCAGTGAAGAGGACGAAGTGCAGTTGAAGGTTCCTCGACGAAGAATGCGAGTGGTTGGCACGTCTGTCCAACCTTAAGGTCCTAAGGTAAAATAAAAGAAGCTGTCAGTGACGTTAATAATAGATTTGGTAGAGCAATGAGAGACAGGACTTCGGAACTTCTGGATGTTTATTTTAAAAGATTTCGTACTTAATTCTCCCACCCTTGCAATATATGATGGTCAAAGTGCACATTTATTGTGCTGCACAACTTTTTTTGAAGGTGCCACAACTTTTTTGGGGGGTTATTTGGTGCAACTTTTTACATGAGGCCGCAACTTTTTCTTAGCACAACTTTTTGAAATGTAGCACAGTTTATATCTGCCATTATAATTATTAAGTTCTTGAACAACATGCCTAAAGAGACTTAGACTTCTAGATATGGATATATATGCATGAACCATCACAGAACACCATAGATCAGATTTTTTGCGATTTTATTTGCAGTGGTATGCATAGATATGATATGCATGGCTTATTCCATTCCTTATGGTCTATTTGAGGAGAATTTTAAGTTGCAGACTGATTGGAGCCGATAGTTCAACTTAAATAGGGTGTATCTGTGTCGTAATATTGTAGCAAGTCCACACAAAAGCTGTAGCTTCAATAAATACATTATACAATGGCAATAAGACTGGAAACAACATAAGGTAGGGCTCAGATAGACCCAGCACCCTTATGTAATCATATTACATAAGCGCCAAGACTGGCCAAATCTGAGGCTGAAAAAATTTCTGAAAATATAATGTCAAAAAAATTGAAAATGTTACTCAGGGAAGTAAAAGTTACCTTCAAGTCCCCCATACAAAGCATTTAGAAGTAGTTTATAACACTTGTGGTACATCTAGCCAACCGAGCTGCTCTCACTAGGAGTGGAAGGAGTATCAAAGGAGTATCTCCTGCTCTCCAAGGTCATGTATAAGTGTGATATTGTGTGACATTTGGTGACATGTCACAATATGTCACGGAGTGTGACGGCCAAATCTGAGAACTCAAAAATATAAAATGCTATCATTGGCACAGAAATGTAATAAATATGCATTTTCTACAATAAAAATTCTTTGCCTATCTGATCCCCCAAAATAAACTTTATTTAATTTTTTCTTTCTGGGATTTAGAGATTCAACCATTATAAACACATCCCAGGGGAAATAAATGCATTAGAGTGAATTGCGGTTGAGCAGATAGCCGTCAATGTTGGTGAAGGCAACTGCTTATGTAAGGGGGTGCTGGATTTATCTGAGCCCTACCTTACTCGTTAGCGACATAAATGAGTTCTAAGCTTAGTCAAAGCTTAGTAATTAATACTAGCAGAGACCCTGTCAGGGTTATATACTTATGTGCTGTCCAGGTTCCGGTTACCAAAATCGTCAGGAGACTTCAGAATAAATTATTCAGAGAACCTCAAAAATTCTGATTCAAAGTGTGATAGAATTTAAAATAAATACATAATGCAGCACATGCATTTTATGTTTGAAAAATAGACACTGGAATAATTCACATTTTACACTAGAGTGACCAGGATCTGGATTGGCAGCAGTACAACCCCATTGAGACTTTCGTCTTCTTCTGCATCGCTGACACTCTTGCCTAAAAGCTTCCATTCCGGTCTCGGTTTTCCAGGCACTGCCTCTGTCTTTGTGTTGGTGTTGGTTATTGTTTGCCACTGAAGGTGATGCACGCCCTCGGCCCTCACTCCTCTCAATCCCCATTCGTTGATGTTTGCCGCTGAAGGTGTTGCATGTCCTTGACCCCCACACCTCGTTGATCCTTGCCACTCCTCGTCCGTATCGTTCTCCACAGGCCTGCTCTTGACTGGCCATTTGCTGGTTCCATACTGCTCCAACAGGCTACTGACACACTAGCAGACCATTTTGAAGTTACCTTCTCCGACTCCATTCTCTCCTTGTCCACCTTAAACTTCACCAAGGATCTCGCCGAGTCACTTCCTAGCACTTCTGGAAGGAAATACAACAGCATCTGCAACAGGTTTTCTCCACCTCTCATCACCATTGTTGTCATCTGTGCAGCCATGTTTCTTGCACAAGGACACTACTCTTTGCTGCTTCGCCCAGACTTTCTGGGACACCCAATGTTAGAGTATTTGTGGCATGTGATGGAGTGGATTCGACCTAGAGTGAAGCATGGTTGGTTAGTGCGCACTGCGCAGGGTAAACATGCATAGTGGTGTGATAAGTCAGCAATTAGCAGTGATGTAGAATAAGTCAAGGAGGACATGTAACTAGGACATGTAACTTGTAGTAAGTAGCTTGTAGTATATCTTTGGACTCTGTCTCGTTTACATAGACTGCGTACAACTTGTCACTTGTAATTCATATAAAATACAAAAATTAGGCTTCATTCTTAGTGCTCCGACTTGATAACTTAATAATTATCATGGCAAATACAAACTGTGCTATGTTTCAAAAAGTTGCGCTCTGCCTCAAAAAAAGTTGCACTAAGAAAAAGTTGTGCTGAAAAAAAACAGTTGTGGCATTTCGAAAAAGTTGTGGCCTAGTGTAAAAAGTTGCGCCGAGCAAGTTCCCGAAAAAGTTGCTGCACCGTCAAAAAAAAGTTGTGCGGCACAATAAATGTGCTCTTTCACTGCCATAGAGATGTGGGGTGAAATTCACTGAAGTACTGTAGAGCTAGATACACCATTTAAATAGTAGAAAGGAAGTGAAAATATACCTAAATGAGGGAATAAAATTTAACTAAACCCAAGGAAGTTATCAAGACTAGACTATCATTCCAGGGGGGTTTGAAATACGGAGAATGAAAAATAAATATTGAGAAGTCTTGAAGTGATGGTGAGAGTGGAGAGGATGTAGAGTTGCTGGCAGAGTAATGATGCCATGATGGAATCGATATCGAATAAAATTGTTGCCCTGCCCATGTGTATCGCAGTCCATTGCTTCACCAGCCTGTGGTCGAGTGCCTGGAGTATCTTTCTTGATGTCCGACATTCGAAAGTATGGCGGATTCGGTCCGATGTTGAGAGCGTCGAGATGTGTTCAAGAGGATATTTGAATGCAAGACATGCTTGATGAGCAAGTCACGTGATGATATGTGAACATGTCAAAATAAACAATTACTGTACTATTGCAATAAATTCGGCACCTTGGTTTGAGTGTGACATCTTGAACTGGACACATATTCAGCATTTTTGCTGGGACAGCATGACATGGGAGGAAATTTCGGCACCTTGCCTCAAGTATCGCTCTTGACAATGTATATGTTAGACAATGTGCATATGACACTGCTGAGTAGTTAACTGGTTAATAAGTTGATGTAAAAGTGCAATATGAACCATCGACAAGGTAGGGGTTTCAATCCTTGCTGATGGATTTTATTATTTCTTTGAAAGCAATACTAATTAAAACTGATTCTACACTACAAGTCTCATCATGAAAAAAGTACCATACAGTAGTTGGTGAATCAGCTCCAGAAATGTCTGTTTTGGTGCATGATTCCATTTTCTCTTTCTTCCAGCTACTTCAACCTACACTGTGTCACCGTGCATTGTTGTGCATCTCATTGAACATTGTCATGGACCCTTTCTCTATTCTGGCTACACTCCATGCGGAACTTCTTCCAAATGATCATGCATCTGTCATTGAGCTTCTAAAGTTCCCACTGCCCAGCATTCCAACTGATCCAACATTCCCTGGAATCATTGCACCAAATGCCTTCAGCCACAAGCCCTCTACCATTGAAGATCCTGAATATATATGTGCACTGCCAGTCCCTGGGATTGAATTGCTGAGCGAGTTGAAAAAGGAGTATTGGGAGATAAAGGAAGCAATCTTATCAGTTAAGGTTTCAGCTGGTTTAAGCCAAATGATGCACTTACCTCTTTGGATCATTACCTATTGGTCCAATGTCACCTACATCCAGCTTTGTCATCGGCAGAAATGGATGGATGTCAAAAACTTCATGGATGCACACATTCGTAGCAGGGATATAACTGGACAGCTAGTTCAGCAGGTCTGCAATGTGCTGAAGACCTTACCATGGAGTGCAAGCATTCAGGGTCTCGAGGTATCAGAGCCAGCCAACAATCTCGCAACCTATGGAAGCTGAAATTGGCTAATGGACACCCATGAGGATCAAATGCTGGAACTCACCCAAAGGTCAATCTGGCACCAGCTCCCTGCAGATAGCATAGTGCTATGGAGCAGTTTGTTCCATCTGTTTATTCTTGATGCTTATCAGAATTCAGATAGCTATGCGACACAAAAAAAGTACAAACATTTATGAGAACTTAGCAATAAGCTCACTATGGAAGCACTGGGATCAGTTGCTTTTGTAGTGATTGTTGATACCAACCATTGGGTTCCAGTTGTTATAAACTTCATGTCAGAGGGAATAAAGTTTGGCAACTCGATGGGTGGGGCACCTGATCCAGAGCTGTCAGCAGCACTCAGCTGGTGGACACGAGAACATACAGGGTCAGAGTTCATTGTTGAAGGAGAGCTGAGCATTACTTGCCAGAAACTCAAGGACACATATTCCTGTGGACTTCTTGCTATAAATTTGGTTGCACATTACTTTCTGCCACATATGTACCCTTTGATAGATCCAGAAAAGGTTGATTTGGCATGGCTTCAAATGCTAGTTGATATTATTGATGGGCATACACACAAAGTTAGTAATATAGATTTCATGTTATGAATATAAACTTACTTATTAATAGAGCTTCGAAGTGGAAGCTGCCAATTACCAGTTTACATTTGAATATGACCCAAACTGTCTGGCAAATGAGCATGCATCAGAGGGTGGGTTGTCACAGATACATGATGGTGCATCAGAAGATAGCAGATCAATCTACAGTGCAATGAGTGCTGAAAGCCTATGCTCACAATCAGCGGCCACCTCATCATTTGCAGTCTCAGATAGTCAAGTATCTACACCTCTGCCCTCGCAGTTTACAATGAGCTCTCCCTTCACATTTTCATATAACAAGCATGTAAATGATAAAAACATGTTAAGAAAGTGTTCACCTCCAGAAGATATCAACACTCATCCATCTGCTGTTCCGGAGAAGAAAAGACTAAAAAAGGCTTCTGCGATTGCTACTGCTGTGAAACAGGCTGCCAAAGGTGCTTCCAAGGAAATTATGAAGTTCTTTCACAAATGCACACCTGAGGAAAAGCAAATGCAGATTCAGTGCGAGGTACAGCAGATTAGACAGGAACATACCAAGCATCTTGAAGTAACCAAGGAGCAGCATATTCAGAAGACACACATTAGCACACAAGAAAGACAATGAAAGCATAGGGCTAAAGTTTATGAACATGAGATGCAATGTGGAGAGCACTCAGCTGATGGGAAAAAGAAGGTCAGTGACATATATAACTGGCTAATTTGATACAGTGCTCACCATCAACCAGAGAAAGTTTGAAGCTGACTTCGACAACTGGAAAGATGTGGACAATTGAACATTAAAGCATACCAAACTTCCTGAAGTTTCACAACCTAACTGGGAAGCCAACAAACGGTTTACAGAAAAAACATGTAGAGCTGCTGGGTGCAAACATCAGAAAGGGTATAAGGATGCAGTGTACATGAATTGGCACACACTGTTGCTTTGGAGATCCCTTGTACAAATTGCGGCATCCCCTGTGGTAGGCTATAAAATGAGTGCATCAGTTATTGTAAAAGAGCTGAGGAAGAGGGATTGAATTTTTGAGTGTCTTAAATGAAGCACAGTTGAGGGTTGGATTGACCAAAGCAGTGGTCATGCACAATGGTCAAGGAGAGCATTTGATATGGCTGAAAAGGCAAATTACCAAGGGCATCCTAATGGAGGCCAACAGGGAGTCCTGGTAAGTGGTGCTCATATTAAATCATTTCCTTTCAGCTCACAATATATAGACCAATTATCCTCATGTTGTCGAGGAAATGAAGGCTAAGCTAACAGCACTCCAGAATGCATTGGCACCAGTCACAGTAGTCACTGCACATGCTATCATGGTGGGAGTGATCCTTTGAATGGCACCAGAGATCTTCGAGAAGCAAGCAAAGGATGGTTCATATTTCCATTGTACTGATTCTTTCGTTCGCAGCTGGATGCATGGCACACTCTGTTGGTTGCATAGAAAGGCCACTTGCTCTGCTCACAAGTTACCTGAGTACTGGGAAAGGGCATGCGAGCATGCATTCTATTGCATGACATATGCAGTATGGCAAGAGGATATTTCATCTGAGCTGATTGTCAGTTTTGATCAGACTCAGGTTGTCTTTGTGCAAGGAGCACAACTTACCTGGGCAGAGACAGGGGCCAAACAAGTTACATTGATTGGTCAAGATGAGAAGCATGCCTTTACTGTCATTTGTGCATTGTCAAATAGCAGGACTCTTCTTCCATTTCAAGCTATCTATTCCAGTCTTGGACATAAATCTCACCCTGATTCCAAAGCAGACAAGTATCAAGAGGCAACAGAAGTGGGCTTACTGTTCCAAGAGTCAGGTACCAAAACATACTGGTCTAACCAAGAAATGATGAAGAGGTTGATTACTGATATTGTTGTGCCCTACTTCGATAAGCAGAAGAAAAGGCTCAGTCTTCCAGCCAGCTAGAAGGGTATTGTGCAGCTTGATGTTTGGTCAGTCCATAGGTCAAGAGAGTTCTGTGATTATATGAAGACAAATCATCCCAATATAATTTTGAACTTCATACCTGGTGGCTGCACTCCTGTTTTTCAATCATGTGATGTTGGATTTCAGTGGGTGTTCAAGCATTCATTAAAGCGGTCATATCATGAAGATATTGTTGGAGAGGTTATGGAGAAGATGGCAGAAGGAGATGAGGTGAGAATTGACCAGAGAATAGGCCTTCTGCGTAATCAGAGTGTTCGCTGGCTATGGAATGCATATCAGCCACTTAATTAACCTGAGTTAGTTAAAAAGTTCATGGGCATTACTTTTTACACCCAATTCCCAAAGCTAAATACCCTACTAGGCTTTTGAAGAGTGCGAGATCGAACATTGGTCCCTCTCCTATGCATTGCTCAATAGCAAGGAGGCCCATGCTGCCATTCGAGATTTAAAAGAAACAGACCCAGAGTTCTAAGAGGAGATTACGAGGAGCACTGACCCTCTAATACCTAAATCCTCCGAAATCATTGCAGAAGATGACCTTGATGTGGACTTGGATGGAGAATTTGATGATGAGAGTGATCTTCTATGCACTGTGGTCATGGCTGAGGCTCTTGGAAAGCCACAAACTGCACATGTATCAAGGAATGAAGATGGCTGTCCCTTCTCAGTTGCACAGGCAGATGATATTGATGTTGATCCTTCAGCATTGAATAGCAGTCTTGTATCATCATCAACAGCAGTGGAAGAGACAGTGGGGGAGAAAACAGAAGAGTATGGTCCTGGGAAAAGGAAGCACAAAGCCAACACCCTGTATTGGGATTTCTGGCACTATAATGATGGGAAAAATTCAGATATTGAATAAATTAAAATAATTGCACATAGAACTACACCTTTCAACATCTTTAGCTTCTCTAGAGTTGAAAGCGTGATTCTAACACATTTCTACTGCTCTGGGAGAAAAAAAAAGGTGATACCCAAAATTGCAGAAAATTCGGCACTTGGGCTTGTGACAATGTGACATGTGCCAAATTTTGTCAAGTACAAACTTCAAAGGCCTTGTGATGTGTGACTGACAAATTGATCGTAATAGTACAGTACTGCTCTCCTTTCACATTTCGGATACAGGGAATTGAGTCAGGAGCTGCCGCAATCCTGGTTAGTAACCATTGAGAGGTGGCAATGTTAGCTGTTACACTATATCTGACAATATAAACATTATTGTCAATGGTCTACATGGACTGCTAAACAAATACAACATCAAAGCTCCTAACCTCCTTGAAATCATACAAATCCTGCATTGCTAGCAGTGATGATATAGCCGAACCGTAATAGTCTGCTATGTTGCGTCACATGACGAGAGTAGTTAATTTATTAAATACTTAGAATATAAATCCCAAATATAATAATTCAACTTAAATCCCAAGGTGTGAAGTCAGTAAGTTCGAGGGGCGCAATTGTCTTCAATTCCAAATTTAGATCAAGTTTTAAAAATAGAACAAGTTAAATGCAGGCTATTTTCGGTTCGCGTCAAAGTGTTCAAAGTCAAAGTATTCAGAGTTCAATTCAGTAAATTCGGTACATAGTTCTCGGTATCTAAACGTCTTGTAACTAATTCTGATTCTCGTCTGGTTCGTCTTTACACACCCTGTCTGTGGGAGGGAAGAATGCCTGGCAGTTCCTGCCGTTTCATTCCCTCCTCGCTCATCTATATACATTTACGGACATATCTAGTTACTACTTTGGTCTATACTAATTACTAATTTATTCCTAGATTTCTCCATTGTTCTAGCCCAGTCGTTACTGCAGCCAATTGCATGCACGCGCGCATGCGTGTCTATGTCGCGACGGGCGCCCGTATGGGCGGCTCGTCGATCTATTTCCATTTTAGGCGATGCTTATATCATCAAGTACGCGTGTGTCGCAACAACACGCCATCGCTGCGTCGCGTCCTCGCCCCGCTATCTTTCTCTTCTGGTGATCTGTGCATGGGCTGCGCGTGGTCTATCAGCTTCATTCCGTGCTTAGCTAGTGCACTGTCTGCATAGCTTTGCACAGGTTCTTGTGTTCTGGGCTGGTTCTAGGGTCTGGGCTTTGTCTGTGTTCTGTATTCAACTCTGCGCGCCGTCTTGGTTGTTCTGTAACTCTGGGGTCTCGTCATAGTGAATGGTGGGGGCATTATATGGTGCTTAGCAAGTGCAAAATGACTTCGGTTTTTTGAATGAAAGTGGTAGGTATTTGTTTAAAGTGTTTTTAAACCATACTGAGGCGGAGTTTTTATGTTTTTTATAGGTTTATTTGTTTAAATCCCTTAGTAGATTATGGGAGGTGGCGCGGGAACTCAGCCCCTCCCCGCTGTGTCCTACTCACGCGCTCAGGTGGAAGTTCCATAAATTCGGAACGCGAAAAATGAAATTAAAGTACGTCATTATATTTTACTAGCGTATCAGCTACAAGCTCGCTTAGAGGTGCACACGAGTTTCGTCACTCATTATTGCCATCGTAGTGATTTTTTATACAGTCTATTTTGGTAAATAGAAAGATATTAAACTCGTTGCGCCCGGATACTCTAATTGGTATATTATTGGAAAATAGACAAATTAACGAACAATGTTAATAAACTATAGAATCACCACTCGCTACCTTGCAAGACGACCAAATTCAAGAGTTTATTATGTATGGTGCTGCTCCGAGTCATTCCATCTCTTTCAATCCGACCCCCGAGCTCACCCGATTTTTCAAATTACATTTTAATCAGCTCCTTCGCTTATCCATCTCATTTTCAAACATGCCATGACTCCTATGGACGTATTCGGTACGTAGGGAGCAAGATGAAAAAGACCAAAGTGCCTGTATAAACGTGTAAGTCTATATGTTAGAATGGAAGAACAGGTGGAACGAAACCCAAGGTACGAAGGGAAACCCGAGAAAGAAAGCAGATAGCAAATGAAGGAGGCGAGAGGGGTATAAGAAGCCATATAAATGAAAGGAAGGTGAAAAGGAAGGACGAAAATCAGATATGAAAACTCGAAAGAGGAAGAAAAATAGGAATCGACACATACAACACATAAACCCCTCAACTTCCATCACACAGATTCTTCCTACATCCCATTCATACCCGCAGCATCTCAATCTCATCGTCACGAACACGATCGCCCAGTCCACCGACCCAGGTTTAGACTGTAAATTCAGGGTGATTATACTGGTGGTGGTGATGCCAAGAAATACGACGGTAGTGGGGGACGATAGCATGATGCATCGTCATTCCTTTATAAAGATTACTAGCGCAACGTCCAGTGATACCATATCCTCACTCACATACTAACTGCATACACTCACCACTATCGGAACACGAACCCACCGATTACAAGCCATATATCGTCCTATGCATGTAGGGGGAGGAGAGACTGGGCATTTGAAGGTAGGGTCCTAGGTGTTCGAAGGTGAAAGTGGGTGCATGCGATAGAGTTGGGGTAAACTTTGTAGGCGCTGTTGGTTCCTACTCAGGAGATGGTGGTGACGACGATAGTAGAGGTAGAGGAGGGGGAGGAGGAGGAGGAAAACAGTGAAAAATCGTGGTAGGATCCGGTACCACAGTATCCTCTTCCACGATGCCTCCCTGCGCCAGTACCTCCAACGAACGAGCTCCCTCAGCCATGGGCCAGCTCCACCACCGGAAACGCAGAGGCACATACCACCTCATCCTGACGAGTTGACTGCGGAGAATGACACTAATCACCATGTTCTTGATTGGCAGTGGCACTTGGAGGGACGAGGGATGGAAGGTGGTTCATGCTGAACGTTGAAACGTTGAGGTGTTGTTGGAGACGTTGACGATGAGAACCAGCTGGGGGAGATGAAGCTAGTGGTGGTGAGGAAGACCGGCCGAGACCCCCCAGTGGACGAACTGTCGACCTGGGACTTGGAAGTCGACGACTCAAACTAGACCGGTAGCCGGTCGGTATCGTGAGACTACGTTCACGTGATATGAACGATTGTATCGTGTCGATATACCGACCGGTCCAACTCGTCAAATTTAGGCGGGGTAAAAGTTATCGGCGTTAAGGCTTCAAAAGTTGCCTTATTGGGATTTTCGAGTCCTCGCGCCTATGGCTCGTCCCTCGCATCGTCTCGTCTCTTCACTGTATTCCCTTCGTTCATGTACTCTTTATCCGCCATTTCATACACTATTATACTTATTACATGTATATATCAAGTTACTTCCATGTATGAGACCCAACATACATCACATTTCAATTCTAAAATCTATAGAGTGCTTCAGGAATACCGCAAGCCAAAGTGCTGCAAGACTCTAATGTTCTGATGAACAAAAGCAGACATGTATAACTATAGACTACACAGGTGATAAAAGACAAGCTGAACATATACTAACAAGTTTGCCAGGAGTCTTTCCCCCACCTGCCAACAAAATAGCAGGCTGCAGTCTGCAGATTCTAAGTCCATCATCCTCCCATATCTCTCCCAGCACAGCCCGTAATTTCGTAGTATGAGCTCAAAAATAATCTAAGGTTAAAGAACATGAAAAAATCGTCCTGGTACTTGCTATTGTTTGGAAGCTTTCGTTGTCTTAGCTCTACGAGGTGATTAAGAATGTTGTGTTTGTTGATTGTAATTCAGGGGCGCTGGGTGGTGCATTTTGTGCTGACTTGCGTAGGGTAGGTATGGTCCAGTTCCTGGGCGTGAGGGGCGGCAGGGGAGGGAGCAATGACAGGACAGAGGGGTGGGTGGGGGAACGGAACAGGAACGGGACCCAGGAACGTCAACGCGGCAATGAGATGGGAAAATATGGCAGATACCGAAAACCCTAAAAAGGCGATTTCTTGAAGCCTTAACGCCGATAACTTTTACCCCGCCTAAATTTGACGAGTTGGACCGGTCGGTATATCGACACGATACAATCGTTCATATCACGTGCTTGTCACGTAACCGACCGGTCACCGGTCTAGACTCAAACATCGCATAGTCCATGGGTATATCAACATGTCACGTGCATGTTACTTAATCTGCACTTGAGCGCGGCCCTTCCGTCCTCTCTTTGCTTATAACTGCATCCTTACATATGCCTTAACACGACGCTCGCAGCCAGCTGAGCTACTGTTATTCATATGATCACGCCGTCTTTTGTTCATCATCCATCATCCATCATCCACCTGAACGGTCGCCTCAATCCTTAGCTAGAGTTCTCGCATTTTATTCTGCATTTCGCTTTTATTCCTTTCCCCCCGAGCTCTTTTTGTTTTATTTCATCTGATATTTGTGACCAGTTTAATCCTGCCTGACAGTGCAGTAAATTCCCATCTGTATACGCAGAACCTAAGCATATCACTCGACAGTGTAGTAATTTACCACTAGTCACTATAAGTTTAGTACATTATTTGTTTTATGGCTATTATATCGATCTCGGCGTGAACATAGTAGACCGTCGATGAAGCTGTATTTCCTGAAAAGTGCAGCTCAGCACGGGACAAAGAACGGCAGGAAAATGAAAAAAACGTACCAGACCGTGATAAAAGACAGGTTCAAAAATTCGTGGCGTAATCAGCGCAACATTGACAATGTGGAGCTAAGTGCAGTTCAGCACTGAGAAAAAGCAGTAGGAAAAATAAAATAAACCTGGAACAAGGTGATACGATGCCGATACCGTTTCAGCTACAACTTCGTGAAGCTTTCCGCAACCATCTTCCTCCATAACGTCCAAGAAATTATCGGAGGAGACATTATCAGGTGTGATCTTCCCCGTCGTCTGATCATACTCGTAAAAACAAAGCCGCATCCCGGCTGCACATACAGCATGAACCTCCGGAACTGCAAATTCTTCGTGGTGCTTATGAAATATCTTCCGCATTCGCGTATCAGCTTGTTTAAGCCTAGTTTGATTATTAATATCTTCTGCGTTCATAAAATCCAGTATGAAAATGATGTTTCGTGTGTTCAAAAGCTTAGGATGCCAAATAATTATCGAGGGGTTTGGCCAAGAAGATTTACCCTTCCCATCACGGTCCAGGTAGAGCTGATTACGTATCAAGTACCCCGACGGAAACGCTTCGAAAAAGATATAGAAGTATATGTTTGCGAAATCTTCGCGAGTTTTCCTGTCGAATGATCCCGATTGCAACATCCAAATGAGGTGGGCGCTCCAAGACTTTTGCATGGTGGTCAACGTCAACATTTAAACTGGATAAATTCTACTTATATAGGCATTGTGATATATGCAATCCGGCCGGCTCTGCCGAATACTTGTTATATTATGAATTGCAAGTGAATTGCGTAGCTATGTAGTCAGAACCCAATTCAATTCAATTCGGTTCACTTTCCACCCTCCGCTGAAGAGGAAGATACCGGGTTGGGGGTATCGTTTCGACAAAGAATGCAAGTTGGGAAGATACTCAAGCCATACTTTAGGGACCATATTTATTGAATTGTTCCGGTTCGAGGTATAGAAGCGTGTCGAAGAAAAGCTGACTTTGTAGAGAACATCACTTTCATTATCCCCCCACAATCCCTACCACTATGCATTGTATATACGTAGACGAAATAACGAATTCCCGGTTTAGACCCCGGCGCTGGTGGGAATTACAGTGACTTTAATATCTTATCAATTATCATGGAGTATGTGGCAGATTGCACTCGTTAGTAAGTGCTATACTCACTAATAACATAATATACAGTAGACTTCAGATTCCTGAGCGACAGAACAGTTGACTATTGGATGCGCAACTAGTTTGATTACGCTAACAGGAAACCATGGAGTAAAATTTCAAGGTTAAACAGACTATTTTACTTCAACATTTCGGATACGGGGAATCGAACCCCGAGCTGCCGCGATCCTAGTTCAGAACCGTTGAGAGGCGGCAATGTTAGCCGTTACACCATATCCGAGTGCAAAATATGACTATGATGCACCTTACGTATTGTTTATGGTTGACTCGAAGACCGCAGGTCCGAATTGTATCGTCGTACTTATTCTGCTTCAAAACTTAGTATCAGTTAAAGATACCATAAGCTTGTAGGCACTGGAAACGATTACAAAACCAGACATTACTTCTAGTTACCCGCAGTATAACATCGAAGCTCCTAATTAACCTCCTTCAAATCCTATAAATCTTACATTGCTTGTGGCGATAGAGTCGAAACGTAATAAGCTCGTTTAGAGGTGGGTATGAGTTTCGTCACCGTTTGCAAGCTCATCGATTCATTTACTTAAGTAAGCTTCCCAGTTCCGTAAGATGCAAAGTTGATGATGTACAAATATTTGCACTTGTGTACGTAAGGAGAGCTGTGCGGCGATTGATTATCTATTCTCTATTGCTCCCTCACCTCAAGGCCTCTTTACTCATCGATGGAATCACCACTCGATACTCTTCAAGGCGCTCAAATACAAGAGTTCATTATGTATGTTTCTGAATTTTAGATTCGACACTTCCGACTCACTGCCCGTACTTCGAAAGAGCTCCAAGAGAAACATGTGTATCTTGTCACAGCTTCAGTGGTCCCCAATTTATTCTATCAAGCCTTCAAGGACCATCAGATTTGCATCGAAGCAATATCATCCCAGAAGGATCTGAGCGCGTATTAACGGAGTCAAATATCTCCTACGCAGAGTTCGAGGGAATACAACTGGATAAAGAGATCGGCCGTCTTCAACAAATAGTCGAAGCACTACAGCTACGCCGAGAGGCACTACGCAAGTTTGAAATACAGGAATGGTCTCTGTTCTCGCCTATTCGGAAATTGCCCACAGAATTATTGCACAGGATATTCCTTGAGGCACAACCTCGTACACACTGGATTGATTGCGGTCATCCCCATACCTTTGTTCAGGAGATCACCGAGGTATCTTCCTACTGGAGATCCGTTGCTCACTCATGTGCTCCTCTATGGGCCACCAGATTCCGTCATTTATCGCGGGAGCACGAACATTTAGTCGGAGGATTTGTTGAGAAGTGCATCTTGCTTTCCAAAGACATGCCATTGGGTGTTTAT
This sequence comes from Cyathus striatus, assembly GCA_025738555.1. Taxonomy (NCBI): domain Eukaryota; kingdom Fungi; phylum Basidiomycota; class Agaricomycetes; order Agaricales; family Nidulariaceae; genus Cyathus; species Cyathus striatus. Next base: position 103,902 of record JAOVFP010000001.1, read on the forward strand.
TTAGCAAACCGATATTTGACGAGTGCTGGTGATCTGGGAGACATCTGTATAGAAGCAATCGCAGCAAACGCTTATAGATGGGAATACTTCGTGGTTTGTAATGGGGACTATCTGGACCATCGTACAACTTGATACAACTCATTCCTTCTCTTTTAATCCAACCCCCGAGCTCAAACATATCAGGCTTCAGCATATTGAAGATCCAAATGTTCGAATTGTACTTCAATCCGCTCCTTCTCTAACCCATGTCGATATCAAGCATGTCGTCAATCCTCTGGACATATTCAGTGACTTCCCCTGGTCACAGATCACAGACTGCACTTTGGATGGTAATACGTTTCGTCCAAATGAATTTTATGATATACTTCAAAGTATGACAAATATCCGGCATTTGAGCATAGGCGGACCGACAGGTACAGCACAACCTATCATGCTTCCGCATTTGGAAAAACTAGAAATCGCGAGGTGCCAGAGATATGCCCTGGACATTCTTACAACACCATCTCTTAGAACGTTATACCTGAACAAGCCACATATATCCACGTGTGTGGTGGGGTTTCTTCAGCGATCTAAATGCTCATTGGAAGAATTGAAACTCATGAAGATGCAAGTATCCGGTATTTGGCACATCTTAGAACTCAGGACCGTTACGAAATTGCATTGGGATCCTGGAAATTACATCTCCGAAGGTCTCCAATCGCTAACGAGTCCTTATAAAGATGAAGGATGGACTCTTTTCCCCATGCTTGAGACATTGGTTATCGAATCCAGTATTAATATTGGAGAAATAGGCTAAGAATTGGTCACCATGCTGAAATCACGACTTCGACCTAAACTGCCACGCATATCGGGAGAGATGGAGTCCGGAACATTTGGGGATTTCGCTGAAGACGTGACTTCTCTCAAACTTGTGAACATTACTATTGATGATAGTTATCTTGATGAAGTTGAGGTTGCTATTTTAAGAGAATTTCTCCAGTCAGATGAGGTAAAGTTGTCTGGAGTTAAAATAAGTATTGTAGGTAAGAAATTCTTATACTGTACCGTGTAATGTCGTTTTATACTCTTACAGAAAGCATCTTCATATCTATACAATGTGCTCGTGAATGTCGTAAAATTGTGGCTCCATTTTTGCTTATTTCGCCTATACATAGCTGATGTACGAAACATTAAAGTTCTTGAAACTTGTCACTTCCACGAGTGTAAACCAGGAAAGCAGTTTAAAAAGGCTCATGTACCTAAAAGGACGGGACTAACTGTAGATCAGCGTCAGCGTGATGAATAACAAATGAAAGAAACAAGGATTTACAGAGAACATACAAGAAAAAGCAAGGAATTTACGAGAAGGGGGGATGGAGCAACGAAGTGGGTGAGAAGGGTATAAGAGGTCGTATAAGTGAACAAAAGGAAAAGGGAACCTGAAACCCCCAGAAACTCCATCGCTTGAATCTTCCTGGCTATATCCCAATCTCATCTTCACCAACGAGATCGTCGAAATTACCTGGCGACACAGGTTTGGAGCGTAGAAATGAGACCTCGTATCTGAGTCAAAGGGTTCTTAAGCGTTACTGGATCGATGCTGTGTCGGTGGCGTCGACGGTCGATAGGGGTGGAAAAGATAACAATAGTGCCGAGAAAGGCGGCGGGGACGATGGGTGAAGCTGAAGGAAGGCACTGTGACTATGCTGCGTCGATTGCAATCGAGAAGGCATATTTTTCTCTGCATAGTGGTACACGCTCTCAAAGGAGCATCGGCCATCCCGAACAGCATACATCAGCTACAATTCAAACACGAATCACCAGCATTACGTTGACTACTTGTTACGCCACTGGAGCTGGTTAATCCTAGCTACCTCCATGTCGTCTTGTGCATCCAGCGGGACGAGAGAGCGGGTGCTCCGAGACAAGGTCCACCAAGATTTCGAGGGTGATTGAAGCACATGTATACGTCAGAGTCCTTTGTAGGCATTACTGAATCCAACCGAGGCGTTGATAGTGGCGACGAAGGTGGGGGTGGCTATGTGGTGGTAGTGATAGTGGTAGTTACTATGGTAGTGGTGGCGAGAAAAGCGAGGAGGAGGATGAAGAGTGAGACTTGAGTATCATCTTCCACGCGATGCGTCCGGGACATCGGTCTGCACAATCGACAAGTCGACAAGCCAATACCGAGGCCACCTACAACAAACAGACTCCCTCAGCCATGCGCCCTGCGAACTCTGCTCCATCACTGAGAACGCAATGAGGCACAAATCACCACCCCATCCTGACTTGTCGACCCCGAGAATGACTCCAACACCGTATTACGAAGCTTTGCATACTTTTGGGCGGTGGCACTTGGAGGGACGAGGAAGCAGAGCTATCAGACGCTCGATCCTTCTAAGACGTTGTTGGTTCATGTTGAACGTTAAGGTGTTGTCAATGGTGAGGAGGGCGAGAAGAGCCCGGCGGAGATGAAGATGGTAGTGGTGTGGATTCTGGAGGGTGGTGGTGATGATGAGGAGGTGAATTACGCATAGCTTTTATTAAGGTTAGCATAAACCCCAACTTTCGAATCTCCGGTGATACGATAGATAGCTGCTCTCCCGCATCAGGTGTCTGGGATATCATGTCTGCGTTATCAGGTTCGACACTTTGTGATGCGCCTGTGGCTGCAATCTGCATTAGCACTGGTTGTATCGATGATACTAGTGAATTTCCTGTTCACCTGGTATCGTTGTGCATGAAGATTGCCTTATCCAAACGAGATCTCCTCCCAAATATCACTGAGTACCCACTTCTGATCGACCAGCCGTACTCCACCAGCTTCGACTTCAAATATCACATATCGCCCAATGTCTAACCACGACCCATAAGCTTTAAGCCAAACGCTGTTAGTAACTTTGTATGCGTCCCCAAGGGCTGGTAATGCGTAACGGACATCTCTGTAGCATCTATGGTTGAGGTCTGAACACGTTAGCGGTCTCGATGATAGGAGTAAAGTTGCTATTCACCTTGTAACATTGTATGTCAAAGCTGCCTCACGCAACCGAGACCTCCCGGCCCTCCACACGCACGCCAACCTTCGATGAACCACCTTCGACTACTCGGCGCCAGTGCTTTCGACCACTTCAAAAATCATAAGCACCAGGAGTACTTAAGAGAAACATTGGCGATGATCTTGGTGAATGCCTCCAATTTCAATGGCATAAGCAAATCGGCGGCCAATACCTAACCACGAACATAGGGCCAGCTTTGTGCCGAATACGGTCGTATTGAGCCCCTAAGGGCTCCTGGGATTGAAGCTTCGATGGGGATTATGAAGTGGGGCCCGAAGGGAGACGCAGGATAGCCACACTTTATTAGGGTTTGGGCCCTGGGGGGTTCGGATCCTACTGAGGTTTGGCTGGGCGATTTTGGGGTGATTTTGAGGATGTAGAGGAAAGTGGTGTAGAGGAAGGCAGTGAAGAGGACCATGAATGGTACTCTGCTTCAGTTCGAAGGTCGTAGACGGAAGGATCGAGTTGGCAGTATCGAGCGTTCAATGATGTGGGTACCAGGCTGGTGCACCATTCGACTCATTCACCGGGTGTCGTTGTACGTGTCAAGGTTGCCTCCAGTAACAGAGCTCCCAGTCATAACTTCAAACGAACCCCTGCTCAACCCCTGCTTTCCAATTTCTATCGACCACCAGAAATCCCACACCCTCCATCGAGAACACCCCTCCAACACAGAAAACGGACAGCTGGATTGGATATGGAGAGGAATAAAAATTGAAAGTATTCGACTTCTCGTCTTCACGCGTTTGAAAAGTTGAAGTACCGGGAGCCCACTCGAGCCTCGAACTGTCCCATCCCCTCATAAACCTTCTGGGTCTGAAATGGCGCTGTAAGTTTCTGTATATCATTTCATGTTATTATTAAGTACGACAAAGGGGCTGAAAGGGAGAAAAATACCTCAAATAGAAGCAAAATTCATCGAAATTTGGGAATGGAACAAGTTGGGAATAAGTCTGGAACCCGGAAGACCAACGAGTATCGGATGATTGGTCCGTGCGCATATCAACACGTCACGCGCACGTGCACGTTGCATTTTCAAGAAGTTACAGTCTATGACATCATTGAGGCAAGTTCCCTACTTCGTCGTACTCCCCGCGTCCTACTAGTATGTTCACAGAAAAAAGACATGCATAGATACAAAATAGGTGTGACGTAGGATAATAACAGCATCAGCTCCCGGGGGAAATACTAGGGAATCACACCGCATAAATTGCTGATTCTCACCATTTTCATTTTGAATTTGATTCAACGTCACTCTTTGGAAAATAGTTTCACTGCCTTCGTCGAATAAAAAAACAGGCTTTCCCTCCGCATGGTCTAATATATTTTTGTAATGAGTGACTTACAAAAATCTCAGCATCCAGGCATGAACAATCATATTCCACATGCGGGTGCTAGTATGTCTTCGAAAAGTCTATTGACGTAGTGATCATGCGGATGATGTACGGCACCCACCGCATTAAAGGCGTTCATATTTTCTTCGAATACGTAGGTCCAACTTCAGGCTATTCATAGATCGACATACAAGAATCACCATTGTTTCGTTCAAGATGACTTCAGTACCCTGGTAACTCTGTTGGAATATAAGAAATATCCACTGGTCAAACGATATGAAGGTATAAAAACGGACAGGCTTTCGATTTCTGAGTTCGAACGGTTTCAGCTATCATTTACGCGACGTTGTTGAACATGAATGATGTCGACGGAGGTTCTTTCTCCCTTGGAGCCCATTGCTTGGCTTTCCAGTCATAGCAATACATTTCAGTATGCTGGATACTCCACTTCGACGTCGCACATATCAACACAAACAGAGTACCGAATTTACATGTACAAACATAACTCTTTGCCTACTGACTCAATATGGACGAAGATACTGTATACCACTACCAAAAGAAGTCTTATTACATTCACGAAAGCCCTATAAAGAACCCATACCGGCCACCTCATAATTCTCAGAACAAGCTAAAATCGTCGTTCACAACCATCTAAAACTAGCAAACATGCAATTCAAACTATCCACAATCACCCTCGCTCTCGCAACTCTTGCTGTCGCCACGCCGACTCGTCGGACCGACACCCCCGCCAGCGATTGCAACACCGGTGACCTCCAGTGCTGCGATACCACTGGGACAGCTACCACCCCGAGCATTGCGACCCTCTTGACGCTTTTGGGCGTCGTCGTGCCCGATATCACTGCTTTGATTGGTGCTACTTGCTCGCCTATCTCTGCTGTTGGTTTAGGAGGCAATTCTTGGTATGACTTATTTTATGTGTCTGAGATGGATGTCGTTAATAAAATGGTTTATAGCACTGCGCAGCCTGTATGTTGCAGCAATAATACATTCAGTAAGTTCTGCAATGGTATCAGTGTATACACATCTGACGATTCATGTAGGCGGTGTAATTGCCTTGGGATGCACTCCTGTCAATATCAACCTTTAACTGGAGTGGCTATAGGACGACGGGTTAGGGATGTTTAGTACGGAATATGGTGTACTATGGCTACTTACAAATGAGATATGTTGGAGAAAATTGTGTCATGGATATAAGTAGCATTCACTAGTTATCGGTCCTGTAAATGCAAACTTCCTAGCTATATTTATTTTCTTTCCAAGCGGCTTTCCGATTTGATCTCTATAATCCAAGTCTATGATCATGGCTCGGGTTGGTTCGGGTTGGTTAATAACTTTGAAGCAGGAGCAAGGGTGTTTCTTCTGTGGTTACTTCACCTTGTCTCCCTGATATACCGTTTCCTCAGCTAAAAACACTTGAACTTCATATATTTTGTACATTACCAGACCGCATAGTCGAAGGTGTGATATCGATGCTACAAACGAGACTCGCCTGCTATATCAAACACACTGCAGATTCAGGAGCTAATGGTGACTCTGGAAAACCAGAGAATCGGTTGACATTGGTTTATATGTCCTCTGCATTAAAGATAGATATCGCTCACGAGAAGGCACTTCAGTTAGACTTGGCTAGGGAGGTTGGAGTCGATTCGTCGAAGTCAAGTTAATATTTCATCAGTGGAATGTCAGATATTAGCGCTGATTTTATGTAATACATCTTGATGTACACCACATCTAAGCGCTCATGTGGCCACGACGTGTCGGAGTACTGACAAATACTTGCATACGCAGATCGATTGACAGTGCTCAATGGGGAGATCAGCTTTTAATCAGCTTAGTATGAAACAGTGTCGATAGGCTGTGGGAGGCTGTACGAAGTACATCATACAGTAGAGGCTGTGTTTCGCGAACCACTCAGACATAAATAGTCATGCATCATGATTGCAGTCCGACGGTCAGAAGCCAGAACCCTTTTCCTGCTCATATACTATACCTTCTCTGGCCACAACATCAAACGATAGATGGACTCACTGTGTAGTATTCCTCTAGGGAGTCAGAGACAGGCATTTATCGTGTACGTTCAGGACTTATAGAACCCGCCTTAGATTGTCATTCATATATATGCGCATTATTAAGGGCCCCGAGAGAGATATGCCAGTCTTGTCGCAATCCCAGTGGTCCTAAATTTATTCTCTCCAATCTAAGAAGACCTTCATATATACATCGCAACAGTGCCATTCCAACTGGTGCAGATCGTGACGTGGCAGAGTCAAATCTATCCTACGCGCAATCAGAGATATCCCACTTGGATAAGGAGATTAACCGACTTCAACAATCTTTGGAAACACTGAAGAATAGACGCGATGCACTACAGCAGTTTGAATTACCGGAACAAAGTCTATTCTCTCCTATTCGAAAATTGCCTGCAGAATTGCTACGTCAGATATTTCTTCAACCTCACCTACATTCCAACCGCATTTCTGTTTGTTACAACCCACATGAATTTATTCGAACGGCCACTCAAGTATCCTTTTACTGGCGCTCAGTAGCTCATTCATGTGCTACCCTCTGGTCGAAATTCAACGCACACCCCAATTCTAATATGTCATCGGCAGTCATAGCTATGATTGGGCCATTTATTGAAATGTGTATATTGCTTTCCAGCGAAGTCTCACTATGTATTTCTTTAGGAGCTGATTGCACCCCAGAAATTCTGGGTGAACGCTGCATAACAACGATGGCACAGAGTGTTCATAGATGGAAGGATGTTACAATTTGGAATGGAAGGCTTTTAAAGGCCATAGAATCCCATATACCAACACATAAATCATTCACACATTTAGAGCAGCTAGATCTTGCTAGCATAACTGATCCTGTTACTCTAAAGTCTTCGCCAATGCTCACACATCTCGGTGTGTGGCAATTGGGACTTGCAGATACCACGGGACATACTATCAGTATTCAATCGGCCCCTTCACTCACGCATATCACTATCCAGGAAGTGATGAATCCCTTGGCATTTTTCAGCAACCTCCCCTGGGTGCAGCTTACAATTTTTGAATCAGATGGGAATGAATTCTCGCTTGATGAGCTTTACTATACACTTCAAAGTATGCCAAATCTTAGATCTTTGAGCTTGAAAGGGCTTACCGAGACAACTCGGTCCATTACACTTTCACATCTGGAATCACTCAAGTTACATGGATTCGAGAACACGAATGCATTGGAGATTCTGACAGCACCCCGCCTCAAGATGCTACATCTAGAAGGGGACTTTGACCCTGACTCTGTGGTTGAATTCCTTCAGCGTTCCAGGTGCTCGCTGGAGGAGTTTAGAATTCATTTGATGTTTATCGATGATACCTGGCAGATTCAAGAACTTAAAGACATCAAGAAATTACATTGGGAGGATCCTCAATTTTTTTCTGATGGTGTCAATTGGCTAACGAATGGGAATGTTCCTGGCGTAGAAGATCTCTTTCCTCGGCTTGAAGTTCTAAATGTGTACGGTATAGGTTTTGGTCTAGATGGATACACCAATGCGGTCGAAGACCTGAAAGACATGCTGAAGTCTCGGCTCTCACCTGTTCATCCTGAACAATCAGAAACAGTGCCAGACTCTATCAGCAATATACATGTTCTAAAGTCTGTGCATATCACCTACGATAAGGACTTTAGTGCAGATGAAATTAGTAGTTTGAAGGATTTTGTACGGTCAGATGTGGTACGGATGTCTGGAGTTGACATGGTTATCAGTGATAACGGAGAAACGATCCTTATATCATTTTAGCATCTTGTATTATAAAGTACTGATACGCCGGCTTTTACAATAAACTTATTTTTCAATTATTATGGCATTTTATTCAAACTCCTATATCCTATCTGTGCAGATGCCGCCCCATGAGTACAAGAGTTGGAACGAGTCCCGAGTTGCCAATTATAGTATTTTATACAAAATACATTACTAAGGGAAGAGTACAAGGGCTGGGGCTGAGACCCGCGCTGCCAGCTAAAGTATCTCCTCGATACAAACCAAGGGTATGGAAAGATATATTATATGGGTTGCTGGCTTTCTGCACTTATTTAAATATGCTCTATTCATTTCTTAGTAGCCACTAAGCTACTTATTTAATTATTAGTATTCTATAACGAAGCCGCCGTACCACTCTTGCACACCTTGAATGGTGCTCTAGCACGAAGTCCAACGCATCATACCATGTGCCATTATTATGTAATGCTCCGGAGGAAATTCCCGTTGCCTCGTCTCAAGGCTGTAGCAAAAGGATGTATCTCGTACTGCCCGTATCCGGACCCAAATGGCTGCACTAGAGACATGTGCAAAACCATATGGGATGCTGTGAGCGAAACCACCAAGTATGGTACATATGCCATCACGCGCTATTGATGCGCGCATCACAAAGAAGCCGTTAACTCCGAAATCCCATGTAACCGAGCGCGTACCTATATGCGCACGCGCTTTAGCGCATGTACCAAGCTAGTACCAACGCCGCAGCGTTTGAGGCGCCTTGGAAACAAGTTGTAACCATATGGATTACCATATGGAGGGTTCTCTGCACCTCTGAGAACCTATGGACAGTTTCAGAAGTAGATATACGCCATTTATTTACACATATGATACGCTATTTTACGATTACAAATAACGTAGGTAGAACTGTAGTATATAACTTAGGGAAGGTAGTGTAGGTAGAGCCAAGTACTGCACGAGCTGTCTTCCGTTCTCAGAGTAGAGTAACGTTCTGGAATTAGTATTCGAAGTTTTTGACTAGTATCTGAAGTACCGAGTATTAGTTTGTTGAATTGAATATTAGAACTTCGAGTTTTTAACTGAAACTGCTCTTGAAGTCTCCGAAACCAAGCTTTAGAAATAACCCAGAATCATTATCTTGTTCTATTTTCATATTGGAAATACATACACCCTTCGTACTAAATATAACTAACTTAGAGAATATATTTCTCGTTAGTGGTGCTACTGCTAATAATATAACGTAAACCCAAGTTAGTCGTATCAGTACCATCCCCAATGCAAGTGCACAAATGCTCTTATATTCAGTACATTAAGCTAGTTAAGGTCGGAAGAGTAAATAACGGACTTCTCCACATTATCCTTGAGAAGCCCAATCTTCCCCTTTGTAGCTTCAATCGCATCAAGTCCTAATGATACGTGAAGAGGAACATCTATGTCGTTAGCAATTATATAGATCTCTCTGGCCGCTTTGTTGCTGTCTCCCATACCGGCCTGGTCACCAGTAACGAAGGAGCGCATAGCGGAGGTGGTATTTTCATAGTTCGAATGAGGGGGAATTATAGTTAAGACGCCATGATCTAGTGCACGTGTCTTGAATGGTCCAAGGTCGAGTATTACGACCTATGAATTGCAATACTTAGCTCAGAAAAGATCGATAAGATGAAGAGACAGACCTTTATGTTCCACGAAGGGTCAACCTCCTTGGAAATAGCTTCACTCAAACCCACCAATGCTATTAACCCAGCCAGTCACGCCATACTTTAGTTTAATACAAGCATAAGTTACCGAATTTTCTGAATTCATAAGAATGTAAGTACCCTATTAGAAAGATATACGAAAATAACGTACGTGGCAGAGTAATATCCACAGGCAGGGGTACCAAGAACCCCAGACACGGAAGACGCCTGTATCAGCCTTCCCCCAGAAGGCATATTGACGTCACGGAAAAACCGAATAGCTTCCCTGGATACATTGGCAGCGCCCCAGAAGTTCACTTCGAACATATCTCGAATGACTTTATCAGGAGATAGTTCCACTTCAGAGAGAACGGCGAATCCAGCATTGTTGTATACGACGTCGATGCGACCGAATTTGTCGTGGGCCGTAGCAAATGCAGATATTATCTCTTCTGGTTTGGAGACGTTGAGTTTGACGATGAGAAGCTGGGATGAGCCATATTTTGAAGACAAATAGGATAGTGCTTCGGGTTTCCTAAGTGTTGCAACGACTATGTCTCCCTTGGAGAGAACATGTTTTACCACTGACAATCCGAGGCCACTCGAGGATCCAGTAACTAATAGGAAGTTAGACTAGGAACGTCATGGTATAGGTATAAGTATTAACGTACCGAGCCATACTTTAGGGGTCATGTTGCTTTGAGTTGTAAAGTTCTGTCGAGGAAAAGTTGAGATTGAAGGAGAAGGTTCGTAGAGAGCACCCCCCCTTATTTTTGCTTTATATCCCTCCGCATAGCATGAAACAAATGGAACGACTCCCTTCTCCAGGCCTCGTATTGACTACGCGAGAATCGCTATCAGTAAGCATTGTACACATATGAAATGGCGAATTCCCGGTTTAGACCCCGGCGCTGGCGGGAATTAGGGGGGGACCCAACCCCACGGTCGATACCCATTTAGGACGTGGAAGTGCAATTTGCACTTGTTAGTAAGTAGACATATGACGAAAGTACTTACTAATGACATAGAGAACAGTAGGCTTCCTGAGCGACGACGAATACGGTTCTCTGTACATCCGTGGTGAGTCAGCAGCTGTGTTGACCGTTAGTTATTATAAGTATTACAATAACTGGGTAGCCAGTCTGGGAGTATAGGACATGGCTCCAAAGTTGATAGCACGGTGACATTGGACGGTAGGGTGTCCGCTGTCCAGAATCGCAAGATGTACCAGATCTGAGGTACTTTAATAGCGCAAAGCATGTGTAAAGTGGCTGCGGCTCAGCAAAAAGTGAATGCGAAAAACTTTCCAAAATGCGATTATGTACATTTCAGCTTTGGAAAACGACTATTATGTAGTACAGATCGACGATAAACCATTGAATCAGTATAAAAATATAATCACCTTGCACAAATTTTGGATACGGGGAATCGAACCCCGAGCTGCCGCGATCCTGGTTCAGAACCGTTGAGAGGCGGCAATGTTAGCCGTTACACCATATCTGAGTCGTATGTTACTATTGAATGGGCACCTATTTTACGATCCACTCCTAAGGAGCGCAGATATTGTGAGTTAGCGACATCCAGGAGGACTTGAGGACATCGAGTAGCTCAAGTTCTCAAATTCAACAGAATATCAATCAGTAATCGTCAGAACTGGTGGCCTGGATCGTATCATCATAATTTTACAAACTCAACACGAGTTGACAGTATGCCGCAAGTAGCAAGCAGTACGTTACTCAGACCACTGTCTATCCGAAATACAAAATATCAAAAGCCCTAACCTCTCTCGAATCCTACCAGCCAATCCAAATCAGAAATCCACACGTCCAAAAGCTATAGTCATAAAAGGACAAACGAACCTTCAATCCAATAATTCTCTCCTCGTCAATCAATACCGCTTTATAATCAACCACCTCCTTCGAAATCGTACGGATGTAAGGCAGAAACGAAACCACCGGTTCCAGGAATGCGCTTTCCGAATCCGAATCGCCAGGAGCGATTGTGCTAGGATGTGTAACGAGCTCCCAATCTCGTAAGCTCCGCTCGTCGATTGAGTTGTGAGAGATTGCATCGCGAACTCTCCCCTTTCCAAAGTCTAATACCTCGATATGCCGACCACCTGAGACAGAGACGGGAGGTGTAAGACGGACATAACGAGTCCCGCTGGTGGTTGTTATATATTCGGATATTTCTTGTGCGTAAGTGAACCATCGGGTTATGTTGGGACCCCAAGTTGACCAATGTACTGTGAATTCGTCAGGGTGCGGGTGGGTTTCGTTGGAGGATGACATCGATAGATCGTTCTCTATTGTGTAGTTGTGTTCTGCTGCTGAACTTGTTCGGTTGTTCATAGACATAGGGGTGGCTGAGAGGGAGGATGATATCGTTGGAGTGGATTGTGAGCTCTCTGGATCAAATACGTCAAGAACCAATTCAACTTTCTGTCCCCTTTCACCCTCACCCTCAGAATTACTCTTAACCCAACTTAAAGCAGAAAAACCACCCCACTCCAGTACCTCCTCCCTCTGAACCGGCTCCTTAGAACCACGCATAAAAGCCTCTAGGGAAGGCAAAACGAGCCCAACAAGCATATCCCGATGTACCACAAAAGCGAAACTCTCGAACGGCCGTTGGTCGAGTACGTAGCAGGTGTCGATCATAAAGAGAATAAGGGCGTCTTGCACGCGGTTTCTGAAGGGGAGACTGTATGATGAGGTTGTAAGAGGGGAAGGCGAGGAACAAAGAGGGGATGAGGGATCGTGTGGACTAGGTTCTCCGCGGGCTATGAAGGTGGACACTTCGATGCTATCGTTTAATTGTGGGAGGAAGATGGTTTTGAATAGCTGCAGGGGGAGATTTTCATCGGTGAGAGAGGTGGAAGAGGGAGGGACGTAGTAAGCGTCTAAGCTGAATTTATTGGGGTTCGGAAGGATGAATATGTCGTGTTGGAGGAATACTACGCCAACGTTTGATACATGTGTCGGTTTCTACAACATACATCAGATGTATAATTAAAAAAATAAAGAAGAGACGTGCAAATTTGAGGAGGCCAGACTTCCAATTGTACACGTACATCAATGGGCGGTGGTCCAGCGATTGAGGGTAATCGATACATAGAATGAGTGTGTCGCCGCTAATGTCGATTGTAATGCTCGGTGCACCTTGATCAAATTCCACATTGCATACATGGATGATGGGTTCGAGAGCGTGGGGGTGTGGTTGATTGGAAGGCAAATGGAGGAGGTGGATATCGAGGCCTGGTGGGAAGTGTGTTGTTCTTGTTCTGCTGTTGCAGTCAAATTATTGGGAAGTTGGAAAGTAATATGGAAGAGGGGGCTTACTAGCATAGTAGAGCTATTAAATCGTTCTCGTCGATCGACAAGCCGAAGTCAGCTACCAGCTTCCCCACCGATACCACGTTCCATAGAACTTCATCCTCCTGAAGACGGGGTAGATAAGCATATTGAATAGCATGAGTCCCATCCCGACGAGTCCCATTACCAAAAAAATATGCTGTACGAGTAAGATCGTAGATCTCCGTAGACGGGAGTGTTACTTCTATATTGCGAATGAACTTGTAGCTGAAAGAGTTCCATGCACGTTCACGGTCTTGGAGTAACGAAAGACATTTTGATATGGGGACGCGGTCGTGGGGAAAGTCTTCAACTCCTGCTTTGTCTTTTGCGAGAGCGTATTGGAGTCGGGGGGTGCCCATGACCGCGCGGAGGAGGAAGTGGGATATCAGTGTGCATGCGAGTAGGGAGCGCGTCGGGAGGTGAGCGAGGATGTGGATGATAAGTTCGAGTGGGAGCGCTGTGAGGGTCGGTTTGAGAGGCATTGGGGAGTGGATGGGTAGGAGAGGAGGAAGACATGGTGAGCTTGGGGTTGGGTAGAATGATGGATGGACCTACAGTTGTAAACCAATTGCAAACATGGTTGAACGCGGATCGTCGTTCCGAACCTGTATGTGGCGATATTTGTCGATATGTGGCGGGACGGTGGTTCACAAACACAGCAGTGAAACCAGCGCTTCAGCCAAGCTTCTGCTGTTTTTTCCCAAGTTTTTCCAATCATATGTATATCATTTTACATGTACTCTGTCGCATTATCTGAAAGATCAGCGGATTACCAGTGGCGGTACTACTTATAGTGCACCAGTGAAATGCTACCCGTTCACACTTAAGTATTTGCAGTGCGAGTTCGATTCTCGCTACTTACTCAAGTCATACTTATTCCTGTGGTTCTGTAAGCTATTTTGCCTACTATATATATGGACTCATTGTGCGAAGGCGCTTCCAGTTAATTTTATTGTGACTTGTAGCTTCCGAAAAATGTTATCGCCAGTGTGGTTTTTGTTGAATATAGCGATTATAGCTAAACCATGAATAACTTATGTCAGTACCCACATTGAAGCTTGAATATCGAGTCTTACTGTTGTCCCTACCGTTTTGGATAAATATTGGCTACGTATGATATCTTAAGACTTAAGATTTTAATACTATACGTAACTAAAATGCATTACTATCACCCACATCAACACATCCAACTGGAAAGGTCCGAACGGACATCGTATGCGATCAAAACGGATGATAATTTGTCGATTACTCATATCCATTTTCACTGAATAACTTAGTCTATCTATTCGCGTGGAGGCTCTGTCCTTTGATCTTTACGATGAATTACTATGGTCTCTGGCACAGGGATGCATACCAACCGATCAGTGTGCTCAGAACCATTGCATCTCGCCCCATCTACACACCTTGGAGTGTCCCGGAACTGCATAGTATCAACTCCTTGATCTGATCTGTAGTTTATGAGTGTCCGGATCCTTATAATATAAGGCATAATAACATCGCACTTGCATACCTTTGTACGACGTCTCCAGATCCTCTCTGAAAACATCAAAGCCGCCACAAAACTATGGCGCAAATTTCTCTAACAAAGGCGTACCTTCTTGCAGCTTACTGTGAGGTAAGCTTAGTTTATAGGTAATGGAATGCACAGCAGTTAATTTCTTGATACCAGGCACTAGCATATGGTAATGCTTCAGTACTAGCTGCAGTACAAGCCTTTACTAACTTGTAACACAGGTCTCTTCCTATGCCTCTTTGGAGTGACACTGTACTTGAAATTTAATCCCACTTATAATAAGGGAAGAAAGGACAATCATACATCGGTAATTATATCTCTATGTCTTGGTGTCAGAAGCGATTGAATGATCAATACATTGAAGGTCATGATGAGCATTTCGGCCATTATGTTTTTTACTGCCACATGTCATCTTGCTATTAATTGTTATCGCCTTCTTCTAGGCTACGCTGATGAACGTCTCGCTCCCTCTGGACCAGCTGTATATCTTAGCAACCACAAGACTTGGCACTATACTCTAAAAGATATTCTTTTTTGGGCTCAACAAACTCTTGGTAGTGCTGCGGGGGTGAGTTCCAGTTTACATGCCTCCATTGTAATGTTTTAAATAAACTGTAGATATATCGTACATGGGTACTATGGAGCTATGACCGGAAAGTGGTTGTTCTGTGTGGAAGGGGGGAGGAGACACGGGAGTCCGTTGGCGGGTACCTGTGCGTTAGAGTACGAGTAAACGAAGCTCTGGCAAGCGAAATGCGGTCCGTTAGACCACGTGAGTGACGCGTTCAACGGATTATGTAATCCACACGCGGAAACAAATGCGACGCGTTTATACGTCGCGGGAGCGAAATACGAAGGGAAAGGGAAGAGGACGAATGAAGATGGGACTTAGCTAGTAGGGTACAAAGCACACAGAACAAAGAGAATAAAACCAGAAGTCGATCTGAGCTCAAAGCACGGTCTCGCAGAAAATACCGAGTGAACAGAAGATGTATTTCTCCCTCAGTGGGGAGTGGTTTATGTACAAATGAGAGATGGTCTGTGCAATGCGTTCTCTTGCGTCACAGACCCCAATATCTAGCTACAACACTATTCTATGTCATGTCTAAGAGTCCTTGTCAAGCAACAAGAAGGAGAAGATGTCAAAAATTACCAAAACAGGAAAACTCGGACTTGGTGTTCTCGGGCGCAGTCCCGAGGCTTGGGGACTATTTGTGATCGCATCTGCTCCTCCTGCACAGAGCAGTCCCCAAACGGCTCAGTCGCAGCTCTGAAAAGCACCTAGCCCAACCCTCCTACTCCAGCAATTCCTAACACCTTTAATTAAGTAACGAAAAAAAAAGTAAGTAAAATCAAATAAAAGCGGAGAAAAAAAAGAAAAACAAAGCCACTATTGGCTGGCTACTTCTAACCCCGTACCGGTATCCCTCTCAATCGAAAGTCCTTGACAGGAGCCAGACAGCTCCCTTGAAACTCGCGCCAACGCGCTTCTTCCCTCAAGCAACCCCAATTTGGGCGTTTGGCAAGATCTATCAAGAAAAACAATTAGTAAGCGCCCTCCAGCTATCCTTCTCCGTCTCGAATTTGGTGGGCCCGGAGAAGGCTTCTCTCATCGGATCCAGCTACGGCCGATATTCATGAGTACGTCGAGAATTTCGGCCACATCTGCCAATTATATTACTTACAATGAATATAAGTATGCTCTTCTCGCATGTTATCCATCCTCCAGCAGTTGCATGCTTACATTTATGAATAGTTACTGGCTCCCTCATTTCCGTCGCATATACTAAAGAAGTATTCAATGTTGTTGTGTCAAACAGTTTGATCACAACATATTACTCAGTCGCCTTCATTTTGAGTGTTATCACTGTTGGACTCATGAGCTACCGGATCTGGATTACACACAGAAATGCAGCCGATTATCATGCTGGAGAAGGAAAATTAATGTCTATTATGTGGATTTTGATAGAGTCTGCTGCTCTTCAGATAATAACGGAATTTATACTTTTGGTTCTTTCCTTCTTACAAGAAAACTCTCGGTATATTGTACTTGAATTGATTACACCAATCGTTGTAAGTCTTCAGCTAATAGCATAAATATTCATTCATTTTTTAACACTCAGTTTGGATGTAGGGTATCACATTCAACTCAATTACTGTTCGCATGAAACTCCAGTCACTCAAGGAGGCAGGAGAGCAGACGAAGGATACAAATAACCCTATACAGACTATTGGAAGTA
This sequence comes from Cyathus striatus, assembly GCA_025738555.1. Lineage (NCBI taxonomy): Eukaryota > Fungi > Basidiomycota > Agaricomycetes > Agaricales > Nidulariaceae > Cyathus > Cyathus striatus. The sequence continues at coordinate 120,840 of JAOVFP010000001.1, forward strand.
TGCCTCTGCGTTGTATTAAAATAAACGACACCAAAGAAGTTGAGGATGAATTAGTAAATTCAAGGACATCTGAAAGTTCCATATAACATATAGAGATGGTTCCTCGAAGGCAAGTTTCAGGGGAGTGCTACATTCATAAATATGCACAATTAGTTTACATTTATTGACATTCAATACCATGGATCAACTTTTAGTATTTAGTTTCTGTGGAACCAAATACATCGTAACGTCCCAGTAGGTTTGGATGAGAATTGAGCAATAACGCTACATGTTCCTAGAGAAGCGGCCTGACTCCGCCACCCGACGCGAAGAGGAGTGAAATGAAGGCAGAGATACATTATTGATTTATCACTCAAAAAGAGCGTAATTGTAGAGGTGTAAGGTGGGTTGACGCCTAAAAAAAGAAATTAGTAAGCGAGTCGGTTGAAGATCCGTTCGACCTGGGTGTTCTAAGGTGTCGAGAAAGGGAGAGAATATTTCACTCAATTTGGGAGGAAGTAGATACATAGTTTTTAAAGAAAATTAGTATAAAGAGACTACTTAAAGAGGAATAGTTGAATAAAGCGGAAATTAATAATGTTGAGATCATAGATTATTGGAAGAAAAAGGAAAAGCTTGAAACATAAAGCATACCAGTGAATTGAAAGAGAATTTATAAAATAAAAACGTGAGGAGAGAGACTAGAGGCGATGACACGGCCACTGGTAAGGTGAACTGCGGTATTTAGTGGCTCTTGGTAGCGCGCAGTACCAACAATATTTAGTTACTCTTGATTAATTGCGGCGTTGAGGCGATGTACAAGTGTGTCGGCGTTGGAGGGAGAAAGTGAGAGAACGCGCGAACAGCGCGTCGACGCACGCATCAGTTGATTACGCAATGGAAATAACGTTCGCGCGCTATGATAACGAAATCAGTAAAATCTTCAGTTTTGTAGTGCAGGCGAAACGCCTGCTCTACAGTAATGAATTCTTATTCAATAGTATACTTTTATATATCGCTGCCAGAGATATACATAGGGAGTAAGAAGAATAGGATGAAAGTGCTTACACAATTGTGTCGGTATGTTGGCCCAGGGGCGAGGGAAAAAGAGAATGCGGAGGGGTGAAAGGAAAGCGATTAGGGCTACTGATCTGGGAAAGAAAGCAGATATGAAACGAAGGAGGCGAGAGGGCATAAGAAGCCATATAAGTGAACGGAAGGGAAGAGGGAGGATGAAGATCGGATACGGAAACCCAAATGAACGAACGCAGAAAGGGAGGTAGGTAGAGATCGGTGTGTACCATACATAAACGCCCCTAACTCCCATAAACCACTTCCCACTTACATCCTCAGCATCTCCACCCATCTTCACCAACGAGATCGTCGACCAGATCACTCGCCAAACCCAGGGTTAAAGCGTAGAAACAAGACTTAACACGTGAGTCCAAGCGTTCTTCCTAAGCGTTGTGCGCTTGAGGCTGTGCAGATGTTGTCGATGGGTTGAGAAGATTACATTGTACAATGGCGTTGAGAAAGTCGGCAAAGATGGATGAAGGTGGAGGAAAGCACTGTGACTCTACTTCGCTGATCATACTCGCGACGGCATCTTTTTCTCTGCATAGTAACTGTGCTCGTGGTACGTGGCACACCACAGCAACCCTTCCTGCGCGGTTACCGCGGTCCATCCGCACGCAAATATCCATTAAGTTACATGAAACGGAATTCCGTCATCTGAATCATACTGTATGTGCACCAGGAGGACGAGAGGCGGGTGTCTAGGAGCTATGATCCACCAGGATATTCAAGGGTGAAAGGTGTGTTTGCGCCAGAACTGAAGTGTCATTCGTAACTCAGGTGTTGTTCAGTCAAACTGAGGCATTGGTGGTGGCGATGAAAGTGGGGGTGGGGGTGAAGATGCTGGTGGTGACGGCGGTGGTAGGGGTGATGAAAAAGGTAGTGAGGCGTATGAGAAACTGGTGCTACAGTACCCTCCTCGGACCTCCAGAGTCAACCCGATGCATCCAGGAAAAGAATTGGAAAATCGACGACCCAGAGCTGAGGATACCTCCATCGAACGACCTCCCATGCACATCAGCACGAATGCATAACCCTATCGTGACTCCCGAGAATGACGCCAGTAACTCCGTTATGAAGATTTGCTTCTTAGATGGACTGGAAGAGGTACGAGGGTTGGGAGGTGTAAGTGGTTCAGACTTGATGTGTCCTTCGTAGGTGTTATTGGTTTATGCTGACGTGTTGTCGATGGCGACGGGGGCTGCGAGGGCTTAGGGACGATGAAGATGGTGAAAAGAGGTGGACGAATGACACATTGCTTTTATTAATGTTAGCGTAATGTCTAGCAAATACGGTATCCTCTCACTCATTAGATGTCCTTGGTCGTATAATTGTCCTCTTCGTGAGGCGTAGATGATACAAGCAAAGTTCTCATTCACCTGATGCCGTGGTGGGTCAAGGGTACGTCAAGCAACCGAGATCCTCCCAGTTCCCACCCTCCAACTTCAAATGAGCTCTGACTTTCGATTGACCAGAACCCTCAGCTATTCGTCGAAGGTTCGTATTGCACCCCTGAGGGCTGGTAGAGCCATGCCGTCATTCCTTTCGACAGGCTCCTGGGCGTGACGCTACGACGGGGGTTATGAAGGGAGAGGAGTGCGATGCATGGTTGGTTGAGGCTGAAGGTGGGAGGAAAGCGATGAGGATGGACATATGGATGCCCTACCGATATTGGTCCGTGCGCATATCAACATGTCACGTGCATGTTTAGCTCAGCGCTCAGCATCCGAATCGCAACATCACATTGCTCATCATATACTTTGTGTGATTCACTTCGTTGACTTGCTTTACATAGCTCCGGCATTGTCTAGCGTCGGCGAAAAAAAGCGAAGTTAAAAATCTTCTGCTCCTATCAGGCGGTCCATAATCGTATTATTAATATCTACACTGTCCGGTCTCACTTGAAGGGAACCGAGAGAGAGAGCTTAGTCTTCGACTCCGGCAGGAAGGTGACACGTGACCAACTCTGCTCGTACCACCTTCCTGCTACCGCCAGAAATACCTACCAACCCGGCACGCGCGCTGAAGTCTCACCGGAATTTTCATTTCTATCATACTAAAACCGCGTCAACATACTAAACATATTAAACATTATATACAATGCAAAGAATGGAGTCAGATCCATCAGGTGAAATATGCCCAGACTTCAGAGGAGAAATCTTTGAAGACATGCGCAACATGGCCAGGGGGGGAAATGAACAGATGACGGATGAAGAAGCAATAGAAAAACTGGTAATGACATGGCAGGCAACTCATCGGAGAAAGGTGACAGCGTGGGAGGCACAAATGCAGGCAGAAAATGAAGAGAGGCAGCACCGTCAACTAGAGGAGGAACCACAATCCCCCCAGCCAGACGAGAACAGGGATGGACAAAGGGAGAACAATGGCAGACAATGGGTGGGTAGCAGAGAGCCAAGCCCACGAGCAGATGGTAGACAGAGGCATAGGCACGACGAAGAAGAGGAAAGCAGACCGAGAAAAGTAAAACCTTTCATCTTTGACGCAAATGTAGGAATAGAGACTATGCCATTGACTAGACCAGCTCAATATGCTATAACCAAACTAAAGGATTGAGCATATGTCGAGATAGATTACTTCACACCACGCGGGTGCAGCTTAGCAAAACACGAGAAATCCACGAGTTCAGCAGACACCCTAGGCTTCACAACAGGTGCAAATGGGACAATTGCACTCCAACCGTTATCAGCAATAAACCCCCTGAAGAATATACGTCAGGACATAGAGTTGTCATGGAGCGAGGTAAACAAGGCATGACATGCCATGTCAAGACACATGGTGGAAATAGGGGCACCAGTATGGCCAAAACATATAATACAGGCATTTTCGGACTTTTTGGGGGTTTTAGATGCACACCCCATACGAGAACAAGAATACGGAGACGAAACAATTGTGAAATATCAAGCCATAGTCAGGAGAGAGTGGCATGATCGGATGGAATTAGGCTGGGGCATGAACCTGGGCATAGTCAATAACATCCTGCTACAGCAGATCCGACAAGACATCGTAATACAGAATGGAGCAGACAGAGCAAGAGAGGTCAGTACCACTCCATAACATGAAAAAAAAGAAAACAATACTGACCTATGAATTCCGATCCCCTTTTCTTTTTCCTTTTTACATATGCACACAAACGGCAATTCAATACACCTAATACGACATGCCATATGCCACTGCCATTGCCATTGCCATATAAATACACCATTTGCCATGTGGGTATCAACATGAATTGTACGCCCCTCACCACTGGATAAATGGCACAGTTGAATGCGATGGTGATGCGGGCATCGCAAATGCTATTGGAAACACCAAGGAAAAGGAGGTATGACCAGTCACGCTCACGATCTCCAAAAAGAGCAAGGATAACATCAGACTGACATGGCCAACAACAACGGAGCATGTCACCATCCCCCAAAGATCAGACACCCAAAACCAACAAGTTTTTTCAGAAAGGCGCAGCGAAACCACAGAGCGTCACCGCTTGCGCCATGTGCTTGGGACGACGCAAACACGAGTTCTCCAAGTGTGACAAACGACAACTATGGGATGGCTTCACCAAAGCATGGGCAATACGTGGAGAGAACAGAAAGCTCACCAAACCCAATGGCGACAGCATATGCTTCCAATGGCAAATGCCAACAGGATGCCTCGACACAACACACCCAGACCGACACTGCTGCTCAGGGTTTGGGAACACCGACCATGGTGCTCAGAAATGTCCTCGAGCAGAGAAGTTATAAACCACTTACACCATACAAAGTCGAGAAGTGGGAGGAGAAACTATGGGCATTTGGATTGGAGGAAAGGTATGAGAGGGTGGTTGAAGGTTTACGTTGGGGTTTTCAGTTTGGCATACCCGCTATTGCCAAAACATACACACCATCAAATCACAAATCAATCAATCAATATGATGCGGCATACATGGATATCATTGAGAAGGAATTCAGAAGTGGAAGATACCTGGGACCACTCTCACGATGTCAAACAGAAGAACTCATTGGGCCATTCCAGTCATCTCCGGTATCACTCATTCCAAAAACTGGACCAGTGGGGCGATTTCGAGCAATACACAATTTCTCTTTCCCACACAAACCAGACAATGGAGTGGAGTCCATTAATGCTCACATTAAGGCAGAAAATTTTCCCTGTACGTGGGGTACGTTTTCAACAATATGCCTACTGGTGTCAAGACTTCCCCCTGGATCACAAGCGTCAATCAGAGACGTGGCTGAAGCTTACAGAACAATACCAGCACACCCAAGCCAGTGGCCTGGACTCGTGGTCAAACTCAAAGGGGATGACAGTTATGCAATTAACACCAACAATAATTTTGGTATCACCTCCGCTGGGGGAGCATATGGTGAGGCAGCAGATGCTGCTCTGGAAATTGTTAGATATAGTGGTATTGGCCCAGCATCACGATGGGTGGATGATCACATTTTCATACGAATATTGCGAGAGCACCTTAAAGATTACAACAAACAGCGAGAGCAATGGAGAAAAGAAATCGAAGAGAGCGGAGGACAAACTCAGGAGCGATGTCGAATATGGTACAGAGGTAAAGAGATGCCAGACAGGCGACCAGAAGAATATGATGAAGATATGCAAGCTGAGCTCAAAGATCTGGCCTGGGAAAAGAGACGAGCAAGCTTACAGGAAGAACCATATTGTTACAATGACGCAGACATTGACGAGCTATCAGAACAACTGGGTACTGTATGGGAAAGCACTAAAACTGTTCTTTTTCAGTCAGTGGTACCTTTTCTTGGTTTTAGTTGGGATCTGGAGCGCAAAACTGTTTCTCTACTTGAAGCTAAACGCGACAAGTATTTGCAAGCAATTACAGAGTGGGGAAATAGAAAGCAACACACTCTCAAAGAAGTTCAAAAGTTATACGGAAAACTGCTCCATGTTACTCTCATTATTCCAAAGGGGAGAGCATACCTCACCAAACTCGAGGCCATGTTGGGAACGTACCACAACAATCCTTTCACTCCACACTTTCCATCGAAACACACAAATGAAGATCTTATTTGGTGGGAAAGACAACTCAGAGGACCAACATTGTCACGAGAAATCCCAGCACCAACCTCAACAGAGGACATTGGCACATACTCAGACGCCAGCTCAGGCTTTGGGATCGGCATCACTATCGGACAGAAGTGGAGAGCATGGAGGTTACACCCCAAATGGCAAACCAATGGGCGAGATATCGGGTGGGCTGAAGCAGTTGGCTTCAAACTTCTCATCAACACAATCATACATGAGAGACTCATCAAAACGAAGAGAAAGCAAGTCAGGGTACATGGGGACAACACAGGAGTGGTTGAAGGATGGTGGGCAGGAAGAAGCCGAAGCTGGAGGGTCAATGAAGTCTTCCGACGAATACATGACCTTTGTGAGGAAAATGGCACAATGGTACACACAAGATATGTACCAAGCAAAAATAACCCAGCAGACGACCCATCAAGGGGCATCTACTCAGCATCAGCAAACCTCCTACCAAAAATCCTCATTCCAGACGCTTTACGGCCATACGTGTTCAACTTTGACGACCCAAGTACAAAGGATTGGCCCAGACCCTACCCGCTACAAAAGCCAGAAAAGCGGAACAGGCAAAATGGACAGTACAACCACTTCAACGAAAGATGACACGAAGAATTATGGGCAGCAGAACACAATACATAGAAAGAACTCAACTCAATGAGAACGGGGACCAGCCCAAACCAGCCAGCTTCCAGTTAGACAAACTCGAACATCAAATAGAGACCGAGCAATGCCATATCCACCACAGCTCACCCCAAATCCTTCAAATCTTCGTCCACAATGCGCCGCAAAAGACAGGCTGGTGACCTGGAGGCCCATACAGACAATCATAACAAGTTCTTGGGGAGTTACTAGAGAGGATAGAGAACGAGTGGCAGCAGTAATGGAATTTGCCTGGGAAGAAAGTACACTCACCTCATATGCAAGCGGCCTACTATCATATCATGTGTTCTGTGACAAACGAAACATAGGAGAAGAAGACAGGACCCCAATAAGACAAGAAATACTTGCCACATTCATAGCACAACTGGCGCATGTGTACTCGGGAAAAACAATACGCAATTATGTCCAAGGCATACGGGCATGGCACTTGTTACACCGCATCGCATGGAAAATAAACCAAGTGGAAATCGACAGCCTGCTAACAGCAGCAGATAAATTAACCCCAGCAACATCAAAGAAAGAGAAAAGAGAGCCATACACTTTAGAATACATAGTGGCAATAAAGGATGGGTTGAACCTGGATGTACCAAAAGACGCAGCCATATACGCATGTTTGACAACATGCTTCTATGCAACAGCTCGACTCGGAGAATTCACAGTGAAGCGAGAAAAGGATAAGTTCGACCCCTGCAGATACATCACCCCCAACCATCTAACCCACACTCAAGACCGCAATGGGAACCGCGTCACCAACCTAAGGCTACCCAGAACAAAAGTAGCACCAGATGGAGAAGACGTATTCTGGGCGCAACAAAATTGGCCCTCAGACCCAGAGGCAGCGATGAAACATCACTTGGCCATCAACAAACCACCAGCGGAGGGACACCACTTCGCATACAGAAATGAAAAAGGCAAGTACAAGCCATTGACCAAGAAAGCCTTCATCAGCCGTATAGGGGAAGCAGTGAAAATAGCCGGTCTCCAACCCATCCCAGGCCATGGTATACGCATCGGATCCACATTAGAATACTTGCTACGAGGAATGCCATTCGACGTCATGAAATCCAAAGGTAGATGGTCAGGAGATTCATTCCAAATCTACCTGCGATGGCATGCACAGGTGATTGCACCATATATTCAAGCAATGCCCAACCTACACACCAACTTTGTCTGTTACACCACCTATGAAACACAAAATGGCAACACCAGCTACCAAACGAGTAAGTTTAGTCTTTCCTAGCAATTGGGGCCCGAGACTCACTTGTTGCGTCAAGCCTAACATGCGGGAGTCGGTGTGCGCCTCGGTCTCCCAGCTGAAGAAATAAAATCAAGTTGGGAGGTGTGCACTGCGTGCACACTCTCACCCACATCCTTCCACCACAGCCATTAGAAATAGTTTAGTTCACATTACCGATACCCTGCGTAATATACATCCATAGCCAGATACAACCTGAAGCGTGCGAGTCAAAGATGATATATTTCATCGTATCCGAGTCGCCCACCTGGCGTCTACGTACTGTATTCATATTCGTATCAATTTTTTAACATTACATGCCACAATCAATGTAAGTATTTCTTTAAGTTAGGGCGCTCTCCGGCAGATCTCCTGTGCCAAGAAGACTCGAGAGCGCTCTAATGCAGCTGGTGGACGAGATGATGTGTACGATATGGAAGATAGCAGCAGGGACTGTCAATGCGATGATCATCCATAGTGCTCATTGTTGTTGAACTGTACTATGACTCATCCCCAACGGGAAGTACTTACCCAAATCATCTACCCTTTTATGAAATGCTACAGATAACTTAATTCTCCCAGTTCTAGCTGTGCAAATAATTACAATGACATGGATCTAAATATGTATCTACCAAGAGTTTGATCATTTTATGCGGTGTACTTCAAAAACTAAAATGCACAGGTAGTATCCCCTGTATGCATGATTACTATGCTGTCAGTACAGTGATGTAGTTCCTCATGTGGAGCATCATACCGGTCCGATGTCATGAACTTCCATATAAATACAGTATGAGACAACAGTTTGGTAGCCTCCATACAACCCTAAATTCAATTTCTACATAAATTCATAATGGGAGACACTGATATACCAATTGATCTCTTAATAAAGTACACTGATCAAATTCTGACATTCAGTCGAGTTTACGGTGTGTAGTTTTATAATACCTCTCAATTTCTCACTCTCATTACGCTTCAGCTGCTGTTATAACTTTCCTTGCCTATGATATCATATACTGTTTCTTCGATGAGGTATTAGTATCCACACTTTGCAATATAACTTTAATAAACAAGTGAAATTACAGGTGAAATATATTTGGTGGTGAGATCAGTATAGTATCATTTTCAAAATAGCTCACAGTATTCTTCATTAATTTTCCAGCGGAATGAAATGGTCAACACCCAAGGTACTTTACATCATTACACGCTATTATATTCCCACATATCTCTTGTAAGATTCAATCTACAAATTCAGAAATAACTTAACTCTTTGACTTTGCAGCATCTGTGCATTCACTGGTATTAACATTTAAATTCAATCTCAACAGTATTTAAACTGAAGCGTGACCTTCTAGCTTCATATACCACTTTGTTTCGAAATGTGTCAACGAACATTAGTTATTCTGACATGACTCTACTGTCTCTCAAGCTGAAACAGTGTGATTAGTTGTAGCAATGTAGTTACTATTGCACCTAATGGAATCTGACATAACCTTGCAGCTGTCGCGAGACGATATGGTTCATCGAACTGTAGGTACTTGAAATTAATTGAGGTAGTCCTCTTAATTAAAAATTAACAAAATTCACATAGTGGAGGGATATATTGGACTGCAACCGACATTATCTTTGCGTTTCGAGTTAGTGCGTTTTATGGAAATCGCAGACGAAGTAAGCATCTCCACTTACCTATGATAATAATACAAGACTAATAAATAATAATTCTTAGTTGTCTTTTTTCTAGTTCTATCTTTATTTGGTCAGTTACAGTGCGGTGTGTTCATCATTACTGACCCATATGTGGAAATTTACTAGTACAATTCTCAGTTTGGTTCATATTTTTTTTCAATTATCAAACTCTAACTGTCAACACAAGTTACTAATAACAACCAATATATTGGAGTTCATTGCACTCCTCCACGAAATTAGGTGGAGTCCACCTGAAGTCCAGTGAAGTCCACCTGAAGTCCAGGACTCTACCTGGACTCTACCTGGACTCTACCTGGACATCACTGGACTCCACCTGAACTATGAATACTGCTATTCTGTGTACAGTTCAGGTTGAGTTCAGGTGCAGTACAGGACAGTCCAGGTACAGACCTGGACTTCAGGTGGACTACTGGAAATCACCTGGAAATCACTGATTTAAGCCACTGGACTTCAGGTAGAATACTGGACTATTGAGTGCCTGGACTCTACCTGTACTAAGTAACTTAGACATTACCTGGAGTTCACCTGAACTCCAGCTGGACTCTACCTGTACTAAGTAGCTTAGACATTACCAGGGGTTCACCTGGACTCTACCTGGACTCTACCTGGACTCTACCTGTACTAAGTAACTTAGACATTACCAGGGGTTCACCTGGACTCTACCTGAACTCTACCTGGACTCTACCTGTACTAAGTAACTTAGACATTACTTGGAGTTCACCTGGACTCTACCTGGACTCTACCTGGACTCTACCTGGACTCTACCAGTACTAAGTAGCTTAGGCATTACCAGGGGTTCACCTGGACTCTAGCTGGACTCTAGCTGGACTCTACCTGGACTCTACCTGAACTCTACCTGTACTAAGTAGCTTAGATATTACCTGGAGTTCACCTGGACTCTACCTGAACTCTACCTGAACTCTACCTGGACTCTACCAGTACTAAGTAGCTTAGGCATTACCAGGGGTTCACCTGGACTCCAGCTGGACTCTACCTGGACTCTACCTGGACTCTACCTGAACTCTACCTGTACTAAGTAGCTTAGATATTACCTGGAGTTCACCTGGACTCCAGCTGGACTCTACTTGAACTCTACCTGTACTAAGTAGCTTAGATATTACCTGGACTCTACCTGAACTCTACCTGTACTAAGTAGCTTAGACATTACCTGGAGTTCACCTGGACTCTACCTGTACTCTACCTGTGATACTGTGTGCTGAATGTAACACTATATATTGATTGTGACTATGTATTGAGTGTGTGTTGAGTGTGTGTTGAGTGTCAAACTGTGCATTGAGTGTGACATTATGCATTCAGAGGAGTGTCACACTAGATACATAGTGTCACGCTGGATGCATAGTATCACACTCAATGCTCAGTATCACACTCAACACACACTCAACACATAGTGTTAGACTCAATACATAATATCACACTCCATGCATAATCACACTCAATATATAGTGTTACACTCAACACACAGTGTCACAGCTACTAGTACAAGCAAAGTCTAGGTAGTATTCAGGTAGTGTCCAGGTAGTATCTTGGCTAATTAGTACAGGTAGAGTTCATGTAGAGTCCAGGTAATGTCCAAGCTACTTAGTACAGGTAGAGTCCAGGTAGAGTCCAGCTGGAGTCCAGGTGAACTCCAGGTAATATCTCAACTACTTAGTACAGGCAGAGTCCAGGTAGAGTCGAGGTGAACTCCAGGTGATGTCTAAGCTACTTAGTACAGGTAGAGTCCAGGTAGAGTCCAGGTAGAGTCCAGGTGAACCCCTGGTAATATCTAAGCTACTTAGTACTGGTAGAGTCCAGGTAGAGTCCAGGTAGAGTCCAGGTGAACCCCTGGTAATATCTAAGCTACTTAGTACTGGTAGAGTCCAGGTAGAGTCCAGGTGAACCCCTGGTAATATCTAAGCTACTTAGTACTGGTAGAGTCCAGGTAGAGTCCAGGTGAACCCCTGGTAATGTCTAAGCTACTTAGTACAGGTAGAGTCCAGGTAGAGTCCAGGTAGAGTCCGGGTGAAACCCTGGTAATATCTAAGCTACTTAGTACTAGTAGAGTCCAGGTAGAGTCCAGGTGAACCCCTGGTAATATCTAAGCTACTTAGTACTGGTAGAGTCCAGGTAGAGTCCAGGTGAACTCCAGGTAATGTCTAAGCTACTTAGTACTGGTAGAGTCCAGGTAGAGTCCATGTAAGAGACAGGTAGCTGGTAAGTACAGAGTCCATGTAGAGTTCAGGTAGAGTTCAGGTAGAGTCCATGTAGGAGACAGGTAGCTAGTAAGCCCAGAGTCCAGGTAGAGTTCAGGTAGAGTCCAGGTAGTTGGCTCTAACTGAAGTCCACCTGAAGTTTACTAGAGTTCACCTGTAGTCCAGTAGAGTCCAGTAGAGTCCACCTGGAGTCCAGAAGTCTACCTGAAGTCCACCTGATCTTGTGGAGGAGTGCAATATACTGATATATTGCATGTCATTATAGAATCAGAAAATGGTTTTATTGTTCTTGGACACAGTATATGTTTGAAGAAAACAAATCCAGAGAACAGATATCCTCTCTGAATTTTGCGCACTCTTTATTTTGGATACACTGCCGCATTTCACAGTATGTTCAATATATTATTCAACAAGCAGTTATTAATTTCCTTACAACAGCTATCTTATTTCTTCTAACAGTAATTAAGCTAGGAAAACAGACCATTCTCACTCATGGGGGGCTGAGAAATCTTTTAAGAAACAAAGAAAATACATTTCCTATTATTACAGCATTTATCCGAGATGGAACACTGTATTTTGCAATTGTCTTTGGTAAGGGGATCTTGCTATCAACTTCAGCAGATAATCTACTGATATACTTATGTGTATTACAGCATATACAATAATTATGATGTGGTGTTCCATGAATAGTTTTGATCTGAACAATCGTACTATCCTTTATTTGGACCCGTAATTTCCTTTCCAGGTTATTCTCTCCTCGTTGATTTACTTATACTTACAGGTGGTATGATGCAGCGATGTCATTTGCAGTAAGTTGAGTGTCTATATTATAGATTAATATTGATATATATCTAGGGATCGCGGCTAATACTGAGCCTACGAAAACTCTCAGACATCAATAGAAGTTCAAGTGCACCAATGGTGTCTAGGTCAATATTTTTTGCCCAATCAGCGCGTAGGACAACAGACATACCCCTGGAAGATGTATTTCAAAACAGAGCAGTTAGCATGTAAAAAATTAATTATTATGCTTGATTGATGGTGTCTAGTAGCTGACTCAAATTACCCTACATAGTGTTTAAGGGCTTGCGCATAAATTAGAAGTATAGAATCTATTTAATTGGAGATGGATAAGGGCATTACTGGCCATCAACAGACTTCGATCTGCAATGGTTCACAAGTGGGCAAAATGTTCCCAGTGAACAAGACCACTGGCAACTACCATCTCGTACTGACTAGTTCATTCCTGGGGTGGATGTCGTGTTGCGAAGATTTGTGTTCGTGATGGGCAGTGGCATTTGGAGTTGTAGAGGTGGGAAAGCGAGCTGTAAGGTGGTTGGTGCGTCCTTCGTGCATGTTCTTGGTGCATGCTGTGGTTTTATCAATGGCCATGATGGCGATGAGGCCTGAGGGCTTAGGGGTAGGCCTGCGCATGGGTTGATCTTCCACTATCCGTAATCCGAATTATGGCTATCCACCGGATATGGGTACGGATCAACGATTATTACGGATATTCGGCACCCATCCATGCTAATCCATGCTAGAGTTTATATAATTGAAATTATTGTATCTGCTGTATTTCAGCATACTGTATCTACTTCAATTCTTAATCAAATTTCATGATCTTTTTACTGTTGGACTCATAAAATTCAGGAGAGTAAATTTAGATAAATAAAATACAGAATACATGTAGAGAAAAAACGAATAAAGCGAAATTGGTGCTACAATTACAAATATTCCTCAAGTTTTAGCAGTTAATCATGACTTACTATCACTACTTGTGTCAGGTATGTTTCCCCAGTTAAAATCTTCTCCTGATAATGATAAATCAGGATCAACTACATTTTCAGCCAGCCCTGAGTCTTGCTCAGCTATTGTCACATCCACTTTAGCTGAACTACTCTTGTTTGCCAGTATTGATGCAACCTTCTCAATGCCAGGAAAAAGAGGATCATCAGACCAGGATCCAAGTGCCATTTTTGCTCTAAATGTGTTGGAGGTCATGCTGTGCTGCATAAAATTGATTTGTCAGCGACCAGTTGAAAATGCATGTTCTGCATCCACACTGGAGACTATGTAATATAATGAATTATATAATCCAAATCCAAATCAATAATGACATACCAGGTGCACTGCAATAATCTAAAGCCATATGTGATACTGAAGGTCAGCTTTTAGAAGTAAAAGTCCAATACTTCAAATACCCTCCCATATCCTGTACATTATTTTCCTCCACCAATGGCTCACATAAGTATACCTCAATACTATCAGGTTTGAGCTTCTTCTTGGAGCCACCAGCTTTGCATACAAATCAACCCAGAGATTTCTGGAAAGTCATAAGTGTCAGCTAATTTGATCATTGAGTAGCAGGGATATATGATTGTGGCAATTGCAGAAGCCAGGTGCTTATATGATTGTCTTTTTGTAAGCATATTTGGAATTCTACTTACTTCTGATGATCATAAACAATCATTAATTTGTTTTAATTGAATATTACTATTGTATGTATGTATTAGATGATCATAAACAATCAATGACTGGTTCTAATTGATTATTACTATTGTGTGTATATAATGGATGATCATAAACAATCATTGATGTGTTTTAATTGAATACTACTATTGTATGTATCTTTTAGGTGATCATAAACAATCATTCATCCATTCTAATTGAATATCACTATTGTATGTATATATTGGATGATCATAAACAATCATTGATTTGTTTTAATTGAATATTACTAATGTATGTATCCTTTAGGTGATCATAAGCAATCATTGGTTGCTATTAATTGTACTAATGTGCTGCTGATTTCCCTCATGTCATGTTTGTCACGCTCTTCGCGCGCGTCACATATTTCCTGTGCCTCCTATGTTTCCCGAGCATCACGTTGTCACATTCTTCATGCATGTCACACATTTCCTGCTGCATCACAAACTTCCCACGCTTCCCATCATTCCCGCGTTCTAGATAATTCCCGCGCATCATGACTGTCACACATATTCCCGCGCTTCACACATACTCCCACGCTTCACACATATTCCCACGCTTCACACATACTCCCACATTTCACACATATTCCCGCCCATCATACGTGTCACATTCTTCGCACGCGTCACACACATTCCCACGCTTCGCATTTGTCACATTCTTCCCGCGCGTCACGTCTGTCACACACATTCCTATGTGTCACATCTGTCACACACATTCCTATGTGTCACATCTGTCACACACATTCCTATGTGTCACATCTGTCACACATATTCGCACGCATCACATCTGTCACACATATTCGCACGTGTCGCATTTGTTACATACATTCCCGCGCTTCATATTTGTCACATATATTCGCACGCGTCACGCTTTTCACGCGTGTCACGCACGTCACATTTGTCATTTGTCACACTTTTAGCGCTCGTCACGCATGTCACACACTTACATTTGTCACACTTTGCACAACTATCATGCATTTGATGGGTATTACTCTTTTGATTCACATTACATATTCTATGTTTGTCACTATGCTCTTTGCATATGTTACATTTGTCACAATTTTCACAGCTCAGTGATGTAATTTGACTTTTGACATTGACAACATATCTAAATTTGAAAACTATGGTAAGTGGGGAATACTCAGCAATAGCATATGCATGGACTACTTCCTGATGCTGTCTGAGTAGTTACCTGGTTGATCCTGCCAGTAATCATATACTTGTTTAAAAGATGAAGTGATGCTGTCTAAGTATAAGTATGAGCAACATATGTTAGAGATATGAACACATGTGGCAGTGTAGAAATAAAACTGATTGTGACACAATATCAGTAAGAGTTGAGATAGTTTTCATTTTCTCTCTGTATCAATAAATCAAACTATCATGTAGTCATATGGAGTAAGCAGATATGATTCAATAATGTGTATTGAAGATATTAGTATAACCAATAGTGATACAAGAATCATGATCATCTAATAACTGATGTGTAAGTTTGATGTGATGTAGAATCACATATTTCACCATTCTTTCACATTTTTTGTCCATGTGTGGGTCTATCACCAAATTGTTCAATATGAAAATGTTCAATGGCATCATATCATATCTAGTCTTGATTGTAAAATGTCAATGGACTTACATACACACTCTACATGTTTCATTCTAGTTCCTTATTATTGTTACACTTCCATAGTTTACTAATTGTCATAACC
This sequence comes from Cyathus striatus, assembly GCA_025738555.1. NCBI lineage: Eukaryota > Fungi > Basidiomycota > Agaricomycetes > Agaricales > Nidulariaceae > Cyathus > Cyathus striatus. The sequence continues at coordinate 136,972 of JAOVFP010000001.1, forward strand.
TTTAATTTAACAAGAACATCTTTGTTTCATTTGCTTTAATAATTTACTCTGCACTTTTGTATACTTCTGTTATCTAACAATTTCAACAATGATACAGATATACAGGTAGTCAGACACATGTAATCAGACACATGCAACCAGCTTCTCTCCTTTGGTGGTAAGTGTTAAGTACATCATGATTCTCCTTCCTACTATGCCTTCAGGCTCCACAAGTGTGAGCAAATGTCAGATGCAAATGAAATTCAAATTGAGAACATGACAAACTTGATATATGATATACATGAAAACCATGATGGGCTAGTGGACCATGCAGGTGATTTGCTGAGTATCACCCACTTACCATAGTTTTCAAATTTAGATATGTTGTCAATGTCAAAAGTCAAATTACATCACTGAGCTGTGAAAATTGTGACAAATGTAACATATGCAAAGAGCATAGTGACAAACATAGAATATGTAATGTGAATCAAAAGAGTAATACCCATCAAATGCATGATAGTTGTGCAAAGTGTGACAAATGTAAGTGTGTGACATGCGTGACGAGCGCTAAAAGTGTGACAAATGACAAATGTGACGTGCGTGACACGCGTGAAAAGCGTGACGCGTGCGAATATGTGTGACAGATGTGACACATAGGAATGTGTGTGACAGACGTGACGCGCGGGAAGAATGTGACAAATGCGAAGCGTGGGAATGTGTGTGACGCGTGCGAAGAATGTGACACGTATGATGGGCGGGAATATGTGTGAAATGTGAGAGTATGTGTGAAGCGTGGGAATATGTGTGAAGCGTGGGAGTATGTGTGAAGCGCGGGAATATGTGTGACAGTCATGATGCGCGGGAATTATCTAGAACGCGGGAATGATGGGAAGCGTGGGAAGTTTGTGATGCGGCAGGAAATGTGTGACATGCATGAAGAATGTGACAACGTGATGCTCAGGAAACATAGGAGGCACAGGAAATATGTGATGCGCGCGAAGAGCGTGACAAACGTGACATGAGGGAAATCAGCAGCACATTAGTACAATTAATAGCAACCAATGATTGCTTATGATCACCTAAAGGATACATACATTAGTAATATTCAATTAAAACAAATCAATGATTGTTTATGATCATCCAATATATACATACAATAGTGATATTCAATTAGAATGGATGAATGATTGTTTATGATCACCTAAAAGATACATACAATAGTAATATTCAATTAAAACAAATCAATGATTGCTTATGATCACCTAAAAGATACATACAATAGTAGTATTCAATTAAAACACATCAATGATTGTTTATAATCATCTAATACATACATACAATAGTAATATTCAATTAAAACAAATTAATGATTGTTTATGATCACCTAAAGTAAGTAGAATTCCAAATATGAATACAAAAAGACAATCATATAAGCACCTGGCTTCTGCAATTGCCACAATCATATATCCCTGCTACTCAATGATCAAAATTGCTGACACACCTCCCCCGGTTGCAGATTACACACTTCACTTCGGAGGGGAATACATTTTATTCAAATGAACTTCCTGATATACTCCAAAGTATGTCCAACCTCATCTATTTGAACATACATGGACCAACAGGTACAACACAATCTATTGTGCTTCCATGTTTGGAAACACTGGATATTAGCAGACCACGAGTCAACAGACATGCTCTGGATGTTCTTATAATACCATCTCTCAAATCATTATACCTGAACATGACATGTGACCTCATGTATGCAGAGGAATTCCTTTGACAATCTAAATGCTCCCTGGAGGAATTGAAACTCATAAATATAAAAATATTTGATATTTGGCACATCTCAGAACTTAGGACTGTTAAGAAATTGCATTGGGACCCTTGGAATTTCCTTTCCTTAGGTCTCAAATTTCTAACAAGTCTTTATTCAGATGAAGGATGGACTCTTTTCCCCATGCTTGGGACATTGGTTATCAAATCAAAAAGTGCAGACATAGAAGCAGCCAAAAAATTGGTCATCATGCTGAAATCATGATTTTGACCTACACTAGCACAAATATCGGGAATGAAGGAGTCCGGAATACTGGGGAGTTTCACTGAACACATGAACTCTCTCAAATTTGTGAACATTACCATCAATGATAGATATCTTTATACTGGTGATGTTCCTATTTTGAAGGATTTCCTCCAGTCAGATGAGGTAAAGTTGTCTAGAGCTACAATAAATATTGTAGGTTATCATAATAAAGCCTTCTTATCCTGCCTGTAGTGTGTAATGTCATTTGATACTTTTACAACAAGCAATCTTCATATCCACACAATATGGTACTGAACATCATTAAATTTTGGCTACAATTTTATTTACTATGTGTATACATAGGTGGTGTATAAAATATTAAAGTTCTTTAAACTTACCACTTCCATGAGTGGAAACTGAGGAAGCACTAGTTATAATCGAAAGCATGGAGGTAGCAAGAAGGCAGGAGGAGGAAGGAAGGAGGAAAATGGAAGATGAAGAGATAGCAGGAAGGGACTGAAGGGGTCGAAACCGGCATAAGAGGCCATATAAGTGAAAGAAAGGAAAAGGGCAAATCCTCCCTACATCTCATTCAACCCTCCAAGTCACTCAGAGACTTCATATTGGAGTTACACTCTTCTTCATGATCATTGTATGGTCAAAGCTATGCAAGTGGTGACCATGGTGATGGTAAAAGATAACAGTGGCATTCAGAAAGGCTATGAAGACAATGAGTGGAGGCACTGTGACACTACTTCATTGACAGTAATAGCGACCTTTAGTACTCTCTTCCACATGTCTTCCACATGATGTGTCCATGACATCGGTCTGCTCTGTTGGTAAGTTGATGAGCCAGTGCCGAGTACCTCTAATGAACAAGCTCCCACTCAGCCACATGTCCTGGAGGCTCAGCTTGATCACTAGCAGTGCAGAGGCACAAATAACCCCCCATTCTGACTCCTGAGGATGACACCAATTGTGTCCTTCATATGTGTTGTTTGTTTGTGTTGAGGTATTATCGATAGTGGCGATGGCAATGAAGGCTCAGGAGAGATGGAGACAGTGGTAGTGAGGAAGGCAGTGGTGAAGAGGAAGGTGATGGTGGAGAGGGAGGCAGTTGTGGAGAGGAAGGCGTGGTGGTAATGATAGGGTGGATGATGTATCACCTTTATCAAGGTTACATGGCATAACGTCTAGCTTTCCTGTTTCAAGCCATTATGGTATCCTCTCAATCATGGTACATAAGATGCCTATATTTTCATGTTTGTGTTTTGATGTTCAATGAATTCCACCAGTGATGGTGGTAATGTCTAACAAGGTCTTCGTTAGTGGTTTTGATGAAACAATTGAAGTTGGGCTTACCTTTTGTCATTGTGTATTGAAGCTGCCTCAAGTGACTGAAATCCTCCACAACTCCCAACCATAACTCAACACTACACTACTTCCAATCGACTAGTCGTCAGTCCCCTTCCAAGTTCCTTGCATTCCCAAAGGCTGGTAGAACTATTCCACAGAAGTTCCTTTAGACTAGCTCTTGGGCATGAGGGTTTGATGGGATCATGAAGAGAGGATGGTGCACAGACAGACCCCCTGGGGAGGGGGTAGGATTCTGTGTAGAGTTTACATGTTTCATGGTAGGTGATATTGGATCCTCCTGAAGTTGGTTGGTGAAGCTTGAAGCTTTGAAGACTGAGGATGGGGGGAAGGTGGTGAGGAGGATGATGGATGGCACATCTTCATCATCTCACACTCCATTTCCATCAACTAAGTATGTTGGAATGACTGGTGATCTTGTACCTGCACTATCCATTGAATACCCTTCCAGTGTCTTTCACCTTCACATGTTTCAACTTGACCATGAAGAGTTAGTCTGTTTGAGGTCATTGCACTCCTCCACGAAATCAGGTGGAGTCCACCTGAAGTCCAGTGAAGTCCACCTGAAGTCCAGGACTCCACCTGGACTCCACCTGGACTCCACCTGAACTTCACTGGACTCCACCTGAACTATGAGAATACTGCCATCCTGTGTGCAGTTCAGGTCGAGTTCAGGTGCAGTCCAGGTGTAGTCCAGGTACAGTCCAAGTACAGTCCTGGACTTCAGGTGGACTACTGGAAATCACCTGGAAATCACTAATTTCAGTCACTGGACTTCAGGTAGAATACTGGACTTTACCTGTAGTTCACCTGATTTTTTCACTGTACTTCGTACCAGGCAATTAGAACAGGGTTTCTTACTTATAATATAGGAAAAAATTTAAATTAATATATGTTACTAGCGAGAATTGAACCCGCAACGTCGAGCACAGCAGGCGCTAAACAAGCGCTAGCTAATTTATCATTAACCACTAAGCCAAGTGGGCGTTGTCATTACTTACATGCGACTCCCTATAGCCAACCTCAGAGTGAAAGGTCACATGCCGCACACACTGCCACACACCGCCAGCGCTGCACGTTTCGTCATCGTCCCAAACGATGATGGCTCCTCCCTCTTCCTTTACCCGTTCTCCGCTCCGCTCCTTCTCCCTTCCTCCTCCCTTCTCCCCTCTTCCTCATTCCTCGTCTCATCCCCTCACCCTCTTTTCTTCCCCTCGTCTAGCAATTGACGAGCGTGGTGTCAAGCGGCCTCCGTCTTGCCAGTGACGTGACGTGGCTACGTCTTCTCGTCCCCCTCCCCTCCCTCTCTCGTGCGTAACGCCACACGCCTTCCCTCGTCTTGCAAGTGACGAGTGCAAGCGACCTACCCCCTCTCCCTCTTGTCTACAAGTGACAGGGGCGAGCGTCCTCGCTGGCCACTGGCTTCTTCAGGCGCCAGCTTCTTCCTCTCCCTCGCCATCTCCCTTGCCCACGGCCTCGCACCCCCTCTCTGCCCTCGTCTCGCAAGTGACGAGGACGCATGTTTCCTCCCCTCTTCCCCGCCGTCTCCCTCGTCCGAGTCTGCAAGTGACGAGGACAGGTGTCTTCTCCCCCTCGCCACTCCCGTCCCGTCCCGTCCCCTCTCCCTTTCCGTCGCCTTCATCTGCAAGTGACGAGGACCTCTTCCCTGCCGTCTCCCTCGTCCGAGTCTGCAAGTGACGAGGACAGGCGTCTTCTCCCCTCGTCACTCCCGTCCCGTCCCGTCCCCTCTCCCTTTCTGTCGCCCTCGTCTGCAAGTGATGAGGACCTCTTCCCCGCCGTCTCCCTCGTCCGGGTCTGCAAGTGACGAGGACGAGCTTCTTCTTCCCTCGCCACTCGCCTCCCCTCCCGTCCCCTCTCCCTCTCCGTCATCCTCGTCTGCAAGTGACGAGGACCTCTTCCCCGCCGTCTCCCTCGTCCCTCGTCTGCAAGTGACGAGGACAAGCGTCTTCTCCCCTCGCCACTCCCCTCACCACTCCCCTCCCGTCCCGTCCCCTCTCCCTCTCCGTCATCCTCGTCTGCAAGTGACGAAGACCTCTTCCCCGCCGTCTCCCTCGTCCTCACCTGCAAGTGACGAGGACGAGCGTTTTCTTCCTTCGCAACTCCCCTCCCCTCTCCCTCGCCCTCGTCTGCAAGTGACGAGGACAAGTGTCTTCTCCCCTTGCCACTCCCCTCTCCTCCCCTCTCCCTCTTCCTCGCCCTCATCTTCAAGCGACAAGGGTGAGTGTTTTGTCTCCTCACCCACATCCCCGCGCCTCCTCTGCCCTCGTCTCGCGAGTGACGAGGGCATGCGTTTCCTCCCCTCTTCCTTGCCGTCTCTCTCGTCCTCGTCTGCAAGTGACGAAGGCGGGCGTCTTCTCCTCACCGCTCCGCTCTCCCCCGCCCTCGTCTGCAAGCAACGAGGGCGAGCGTCTTCTCTACCCACATACGGCCCCATGGCCCCTCTCTCGCCCTCTCCCTCGCCCTCGTCTGCAAGTGACGAGGGTGAGCATATTCTCTCCTCGCCCACGGCCCCATGCTTCCTCTCTACCCTCATCTCGCAAGTGACAAGGGCGCATGTTTTTCCCCTCCCCCACCGCCTCCCTCACCACTCCCCTCCCCTCTCCCTCGCCCTCGTCTGCAAGTGACGAGGGCAAGTATCTTGTCTCCTCACCTACGGCCCCTCGCCTCCTCTATGCCCTCGTCCCGCAAGTGATGAGGGCATGCGTTTTTCCCATCTTCCTCGCTGTCTCCTTCGCCCTCGTCTGCAGCTGACGAGGGCAGGCGTCTTCTCCCCCTCACCCTCTTCCCTTCTCGCATTCACCTCTCTCTCTCTCACCCTTGCCTTTGCCCACACCCTTGCCTTCACCCACACCCTTGTCTTCACCCACACCCTTGCCTTTGCCCACACCCATGCCCACGCCCACTTGCCCATGTGCTATCGCCTCCAAAAGAGTATCTACAAGGGAGAATCGATCTGATAAGGATTGATTCTCCCATACTTTATATTATAGTTACGTTATTGACAATGTACGATACAAGGGAGAATTGATCTGATAAGGATTGATTCTCCCATACTATATATAATATTTCTGTTATTGACAATGTACCATACAAAGGAGAATCGATCCATAATGGATCGATTCTTCTAATTATATTGCTTTCTTTAAATACAGTTGACAGCGTGAGGCTTTGAATTTTTGTGAGTGAGTCCGAAAATGGACATGTGAAGGAAGTGCAGATTGAGTAGATATTAATAGACATTACTTGATCTTCATATATACGACATGGTGGCCTGAGAACTTCTTTCTTCCCTTCCACCCACACCTCAGATACACACTCAACTGCTTTCTACTTGTTCCTACTACTATTCTCATACATTTCATTATGGTTGGCACCAGAAAGACTTCAAATGTTACAGAAAACACAGAAAACACTCAAAGATCTCTTAGATCTGCTTCAAAAAATTCGGAAAATTTACAGAAAAGCACCAATAAGGGTGGAAAGGCAGCTAAAGAGAATAAGACAAAGAAGACAAAGTATGTTTTATATTAATTCTTGCTTTATCTACTTGCTAAAATTTATTAAACATAGAAAGACCTCAGTTCAAAGACTTCAAGATGATGAGAGTGCTGAGACTCCCAAGACACTTACTCCGTATTTATTATTCTCTAAAGTACTTGATATATTTTCTGATGTTATTAAAGAGTGGAGCAGGTATTAGCAGAGGAGGGCACTTCTATTGCTCCTCCTCCTCACATATCTATTCAGTCCACTCAAATTCCTGTGGCTGATATAAGCGATTCTCTCAATGAAGATGAGATTCTAATGCCTTTAGCTAAATTGGAAACCATAGCTCTAAGTTCTTTGCTCACTGATAAGACATCTGAGAATTTACCTGAAAGTTCTAAAACTGAGGTTGATAATACATCCAAATCTGAGGATGGTTCTGAGGACAGCTCTGAGAACTCAGATGAAAATTTAATTCATAATCAAATGGAGGAAATAGATACTAGCACTGGAATTGAGAATGCAGAGGAGGAAGAACACACACTTATGGATGTTGATATAGATATCACTCCAAAGAAATCTCTGCCAGTTCTTAAGTGTGGACATGCACCATCCAGTCCTACTGATAACCGCCGCTCTATAAGCAAAGTCTCACGCCGCTCTGAGTCACATAGTTCAGCTACATCTAGTTTGAGCAAGGATGAACTTCAAGGGGCATCACATACAATGGGAGGGTTCTCACGTGGACGTGCAGCAGGAAACACATTCAATTATGGAGATGATGAAGAGGGTAAGATAATAGCTATTTTATGAGATTGGACTATCTAATCTTAATTTTTATAGATCCATTTATTATACCTCCAGAAAATAATAAAGGCGAAATTCATTTATTTTTTAAGTCAGATGCTCCAAAGGCCAATTTTGTTATTACTGATCAAGAGCCAATGTCTGATCTTAAAGCTGTACTTGAACATGTAGGTGATTGTTACTCACCTATTGCAAGTATGTATTATTATAATTTATACTATTTGAGATATTTTCTAACAATGTTAATAGAGAAGAATGCCAGAATTTCCTTGCGTGAAAATCATAATTGGAGTCTAAAAGGTCGCTACTTAAGTATTCAGGAAAAAAAGATGAGTACTGTTACCTGGCAAATAAATGATAAGAATAAATATGTTCTGGAAATCTTAGCTGTAAGTTATACTTTGATTATCAATTTATCTTAAAGCTCATTTTTATAAGGAGGGTGCTGATACTGAACAAAATACTGAGTCCATTACTTCTGGAGCTGCTGGACCTTCCACCAATAAGGAGGAAGTTGTAAAAAATCTTATAATCTCACACTTCAACATTCCTGATCATCTCATTAAGAATAACAGTAAAGATCAGGACATTCGTATTACATATGAGAAATATGAGATGATTGAAGACATATGGAACAATAAAAAACCATCTCTAAGTACTATTATGACATCAGCAAAAACCAATGTTGATAAGAAAGTACTTATTAGTGTTTTCACATCTCCATCTACATACTACACATATGCATTTAAGGTTTTTCCACTTCTGGAATATCATCCACAGATGACTTCCTGGATGAAAAAGGAAGGAGGGGTTGATAAAAAAAGTGTTTGGGGATCTGCAAAGCCAAACTTTCAGAATTTGAACCAAATTCTACTTGGAAAGCAGGCTGCAGCTGAGGAGGAGAAAAGAGAAAGAGTAAGGGTAAGGGTAAAGAAAGAGAAGAGAGTGAGGAACATGAGGAAAGAGAGGAGAGAGTAGAGAGTGAGGAGAGAGAGGAAAAGGAGGGAAGGGGAGTAAGGAAAAGTCTAAGAAGTCCCACAGAAAGGACAAAGGAAAATCTAAGAAATTGTAAGATTTTTTCTCAGTAAGATTATCTTCATTTTGCCATAGTACTTCAAATACTCTCAACAGTATTTGTTAGTTCTTGTATTTCCACTTTCAACAAGTGGTTGTTAGCTTTTAATACTCTATCTTTTTTATATTTTCATTTTCAACAAATGAATATCTTTTTATCTCCAATTTCAACAATTGGCTTTATATCTTGGTTCTTTATTCTGTAGAGTTGGAATACTTCAACAGTATTTTCAGCCTTATGTATAGTTATTTGCTTTCAACAGCAAAATATTCAATTCCTTTTCATATCTTGGTTCTTTATGTTGTAGAGTTGGAGTACTTCAACAGTATATTCAGTCTTATGTACAGTTATTTGCTCTCAACAGCAAAATACTCATTTCCTTTTCAATATGTAATTTGTTGTACTATTAGCATGTTTTATGTTTTTGTTTCTTGAAAGAACTATTGGCTAATAAAATTGTTTGTTCTTTCTATAGTTCAAGCTATCAATTTAGTCTTAATTTATGGATGCTATGCATTATTTTGTCTTTTATACCTCAGGTCAAGGCAGCATCATCTGAAGATCCATTTCCAAATATTTCATTCAAGTTGTTTTCTGAATTTATCAATTTAAATTTCAGCTCAAATATCACTTTGGCAACAGTATTAACTGTTCTATTCTCTTTAATGAATAACACTGACATTCTTAACTTGCATGCAAGAGCAAAAAACCCTGGACTTGATGATGAATATTCTGCAACTACTAATGGATGGATTAAAGCTCTTGCTACTGCCATACAAACTCATTTGAATGCAAAAGTAAATTCTGACTTGGAAGATACACAATTGTTTAACTTCTCTGAAAACCCAAGCATTTTAGGTTCAACAAAAATATCTGTAATCTCTAAAAAGTTAGATAGAATGATATCTCTATTGAAATTGGATCCCTATACCAGAAATACAAAAATTTTGGAACCTCTGAAACCTATATCTATGAATGAAATTGAACCTGTTCTGCTTATTTGTCCTGCTCGTATTACTTGTTCTACTTTAAAGAAAGAATGTACTGGAAGAGCATTGCATATAAATACTCGTGAACGTGACAGAACACAAGTTACTCTAATAAAAGGAATTAAATCATATGAAAATGCTCAAATTGTTTCTGGGTATTGTACAAAATGTAAAGCTATATATTATGCAGACCATAAAAGTCTTACCTTAGCTTCTGACTCAGAAGATTCTCAATGCAATCCAAATGTTAGCTCTAAAGACAAATTGACTTTTAATAAAGCAAAATATTTGAAAATTGGACAAAATATTTGGGCTGATAGATTGTTTACCAATATGGTTGTTAACTCAGTATATCATTTTCATACATCTACTGCCGCATATACAGAGTTCTGGAATTATACATTTTCAAATGGTGAAGAAAATGACTATCCACCTATTTCAAGACTTCAAGTATGGAAAGCCTTTATTCATGAGACCACTAGACAAATATCTGTTTCAATGAATAAAACTTTAATAATGCCTGATGGATTATCTATACAGCAAGTTACTACAGAAGCATATAAGGTGTTAGGACAAAATGGAATTATTGGAAATGCACTACATCATTCTTGTAATGAATGCACTCATAATTATAAGGCAACAGCAGATTATATAACTGCTGATGACAATGCTGCAGTAGCAGGCATTGATGAAAATCGGACTGTACCTTTACTACGACATGATGCTGACAATACAGAGTTAGAAAACATTGTTGATAATGAAATGGAAATTGACTATTCTCTTGAATCAAAGGTTAAAATGGTAGTTATTGATGGAATTGTTATGGGGCCAACTCACTGTGCCTATCAAAATTGTTCTGAAAAGTTGGCAAATGCACGCACAGGAGTATTTTGTCTAATGCACGAAAGTCAATACGAGGGAAGACGCCGAACCAGAGCTCGCTATAATGCCAAAGAGCCAAACTCTCAAACATGTGCAAACCACAGACAAAGGTGGCATGACCACGTTACCAGACCCGGAAGACAATCTGTACTCGGAGCTCGGAGAACTACAAGAAGAACTGAAGAAGAAGGTGGACCAGCTTGGCTTCACCGATTGAGAAGAAGAAATAATCCACCACATGATCAGCCAAATAATGAAACTCGGGAGCCTGATAATTACTTTACTGCTCCTCGATTCTACTGTGTTGAAACAATTTGTGCACCATGTGGAGTTGTTATTGCATGGACAAAATTTGTAAAATCTGAAGGTGCAGCTCAAATAATGGATTTCTTGGAAGATGTATATCCAACACAAGAATCTAGGCCAAGCTATGTATGCATTGATAAAGCTTGTGTTGTTCTTAAGTATTTGATCAACTCACATAATTGGAATATTTGGAAAACTTCTACAAGATTTGTTGTGGACTCTTATCACTATATTAATCACAGAGTGACAGACTATCTATGTCGCACCTATTGCAACCCCAGTCCTTTAAATGGATCAGCTCCAAATCTAGTGGTTGTAGAAAGAGATGTACATGGAAATCAACATTATAAAAGAGCATTTAACACTCAGGTAAGTTAAATATACTCTCATTTACACTTTGCCAATATTTGTTATACAGGCATGTGAACAGCTAAATGCTTGGTTAGGAGGCTTTCAGAGTATTCTTAACAGAATGACAGTGGATAACTTTAATTGGACATTACATGCATTGCTTTTTATTCATACACAAAGAGTTATTCAAAAGCAAAATAAAAGACAAAACCAGTACATGCAAACACAACTTCCAGAACAACAGATAAATGAAGATGAAGTTGAAGCTAATGGAGTTGAAATTGATAGAGTTGACTAGGTTGTATATATACTTATAGAATGTAGTGTACATATTCGTATGGAATAAATTTAACTGTTTTAAACTGCTTTACTTATACTCTCACCACCCAGTCTCAGCAACACCTGCCAGCTTCTATTGCTTATGCCTTGCACTCTAACAAGCCAGGTCAGTCAGTATATAGTACATGCAGAGCATTCAGGTAGAGTCCAGGTATAGTCCATGTAAGAGACAAATAGCTGGTAAGTATAAAGTCCAGGTAGAGTCCATGTAAGAGACAGGTACCTGATAAGTGTAAAGTTTAGGTAGAGTCCAGGTAGAGTCCAGGTAGAGTCCAAAGAGACAGGTACCTGATAAGTGTAAAGTCCAGATAAAGTTCAGGTAGGGTTCAGGTAGAGTCCATGTAAGAAATAGGTACCTAGTAAGTATAAAGTTCAGGTAGAGTCCAGGTAGAGTCCAGGTAGAGTCCATGTAAGAGACAGGTACCTGATAAGTGTAAAGTCCAGGTACAGTCCAGGTACAGTCTATGTAAGAGACATGTACCTGATAAGTGTAAAGTCCAGGTAAAGTTCAGGTAGAGTTCAGGTAGAGTCCAGATAGAGTCCAGATAGAGTCCATGTAGGAGACAGGTACCTGATAAGTGTAAAGTCCAGGTACAGTCCAGGTACAGTCCAGGTAGAGTCCATGTAAGAGACAGGTACCTGGTAGGTGTAAAGTTCAGGTAGAGTCCAGGTAGAGTCCAGGTAGAGTCCATGTAAGAGACAGGTACCTGGTAGGTGTAAAGTTCAGGTAGAGTCCAGGTAGAGTCCAGGTAGAGTCCATGTAAGAGACAGGTATCTGATAAGTGTAAAGTCCAGGTAAAGTTCAGGTAGAGTCCAGGTAGAGTCTAGGTAGTTGGCTCTAACTGAAGTCCACCTGAAGTCCACCTGAAGTTTACTAGAGTTCACCTGTAGTCTAGTAGAGTCCAGTAGAGTCCACATAGAGTCCAGAAGTCTACCTGAAGTCTACCTGAAGTCCACCTGATCTCGTGGAGGAGTGCAATATACTGGTCTGTTTTGACATGGGGGGTCAATACCACCTCAGACAAGGGTAGATCAGATCACTGTAAATATGGTACAACCCAATTTACTTAACAATTAGAATAGTTATTAAAATATGTTATCTGACTAATGTGTGAGCAAATCTAGAATATGTGCAAGAATAGGAAAACTGACTGATCCATGCAAGATATTTACAATAAGATCCATGACCCCATCTGTTCCTAGGCCAATCAGTAAATTTTCAGAGGCTCGATTCACGTTGCACAGGTAAATTTGGCACGAAAAAATTGGAAAAATAAGCAGATATATTACCCAATTTAAAATTTTATAATGCATCTGACACATTACATATTTTATGGCATATTCTAATTGTTACAAAAATCAGGATGTACCATATTTACATGAACCTGATTTAGGCCTGTCTGAGGTGTACTGGACTTGACTTTTTTAATCACATGAATTTTTTGATGAACCAAACAAAGGCACTGTGTCTGGTAATTGACAACTCACATACAAGATGGGCTATTAATTGTTGGTTGATTGAATCTCTTGAGTAGATATTTTATTTCTGTATATGATACATCTAGTGAGTACATTTGACCCTCCTTCTCCAAATCCCCTATCAGTTGACCATCTGGATGCTTGTTCCACAACTCAAGAATGTCTCCCACAGTATACACACACTCTCCCCTCAAAAACCGACCAGCTACTTGCTTGTGCTGCACTGATTGATGAATATCTTTCAGGTTTTGAAACAATGTAGAGGTAACAATGAGCTTGAGGCCTAAACAAAGAAATTGTAAGTGAGTCAGTTGAACATCCATTCAACCTGGGTGTTCTAAGATGTCAAAAAAGAGGGACAAATGTTCACTGAATTAGGGGGAAGTAGATACATGGATTTTAAAGAAAATTAAAATAAAGAGAGTATCTAATGAGGAATAGTTAAAAAAAGCGGAAATTAATGATAGATTATTGGAAGAAAAAGGGAAAGCTTGAAATGTAAAGAATACCAATGAATTGAAAGAAAATTTATAAAATAAAAACTTGAGGAGAGAGACTAAAGGTGATGACATGGCCACTGGTAAGGTGAACTGTGGTATTTAGTGGAGCTTGGTAGTGCGCAGTACCAATGATCTTGAGTAATTGCAGCATTGCAGGCAATGCAGGAGTGTTGGCATTGAACACGAACAAACATGTCGATGGATCCATCAGCTGATTATGTAATGAGATTGGTAAAATATCGATTTTTGTAGTGCAGGTTAAATGCCTGCTATACAACAAATAGTGCAGGAACTGGGTAAAAGTCCATTTCACACTACTGATGGCATCCAAGACCATTTTGAGCTTCTCTGCAGAATTAAGGCTTCATGGTTGAGAGGTAACAGGGGATGGCTGAGCTGGGAAGTGAGATGTTGGAGAGGAAGTGAGTGGCGAAAGGAGTGTGTAGCTTGCAGGGGATGGCTGAGTTGGGAAGAGCAGAGCATCAGGATGTGTCAAGAAATGAGGTATTGGAGAGGCTGTGAGCAGTGATGGAAGTGTGTAGCTTGAAGAAGACCTCTTGATTTGTTTTGGTGGTGGCAGGGTACTGAAGAGTCCAAGGGAAGGTTGGTTCTCATCTTGAAGCAGGTGCTTTGAAGGGTTCCTCTTGGAATTTGATCCATATGGTGCAGCCAGTGATGATATGGGCTCATTAGTTTGTGGTAAACTACTGGCAGGTGAACTAAGCTTGAACCTCAATTGCTGTCAGATGTAACAAGAATAGAAAGGGGTTGTTGAGAGGATAGAGGATAATAAAGGAGCAAGAACTCAAACACAAACACTGACACAGACACAGATGGGGAGGAAACTTGTTAACTACTACCAAGTTACAGAGTGTATATATATGCTGAGACTGTCTACCAAAGTCCCAACCAAGGTCCATGTAACTAAGGTAACAGACAGCTGTCAATCTGTCAATCACATATCTGTCAATCAAGGATCTGTCAGTCACAGAACTGTCAAGTATGACAGGTGACAAGTGACAGCTGTCAAAGAAGCTGTGCAATCCAGAATATCTAACAATTGCATGGAGGTGACAATGGGCTGAGGGGGGAGATGTTTGGTATTCGAGGGATTGTAGGCCAAAGGAATATAAATTTGAGTGCTAAAAAAGAATGTGGAAGAGACAAAATGTCTCATCAAAAGAACCCCTCTTGAAAGCTTGCAGCCTAGAAAGCTTGACTCCTGAACTTGAGCTTGGGGCATTGAGGGACTAGCTAATGCAAGAAAGTATAAGCAAGTAGAAATAAAGATGAACAGCCAGTGGTGGGATTCAGAGGAGGGTGTGGAGGAAGCACAAGATGGGCATAGAGGCAACAGTGAGCAGTGTGCAACTGCACAAACAAAGATCTGGACTGCTGAAGGGCTGTGGAAATCGCCTTATAAGGCGATTTTGGATGTGAAGAAGCTCATTTAGCTGAAGTACAGTATTGAGGGCACATGTGGAATCAGACTACTATCAGTTCCTGAGTAATGTAAAACATTTTTATTTCTATGATATCTTCACATCCATGCACCCGTTTCACATGTACAATACACTATTTTAAAGCTATGCTTCTAAGCTTTTAGGATCTGTAATTTTATGCAAAAAGGTTGACATAATATATAGCCAGGTGGCCATAAAAGAAGGGACCCAATTCATGCACTTGTGCAAAATTTGTCATGCTGGGTCACATTTAGTTTCAGACACAGTGTTCAGCATCCCTTCGGATTTTCAATCTGGGAATGCAACATGATGAGATGCTGCCAATGATTGATGTAATGTTGAAGTTGTGTTTCACCACAAACAAGAAATATACTACATTGAATTGACATTGGGTGTAAACTATTGATACAGGTGCATTAACTACTACTTAAACTTGAGGATTAGCATCTTGGGGTACTGTAGGATAGCTGTAATGTGGCATGAATGAAGAATTAGGGGGAATATAGAGCAAATGATGATAATGTAAAGGTACTGAAGGGTATGCTAGGGCTTCCACTGTTGTTAGCAACAGACAAGCAAAATACTCAAAGCCGAACTTAAACACTCGAATAAGAGAAAGAGGTGAGTCTTATTGCTAATCTGGATTAAACTAGCACAAGAATAGCAAACTACTAACTAGAAAGACCATATTTATAGAAATAATCCATGAGGTAATAGCATGTAATACTACCTACACTACAATGCATGTAACTGTGCTTCTACATTAATAACTCATGTTATACATATAGCTGAACTGTGCAACTGTGCCCACAGTAATGATGAGTAACATATGTTGATATGTATGGTGTCCGCATTGTGTGTCATGTGACTATCACATGACATAGATAAGATAAGATAAGATAAGAGATTAGATATGAAACGAAATCCTAACATTACCCCCTCTTTAAGAGTCATGTCTTCATGACATTTCAATGGATTCTTCTGGTCGACGGAGTTGATAATATTTATACATTCGAAAGATAATTCGTGGAAGATAATGACCAATGATAAAGGTTATAAGGCAAAGAAAGAAAATGACAATGATATAAACAAGAATGACGATGTTGTTAGGAAGCATGGTTTTGTTAATATCTTTATGAAAGATATCTTCATATTTATATGTTTAAGGCTTCCGGATTTTCCCAATGAAATTTATTTAATAAACTTTGAGCTCCTGATAAAGAGCTAATCAGTTCCCATGTACAATGATCATAAGAATAGCCTTTTCATTTGATCTTATATAAAACTTTCTTCTGATTTATCTTCCATGCTAATATAGCTTCTACTTTGTATTGTTCCTGATCATCTACAATAATAGTAGGTGGGGGTTTCAGTTTCCGTTGTGATTTGTATTGAGCAGGAATATATTTTGTGAGAATTTGTGTATTAAATGTCAGATGTTTTCGGTTCCAAGTTTTTGGTAATTGTATTTCATAAGAGGCTAGTCCAACTTTCTTTATTACTTTAAAGGGTCTGTATCATTTATCATCTAATTTTGCAACTGGTCTATCAGAGTTAATATTTATTCCTTCAACATAAACCAGATCTCCAGGTTTATATTCTGGTGATTCATTTCTGTTTCTATCATATCCTCGTTTCATTGCTTCATTTGATAGAATGAGTGCTGCCTTTGTATTTTCTCTGGCCTTTGTTATTGTTGTAATAAATTCATCGACTCCAATAGTTCTTGAAGTTCCATTTGGTCTTATTCCAGTATACAGGTGATGTCCATACATTAAATAAAAAGGTGTGTATCCTGTTGCTCTATGTATGGTGTCATTATAATTGAATTCGGTAATAGCTATTTTATCTGCCCAATCATTTTGGTTGTAGTTTACATAAATCCTAAGATATTGTTCTATTTCTTGATTTACTCTCTCTACTTGTCTGTTCATCTGTGGTCGATAAGCTGTAGATAGGTTCATTTTGACACCTAATTATTTTGTGAATTATTTTGTGAAATGAGATGCAAATTGTGATCCTCGATCACTTATGACATGTTGTGGTATTCCAAAGTTTTTGAATACTTTTTCTAAATAAAGTTCTGTGACTCCTGGACTATCAATTTCTTTATTGCATGGTATGAAAGCTGCCATTTTGGTGAATCAATCAACTACTACCATTAAGAAATCAAATCCTCGAGAATATGGAAGTGGTCCAATGAAATCAATAGATATCATATGCCAAGGTTCTTCAGGAATGCTGTTCGGATTTAGAAATCCCATTGGTTTTGATCAATGAATATTAGTTTGTTGACATGCTTCGCATCCAGATACATATTTTATTATATCTGCTCTGATTCAAGGCCACCAGTAGTTTCTCGTAATTAATTCCTGGGTTTTATATTCTCCATGATGTCCAGATATGACTGAGTCATGACATAATCTAATTATATGTTCTCTTAAATTAGCATTCTTTGGAATGTATACTCAATCTTTCCATGTAATAATTCCTTCCAGGGATTTGATCCAATCCTAAGATTTAAGAGTAAGCATTTTAATAACTTCTTTATCTCAATTCTTTCTGGATTTTCGAACTTGTTCCATGATTTCTTCATCTTCACCATGAACTTCATATGTTTGTCTAAAATGTTCAGGTTTGAGAAGAATAATGTCTTTATTATCATGTTCTCCTTGTTTGTGTCCAGCTCTTCTAGATAATAAGTCTGCTTTAGTCATCTGATTCCCAGGTTTATGATGTAGTGTATAATGAAATTCCAATAATTCAGTTGACCATCTTGCTTGTCAATGATTTAATTTCTGTGGTTTCCTGAAATATTGGAGATTCTTATGATCTGTCCAGATTTCAAATATTTGTTGAGCTCCTAAAAGATACTGTCTCCACGTGTCTAATGATCTCATGATTGCAAGCATTTCCTTATTGTAGATTTTGTAGTTTCTTTCAGTTGAACTTAAAGTGTGTGATAAAAAGGCGATTGGTTTTCATTTCCCATCAATTTGTTCCTGAGATAAAATGGCTCCATTTGCAAAGTCAAATGAATCAGCTTCAACACAATATTTTCCATCATCATTTGGCATTGCTAAAATAGGTGCCAATATGATTTTATCTTTTAGTTTGGAGAATGCTAGTGCTTGATCAAGTTCCCATTTCCACTCATTTTTTCCGGTTAGTTCATGAAGGGGTTTGACTACTTTAGCAAATCCTTGAATGAATCATTAATAGAAATTAATAAATCTGAGGAATTGTTGAAGTTCTCGTTTATTATTTGGAACTGGCCAGTCTACTACCACCTTAACTTTTTCTGAATCCATTCATACAGAATTTTTGGAAATTATGAGACCAAGGTATTCTACTTCTGCTTTTTTGAAGAAACATTTTTCTGGTTTTAGATAAGGTATGTATGGTACAGAACCATGTTCATCACATGGTATGTGACCTTTGTGACTTACAGGTTCCCATGCACTCTTAAACTGTCGGATTCAAGTTGGATTGATGAAAAGTCATAATAAAAAACAGGTATCTACAAGTTAGTAGCATATTTACATAGCTGTATAATAGAGAAACAAGCTACTGTGATAAATGCACATTAATATTCTATGTATTTAATATAGTGAGTGTTGCAATTGGATGAAGGATTTAAAAAGCTGTCAAAAGCCCCACTCTAAATCATGGTGTGGCCACTGGAAAGTGCACAAAGCTCTTTGTAATTGGGGCCTTTTTCATGAAGACTAGATGTTGCTATGGTTAGCTGGGGTTTCAGTACAGATCCAAATGAAGGAAATATTACCTGAGTGGTTCAAGCCCCGGCTCTTAATATGTATCTAAGCAATCATTTATTGCTGTAGTTGGATCTGTACTAGCCTCCTGATCAACAGTATAATGAGTAATATCTACAAGAGTTATTAGACAATATGTCATGAAGACATATAGTAGCACAGTGCACAGTGCATTGTCATCATTCTCAGTTTATTTTCTTCTCTTTTTGACCCTAGCACAACACTATATTTTCTTAATAGGACCTTTCTTTCATTTATAC
Organism: Cyathus striatus; assembly: GCA_025738555.1. Lineage (NCBI taxonomy): Eukaryota > Fungi > Basidiomycota > Agaricomycetes > Agaricales > Nidulariaceae > Cyathus > Cyathus striatus. The sequence goes on from JAOVFP010000001.1 coordinate 156,079, forward strand.
ATGCAATAATCTAGGAGTTATGTAGGTGTGACGACTCAAGAACATGATATGCGAGTTTGTTGTGAGGAGGCTGCAATGTGACGCAGCCGGTGCGCTTTCTATATTTGTACTTCTAAAGTTAGGGGCTACAAATTTTAAAAAGTTAATGGCACTCTGTACAGAAAACAAAAAACAAATCTTTTTGCGCAATGTTACAGATATTTTAAATATCAAAAACACTGTGCAAATTAAATTTGAGATATGTGTGATGTACAGATGTGATTAGTTTTTTGGTAGGATCCCCCACCAAATCTTGTTGAAATGTCACACTATAGTCATGTGATCGATTTGGTTCTGTACCATATATACCTTATAATTTGTGTTCTTCTAGTTTCCTAAGAGCATGTTTTACCATCTTTCTATCTTCTTCCAAAGTTTCTGTGAATATGATAATGTCATCCATATAAACGATGACAGTTCCTTCATTTATTTCTGTTCTGAAAATGTCATTCATCACTGTTTGAAAGGTAGCAGGAGAGTTGGTAAGACCAAAAAACATGACTAAAGGTTCAAATAATCCTTGATTAGTTCTAAAGGCAGCATATTGCTCATTGCCTTCTTTTATTTGAACATTATTGTATCCCCATCAGATGTCCAATTTAGTAAAATATTGTGCCTTTTTTAATTTATCTACTAACTCCTGAATTAACAGTAAAGGATATCTATTTTTAACCGTCATTTCATTTAGTTTTCAATAATCCTGAATTGGTTGAAGTGATTCATCTTTCTTTTTAATTAAAAAGAATGGAGATGCCCATGGTGATTTAGATGGTCGAATATGTCCTGAATTTAGATTTTCATCAAGGAATTCATTGAGTTGTTTTTGTTCATCCAAATTTAATAGATAGATCTTATAGTCGAATGATGTTGCTCCTGGTAATGTTCTATAGCATGGTCCCATGGTCGACAAGGTGGGAGTTTATCAAATGATTCTTTTGCAAATACTCTTTCGAATTCATGATAATACATCGAAATTGTTTCTTTCCAATGCTTCTTAGGTTTTTGGAGCTCTTTACACTTAGCCATGTGTTCTGTACGGATCTGCGTGGAATTCGTGCGGAATCCATACAGAATTTTCGGAGTCCGTGTGGAATCTGCACAGATTTTTTCATTTTGGCAGAGGTTTTTTTGGGTCTGTACAGATTCCGCACAGATTCCGAAAATTCCGTACAGATTACGCAGAATTCCTCGGAATTCCGCATTACAGACCTGAAAATTCTGTACAGATTCTGTACAGAATCTGTACAGAATTTTATTATACTTATTTCCTTGCATGTGACACTCTGCATTAAGCATGACACTAGGTGTTGAGTGTGATACTAGGTGTTGAGTGTGACACTATACATTAAATGTGACACTATAAGCGTGACACTAGGTGTTGAGTGTGACACTATACATTAAATGTGACACTATAAACATGACACTAGGTGTTGAGTGTGATACTATACATTAAATGTGACACGATAAATGTGACACTAGGTGTTGAGTGTGATACTAGGTGTTGAGTGTGACACTATATGTTAAATGTGACACTATAAGCGTGACACTAGGTGTTGAGTGTGACACTATATGTTAAATGTGACACTATAAGCGTGACACTAGGTGTTGAGTGTGACTAAGCGTGACTCTAAGCGTTGAGTGTGACACTAGGCATTGAGTGTGACACTAAGTGTTGAGTGTAACTAAGCGTTGAGTGTGACACTAAGCGTTGGGTGTAACTAAGCGTGACACTAAGTGTTGAGTGTCACACTATACATTAAACATGACACTATGCATTAAGTGTGACACTAGGTGTTGAGTGTGACTAAGCGTGATACTAAGTGTTGAGTGTGACACTAAACATTGAGTGTGACACTAAGCGTTGAGTGTGACTAAGCGTGACACTAAGTGTTGAGTGTCACACTATACATTAAACATGACACTATGCATTAAGTGTGACACTCTGCATTAAGTGTGACACTAAGTGTTGAGTGTGACACTATACATTAAGCATAACACTATGCATTAAGTGTGATACTATGCATTGAGAATGATACTATATATTGAGTGTATCATGGATTTTGTATAGTGTGACACTTTTCACTTAGGGTTACACTTGACATGTGTGACAAGGCAGCAATGCATAAATCCACACAGAATCCATGCAGAATATGTATGGAATCCATATAGAATAATCACCTCTAATAATAATAATAGCTGCTATATAAATTCTGTATGGTATCTATACAGGTCTGTACAGGTCTGTACGGATCCGTACAGATCCATACAGACCTCTTGGGGGAGTGTAAATTACTGGGTTTTTGCCAATTTTGTGCTTCAGCAATTTTCGAAGCAGTTGTTTGAAAAGCTCTTAATTCAATGTGTTCGAATAAGTTTACTGCAATTATATGATCATCTGATTTGAGACTAATTTGTTTGTCTAAGTCAGATTCATCTTCCTCAGGATCCATAGTATTGATCAATGGGGTACATTCTATAGGGCAATGTGTGAATTTAATAGTTTTGTTTTTCCAATCTATTTCTGGATTATGAGTTTGAAGCCAACCATATCCTATAAACATAGATGCTTTTCCTAAGTTTATAATGACTAATTGTAGTATTTCTACATGTCTGCCAAGTCTTACTCTTAGTTCAACATAGTCTGTTATAGATCCGCCACTATTAAGGGTTCTGTCTGCATTGTAACTGGAGTGGGTCTCGGAAATTTCTTTGTTGTAATCTGATTTTCTTCTATGAATTTTCAATTAATACATGTTCCAGTGCTTCCACTGTCCAATAATGCCTTTAATCCATAGGTTTGTTGAGTGTCTAATGTGGTGACTATCAGATTAAGATCCATCTGATTCCTGTTTGTTCCTCAAATAAACCTTTTTGGTTTTCTTAATTCTTCCAATGTGGGGATTACATCTTGATCTGAAAGATTATTTAATTCTGTAATTGTCTTTTGAATTACTTTGGGTCTTCATTTTGTATGTGTCCAAATACTGAGTGTGGCTAGAGCAAGTTCTGGTGTTTGGTCTTTTAATCTCCATGTGACCCAATACATGTTTCCGGGTTTTACTTCCTGATTAGGGAAGGTGTCAGTATGTTGCACTCTCCCACAGTTATCACTGGACTCTCACTGGACTCTCACCAGACTATCGAGAGTTTAGTGAGAGTCTCACTAGAGTCTCACCAGACTATCGAGAGTTCAGTGAGAGTCTCACTAGAGTCTCACCAGACTATTGAGAGTTCAGTGAGAGTCTCACTAGAGTCTCACCAGACTATCAAGAGTTCAGTGGAGTGTCACTGAACTCTCACTAGACTATCAAGAATCCAGTGAGAGTCTCACTACACTATCAGTAGGGCACCTGGACTCTACTAGAACTCCACTGAACTCAGGTGCCTAAGCTGTACCTAGACTCTATTATCACAGTTGTAACATGTTTCCCACAGTCATCACACTTGTCACACATGTGTGAAAGTGTGACATATTATCAAAAGTGTGATATGTGTGACATGTGTGACATATTGGAAAATATTGGAAAAAGCGTGACATGTGTGACAAGTGTGATGGCTATGATATGTCATACATGTCGCACTTTTCCAACATGTCACACTTTTCCCATGCTTGTCACGATTTTTCCAACATTTTCTGACATGTCACACTTTCACACTTCCTACAGTCATCAAACTTGTCACACATGTGTGATAGTGTGACATATGTGACAAGCGTGGGAAAAAGTGTGACATGTTTGGAGAAGTGTGGCAAGTGTGATGGTTATGATATGTGGTACTTTTCCAAACATGTCACAATTTTTCCCACGCTTGTCACACATGTCACACCTCCTCCCCAACATTTTCCAATATGTCACGCTTTTTCCAACATTTTCCAACATGTCACACTTTCACACATATGTGACAATAGAGTCTAGGTACAGCTTAGGCACCACACCTCTTCTACCATTTTCCAACATGTTGAAAAATGTTGAAAAAGTGTGACATGTGACATATTGGACAATATTGGAAAAAGTGTGACAAGTGTGATGTCTATGATATGTTACACATATCACACATGTTGCACTTTTTCCAAAATGTCATGCTTTTCCAAGATGTCACACTTTCACACATGTGTGACAAGTGTAATGACTGTGGGAAACATGTTATCACTGTGACAATAAAGTCTAGGTACAGCTTGGTGTAGAGAGATCTTATGAAATATTGTGTGGGAATTTGTAACAACAGAGTTAAATGTCAGAGACTGTACTGAGAGTCTAGTGACTTATTCTCACTAAATTCTCATTGGACTCTCTGAGATTCATCTCATTATAGTATCACTGGACTCTAAGAGATTCTCACCCAAATGAGAATTTGCTGAGATTTTAGTGAGATAAAATTGTTCATTTTCTCAGTGTAGTCTCACCAAAGTCTCACTAATCTCTCTCCACACTCTCAGATATACCAATGGATTCTCACTGGAGTATCAGAGAATCTCATGAGAATCTCACTGGATTCTACTGAGACTGTGGGTCAGTGACATGACCTCGAAGGTGTGCTTAGATTGTTCCTTTTGTTGCGATACAAACTTAGATTCCAGATCAATTGTAGGTACAGCTATGTCATAAGGTATGTAAATAGAGGCCAGTGAGTTTGCACTCACTGCTGGCCTTGGGGAAAACCCAATTGAGCAATGAGAGCTCATTGTTCTTCAGATAATTTAGCTATGTTGGGTAATTCTACTACTCCGCTAGTGGAGGCTACGGGTATTGAAGAGTCCATATTTACATTACAGGTCCACAAGGTTTCTTGGGGCATGTATTGGACATATGTCCTTTCTCTTTGCAGTAAAAGTAGTGTCCTTCCTTCTTTAATTGATCGAGGTCCATGCAGTTTCCTCCTTGTGAGACTGTAAGGTTGGATCAATCAGGTGTCCTTTGCTGTGTGTTTCCTTGTTGTGTTCTGGTGTTAGAATTGTTTTGAGGTCATCTGAAGTTCTGGGTCTGGACTCAGGGATTTGGTTGAGTGTGTTCTAAATTAGCTTCTGGACAGTTCCTTTCGAATTCAGCAGCTTTATTGATCCAGGTAATGAGTTTGTTGGTGACCTTAAGTCCTCCAACCTCCATAAGTCTTCTAGCCAACAAGGGATGCATTCCTTGTCAGTATCTATCTACTAAAGCTGTATTGTCAAATCCGGATAAATTTACCCATTGCATGAAATCAATTGTGTAGTATTCAATTGGTCAATTATTTTGGACTACTTTATTGATTTGTTTGATTGCATTGTTTTGGGTTTCCTGTGAGATAAAGAAGAATTGCATGCATTCCATGAATGTATTCCAGTCTGGAAATGGACATTGATGTTCAAATCCATCATGTTTGATTGCTGGACTTGACTCTGTTGCTGCTATATCTACTTTCTGGGTGTCCTGATATGTGGGTTCCATTCCGTTGTGTGTTAATCTCCATCTAGATCTTTCCTCATTGAATAGGATAAGATTTCCTAAAAATGTATCTGCCCATCATTGGGCTTAGTTGTCTTTTCCTTTTTTTATCTTTGGTAATGCAATCATAATCTTTTTCCAGTCAATTGTTATTTTCTTTTCTTGGAAATAAAGCATCATTCTTCTGATCCAGTTATTAACTGTTGCAGGATTTCCCTCATAGTCTTCAGGGATCTCGACTTTGTCCTTTTTCTCTGTGATATCCTGTTTAATTCCATCTAGGATCTCCATAATGAGACCCTGTGTCATAGCTGAAACACTATCCATAATAGTTTTCTTATCTGTGACAGACATATTCTGCCATCAGGTTACAATTTCATCTTTCATGAAAATAGCCACCAGGACTGTGATAAAACTGAGAATGATTTCAGATGCAATCATTTTTAAAGATCGAAATCAGGGCAGGCAGGTGTGGGAAGATCTTGTCTGTCATTATGTACTGTATTAAGAAGAGTTTTGTATCCTAATGGGGAATAGAAATCTCTTTCTACAGGAGGTTGATATTTGGTAGGGGTGCTGATTCTTCCACTATCATTGTGACCTTCTTCTGTGATGATCATAAGGATTCAGGGAATAGGAATAGTAGGAGGGGATGGTGGTAAAGGGTAGATTTGGATTTATGTGAGGGAAAGATAGGTATTGGGATCAAAATCCGAGTTGTTGGAGTCCACTGACATGGCTCTCAGAGTTTGAGGGCGAGTGTAAGGGGTAGGGCGAGATCAAGGTTTATAGATGGGTACAGATGTGGATGAAATGTGATAGGAATGGGATCAGAGAGATTGAAAGGTTTGGGAATGAGTAATGGGTGCCACTGTGATGGATTTGAGTAACAGAAGCTTTTGATATGGCTTGGAGACTAGCAAGACATCCTAAGTCTCACACACACCTATTTGCAGATAGTACCAGCTGGGGCAACACATGGTAGCCTCCCCAGTCACTGGCACCATGCCAAACTCAAGGCAGAGGGCCTAAGATGCTCAGTAATTCAGAAGTGTCAGGCTCAATATTACACTATCCTCTCATACTTCCAAGTACAATAAGCAAGACTATTGAATGGGGTGTACATCTGGTCCAAGAGGTCCAAGACAGGGAACAAGGTATAAAAAGAAGTTTTGTCAGGGGTCAATGGGAGAAGAGAAGTTTGGGGTTGAGGAATGAGGTAGATTCCTGTGCCTTTGTTAGTGACAGATGAGCAAAATACTCAAAGCTGAACTTAAACACTTGAATAAGAGAAAGAAGTGAGTCTTATTGCTAATCTGGATTAAACTAGCACAAGAATAGCAAACTACTAACTAGAAAGACCATATTTATAGAAATAATCCATGAGGTAATCACATGTAATACTACCTACACTACAATGCATGTAACTGTGCTTCTACATTAATAACTCATATTATATGTATGGCCGAACTGTGCAACTGTGCCCACAGTAATGATGAGTAATGTATGTTGATACACATGGTGTCCGCATTGTGTGTCCGCATTGTGTGTCATGTGATAGTCACATGACATAGATAAGATATGATTAGATAAGAGATTAGATATGGAACGAAATCCTAACAACTGTGTTAAGGTGAACTGGATTTCCAAATGTATGAGCTGGTAGTGCCAAACTGGAGGTTTCTGTAAGCTGAGGTGCAGGAGCAGTGGGAGTAGGAATGGGTAGTGGATGAGAGGAGCTTGATTGGTGCTAATCTTCAACAGTTTGTCAAGTATCTCGATGTTCACAGCTACTATAGAGTTCTGAAAACTGTGGATTGTCCTTTAGGGGTGCATGTGAAGGTGTTCTTTGATCATTAATTTGAGCTCTTCATTTGTATGCACTTTCCCAGTATCTGGATTGGTCAGTGATAGTGATAAGGCAACCATGATCTCAGAAAGGTCATCCTTGTTCTTGCTTGCCAACCATCCTGTGAATGCCAATGTTGGCCCTCTGGCCAATCTTTCTGCTCTCTTTGCTTCTGCCATTTCTTTCTGTCTTGCCTTTGCATCCTGTTTCTTTTGAGCTTTAGCATTCTTCTCAGCCATCAACTTGTCAAACTGAACCTTTCCAACTCCAGATGTCAGCAGCCTAGAACCTAGTTGCAGTGTGGGCTCTTTTCTTGTCTGGCACTTTGTATCAATGCAGTGCTGCAGTTTATTGATCTGTGCTGCAGCCATTGTACAATGAGTGGTCCTATTGTCAACCTCATCTTGAAGCCACCTGGTTTTAGCTTGGAGTTGTAAAATTTTGCTCATTGCATTCTGGAGTTTCTTTGCATTTGACCATTCTGAAGGGAAATGCATAGGCTCTTCACATTTCTGGTGGAAGGCAGGAAGTGGGAAAGGTACTTGCTCAATGTCAGCAGTGAAATCCATTACTGGTGAGGTGTTCTGGTGCATTCCTGCTGTCTCTTGCACATCTGGGGAGGGCAGCTGACCAGCTGTCAACAGGTCATTGCCATTTTCGTGCACTTCACCATGAGTCATCAAGGTGCTTGGGAAAAGAAGCATGCCTGATGTGTCTAACCCAGGTGTGTTGGTTTCTGTTTCATGATCCAGCATTTCCTCATCCATTTCATCCTCCTTGTCTTCCCCAGCATTGTTATTGTCATTGTCATCATTATTGTCACCTTCATTGCCAATACCATTCAACTCTTCATTGTCAGAGAGTTGATGCTCCTGGTAGATGCTTGGCACAACTTGGTAGGTTGAAGGGAGATGAGCATGTACCAATGATTGATGGTGTGGAGGGAGTAGTTGGTATACTGGTATTACCCAGTATTATACTTATAATTCAACTTACTTTGTTTCTTTTATCTTTTATCTGTTAATTCTTATTCTGTCTATTCTAACTTACCATTGTTTCATTTCCATTTTATTATTTTTACTCTAAAACACGCTGTGCGAGCAGTATATTTGGTTTTCTGCGGTTTCATTCCCTTGTGAGGACTTGAAGATGCAGTGCAGCTTGACCAAACATTGGGAAGCTACTGCCAAACACCACATGACTCCGCCTGTGCGCTGTCACATCTTGCTAACACTTTCAACGTGTCTCGGTTATCCCTCTGATTCACTCACTGCTTTCATCTACCCTCTCACTGTCTAGGCCTCAAGGCAACATCTTCAAGACTACGCAAGGCGACATTCGGATATTCTTGGTGCTATGCGCCTCTCGGACGGTTCAAGATGCTAGGGTTTAGGGTTTTACACCCTTTCAAGACCCCTTTTTCATCCTCAAGCTACTCGTTTGGTCTTTGAGACTGGTGTTTTGTCCATCAAGGTATGGTGACTGGGTCTTTACCCTCATCATGCAACACTCCGATTGGTGGAAGGATCCGGGAGTTGGGTCGAGGCTTTGGGACAGATATTATCCATTTGTCTATATTTCAATTTCTTTTCAATTGTCTTTTCTCTTTTTGCAATTCGTAATCGTTACCCTCGTTTTCTGTTACATCATTATTCTAGACTTCTTATTCTCTGCTTCTACTTCTGATATTCCAACAGCCGATGTCCGATGACAGTGTGCCCCACCACCAACTACACATTGTCAAGTATGCAGCCTAGTCCACTGCAATGCTACTTTGGGGAGAGTAGCTCGTCGTCATCTCCAATGTTGTGTGTTTGCTGGTAATGTCAAGAGAGAGTCGCCATCATCGAGCACTGGTTCGAAGAGTATTGTGGGTGGTAAGTTATTTCTTTCATTACCAACACAGTCTCTTTTATTACTATACCGTCGCTACCTTACCTGTTTGTTTTTACATTACAACCTTTCATTTCTAAGCCTTTCTTTCATATGATTCTCTTTACCTACCAATTCCCTGGGCTCTGGCGACATGAGAGCATGTGTGCGCTATTCCTTTTTCGATTGCCATTCATGTATATACCTCGAGTTAGGACTGAAGAAGAATCTCACCTCCCTTTTTCTGGCTAAAATCTGTGTGTGTGAACTGAGTCTTTGAGTTACCAAGTCTATAGGAAGTGTTGTAATCAACTTCAAACCAACCAGCTAAGTATTCGTTATTGTCTCTATTCCTAACTACCTTGGTCTAGGATTATTGTAGTTAATTCTTACAGTCAGGTGTGACACTCGCCAAGCATCCTTGAGTTAATTCCTCCACAATGGCTAGGAGCAAAGTCTTCTGATGTGAATATGTGTGGGTCAACCAGGCAGATATTTTTTATTTTTTTATTTTAAAGTCTCATTTATTGTCCTCAGGGTAAACCCTATGTAGACCTAGCATTTATTTGTATATATAGCTATTTATGTGCCCCCTCCCCAGTATCTGATGTGTGACTGTTGTTTGAGAAGTTGAGAATTAATCATATGTCAATACCTGTCAACACCAAGTTTCAAATTCCCAGCTCCAGTGAACATCCTAATTCCCATGTGGCAAGCTGACACCCAACAATCCCACTCAGACTCATACTGGCACAATTCCCAGGCCACAGTGGCCATCTGACATAATTGTTGATTCCTTGTGCTACATCCAAAATGGTTTCTTGAATGGGGTTTTTTGGGTACCCTGACAGAATAGTTCAAATTTAGATGAAGTAATATTGGACCCCCAGATCCGGCTGCAGTCTGGCTTCGGTATGGAGCTGCAGGAGGTGATAACCTGGACCTTTGGCACTTCCAGATGCTGTCGTTGGTTTGATTGGGTAATAGGGTCTCATGATGGTAGTGGCGCTAGGTAACACATGACACTGAAAAGTAGGTGGAGATGACGTAATCGGCGTGGTAGAAGTGAATTTGTAGGGTAAGTAAAGTAATTGTGCTGGGCGTGAATTGAACCAAGGAGCTTGTGCTCGAGCAGGGTACCCACTACCCGTGCCTGCCAGGGTGCAAATGGCAGGCATGCACGATGGAACCACTACACCATTGTGCCCCCCCATACCAGGCAGATATTACTCTTTCAAAATGCTTCTTTAATTATTTTTTCCTTAAATGCCTCCAATCATACATCCATATTGATACACCTAGTAAAATAAGAGAGTTATTTTTCAAATATAATAGACATTTAGTACTAGTAATACAGTTAGCGAATCAAGCCCAAGAGTCCAAGAGTTGGGGTGAGTCCTGAGCTGCCAGCTAAAGTATTCTACTTGAGTACACTATCAAGGGAGGAGTCCAAGGGCTGGGGTTGAGTCCCACACTGCCTGTCAAAGTATCACCTCCAATATGAATTAAGGGATTCAACATAACAACAATATATTTAGGCACCTTGACAATTCCTACATTACAACATACTAGATAGCTATGCGATAGGGGGGAGGACCTAAAGATAATTGTTAGCGACAGATGAGCAAAAACTCGACGTCAAACTCAAACATGAAGAAGAAAGAGTAAAAGTAAATCTTATTGCTTGTCTGGAATAAACTAGCACAAGAATAGAGAAAAAACTAATTAAAATGATTGTATTAATAGTAATGTCCTCAAAGTAATTGCATGTATCTACTGCCTACACTACAACACATGTTACTGTGCTTCTACTGTGCAAACTCATGTACTACATATATTAAAGGTATGTAAAAGGTGTGGCCAAACTGTGCACTGTGCCTGTAGTCTTGATTAATATCACATTTTGATACACATGGTCTCCGCATTGTTATGTCACATGACTGATCACGTGTTGATAAGATAAGATATGAGCGGATTAGATAAGATAAGGGATGAAATCCTAACAATAATACTCTGGAACATATTAGTACTTCTCCATACCCAGAATAATGCACCCAGTACTAGGCTAGACAATCACATACCTTCAGGGAAATACTTTGGACTAGAGGGCTCTTTGTGCTGCTGGTCCCACCAGATACCACAATGCATAGCTATCATGCAGTCTCTCGAATAACCCAGAACGTCCATATGTCTCTCTAGTGTAATCCTGCCACCATGCGGGAAACCACATGCCCCTAGGACTTTGAAATGTGTGCCAAACACTACCTGTGGCACATTGGGTGGTGCCATCAGATGTGCCAGTACTGGAAACACTGGTGTCCATTATATCTGAGTACTTGGCCAGAATTAGCATATGTATTAGCACATGTCTTGATGCATGCCTATTAATAGCACAGTGTGGTATTTGATGCATCTCTGAAACTGAGTGTGCCCTCATGGATTCTCATATGGAGGGATAACTATACTTCTTTAACCATTAGGATTCCACTCAGACATTATGACATACTATTTACCTTACCTATTCCACCATGCATGAGATCACTGCCATGTAATTAAGTATATTAGTTGAGTCGTGGCTTCGATTCTGATTGATCGCTGTCGGTGAGCACCGGGGGGTTGCAATGTTTCGTCACCGGGAGCTTGATTGAGCGCACTTGGGATCATAAAGCATGTTCTGTGATCAATAGAACTTGTATTTGCAATCAATGTATACCAATGTGAATCAATGGTAGGTTATGCATATGGAATCAATAATAAATAAACAAGAAATCAATCAGAAGTAAATGGTACAAAAATCAACTACTCTGAAATCCATGAATGAAATCAATGGTATGAAATCAACGGTGCGAATTGGTGCGAAATAAATGGTACGAAATCAACTACTCTGAAATCTATGAATGAAATCAATGGTATGGAATCAACAGTGCGAAATCAATGGTACGAAATCAGCTACTCTGAAATCCATGAATGAAATCAATGGTACAAAATCAACTACTCTGAAATCAATGAACGAAATCAATGGCATGAAATCCACTACTCTGAAATCAATGAAATAAATCAATGTACGAAATCAACAGTACAAAATCAAAGGTATGAAATCAAAGGTGCTAAATAAATGGTGCGAAATCAATGGTATGAAATTCACTACTCTGAAATCAATGAAAGAAATCAATGCATGCAAAATCAAATACTCTGAAGACTGAAATCAATAGTCGATCTATTGAAATCATTTGTATTCCAATAGGAAATCAATACGTATAAGTACAAATCAGTAATAATGTAGCGCTCATAGATCAATGGCATGTAGAAGCATCAATGGTACATTAGTACTACAAGGAAATCAATAGATATAAAATCAAAAGAAATAGTTGTATTTGCAAGCTGAATTGACTGTGATGCACTACCGAGTTTGCAGATTGTCTAGTGCCTATAGAACGAGTTTCTGCTCAGGGAAGTGTACGGTTAGTACTTACTGTTCTATTATCAAACTGATGCCAGATGGGTGAATTGGCATATTGCCGTAAAATGATATTTGTATTCTCTAACCTGAATTGCTTTGTGCATGTCCGTTGAGTAGTGACCATTGAAGTACTTAGAATGTAGCACAAGGTAAGAAAGTGTAATGTAACTTAATACCAGACTATGTCGTAAATATGCTGGAGCCTATGCATGTTGAAACCCGTGACAAATATGAACAATGAGGTAAAGTAGAACATGGAAATAAGTGCATTATGGGGCGCATACGTAACTAGCTAGATGTTGAGACCGTTGCAATTGTAAAATTAGTAACCTGTTGAAGGTTGGAACAACATAAGAACGACCGCCGATGAAATTTGATGGATATTATAATAATCAGATGGATCTACATCAAGCGAGGGCTATAAATACACCAGTCAGCTAGCAGAAAGACATACTAAACATAGCAGAGTGAGTAATATTCACACGTACCGTTTGGTCTTGATATTAGAAACAGGTACATTAGCTTGAGGACGCTTACCCAGGACTTTGTTCCCACCGAATTGCTTCAGAACCCAACAAAGGTCTTGAACGATCATCCAGAGATCTGAATCGTTGTCACCTTGCTTTTCAGGGAGGCTAACTGCCCGTGTCCACCATGATAGGCCAATAATAACTGTATGGATACCAGAAGCACCCCCTTTTCGAAGTTCTGACCATGTTTCTTCCGCAGGAGCATTTCTACTGTATTCTCCATTCGGAAGGATACGCCACGATGGTTGGAGCATAGTCCACCACAAGCGGAAGCGACAACCAAAGTCATGGCCATCAACGATGGTGGGCTCATGTCTCTTACGGATATTCTTTCTGATCCAAGATGTTACTTCGTTGGGTCTAGACTCCGTTGTCAGTTTCTGTATTACAATAGTCATGTCAGTATATTAATAACACGACAGTATGAGAAATTTTACCCCTGCTGAATAACATTCCTTCTCGAACACAAAATACTCCACAAGCAATCTTTGCCAATCCTGTCTATCGGAAACATCGCTGAGATACACACCTATTGACGATGTAAGATGTTTTGGCAAACATTCAAGATCTGGAGTGCTGGGGACTGGAACGATAAGGAACACTAATATTAACTACCATAACCTGGGTAGTACATGGATCGCATACCTGGAGGACATTCAGGGATATTCTCTTCGACTGGTAGAGATGACTCATGGTTACCATCAAATGTCGTAGAAACACTGGGTGCTGCTGCTGCAGTGTTAACCTCAGGAGTGAGAGGTGCAGACAAAGGAGTAGGCACAGCATGCGCAGTGGAATTAACATCAGTAGCAAGAGGTGCAGGTGAAGGAATAGGCACACTGTCTGCAGGTGGGGTGATTGGCATTCCTGGAGACGTAGAAATTGGCTCCTCAACTGCAGAATCTGGTGAGATGACTTTAGTTGAGCTTGTCTAAAGGGGAATAGTGTGCGCTCAGATCATCAATTCTGTATCTAAAAATATGATAACTCACAATTTGAACTTCAGATCCAGCATTCCTATTTTGTGCAGCACTGGAATTCATCAGATTTGAGGATTAAGCACACCCTTATATGAAGCACAACACTTACTTTTTGGTGGCTTGCCGGGCAGAAGTTCGCCTTTCAGATATAGGTCGCTCAATCTTCTTCCGAGGTGCATGTGATTTCTTTTTCTTGCCCTCCAATTCCTCTTGTATTGCAATATACTGAGGATCCGAGTAGATCAGTTCACGTAGAACCTTCTCATTTTGAGCCTTGTACTGCATCTTCAGCCGTTCGTATTCAGATCTTTTGCTTGGTTTCGATGGTACAGTACTGCCTTGATCATCATTATCCTGGTCTGCAGGGTCTTTGTCAATACAATATCGATTGGAATCATTGGATCACATGGAAATTTACCAGTATCCTCCATATTAACATCACTTCCAACTGAATCCTGATCAGTGAGGATTTGATCATTGCTGCCCTCGTTGTTACCACATTGAGATGCTGTTGCACCATCTGGTATATTGCATTCAGGCTGGCTCTTTCCATCTTCAGTGTTTAAAGAACCTTCTGAGGCATCGAGCGCTCTCTTAGCACGTTCTTGAGGTGCTAGGCAATGTATATAAGTAAAAACTTATAATTGCATCAATAAATCAACGTACTAAATACATCATGAAGGAATGCATCGTATTTCATTGAAATCTGTTCCATAAACCGCTCTTTTCCAATGTAGGCTTCAAAATCTTTTCCGTCCTCCATTTCACCAGTATTGTGTCTAGGAAATTAATATATAAGTTAAACAAAGATTGAAGTTTGAGACATACATAATACTAGAAATACGCCCATTTTCACTAGGCAATGGACCACCGAGCATAAATGTAATGCACCAGCCAGTCTGTCGCCGAATTGATTCAGCATACACAGCAAGTGTTCGCGGTAGCATTTCAATTGCTCTAGAGAAACAAGTATATGTCAAAATCAACGAAATTGTATGTTATAAAGGTCGTTAAAACTTACTTTTCATAGGCAGCATTACCTTCCTCTGCAGTCGATACCTTATCACTGTGATCTTGAACTAAGTTTAGCATGTCATCATCCTCCTCACTGTACCTCTCTCGCATGAATGCATTCATGAAACAGAAGCGATTCTTATCTAGTGGCACCCCTGGGTGTTCCTGCTTCCATGTCGCCTGATAGTATGACCACTCAATATCAATAATCCCCTTCCAAATCGATCTGTATGTAAGAGAGTGATAGGCTTCAACTGGCTGCATCATTCGTTGCTTCTTTAAAGATAGAATCTCTGATTTCTTCACTTTCTTCGGGGTTCCATTCGCAGCTGGAGTTTTTGCAACGGAAGGACGCTTTGTATTCCTGAACCAGGAATGAATTCGCTGAAATAAAATCAGAATGCAACATTAGGTGATAAAAAGTGAAAGCACTCACAGCATCCTGCTTTCTACGCAAGTCCTCTGGTGATCCAACAAGCTGTACCTTGTTTCCTTTCTTGTCCCTCGGAGGACAGATACCCCACTTTTCGAAGAAAGTCTCGCAGCAATCGATATAGAATGTCTTCCGTGCTGTGCGATTCGGGAAGATGACAAGATATTCTGCAAACCGTTCCTTCAACCAGGCTTCCTGATCGAGCTCTGCCCATTTTTTACCTAGTATATCATTAAATCATGGACAAGGTCGAGTACGTTATAAGGTTTACCTGGCATATCGTTAAGCCGTAGACAAGGACAGGTACTGTATAAGGTATAAAGACTTGAGATGAGAACAACAGGGTATGAGTAGGGAGAATGACAGAAGTTGGGTAAGAGAGAGCTGGAGGGTATTACTGAGAGGGGGGGGGTAGTAATGGACATGACAGAGTTAAGCCACCTGAAGCTTTATGAGGCCAGAAGAGGTCCGTGCACTTCAGCTTAGTCTCAGTATCACATCGACGCTAGAGTTTAGTGTTACGATCTTAGCTTCGTGATAGAACTGTATTTCACAATCCTAGTGCGCAGTTTGACATGGGTAGGCGTCGGGTACTTCTTCCGATGTATAGGTAATTGATTCTCTCTATTTTCAGGCCAAATTATCATTCCGCAGCTCTATGTAACCTCCTTTAAGCCGAAACATCAGTGGATTTCCTCATGTATATGCAATATTGAGTTGTTAATCTATCGAAATTATCGTTTGGAGAATCACCAATACCTCACCATGATTAATCAGTTTAACTCTAGCCTATAGCCTGTAGTGCTGACATCATAGCTTTTGTTCACCACCTATAAGCAACGAAGCAGTTTACCAGAACCATGACGCTTCATTGCAAGACCTTGACATTGATCACAAGTATAAGATCCCTGTCTCGAGCCGAGTACTGATTAAGTGCTTCTAATCACATTAATCCTATTACAAACCCTGAGAATTATATTCAAAACGTTCACAAGTCACTGGAAACTTCTATGTCATCCCAAATTACTTATACTTGAAACCACATACCTGTAGAGCAGGCGTTCTGCCTGCATGGTGGAATCGACATATTGACGAGTTCTATAGATGCATTTAGTCACGTGACTCATGACGTAGTTGAACCTCGAGCGTGTATGCATCGCCAACCCAATGCCAACCATCCCTCACCTCTGCTCGCACAACTGCTCTTGAAGTCAGACAAAGCTCCCCCCAACAACCAAAGAAATATGACATTAGCGATACACCCAAACACTCAGATATGCGTATGCAAAGCTAGAGAGTCTGGAACTCGCTCACAAGTGAGAGATCTAAATGTCAACATCTCATCCTCACTTGTCCAACATCGCTACAATTGTTCACTTCTACCCTATCACCTTCTCTTCTCTTCACACTTTACATACAAAATCCTCCACTATCTCCCCTTGAAACACTCATCTACCAGCTATCACATTTCTTGGCCTTAAGAAATTTTTATCCGCTCCTTTTGGTATAATTATCTATCTTTTTCCTATATAAACCATGTATCTAGCTCTCTAAGAATTCAACGAACTTCGCCCCTCCATTTAAGCTCGCTCTTAGCCCCTCTTTTCGTGTCTTGTCATCATCTCTGTCATTCTTTATCGCCTTCTTTCGCTCTCAACTCTTGCTGCAAGTTCACTCATTCAGAAACACACAAGCACTCCATTTCGAAGTTCTGACTCTCATTGCGTCATCGTTCCCCTCGTTTACGTCGCTAACACCCTTCTTCTCAACCTTAGGACCTTAACGCTGCACGGATGCGTCAGCAGCTCACATTCCTTTGATTAGGATCCTTCAACCCACCTCTTCCTCTTCAACAACCACGACCTCATCATGTCTAAATCTAACAAATCCACAGCTCGAAAACCATCAAAACGTATTTGCCTTCCAAAGATTCGTCCAGCATTTAATCCAAATGCGCATTCTGATACTTCATTGAGCTCAGATATCTCTTTTATACATACCATTCAATCCAGTGCATCTGGTGGACGCTCAAACCACAGAGTTACAACTCTTATACGGGAGTCAGCAACATCAGTGAACAAATCTCCTTCTGAAGCTTCTTTCCCTTCCTCTGTCAACATAGATATTAATGCATCTGAACTACCCTCTGGTTCTGCGCATGAAGAGCCATCAAATATGAATCGGAAGCGAAAGCGAAAGCCAATCAACACCATGAAGGTATGTAATATTACTTAGTTGTCCATAAACAGAACAGTACAATTCTTATGCCAACTGTAGTCTAAACTTGAAGAGTGGGTATCGCTTCGGGACAGTACTTTGGACGAGTTACTTCGACATGATGGATTACTTCAGTCAACATGTCAACAATGTTCTAATACACCAATGGAGAACTACTTCAGATGCATAGATTGTGGCCATGGGACGGCAGTATATTGTAAGGATTGTATACTGGCAACTCACCGTCATCTAGAACTTCATCGAGTAGAGGTATGTATTGAAATTACTACCAATATCACTTATCAGCAAAGATTATTAACAATATAATAGATATGGAACAAGAAGTTTTTTGAGAAAGTATCACTTGCAAGTTTGGGTCTCCGTGTTCAGCTTGGCCATGATGGCGCACCTTGTCCTCATCCAGCCCAGGGTCCATCACATTTTATAGTCTTTGACATGTCCGGAGCACATCAAGTGTGTATTGACTATTGTGACTGTCGAGAAGATAATATTTCCCAACGAAGAATTCAGCTTCTTCGAAAGAGATGGTTTCCGGCTACTCTTTCACAACCTCGAACAGCTTTCACATTTGAATGCCTTGATACGTTCCATGAAAGCTCCCTACAAGGAAAGGGAAATCTATTTGACTTTTACCATATGCTCCTTCGCAAGACTGATAATGCAAATATTAATCAACCAATTGTAGGTTTCAATTTTGAACTATTTATAAAATTGTATCTCATTTATTAACTTTATATAAACAGTATCGATACAAAGAAATCCGTCGTGTGTTTCGCCTTTGGCGAAATTTGATGGCATTAGGGGAAATCAAACCTGCCCTCTTGGCAAAACGAAATGATCAGCGGTCGAAACAAAACAACTTCCCACGGAAACAAAAGAAAGGACGCGAAGTCGTTTCGAGGCAATCTTGTTACGAGCACTCTTAGTCGATTGTGTCGGAGCTTGAAGTTGAAGTAAGCGACTGCTTGGCTCACTCGGACTCAGAGGTGCACGCGTGAACTCCTGTCACCACATTGCACGCGCATCAACTAACTTTAATCCCAGATGAAACTCCGCCGGAGCCATCAGCCATTTGTTTCGATACGATGTGGGGGTGTCAAACCTCGGTCGGAACAAAACGAAGTTCCCACGTAACAAAAAAACTGCTTGGCGTAACAAAACAGCCAGGTTTGATTTCCCCTATTGAAGCGATCTGGGCGTGGTCACGATCCAAAAGGAGTTGGCAGCACATCTGCGGGAGAATTAGTTGTTGAGTGTCCTGCATGCCCCCAAATTGGTCGTAACATTCCTGAGAATTGGCATGACTCTGGACCATTATTGTACGTCTAATCTTTCAGTTGGAGATCTAATACTAAATTCAGAATTAGATATCTGTATACATTATTTCTTGCTGTCGATGCAAATTTTAAACTAAAAGGAAAAGATCGTAAATTACAAGACATTGATCTCATTGGAAACACCGGTGTATTTGTCGATGAGACATCATACCAGAAGCATATTAGTGAATACAGGGATGAAAAAGAGGTACAGTACTTTTCATTTTCACATATTACATAAATCATTCATATATATGTCTAGATTAATACTTGTCAGTCAGAACATGATGCAATTATGAGGGCTGGAACTCGCTCTACAGCATCATATGCTGTCAGTGGTACAGCTCTTGTCCTGTGCTCTCGACACTCTCTTGTACGTAAGAACGGAGTTGGAGATCTGCAAAAAGGAGAAAAGTTAGTGATACACTTACATTTGGTGTAGCATTGCACACAATCTTACTACTATTTTTCAGATACTGCAATGTGGACTTCGCAATATTCTCTTCCTTAATCGATGTTGGGCTTGCACGTGTACTACTTACGTATGACATTGCATGTCAGTGGTCTAAGCGATGGAAGGAGCGAATTAAGGCACTTCCAGAGCATATGCAGCTAGCCGATCTGACAGAACTTCAAACTGCAATTCCGAGTTGGCATATCAATGGTCATGGAGAGTTTTGTCGAAGAACATTTTGTCTTGGTTACATGAAAGGTGTTGGAAGAACGTGTGGAGAAGAAATCGAGAGCAGCTGGTACCATACCAACCCACTTGCTGCTAGCGTGCGAGAGATGACACCTGCATCACGTCATGAGACGCTAAATGATCACTGGATTGGATGGAACTTCCGCAAAATTGCTGGTTTTTGTAAGCTAGACTTCGCATTTTATGAATATTAAAATTTGACCACGTTTTTGTGCTACAGCGGATGCATTTCTAAGAAAATTAAATGAATCTATTATCATGATGAAGAAGCATGAAGATATCTTTCATCGCTTTTCAGATACTTTTGATGCAAAACTTATTGCTGAGTGGACATCCATGGTGGAACGATGGGAAACAGATCCAACAGCACCCAATCCGTATGAAGAACCTGAAAACAGTATGTCTATTTTCGACTAATTTGATCCATACATATTAACTTTTATTGAAGGTCAAATGCTTCAACAAATTCGCCTTGAACTTTCACAAGAAGAATCAGCAAATATAACTGCTGGTATCAAACCAGCACACAAAATGTCAATGACAGGGTTTTTAACAACAGGAATGGATCTTGAAGACCAACAGTATGTACACCACTCTCTATTACCAAATATATACCTAATATATCATTCCAGGTACCGACTTCGGTATGAATTAGCAAACCGAAAAGTATCTACTGTGAAAAAGCAAGCAGATGTACAGGAAAAGCGTAATGCCCTGTTAACAAGAGTAATAAACTGGCGTCAAGCTCAATTAGCTTACACGCCTCATGCCGCTGTCTTTATTGCTTCATCATCTGCACTTGATGAGAATGGCATGGCACGTGCTGACAATATCGAGCAAACTTCTTTGTTTATGCCTTCGGCACTACCTCCACATATACGTTCTGTTTCGGAGATGAAGCAAATCTGTAAAATGGAGAGTCGACTTCGTTTGGGTGGGGCATATGATGCGTTATCTGACATTCGCAAACTTCGTCGGAATGCCCAGTGGCTTTGGCACTTTAAAAAAGTTAATATTGCTGGGATGGGCAATGGGCCAAACACATGAACACTATCCATATATGTCCAGATGAGTCACAAAATCGATCATGCTGCTCATCGATATCGACAAGCATATTCTGCTCTATTGTGCCTTGATCCTGATGGAGAATGGAGAGAGCACTTGAAGCCGCTTAGAAAAGAAGACATCCATGGACCAGGAAAGGGACCTGAAGATGAAAATATCAGCAATGGCCGTTATGAAACCTCATGGATTTGGCTCGTTCCAAGCGCAGGGAAAAGGGACATGCCAACAGAAGAGGAGGTAAACTGTACAATGCGGATTGATTGGATGAAACAGCGTGCAAGAATGATGCGCTGGACAGAGGAGTACCAACTTGTTCAGGAGGAAATGAGGCGAGTGTTGACATGGTTCGACTGGAAGGCTGATTGGTGGAAACAACAAACTTCACGTCGAAATAACGGGGCAGCAAGAAATTTCCGGGCACGCACAAAAGTGAGCGTGAGTTGAGCGTGCACGCTCAGGGTCTGCGCGTGGAAATTCGACCCTGAGCGTGAATAATATATACTTGAGCGTGAATAATATTTAAGTGAGCGTGAAGCAATATAAAATTGAGTGAGAAGCTATATGTTGTCATCAATATAATCATAAAGATATACTGTAGCATGTCCTCCTTATAGTCTATCCTAAAATAATTATATATCATACACCCAGTTTAAGCATGAGCATGGTAGATATTTCTATTCACGCTCATGCATATTTACCATAAATTGTGCATGAGTGTTATATTCACGCCCGCACTCGATTTGCTTGAGTTTGAGCATGAGCGTGGTAGGAATATTTATCACGCTCATGCATATTTACTGCTGCTTGCACAGTATAGCGTGTGCGTGAGTATTATATTCACACTCACACTCGATTTACTTGAGTTTGAGCATGAGCGTGATAGGTATCCCTATTCACGTTCGTGCATATTCCCAGCAACCAGAGCACGAGCGTGGATAAGAATATATATACGTGTTTACTTTCAATTTAAACAAGTTTGGAAGTGAGCAGGAAATGATGAGCGTGGATATTCTATGTGAGTGTGAATAAAAGGGCTATCATAAATCAACACCTCTTACATTAATTACTTGATTTACTATTGCATGTATCTAACGAATATATCAAATAACTTACAAGTAGTACTGACTAATGGAATGGGATAGATCATGTAAGCATGAATATAATATCCTATATGTAAATTCACGTTCATACTCTATTAATCATGAGTGTGATATGTCAATGATATGCATTGCTAAACCGCATATCATTTAAATTGAGATAAGCATAAGTGTGAATAGATTACCCTATTCACGCTCATGCTCATGGTCAAATTCATCATAATTGAGAGTGAGCATGTGCATGAAGTGAATGCTTATTCACGCTCACACATAAGTATTACAGTTTACACCTGAATTGAAGTGTGGGTGTGTCTGTTGTACTTAGTATTACTTACTACTCCACCCATGTGTAAGTTAAGTCAAAAGATAAATATATTATTTAATCTTATAAAAATGAATACTCACATCATGAGCATGAAGTAAAGACCTTGAGCGTGAATTGACAGACCTTGAGCATGAAAACTCAGACCCTGTGCGTGAAAGTGTGGACCCTGTGCGTGAGATGTCGACCCTGAGCGTGAAATACAATCTTGAGCGTGATGTGAGCGTGCATGCTCAATGCACACTCACACCTTGAGCGTGAAAAATGAGTGTGCACGTACAAGTTTGAGCGTGAAATATAAAATTTATTCTTCAATATCTGACATTCCATCTCGCTTAAAAACCTTACTTGCAGTAACAATAAGACTACAGGAGTACAAAAAAAGTATATATACTTAATTTACATTGTGTTTCGACCCAAAAATAAGCCATTTACAACTAATATATATACCTTGAGCGTGACACGCTCACTTTTGTGCATGAAAATTTGGCCTTGAGCGTGGCACGCTCAATCACGCTCACTTTTGTGCGTGCCCGGAATTTTCTATGTGCCCAATTTAAACAAGCACTCTAATGTAAACTATTTTAGTTCTTAAAAATCGAATTCATCCATACCATTATTATCAATACTTTCACTACCACTTTCTGAGTCGTCATTCTCTTTGTAGCTAGGGACTGATTCAGGATTCATCCAATCGTCATCTATCACCTCTCCCTTGTCAACTGCTTGTTCTTCATCCAGTTCGTCAACGACTGTTGAAACTTTGAGTTTATAATGTAATGGCCAATCCACTTCTATTTCATTCTTCTTCAGGACAGGTAACCACTTCGAGGCACATTTAATCGCCATTTTCTGAGGGCACATAGAAAATTCCGGGCACGCACAAAAGTGAGCGTGATTGAGCGTGCCATGCTCAAGGCCAAATTTTCATGCACAAAAGTGAGCGTGTCATGCTCAAGGTATATATATTAGTTGTAAATGGCTTATTTTTGGGTCGAAACACAATGTAAATTAAGTATATATACTTTTTTTGTACTCCTGTAGTCTTATTGTTACTGCAAGTAAGGTTTTTAAGCGAGATGGAATGTCAGATATTGAAGAATAAATTTTATATTTCACGCTCAAACTTGTACGTGCACACTCATTTTTCACGCTCAAGGTGTGAGTGTGCATTGAGCATGCACGCTCACATCACGCTCAAGATTGTATTTCACGCTCAGGGTCGACATCTCACGCACAGGGTCCACACTTTCACGCACAGGGTCTGAGTTTTCATGCTCAAGGTCTGTCAATTCACGCTCAAGGTCTTTACTTCATGCTCATGATGTGAGTATTCATTTTTATAAGATTAAATAATATATTTATCTTTTGACTTAACTTACACATGGGTGGAGTAGTAAGTAATACTAAGTACAACAGACACACCCACACTTCAATTCAGGTGTAAACTGTAATACTTATGTGTGAGCGTGAATAAGCATTCACTTCATGCACATGCTCACTCTCAATTATGATGAATTTGACCATGAGCATGAGCGTGAATAGGGTAATCTATTCACACTTATGCTTATCTCAATTTAAATGATATGCGGTTTAGCAATGCATATCATTGACATATCACACTCATGATTAATAGAGTATGAACGTGAATTTACATATAGGATATTATATTCATGCTTACATGATCTATCCCATTCCATTAGTCAGTACTACTTGTAAGTTATTTGATATATTCGTTAGATACATGCAATAGTAAATCAAGTAATTAATGTAAGAGGTGTTGATTTATGATAGCCCTTTTATTCACACTCACATAGAATATCCACGCTCATCATTTCCTGCTCACTTCCAAACTTGTTTAAATTGAAAGTAAACACGTATATATATTCTTATCCACGCTCGTGCTCTGGTTGCTGGGAATATGCACGAACGTGAATAGGGATACCTATCACGCTCATGCTCAAACTCAAGTAAATCGAGTGTGAGTGTGAATATAATACTCACGCACACGCTATACTGTGCAAGCAGCAGTAAATATGCATGAGCGTGATAAATATTCCTACCACGCTCATGCTCAAACTCAAGCAAATCGAAAAGTGCGGGCGTGAATATAACACTCATGCACAATTTATGGTAAATATGCATGAGCGTGAATAGAAATATCTACCACGCTCATGCTTAAACTGGGTGTATGATATATAATTATTTTAGGATAGACTATAAGGAGGACATGCTACAGTATATCTTTATGATTATATTGATGACAACATATAGCTTCTCACTCAATTTTATATTGCTTCACGCTCACTTAAATATTATTCACGCTCAAGTATATATTATTCACGCTCAGGGTCGAATTTCCACGCGCAGACCCTGAGCGTGCACGCTCAACTCACGCTCACTTTTGTGCGTGCCTGGAAATTTCTTGCTGCCCATTTAAATTCTCTCGTATCTTAATTTTAGTCTAGTCAGAAGTATTCAACTATCTAATATTTTCAAATGACACTTCCTAAATACACTACTTCTAATTAAACTTGCAGATCTTAACCAATGACAAGGTCTTCCAGTGAAGCATCACTGTTCCAGTCAACTGCTTCATCTCTTATATGGCTAACAAAGTGTAAGTACCGGCCAATGACTCACTGTCTAGTACACACACTACAAGCTACAAGCTAGCATATACACTGATAATCTGAGTTAGATTGTATCGCATATCGGCGAGGTGATCATCTGCCTAAAGAAGGTTACATATAGCTGCGGAACGATAATTTGGCCTGAAAATAAATAGAGCTAATTGTCCATACATCGGGTGAAGTATCCGACACTTACTTATGTGCACTAGCACTCAGCCAAGACACTAAACTTTAGTGTCAATGTGATCTTCAGAATAAGCAGAAGTGCACGGACCTTGTTCGACTTCATATAGCATCCAATAGCTCGCTACTACCCACTTTCCCCCCTACCTCAGCCAAGCCGCCTACCAACCCCATTGCTCCCCATACCCAATTATCTTCTATACAGTGCTCTATCGTATCAAATCTTAACGTTATGCCAGGAAGATGGACAGGGTTCGATCAGGAGGCCTGGCTGCAGGAAAGATTTGCTACCTATTTCATTGTTTTCCCAAATTGCACATCACGCAAGGCATTTTATACCGACAGCTGTCAGGTGTTCTTCGAGAAGTGGGGTATCTGTCCTCTGAAGGACAAGAAGGGTAACACGGTACAGCTTGTTGGAACACCTGAGGAGTTGCATAGAATGCAGGAGAGTGTGAGTACTGGCACTTTCTATTACCCATTAAGATATTCCAATTTTTATTACAGCGTATCCATTCATGGTTCAGGAACAATAAGCGCCATTAAATCGTTTCCCATTGGGTTAGAATCATGCACTCCCTGAGCCGCAATCTGCAAACATGCCATCGATTTACAGTCATCCCAGCTCACAGATATGTTATACACTCTTAGAATAATTGATTTCATTAGTATTATATTCGTGTCGACAGGCAATGACCTGTACATAGATATAACATCAATTTCCACTGAATTTATGAATGATTTCTTTCTATATTTACCGCTTCATTGATTTGTTAATACTACAATGATTTATTTGTATTTATGCCCATTGGTTTCCTGTCGGAATACAAATGATTTCAATAGATTGACCATTGATTTCAGTCTTCAGAGTGTTTGATTTCGCAGGCATTGAGTTCTTTCATTGATTTCAGCATAGTGAATTGATTTTGCACCTTTGATTTTGTACATTGATATATTTCATTGATTTCAGAGTAGTGGATTTCATGCCATTGATTTCGTTCATTGATTTCAGAGTAGTTGATTTTGTACCATTGATTTCACACCGTTGATTTCATACCATTGATTTCATTCATGGATTTCAGAGTAGCTGATTTCGTACCATTGATTTCATTCATAGATTTCAGAGTAGTTGATTTCGTACCATTGATTTCGCACCAATTCGCACCGTTGATTTCATACCATTGATTTCATTCATGGATTTCAGAGTAGTTGATTTTTGTACCATTTACTTCTGATTGATTTCTTGTTTATTTATCATTGATTCCATATGCATAACCTACCATTGATTCACATTGGTATACATTGATTGCAAATACAAGTTCTATTGATCACAGAACATGCTTTATGATCCCAAGTGCGCTCAATCGAGCTCCCAGTGACGAAACATTGCAACCCCCCGGTGCTCACCGACAGCGATCAATCAGAATCGAAGCCACTGGTGATTAGTTAGACATACCTTAGATTATCTTAAGCACCACACTGGCTGTACTTCCATTCTAACAGTAGAGTATGTTCTGAATTGATATTGGAATTCTGAGTATAAATCTGAAATCTGAAAGTCTGTTCTGAAAGTATCTGAAAGCAATCACACTATCTACTATTAAAATACATTGTTCATTTTACTCTACTTGAAACTCTTGCACCCTTGAACTAAATATAAATCTAACTAAGAACTTTATGTTCATTGTTGGTGGTGTTAATACTATGTAAATAAACATTATCTAAAAGTTAGTCTTATCAATATAAACCTTGACAAAGTCCTGAATTGGTACTTCCTGGCCTGTTTTCTCCAGGTAATTGTTACACTGCCTTGCAAAAGTTTGACTAAGAGGGCCAAAAACACCAACATCAAGTGGCTGGAGCCAATGTGTTGTATGTGGTGGGAAGCAAAGAAGGTGAATATTGTTTTCAAGTGCCAGGTTGTGAATTTCTTCAGTGAGATGAGACTGATGCCCATCAAAGATGAGAAGAATAGGCTTTCCAGTGACATTATGTTCCACTGCTTGTGGTATAAATGTGTTCTTAAACCACTCAGTTCCAAGATGGTCATCTGTCCAACCATTGGGAGAAGTCCCAATCCTATATATGTGTAGGTATGTGCAACATTGTTCAAGGATATTGAATCACTCATGAAATGCCATTGTTCACATCAAACCACTCCTTGTGAAAGTGTGTTCCTGGAAATATGAAACCAGACTTGATTGCACCTCCATCTGTGCTGATGCACTCAATGATTGTAACAAGTTCAAGGTTACTGCTTGCACTTCAATATGTTGGCTGCTTTGTTCTTGGTATGAGAAACTCTCTGGCTGGATTTTATGGCCTCCTCCATGCTGACATCCCTTTTCATCCATGTTATAGACATTCTCCCAGGGGATTTGCAAGTCTGTTCTGTTGCCTTGTAGCTGCACAGATGGTAAAAGCACCCACAGCATTGGTATGACTAGTGGTATGCACTGTGTGAGTAACTGAAGTCCCAGTTGGAGCCATGATAGAAAAGATATCCAAGGTATAAGTATTCATATACTGTTATGTACTGATTCCTTCCTACTAGGAAACAGATGCGAAGACACCCAGAAGGCATAGGAGAACTATAACAAAAACCTGAAGTGAGTATGGGTATGGAAATGTAGAGCAGGAGTGTGGAAGTGAACCATGGCTTCAGCTTGTGTGCTGCGCCACCTGGATATCTTTCAGGGATGGTTCTTATTTCACAATGAATGATACTCAATGGAAGGGAACATTCCAGAGTATAGGAAGAAGCTTTGCCGCTACACTAGGCAGCAGGAGAGAAACCCAAAAGAAAACCTGGAGTGGGTTTTGGACTCAAGAGTAGGAAGAGTTTGTACAGAGTTGATATGAATACTAAAGACTAATACTACATGTAGGAAGCTATATATACAAACTAGAATCAGCCAGATATGAATGCAGAAGCATGTAGCAAAGGACAAGTTAAAGGGATAGGTAAAAGATAAAGACTGGGCAAAGTGGAGTAGGGGTGCAAATGACAAGTTCAGAATGAAGAGAAAAGAACTAAACTACATTGACCATAATGAAACAGATATGTAAGAATGGAAGGGAGGAGTATTGCTACAATTATGCCATAAGGTCATCATAGGAGAAGCTACATATCTGAGATACCCAATAGAAAACCCAATGGGTTCCAGTTATAAACCCAGACAGAAACATCAGGAAGTATAAACCTGTAGGACCAGGTATGTTGGAAGGTCATGTGGGAACCTTCAGTAACATTGGCACAATGTATTCAGACATGGATATAACAAAGTCATCAAGTTTCTTTTGCAAAAGAATGAAGTGATCTTGTACATCAGTTTCATTGAATGCCTGGCTCTGCTTAGAATGAAGTCCTGATGGCTTTCCAAGCCTGATTGAAGGGTGCCAATGCAAGAAGTGTGCAACCCAGTTCTTTCCAGGGCAAACATGACCACCAGTGACATAGCTAATTGTGTGTCAAAGATATTTCTTGTTGAGTGGTTGGCTCTGTGCACTGAGCTCTTCAATCCAGTTAATAATAACTCATTCCTGGACATCACTAAGAAGTTGCTGGGACTCATGTGCATTCTGTCATGGTTTTGTGTAACCTTTGTATTGCCTTCAGAGTATGTGGTAGCCAACATTGAACTTCTCAGCAACCTTGACCATGGAGAGCCAGTCATCAAGAGGGAGAGTAAGCTGAGAGCATAGAAAGTCACATGTGAGATGGAGGTTTGTTTCATTGTTGACATTTTGCTTCCATGGCCTGGACCTCCCCATGTGCAAGGCTACAGCTGCCAACAGTTTCCTGTTTGGGCTGCAGCAGGCTGCTACCTGCAAAGATTTCGGAGTTCAAATCTAAGGACCCTGAATTTCTCTCTTTTGTTATGCTTGACTGTATTCTCCATATTATAAGTGCAATTGTGAAGATATTGTTCTGATTTTTTACAGGCTGCTTCCTATTGCCAGATATATAATACCTCCAACTTTTGGGCCTGAAGCGATACTTCTCTGCTGCGCTTTTCAGGAAAAGGTGCTAAAAACTGCTTTTTCTTATCTAAGTTACACATATCAGTAACTTCTTCACATTTTTGTTTCAAAAAAATTTAAGATTCATAAATAGAATACATGAATGCATAATTGTACAAATTTACACAGTTATTGGATGAGCAGATGCATTGAAAACAATGTTTTGCACAAGTAGGTGAATTTGTGCAGGTTTGCACTGCTAGGGAACCGATAGTACTGTATGTGAGTCATCCCACAAGAAAAAAAAATAAAGAAATAGGGCTATCAAGTGGAAGGGCTCACTACCACCCCATTTAACAGACATTTACCATGATAAATCAATGAAAAGGAATTTTGATTAAACACAGGGAGGGACAATAATATACTACATTAATAGTGATAGTGATAGATGCCTTGAATTTGAAGTTCATAAGTCTGTGAAGCCTGATTTGAAAAGCCAATTCAACAGATGTTTTTAATACAAATTAACATCACAGAAAACCTTTGATTCCCAACAAGAAATGTCACTATTATATATATACACCCATAACCATAACCATATTCACATATGTAAACAAATCATATCTAACATGAACGAAAAAATAAAATAAAAAACTAAATAGATATATGGCTAAAATAGCTGAAATAAGAGTAAATATTGTAACAAGCAACCGAGTGACTGAGTTCTGAGCATGAGCCTGTCTAAGAAATAATATGATGATGGTGAGATATATAGCATGAAAGATGTTATGAGGATAGATGTTGTGGTTCAAGATCTTATTGCAATCACTGAAACATAGTAGTAAGTAGATCTTGCATGAAAGTTCATAGGAGCACAGTAGGACACTTGAATGCCCACTCAGAAAAACCTTTAGTCACATAGACATCCAGACTCTATAAAGAACTGGTCATAGAGCATAAGGTGGGGGATGCTCAAAAACAGAGCAGAGTTGCTAAAAGAACCCAGGACCAGGGAAAAACCCACTCTCAGCCCTATCTGCCTTGGACCCATTAGCACCATCACTATCCTCACCACTCCCCACATCCCTCATAATCAAGCCCTTCACCCTCCCCTCAGCCTCTGACTCATCCCTCTCAGCACTCAAAAATGAGTCCACCTCTTCCTCCTCACTTCTGGCTGGAAGAAGCTGTGATGAAAATATTGTCTGTTATAATCTGGGTGTTCGTGTTGAGGCACAGCCACATAGTTACATAATATAGTTATGTAATCATTCTCTGTATGTACACGTGTTGTAGTTTCTGTGAAATACACAGCTTTGTTTGTCACTATTGTCGGTCAGCGTTTTCAATCTGGTCTTCCTCCATGGCCAGCTCTTCAACTCTCCCCTTCTATTCTTGACATTGTCGTCAACCCCAAATTCAATGGTGCAGACATCGCCAAGTTGACCTGCTGTGACTGTGATGATAATCCCAAGCTTTGTGGGGGTGGGGAGGTCTGTAAAGGTGTGGGATTAGGTGGGAGATGTTGGGATTAGAAAGATGGCACTCATTGATATTGTTGCTAGTGAAGTTGAGGAGACCACTGCACTTGCATTTGTGGTGCATGCATGCCTGCACAGCACCCAAACCTTGCCTGTCTCAGGCTGGTGGGTGATAACAGAATAATCTGCTCTGGCTCCTGCACATACCTCACTTGCAGGATCTGCAAAGGTGCTTGAGCCTGAGGGTGGAATAAATTTGGCTGGATGGGAGATTTCTGGAACAGATCATGTTCCTGCTGTTGCTGTTGCCCTTGCTGAGATGGAGGAGACGGTTGAGGGTTCATTGCACATTGAGGATCAATTGAGGATCATACTCAAACTACATCCAACAATCAACACTATAAACCAAGCTGATAAAGAACAAAAAACATACAATAACAAACTCCTCCTCTCACCCACATCCTTATCAATGCAGTAACATATGTACAGTGTATCAACCCTATCCACCTTAATCAGCACTCATCCATAATATCACACTAAAAAATCAACTCACATATCCTCCACAAGCCCAACACAAAATTCCCAGAATCCCTACAAGCGCAGTAATGCCCCCACCAGCAGAGCAGCTCCAAAAGCCTGATTTGGTGATATTGGAGCTATACAAATCTATCATCATCATCAGTACAACGTACTTTACAAAAAGGAACAAAAAGAGAAAACAACATACATTCATTCTTAACCCTCCTCCCCCTCTCCTGCTCCACACTCCTCACAAGTGCTCTTGACCTCCATAGCAAATCCCAAAACTGATCCCCAGTAATACCAACATAAACCAGCACATAAGCTCTCATGGCATCCATTACACACTCAATATACACCACAGTCCATCTAACACCAGTCATAGTGAATGGAATCAGTGTTGTTCAAGGTAATTGATACCTTAGGTGTTCGGCAGGAAGTGACTTTATTCATACCTAGCACCTGGGGGTTGAGGGATACTGATTGTATATATTCCTGCAAACTCCTATGATATGGGATGTACAGTAAAGACTGTAAATGGGAGATGAACTGTGGGGCTTTGCTAGGTTTGCTTAGAACTTGGCCTGTAACTGGTATTGTACAGCAAAGGCTGTAAATAGAAGATGAACTGGAAGGGTTTCTAGAGTATATGGCTAAAGCTGTATATGGTAACAATGACTGCTAGGAACACTAAGAAAGCTTGTATGTACAGCAAAGGCTGTATAAAAAGATTGGTGCTGTGGTGAAGGTTGAAATAAAGTTGAGGGCCTTGGTTGTTTCTGACTGTAGCTTGGTGGCTGCAGCACATAAACTAATATGTGCTGTTACTAAATAGATATGATAAAAGTGACATTGAGATTCAATACATTGAGTTGAGTTACTTTGATATTACTGTGAATTTATTTATACAGTGAGTTGAGCTGCATCATTTACATTACTAATAGAACTGAAGAAAAGCACAATAGATTCTGTATCTAATGTGTAAGAATAACTACTGGGGATGAACAGGTGAGTAAGATCCTAGCTAGTGGCAGGCTATTTGGTAATAGATAAAACTACTGTCCAAGGCTCAATTCCTCTCTCCTTTTATGCTCTTTTCCTCCTACTGCTGACTAATCCTATCCAAAACCAATTCTACATTTTCCTTCAAATTTGGTAATGGTAGATCCATTGTCTTGAGGTGAAGGCTGCACAGAACAATGGTGTTCAAGGAGATGAGTCAGGTTTTGAACAATGCTGACAGAAAAATAGTATTACATTGTTCTGGTGATGAACAATGGAATTCTATTTATAGATCCTGACAAACAATGGGCATGAAGACAATGTGTGAATAGGAGGACATTGTTCTGTACAATGGGTGCAAAAGAACAATGGAGTCCTATTATTAGAAACAATGGCATATCCTTGGTAAGTGAATGCATAGGCATTGTTCTGAACAATGGGTGTGAGGAACAATGGAGTTCTATTATTAGAAACAATGGCATGTCCTTGGTAATCAAATGCATAGGCATTGTTCTTGAACAATGGGTGTGAAGAACAATGGTGTCCTATTTTTAATAGTATCGATTATTGGTCACCAAGAAGTTGGGTATTGGCTTGTGTTTCCATATTTTTGTTTCTTGAGAAGCAGTGCCTAGTGTATTTGGAAAGATCCAGATGATGTGGATTCCAGACATTGAGCCATATAGCTATATGTGTGTATTTATGACTAATCAAGTTTCACCCATGACATTGGGCTAAGTAAAAGGGCATATAAAGGCGAGAGACATTTCATCACAATCGGTACACATTGAATGAGGAACATCAGTAGAGCAAGAAGATGGAGAAGGGTGAGTATAAGCAAAGAGAGGGCTATACTCTATACTCCCCAATGATGGACACGTGGAACATGTTAATGTGTTCATGATAATATGGTTGAGGATATAATTGGTGGGGGTGCATTTTGACTTTGATGAGTAACTTCATCAGTAAAAGTATAAAAATAAAGAAGAGGAAAGAAGACACACTCAGCAAAGTACCAACTGCCAACAATGCCAGCAGCAGTGACTCTCAAAATGCCCCTCACAATGCTGCAGCACCAAAGCCACACACCCACTGGTGAAGCCTCTGCTCTGTCCTGGGGGGACTGCCATACTTGTACCCTACCAACAGTAATTGGAAGAATACAGTGATGAATGGTATGCTTAGCAGAAGGGAGATGAGGAGGAGGAGGGGGGAGAGGAGGAGGATGTAGGGTTGATATGTTGCCAAGATGTGCATTGTGAATGTTAGTGTTCCACTTGCAAGGTGGATGTGTTTAGGGAGGTTAAGCAGTCATGCAAGTGTTTGGATGTTGTTGGATGTGGTTAGGATTTGGAAATGCCATGGTTTGGTCATCTGTGTGTGTGGGCAGCAATCAAGTAAGTCATACAACTTGAGGTGATCTATCGTAATTTGAGCAGGAGTTCAGGCACTTGTTAGCAGAACAATGAGCAGCAAGATGAATGGATAGTTCAGCAGGAAGGAGGGGGTAAGAAACTAATGTATAATGATAGAGTGATAGAACATACCATATTACAGAGGTGAATCAGTTTTAGTCCCATATGGAGGGTGGTGGGCAGCATGAGGGTTCATGTATGAGGACGATAGAGCGTCATGCCCACATGATTTGCAATCAGGCGAAATCAGGCAAATGAGCACAGTAATTACAGAGCACCAGGAAAACATGAAAGATATAGAAAACAGGGTGATATTAATGAAAAGGGAAAGAATGAACGAGCAGGAAAGTTAGTGGTGAAGACGAAAATAAGAAGATGATGACAGGGTGAAAGGATCTGAGATGAGTGAAATTCATCAGCAGTCACAAGACTGTCACAAAGCTCCAGCCAATCAGGTTGAGATCCCATTCATGAACCTGTAAATCACCTTATAGGGAAATCCAGATGTCCCTATAACCCAACTACCTTGAAAGGTAGTGGGAATAACGACACACACTAGTAGTCTGATTACAGGAGACTAATGAAGAGTGTCTGTGAGCCCAGATAACTTAGACGAATTGGTAATCCTGCTGGATCTGAGATGACGTTGTACATTTCTGTATATGCTTTTATGTTAGTAAGTATGCATATGGTCTGAAGGGAGAGAGAAGGATGTTGAATGTTGAACACAATAGCAGCAAGTGAACCCTTGGAACCTGGGACTGGGTTTAAATGAATATGAACATCAGATGATTGGCTCCGAGGTCCGTGCGCATAATGACACGTGCATATTACATAATACAAGTCCACGGAGCGTTGTAACCTATGACTGCACTGGCCATCCTCTGTTAGCCGCTTGTATTTGCGTACGTATTACGACGCAAATGCTAGGCGTTGAATTCATGAAGCGAAAAGTTGGTAACTTAAGTGTCATAATGCGCAGCGCGAACAGAACGATGAATTACTGAAGGAAAATAATAAGTATATTGAGGAGGCAGTTAGCGGAGGTTACAGAGTCTGTAGTTTGTAGCACTGGATGGACGTATCTTGCACCCAGTTTTTCACCTCAAACGAACCTCCACCAATATTCAAATCGAGAAAATAATCCCCGTTCCTCATGTTTGCAACGGGTGCGATGAACATGGCTTAAAATTGAATGTCAATGAACATACAGATGTTTTCGCTCCAGAGCGAGATTGTAAGATCAGTGGGTAAAAGTCAATAAGCAAGGGTACCAACTCCTCAATTACCTCTTTGCCGCCCACCCGACAATATTGGTTGTGCGATGACTCGCTGGACT
Organism: Cyathus striatus; assembly: GCA_025738555.1. Classification (NCBI taxonomy): domain Eukaryota; kingdom Fungi; phylum Basidiomycota; class Agaricomycetes; order Agaricales; family Nidulariaceae; genus Cyathus; species Cyathus striatus. Next base: position 190,952 of record JAOVFP010000001.1, read on the forward strand.
GCTACGCATCTGCTTTTGTGATAATATTCCAAGGCTTTGATAGAGAAACGATCTGCTCGGAGGAATGAGAGGAATAGCGCTTGAAGCGTCACAGATTCTCTTCAGATAGGAATGCGCAATGATCGAGATGTAGGTTATTTGTCTGATGATCGGAATGCATGAATAGGACTCATTCGCTAATTTGACAAGAGGGAATAAATAGCAGCCTGAAGTGGCGTCTTCGGTCACCAAGTATATTATTATAAGTCATGAATATTCATGAATCATTGCCGTACATCAAAAGAACAATGGTAAAAAGCAAAAGCCGTTGTTGTGCAATGTAACTCTGCCGCTTTTGATAAAGCACTCATTAATAGAAGATTGCACATATCAATGCTATCCGATCATATCGTATCTAAGCGCTTGAGTGTAAGTTTTTCCATCGGAAGGATTTTGACAGCGAAGACCTTCATAAAGCTCTTACTCTAGTTACTCCTACCTCTATTAATGACGCTTATGCTCATATGATGTCTACTGATCGGGTTTATGGTGTGTTGATATAAATACCTCTCGGTTTCTCCCTCTTATAATTCAGCTGTCGTTATAACTATCCTTGTTTATGACATCATATACTGTTTCGTTGGTGAGGTATTAGTATGCACATTTATGTCACTTCAATAAACCAGTTAATATTATATAGTTGAAATACATTTGGTTGTGAGAGATAAGCATGACACTGTTTGCAAAATATCTCAAAGAATATTTGGTTTATTCACAGCGGTATGAAATGGTCAATACCAAAGATCCTTTATGTCATAGCACGTTATTATGCCCCCTTATATCTTTTGTACAGTACTTTACACTCCCCCCCTTCACCATGAATTCACATGAAATTCACCTAAAATTCACATATTCACATGAAATTCACGTGAAAATCACATGAAAATCACCTATTTAATATAAATTCACATGAAATTCACATGAAATTACATGAACTTCATGTGATTTTAAATATTTTCCAAAAAGCATAGGTTCATGAACTTTCATGTATTTTAGGTGAAATTTAGGTGAAAATACAGTGAAATTCATATTAAAAATTGGAGGTCATTACACTACTGAGTGTGATACCCAGGGCTAAGTGTGACACCCAGAGCTGAGTGTGACACCTAGAGCTGAGTGTGACACCCAGGGCTAAGTGTGACACCAAGGGCTGAGTGTGACACCGAGGGCTAAGTGTGACACTGAGGGCTGAGTGTGACACCTAGGGCTAAGTATGACACTCAGGACTAAGTGTGACACCAAGGGCTGAGTGTGACACTGAGGGCTGAGAGTGACACCTAGGGCTGAGAGTGACACCTAGAGCTGAGTGTGACACCTAGGGCTGAGTGCAGTCATCAAACTTGTCACACATGTGTGAAAGTGTGACATATTGGAAAATGTTGGAAAAAGCGTGACATGTGTGACATGCGTGGGAAAAAATGTGACATTGGAAAATGTTGGGGAAAAAAGCGTGACATGTGTGACATACGTGGGAAAAGGTGTGACGTGCGTGACAAGCGTGGGAAAAGTCGGAAAGTGTGGCAAATGTGATGATTATGGTATGTGACACTTTTCCAAATATGTCACATTTTTCCCACGCATGTCACACATGTCACGCTTTTTCCAACATTTTCCAATATGTCACACTTTCACACATGTGTGACAAGTTTGATGACTGCACTCAGCCCTAGGTGTCACACTCAGCTCTAGGTGTCACACTCAGCCCTGGGTGTCACTCTCAGCCCTCAGTGTCACTCTCAGCCCTCAGTGTCACACTCAGCCTTCAGTGTTACACTTAGCCCTGAGTGTCATACTTAGCCCTAGGTGTCACACTCAGCCCTCAGTGTCACACTTAGCCCTCAGTGTCACACTCAGCTCTCAGTGTCACACTTTGCCCTCAGTGTCACACTTAGCCCTCGGTGTCACACTCAGCCCTGGGTGTCACACTCAACATGCAGTATTACTCTCTACTCTTGTATAAGCTTCACATGAGTATCACATGAATTTCACATGAACTTCACTGAGTGACATGAATATCAGGTGAAAAATTCATGTGAATTTTCACTTCATCTTCACATGAAATTCATGTCACTTAGTGAAGTTCCGGTGAAATTCATGCAAAATTCACATGAAATTATTAGCAGTGTTCTCACTGAAATTCAACAAAAATAATGCAAAAAGTTCACCTGAAATTCACATGAAGTTCACATGAAATTCACCCATTCATGTGAAATTCATGTGAAATTCACGTGAAAGGGGGGGGGGAGCGTAAAGAGCTCCTTTTGTAAGATTTATTTACAGATTTAAAAATAAATCATCGCTTAAAATTTCCAGGATCTACTCAGTAATTCGTATGAACATTCATATGCAATCTCACCAACACTTCGACTGACATCTAACTTTTATAGCTTCATAAATTACGGTCTTCCAAAGTTTGTCAACAACCATTCGTAATTCCACCATGACCCTACTGTCTCCCAAACTGAAAAGGGAATTAGATTTAGTTGTACTACTCACTATAATTAGGTTTGGAAGTAGGAGAAGCTGACCTACCCCCACAGTTATTGCGCAACAATATGATTTAGCCAATTGTAAGTATTTGAAATCGATTTGATAGTTGTCTTAATTCTAATTAACAACAATAACGTAGTGGGGGAATGTATTGGATTGCAACTGATATTATATTTGCATTTCGTGTTAGTGCGTGTTTTGGAAATCGCAAACGAAGTATCTTCATTCATATATGATAATAATGCAAGGCTTACAACCAATAGTACTTAGTAGTTTCTTTTCCAGCTATATCGTTGTTCAGCCAGTCATAGTGATATCTTTTGATCATTACTGATCCATATGAATTGATAGGGAGGCTTTTAATGCAATAAGGAACTGTTTAAACATACCATTATAAACTCCAGTTAATATTGATTAGCTCCTAAAAGCAATCTTGAGTTTAAGAGCTGGAGTTAAAGTCCCGAGCTGCCAGCTAAGATGTGTTACATGCCTTTAATCAGGGAATAGTACGAGCCATTAGTAAAGACAAATCAGAGAGGAGCTATATCTAATATGAACGTTACGGATGGGGAAACCCTGTTAAACACTACTCCTCTACAAATGGTTCCCATAAGCAAAAGCCCATATGTGTCTCCTGTTAGTTATCGGATGGCTGACGAACTTTAGTGGCTAAAATCTGATAGAACGGCCTGAGATCACTGGAAACTTGCTACTATGTTATGATAGATCCTTACTTGTGAAAGCTGCATCAAAGATAAACGAGATCGGTGCTACCAATACGAGCGCTCAGCACAAAGGGTAGACGCTCCGAGATAAGCGTACCAAATCCATACAAAGTCCGTTAGGCACTATGACTTGACGCGTTAACAACGGACAACAGGGACAACGTGGTTGGAGTTAACGGGACAAGCGCTCAATGGGAATTGCAGACCCTCGGAACAGATCTCTGGAAAATCTAGCGCCTATGCGTGGCTATTAAAAGCATCTAGGCGCCGCCTGGATCTTATGCCTCGTACCTGTGTTCATTACAGTAGTCTTTGTGATTCCGTAGATACTGTATTATTCTACGTTCTTTAATGCGACAAAAAATGTCAAAATGTCGGAAAGATCGAAATTGCCATGCGAGTGGATGGACACGACCTGTGGACAGCTCCCAGTATGGCCCTGAGGTATGATACGCATTGAAAGTGGAGATATACAAAAGCAGAATTTCCTGTGCATTCACAGAGCGTACATATGACATGTATGGATATTACTGGAAGAAGGTGACAGCAAGAATGTAGCACATAACGGCAATGAAAAATATATGTTCTGAAAATGCAGGCCATCAGTAGCGTCAGCACCTTATATGCTAATCTCGATCTCTCCGACATCGGAAGTTTAAGTCTTATTGCGTGTGCAGCGCGCTAAATGGTTGATTATCGATGATAAGAACTTCTACATGCCTGATTCAACGTTTGATTTCGAATTTGTTGGTACTGCACTGCATACTGTGGAGCCAACAACCACCAACACTCCTCTACAGCGAAGTGTAGGTAACTCACACCCAAACATATTTAAAGAGGAACCTGAGAGGTATAGCTCTCGCTAATACCCCTCGAGTCTTATTCGGATTCACTATGTATGAAGACTTGCACGAGAAGCCCTCTTCAAATGAAACACCCAACTTCCGAGTGGTTACAGAACAGCTTGGAGTATGGTATCTCTATGTGTCAGAGAGTAATGGCGTTAACATGAAGAATCATTGGAATAACCTTGTCTCTGGTCTCCCTTTATTTCGCATATTGGCAACGGAGATTTATCATCTTGACCCGATGTTATTCATTGCCTTCATCTGTTCGAAGATGTGGTCTGGTTTTGAATCAGCATTGCTTACGTACATGTCTGGTCAAATACTTCGACAAGTAAGTGAGAATAGGTATATCCTTTGCTCTTATGCTTACATTCGTAAACGATAGATTGAAGCCGGACTTTCTCATGGCCAACCTTTCATGCGCCCTTTAATTGCTGCTATTTCATGCCGTCTGGTCTGTCTTATGCTTGCAGCATATATCAGCTGGTGGATGTCAGTGCCTCTGTTGCGCACATTTTGGATTACTTACTCAACAACCATACAGAGACAGCAGGGGGCTGGTTATGAAGAGCAAGGTACTCACCCACTTCGAATATTTATTAATGCGAGGTCAGTACCATCCTATTATATCACCTTGCCATCGCACGCGCTAGATCTTTGTGGTTTGTTTAGCTAATCTTGACATCGATCTACCTACATCTAAAGGTGAATTCATCAAGTTTTCTTTTTATTTTTATTTGTAAAATCGGACTTACAGAGCATATGATATGAAGACCTTAACTGCAAATCAAGTGCTACAGCATGCGGAGCCTGGCAGGCTTTTGACGGAATCCTGGATTTCTTGGTGGAGGCCCTTGGGTTTTTGAGTCAGATGGCCCTCATTGTAAATCTATCTCGCTTCTCTGGCGGTCCCTTTTTTTCTATATTATGTATTGCAAAACCTACAATTTCAGTTCTCGGAACGAAAACCTTGTGGGATAAGGGTGAGTCGATATTTACGCATCCTTCCCGTGTGCAGCTAGTAGCACTAACTACACATCATACTTACCTCGCAGCTTGCCTTGCATATGTCAATAATTCACATTATAAGCGGATGAAGGCCATGCAGCGTCTTTCCACAGAGAAGTATAGACAAGACATCATCAGCACCGATCTTTCACAGCACATACTTAGCGGTATATATTTCAACTGAGATTTGGCTAAGGATCCTTGCTGTGTGCTCAATCTATCATTACAGAATATGCAAAAGCTCATGATCGACTAGGTAATGTGGTGACGGATCATCCATTCCTCATCTATGGTCAACATGCAACGGCTTGGTTTGAAATATTCCATAAGATAGTAGAGGACCTTCCTATGGTAAGTAGAATACATGGCCGACAGAGGTTAACACTTATATGGTGCAGGTGTACTGTGCAATTAATGCTGTCAGAAATCCCTCTGCATTCTCACTTTCAACAATTGCTATTTTGCAGCAATCTTCATCCAGCATTCGGAGTTCATTGGAGTTTATCTTTAGAAATGAGCAGATGTTTCGCAAAAATGTGAACACTATTCGGAATATCTACACAGCATCAGATATTCGCAGAACGATGGTGGATGGGTCACTCGCTTATCCCCAGCCTGAAACATCCAAGAAGGGAATGTTGTTCAGCCTCAGGTACGTAAGGACAAGAATTTTCATGTACCACCATAGTAATATATCTTTATGGACAGAGATGTCTCATTCCAATACCCAGGGAGCAATAAGATCTCCAACTCCCTCAATAACATAAATCTTGAAATCAAGCCTGGAGAGCTGGTGGTTATAGTAGGAGAAAATGGAAGTGGGAAATCAACTTTGATTCGCATTCTTTCCCGTTTGTATGACCCCACAGCTGGAACTGTTCTCATTGACGGGGAGCCGGCCAGCTCATATAAGGTAGCGAACCTCCATAGAGCTACTGCCATTCTCAGTCAGGATAACCACATCTATCCGGTTACTCTGGGAGAGAACATTGGCTTAGGATGCGCTGAGAATGCTGGCGATAAAGAAATGATTGTTCAAGCTGCAGAACAGGGAGGTGCATCAGAATTCATCTCAAAACTTAGCGATGGGATGGACACCGCGTTGGAGCCATTGTTGGATACATTCGTATACAATATTGGCCATGAGCAAGATCATCCTCTACAAAAAAAGCTTGACGCTGTGCAGAAGAAGCTTGAGATCTCAGGGGGAGAGAAGCAGCGTCTTGTGGCGTACGTCGTTGTTCCAGAATATTTTGTTCAGCGATTAATAACGCTGTATTCTAGCGCTCGTACATTCATGAGGTTCAACTCTGGATCTGTGAACTTCGTTGCTGTTGATGAACCTACTTCAGCTCTAGATGCAGGAGAACTTCATCTTTTTGAACAGCTCATTAAGATGCGTAATGGAAAGACCATGATTTTTGTTACTCATAAATTTGGACATTCGACGCGATATGCTGACAAGATAATGTGAGCACTTATGCATCCATTTAGTTCTTCTGCCGCCGTTCTAAACAAGAAATTTAGTTGCATGAAAGATGGTTCCGTTGTGGAAATCGGGACTCACCGTGAACTGATACAGCTTAACGGAGAATATGCGAAAATGTACGATATTCAAGCACGAGATTTCTTGGTAGAAGAACACGCAATGAAAAAGAGCGGACATCAGGAAAAAAAGACAATGGAATATAGTAGTATGTAGTCCATATAGCAGCCATAACCGCCATGGGAAAGTCCCTGTTTGATAGCACTGTATAGCTCTCACTTCGCTTGTGGTAGCCTGTGATAGCTCGACGTAGCATCATGTGATCACCATGTAGTACGCTGTAGCAGTAAGTGAATGCAATATACGCAATGAAAGTAACCAATCTATCTGAACTACATAGTGTATGTAGGCTTTATACTTAAAAGACCATTACAACAATTACTATTCCCTATATGCATCCACTTCTTTTGCTTTGATTGAAACCAATTATCACAAATATACATAGAATAAAAGCATATATAATATATTAGACTACGACAAACTAGTAATGCCTACAACAAAATGACAAAACGACACTCCCATGTTCAATACCCAACCCCAATCCCAGACAGCCCTCAGATCCTTCTGCTCCCTACGTACTGCAAAAAGCACAGCATGGTCTCATCAAATCATATGAGATATCCATCTCCGGAACATTCTACAACTATACCAGGTAGCAAATATTAGTCACACAATCAAGCACAACGGCGCAAGGCACTCACCACAAACTCCCACGCAACCCCCAGCCCACATATCACCAACACACTCCAAAGCATACAAGACACGCATCCTGAGACCACAAACCCCAAGCGACCTCCAGCCGACACAACACCGACACCCTCCAAGCATGCAAGACACATATCCCAAGACCACACAACTACACTAGGCAAAAAACGTTAGTCACACAACCGAGCACAACAACGCAACAGACACACCATAAACCCGAGTGACCCCCAGCCCACGAGCACAAGCAGATTTCACCACTGTTGGTGGGAGGTAAGAGGAAGTAAGAGTAAGGAAGAAAGGGACATGCACGAAAAAATCTTCGAGCAAACCCGGAGCGGAGATTCATTTGTATCACGTGATTAATATGTAAGCGATTGGCTGGAAACATCAACCGGCAAGCGCATGCGCAGCCGAGCACACCGCCGCACGCCCACCCGGCCCCTTCTTCATTTCCTCCTCCCGCTCATCATAGTCACATTAATCATGTTGATTTTAGTCACAAAATTCTCCATTTCATGTTACATTACTCAGTGCGGTATATATTATAAGTTAGAATAGGTAATCATCAAGGGATTCAAAGATGTAATATGTAAATTAGGCCTGTTCATATTGAAATCATCAAATAATAGTACTTCTGCATCATTACAAACATGATATATGGCATTAGAGAAAAAGAATTTAAGGAACTTATATAGTTTACATTATACCATATATCATGTACAAAGGTATATGTAGTTGGTTGTCTAATGTATATGAATCTATACCTCCTTCACTCTTTCATCTGTAGCCTATAATGTTCTACGAAGCAGTTCAGTGCCAGTATATTGCGCAACGCATCATAAACTGCTGTTATGCAGTGCTATGCCGCCTATACAGAGCTGTGTGGCTTGGCGGATGATCGACATCGGCTACCAAGCTTGGCGCTTAGTTTGGTAGCCGGACCGGTATTTCCTGATGGAGTTTCCATCAATGCATGACATTATTTTCGTAACACCACTGTACAATCTATGTAATATACTGGCCCTGTAAATTATAAGAATGTATGGAGGCGTACCTAGTGCAGGGGGTACTTCATCGTCTTCCTGGGTAGGCAATCGCATAGCATGCAAGCACTCTTCTTTCATCTTCCTTGCCTGCTTCTATTTATCCTCCGATCCCTTAACCTCCTACCCTCTTTCTTGATCCATTACGTCTCCTAAAACCGCGCCGCCTCTTCCTTTTTCTGGTTCATCTTCCTTTTCTTGAACTCCCGCTCCCTCTCCTCGAGCTCGTCAATCAGTCATTCAAATATTCGATGTTCAGCTCCCGAGCCGCTGAGCTGCTAAGTGGGCTGAGCGGACTTTTCCGCCCGCCGCTGATATCAGCTCACCTTGAACACCTTGAAATTGAACCTGGAGATGCAGTTTGGCCACAACGCCACGTATAATCCCTTCTCCGAAAGTGGTATACTAGTAACCAACCGAAGAATCTACGTATAGGGTAAGAGACTGACAAGCCTCATCCCTATTATCTCGAATAATCACTGTATATCACGGCGATTTGCTTCTCAACTTAACGTGAGTTAAAGATGCCACCAGCTTATAAGGACAGTAAATCGATTGCTATATGAACAGACATTAATCATACTGTCAAATATCCATGTACCCAAAATGAATAACATCAGAACTTCTTATCTCCCTCGAGTCCTACCAAACGAAATCAGCAATCACGCCACATCCCAAAGCCACAATTAAAAAAGACGAGCCTTCGTCCCAATAATCCGCTCCTAATCAACCACCACTGCTTTATACTCGGATACTCCCTTCGAAATCGTACGTATGTAAGGTAGATGTGAAATAATAGGTTCTAGGAATGTGCTCTCTGATTCCGAATGGCCAGCCGGGAGAGATCATACTTGAATGTGTAATGATCTCCCATTCACAATTTGCTGAGTTCGTGTTAGGGGAGGAGCATATCGAACCATCCCCCTTCCAAAGTCCAAAACCTCGATATGGCGCCCCCCTGGGGCAGGAACCGAGAGACGAACATAATGAATCCCGCTCATAAGTGTCAGCCAACTCTATCCTGACTAGTCAACTCCGGAGAATGACACAGATCACCGTGATACGAAGCATTGCGTTGATAGGCGGTGGCACTTGAAGGGGAGGAAGGAGAGCTGTACGATTGTTTATGAGTCCTTTGTACGAGATGTTAGGTTCATGCTGAGGTGTCGTCGAAGGTGACGTGGCGAGGACCCAGGAGACATAAGAAAGACGGCGGTGGTGGAGAAGAGGGCGGTGGTGGTTGTGAGGGCTATTATTAATGTTAGCGCGATACGGCATCCTCTCATTCATGAAGTGTCTGGGACGTCAGGTCGACAGTTTTGTTGACGAACTCCACCAGCGATGACCATAATGTCTAACCATCCGAATGTCTAGCGCTAGTTGTCTTCCGGAGGTGTTTGTGGCTGCGATCAGCGTTAGCGTTAGCAGTGTGGACGATACGAGTGAATCCCTTATTCACCTGGTGCCGATGTGCGTCATGGGTGCCTTAAGCAACCGAGATCCGCCTCCTATACCCACTTCCAATCGACCAGCTGTCAGTCCATTTCCAACAGCACAGGCATCAGTACCTAGACGCAATCTCCAACTATGCGTTGCGTCGAAGGCTGTTGTATTGCGAACCCACGGAGGGCTGGTAGGGCTCCTGGGCGTGAAGCTCTGTTGTTGTAGATGTTGGTTGGCTGTTGGAGCTCTGGAGGCTGAGGCGACGAGGATGGGAGGAAGGCGGTAGGACGCTGAATGCCATACTACTCTTCGACAAGAAGCGTCCAGGAAGGGAAGAGCCTCCTCTAGTAACCGAGCTCCCACTCCCAATATCATACACTTCATCGACCGGCTACTTGACGTCATTCAGTTCGGCATGTGCAGTTCTGGCGGGTGGTTATGTGGAGAGGCGATGTGGGGAGGGGAGCGCTTCTTCCGATGAGACGAGAAAGGGCGAAGACTGGAGAGGCTTGGAGAGAGTTAGGAATGGGATATCTTCGAATTCCTCTTCGCGCGTTCGAAAAGTTGAACTTGATGAGTACCAGCTGGAACAAGCCGGGAGCCCACTCGAGCCTCGAACCGTTCCTTCCCGGTCTGGACACTTCTGTATATCATTTTATGCAATTAAGTACGCACAAGGGTTTGAATGGAGAGAAAAAGACCTTTTACAGCAGTGAGAGGCAAGTTGAAATTCAGGACAAGCAACTCAGCAACGAACATCGGATGGTGGGCCCCGACTCCGACTGCCGTTCCTGGTCCGTGCGGACATCAACATGTCACGTGTATGTTACAACGTTGCAACCTATGACATCACTAAGAACCTAAGTTACATCCCCAGGACTTGGGCGGCCGGGACTACTTACTCCTCAGAGAACTTCGCAAAGTTCTCTGACAGTATCTTCCTCCCGTCATACTCGACTTGCGTCCTACGTTCAACACCGAAAAAAGTAACATAGATGTGACGTAGTATAGATTAATCACTACTGTACTATTTCGACCAACTGTTCGGTCACGCGTCACAACAGACCATGAACAGAACAGTCACCTCAGACAGGACTGAATCGGTTCGCGTTGCATATGGTACACAGTTAGAATATGGTTCTCACCCCGATGCGAAAAATAGCCTTTTTTAGAAGGTGTTAACATCGGGGTGTACCATATGTACCGTGATCCGATTCACTATTGTCTGGGGTGAGTTGAGGTATATACTCACGCGTCACAGATGGGCGCGAATAGAGGTACAAAGGAAAATAATAAAGCTGGTTGCGAACAGTGCACACTGTTCGTCACACATTTAGTGGCCGTCAAACAGAGGTTCGGACCGTCACACTCCAATTGGTGCGAACAATTGGTCGAAATGGTACAGTATGTACTCGGGGGAAACGCTAGGGAATCATACAAAGTAAATTGCCGATTTCTCACCATTTTCATTTTGAATTTGATTTTAACGTCGTCACTATTACACTGCTTTCGTTGAAAAAATAAATCAAAATAGAAGCTTTTTCCTCCACATGGCCCCCAGATTCCAGGTATCAAGAACGTCCTACATAATGATGTCCATGCGGATGATTTACGGCACGCTGCAGCTTCCGCATTAAAGGCGTTCCATTTCCCTCGAATACGTAGGTCCAACTTCAAGCTATTCTTAGACCAATACTCAAAGATCGTCATGTTTTGTTGAAGGTGAATTCATTGTCCCGGTGCTTTCAAACTATACTCGAAGAAAGATCCAGGTAAACAACGTGAAGGTATAACTACGGACAGGCATTCTTTCTGATTCTTGATTCGGAACGGTTTCACAGGTACTTAGTCGAAATGAAGAGTACATCCGTCATGCTATCATTTCCACAACGTTGTTGAAAATGATGTCGTCGGAGGTTCTCCCCCCGTTGGAGCCCTCTTGTTAAGCCTTCAATGCAATACAATTCTATGCTAGATACTCCACTTCGACATCGCACGCAGAAGAACAAACAAAGCCCTGCAATTTATATGTACAAACACAACCCTTTCAATGCTCACGGTCCCAATCTGGACCAAAATAAAAACATCTACAACTGCCCGAAGAAGTCTCATTACATTCACGAAAACGTTATAAAGAACTCGTACCTACCACTTCATAATCTTCAGAACAACCCACAAAGTCGTCGTTCACAACTCCCAATCCACAACTACCAAACATGCAATTCAAACTCTCCGCAATCACTCTCGCTCTCGCAACTCTTGCTGTCGCCACACCGACTCGTCGGAACGACACCCCCGCTAGCGATTGTGACACTGGTGATCTCCAGTGCTGCGATACCACCGGCACCGCTACCACCCCGAGCATTGCTACCCTCTTGACGCTTTTGGGAATAGTCGTGCCCGATATCACTGCTTTGATTGGTGCTACTTGCTCGCCTATCTCTGCTGTTGGTCTAGGAGGGAATTCTTGGTAAGACCTTTTTCACTTTTGTGTCTTGGATGATGTCATTAATAAAAATGGTTTATAGCACTGCGCAGCCCGTATGTTGCACAGATAATTCCTTCAGTACGTTTCATAATGGCGTAATAATATTGAATACACAACTGACTATTCATTTAGACGGCGTCGTTGCCTTGGGATGCACTCCCGTCAACCTCAACCTTTAAGTCGGGAGGCTGTAGGATGGAGACGAGTTGGGGACTTTAGTACTATATAAATTGTACTGTGATGATAGTATGAAATAAGTTGGAGAGAACATTGCGTGAATTGATATAAGAAGCGTTATATCGGGTCCGAGCACTTATCTATGGAAAGCCGGACAACCACGCTCATCCACGTCAAGGAATTCAAGTTCCGACCTTCGGCACAGGGACTTGCCGCTAATCTTCGGTTCGAGTTTTTAGCTCAGTGTTAGCGAAATTAATTCCGGTCTTTCAGCTTTAAAATTACATGAATCCGTTATTTTAGAGACAGATAATATGATAATAATGTACTCGTGTATGTATATGGTTATTCAGTTTCAAATTCAAGATCTATGATTTCCATGGCTGACATATATTATCACTGTTAATTCACTTGCTTTGTGCTCTCGCTGACTCTTATTATGCTACAACTTCGTCTCAACGTGCTATCTCACTTGCTATGTTCTCAGCTCTCATTTCATTCATTAACTTTGTTTCCTTCACCTTAGGACACCCTATCGGACAGACGTCATGACAACTCACTTATTTTAATCTTTCTGAGGTACGCGCAATCGCACCTTCACCCCTTCAATACTAATACTGCGTAACAAAAATCGGCAAGATCATGTTTGTGTAACGTTTTGGTACACGTTGCATCTGCATCTCGACTGTGTCAGTGTCTGCTCAATCTCTCCCTGTCCACTTGTTCTCCATGGCCCTCCCTCAAAATATCCATTTTCTTGCACCGTTCCGACATCATACCCAACCCCGAGAAACATTTCAACACATCAAAACCTCTCCGCCACTGCAATGGCAGTCCCTGAACTTTGACAGTACTAAGTATATTGACACTATCCCTCAAAACCAAGTTTCCAGTTCGTGTTTTAAGGTATGTTATTTTACTTATTTATTATTTAACCTGAGTCCGTTGTTTTCCACCATTCCATAGTAGCTTGCTCATTTAGGATTAATTTCATTTAAGTTTAATTGAACATTGCTCTTTATATATGTGGCTTCCAGTGTATTTTTATGCAGTTATGGGCCGAATAAACTTCAATATATTCCCTGCTCGAACTCAGAATAATTGTCTATGATATCAGAGCTGTTTTACTCGTCAGCTTATGCCCATAACTAAGCTATATTCATTACTGTCACATCACACTGCGTGCACGCCTCGATATTTCAATGTGAAATAGCTTTGAAATATCGTGGAAATATTCTTATTATTACATCATTATTTCACTTTGTAATACTCATAAAATTCACATATAATATTTCTCACATATTTGAAAGTCACAATAACAAAGAAATATTGAAACCCGGATCCCCATTTTCTTTCAAATCCTTTATTCAATATTTCAAAGGTTTTTCATCTATGAAATAACAAAGAAATATTTATTTGTCACACTGAGTAGTCACAATGAGCTTTGTCTACCATTGTCTCATCTTTGTGACATACATATGTCACAAGGTTCTTATCTAAGAGATCTTAGCAAGATCTTAGTGGCATTGTGACATATGTCACAGTCGTCACAGTTGTCGCAGTCGTCACAGTTGTCACAATCGTCGCAGTTGTCGCAGTTGTCACAGTTGTCATAGTCGTCACAGTCGTCACACATGTCGCAGTTGTCCCACAGTGTCACAGTTGTCGCAGTCGTCACAGTTGTCGCAGTTGTCACACTTGTCACACTTGTCCCACAGTGTCGCAGTCGTGACAACTGTGACAACTGCGATACATACTGTGGGACAACTGCGACATGTGTGACAACTGTGACACTGTGGGACAACTGCGACATGTGTGACGACTGTGACGACTGCGACAACTGTGACAATGCGTGACAACTGTGACAATGCGTGACAAATGTGACAACTGTGACACTGTGGGACAACTGCGACATGTGTGACAACTGTGACGACTGCGACAACTGTGACGACTGTGACATATGTCACAATGCCACTAAGATCTTGCTAAGATCTCTTAGATAAGAACCTTGTGACATATGTATGTCACAAAGATGAGACAATGGTAGACAAAGCTCATTGTGACTACTCAGTGTGACAAATAAATATTTCTTTGTTATTTCATAGATGAAAAACCTTTGAAATATTGAATAAAGGATTTGAAAGAAAATGGGGATCCGGGTTTCAATATTTCTTTGTTATTGTGACTTTCAAATATGTGAGAAATATTATATGTGAATTTTATGAGTATTACAAAGCGAAATAATGATGTAATAATAAGAATATTTCCACGATATTTCAAAGCTATTTCACATTGAAATATCGAGGCATGCATGCAGTGTCACAACTTCGTTTCAAAGTTCTCCATCCACTTGTTATGTTCTAGTAATCTTTATTTTGTTTCTCTCATTTTGTTGTCCTTCAGCTTAAGACAGTCTCTCTACTGAGTCGTTCCAGGTCTCTCTGTGTATCTCCTGGTCTCTCTGTGTATCTCTTCATCCCTCTTCATTACTACTGATCTCCCTGCATCGTTCCTGCTCACTATATATGGTTCCTGGCCTCTCGGCTTTGTTTCTATTCTCCCTTCAACATTATTTCTCTCTCTGCATCGTTCTTGGCCTCTCTGAGTCATCCCTAGTCTCCTTTATTTTTCCCTGCTCTCCCTGAATCACTCCTGGCCTCTCTGAATCGTTATTAGTCTCTTTTCATTATTCATACTCTCCCTGCAACATTATTTCTATCTCTGCATCGTTCCTGGCCTTCCTGAATCGTCATTAGTCTCTTATCTTTGTTCCTGGACTCTCTGAATTGTTTCTAATTTCTTAGCTTCGTTCCTATTCTTCATAACTTACCTCTGCTTTCCCTGCTTCTTTCCCACTCTCTCAGCTTCGATTTTTACTCTTTCTGCCTTGTTTCTTCTTTATCTTCTTTATTAAAATCTCTGTTTTTTTCCTAAGCTCTTTGACTTGTTCCAAAGTTCTCGACGATCAATGATACCAATATTTTATACATAACATATGTATATATACATACATGAATGGGCAAGAGAAGACTGAATTCATCATCTCAAGCCCAAGGTGTGGCGATTCAGAACCTTTATGATCAGATACAACTGATGTTTTATACATACATATACACACACAAGTACATTATTATCATATTATCTGTCTCTAACATAATGGGTCTGTACCGGCTGAAAAGAACATAGATCCTGAATTTAATTTTAAAGCTGAAAGACCGAAATTAATTTCACTAACACTGAGCCGAAAACTCGAACCGAAGATTAGCGGCAAGTCCCTGTGCCGAAGGTCGGAACTTGAATTTCTTGACGTGGATGAGCGTGGTTGTCCGGCTTTCCATAATATACAGTATACTACACAGTAGTCGTTTTCCAAAGTTGAAATGTACATGATCGTATTTGCATTTAAAGGCAAGGGTTGTTTTTGTCATTTACTTTTGCTGAGCTGCAGCCAATTTATAGTGCTTTTCAAAACTAGTAGACCGTGAAGAAGTTCCTCTTCACGTATCACTAGGCCTTGATGCGAATGAAACTAAAAAATGGGAAGATTGGGCTTCTCAAAGACAATGCGGAGAAGTTCGTTATTTATTCCATCAATCTTAAGTAGGTTAGCATTGTGAATGTGGGAGCATATGTTTACTTGCATTGAGGATACTTTGTAATAAAATAAACTACATAGACATGGGTATCATTTCTCCATAATCATTGATGAGCATTTCAACTTTGGACAGCCGCACCACATCTGATTGTATGAAATTCTTCAAACAACTAATTTCATCTGCACGAAGGTCCTTATCAAATGTGATATGCACAGATTTTAAAAAATGCATAGTGCTGGTAGAGTCTGACATCTCTGGTAGTTGCAGCTGAACAGGTGGAAGTTGAGACTTCAGCATGTATATCAATTATTCAATCACCTGGACATCTGGTATGTTTAGACCAAAACCTATACCATGCACATATAAAATCTCCAGCCGAGGAAATAGATCTTCAATGTTGGTATAATTTCCATTTGTTAGCCAATTGACACCATCAGCAAAAGATTGAGGATTCTCCCAATGTAATTTCTTTATGTCTTTAAGCTCTTGAATCTGCCAGGTACTATCGACATATGTGGCATAAATTCTAAATTCCTCCAGCAAGCACCGGGATCGCTGAAGGAATTCAACCACAGAGTCAAGATTGAATTCCTGGTTCAGATGTAGCATCTTGAGATAAGGTGTTGTCAGAATCTCCAATGCATTCGTGTCCTTGAATCCATGTAGCTTGAGTGATTCTAGGCATGGAAGTTAAAGTACCTAGTTTAGCGCAACGTAGTATAAATTAAAATATATGTAATTTCACTCACACCACGTATGCTCACTAAGAAGGTGCTCGGTGGGTAAGACTCGGATGCAAAATGCTTCCGGGCGAAGTAAGGTAAAAGGGGAGGTGTCAGAGACCGACATTCATGAAGGGAAACGGCTTAGCGAACACTTTGATGCGCGTTTTGATGCGCGTTCCTTAATCTCGGACTTAGCACGGGCTTATGACTTCTCACTTCGCGTTGCACTTAGAATCTCAAAGCTCACACAAATACTAAAGCACGACGCTAGATGGTATTTCTCGGGGCACAGGAGACTGCCCTCCCTCTACTTTACTCTACCTATTAAATATCATACAGGACTACGGCTAGAGGAACTATATAGTTAGGACAAATACAGTAATTTACATATTAGCTAAGCAGTAAGATAGACTTTTGGACTGGATACAGACGTCTGGGATGGACCAGAGTAATTCACGCATGTACAAACATACGAGCGCCAAGAATGCATCCATATGGGAAGATAGCGAAGAACAATAAATCGTCCTGCAGGAAGAACGCTCCATACGGAGGCGTGATGCCGCGCACTTTGACTCGTGGAAATGGGAACCGCTGAATCAGCCTGCCGGGAATGCCGGATCTCAGGCCAGTCTAGGCGCCTATAGCGTGCTGATGCACAGCACTGGTACAGCGTGGTTAGATAGCGGCAACTGCCGTGGGTCTAGTGCTCATGCCTTTTCCTATGACGCAATAACATAGCTTCGATATCCTATTATTAGAATAGACGCGCGCTTAGCTCGATCTCCGGCCTTACTGGTAACTATTTCCCACCGATGTCGAGAATAAGCTCTGACCTCGGTGTTTCTATTCTTAGACGCTTTCCTACTTAGGCTAGTTATGTCCCTTATTAGCGCGAGTCATTCCCACGCTAGCTAACGGTCCGGGACCTCTACCTTAGCTACTAATTACAACCCAGATATATTATACCGTTTGTAAGTAGCGCGTAGAATATAGAAATAATGTTTTTATAGTAGGTAGAAGTACACTAGGCGTATTAAAGTGTAATGGACCAAGCTGTCTCAGTAGACCCTTTCAAGCTCAAAGATGTAAGATTTGGCATACTTTGAAGTGTATGGTAAAGCTCATCAGAAGAGAATTTATTTATATCTGATTCAAATATTGTAAGCTGTGCACAGGGGAGGTTACTGAAAAATGCAAAAGGATTCGTTACTTCCTGGATAGTGATATGTATGAGTGAAGGGGCCAATTGAAAACTGATGTGGCCCTTAAGATCGATGAGTCCCAATTGCCATATACTGAGATATGTGAGATTCGGAGAAGATTTCAGAGTAACAGGGTCAGCTAAATTAGCAAGTTTTAGCTGCTGTAAATGTGTGAGTGACGTATGTGTTGGTATATGGGATTCTATGGCCTTTAAAAGCTCTCCATTCCGAATCGTGACATCCTTCCATCTATGAACACTTTGCACTATTGTTTTAATGCAGCTTTCACCCAGAAGTTCTGGGGTGCAATCACTTCCAATGGTAAAACAAAGTGGGACTTCCTTGGAAAGTGATATACACTTTTCAATAAATGGCCCAATCATAGCTATGACAGCCAATGACATATCAGAATTGGAGCTTGTGACGAAATTTGACCATAGAACAGCACAAGAATGGGTGATGGAGCGCCAGTAAGAGGATACTTGAGTTACCATTTGAATAAATGCATGTGAGTTGTAACAAACTGAAATGTGGTAGAATAGTAGGTGAGGTTGAAGGAATATCTGACACAGTAATTCTGCAGGCAATTTTTGAATAGGCGAGAATAGACCTTGTTCCTGTAATTGAAACTGCTGTAGTGCATTGTGTCAATTCTTCAGTGTTTCCAAAGATTGTTGAAGATGGCTAATCTCCTTATCCAAGTGGGATATCTCTGATTGTGCATAGGATATATTTGACTCTGGAGGTCATTACACTGCCCCACAGAATCAGGTGGACTCCACCTGGAGTCCAGGTATTCCACCTGAAGTCCACCTGAAGTCCACCTGGACTTTACTGGACTCTACCTGGACTCTACATGAACTTTATATAGAAAAATTATAGGATTTAGATAGACTCCAGCTGGACTTCAGGTAAAGTTCAGGTAGAGTCCAGAAATAACTGGAATACACCTGGAGTCCACTGGACTTAGTCAACTGAGCTTCAGATAGACTCTACCTGGAGTTCACCTGGACTCTACTGTACAAAGTAGCTTAGACATTACCTGGGGTTCACCTGGACTCCAGCTGGACTCTACCTGGACTCTACTTGTACTAAGTAGTTGAGACATTACCTGGAGTTCACCTGGACTCCAGCTGGACTCTACCTGGACTCTACTTGTACTAAGTTATTGAGACATTACCTGGGGTTCACCTGGACTCCAGCTGGACTCTACCTGAACTCTATCTATACTAAGTCATTGAGACATTACCTGGAGTTCACCTGGACTCTACCTGGACTCTACTTGTACTAAGTCATTGAGACATTACCTGGGGTTCACCTGGACTCTACCTGGACTCTACTTGTACTAAGTCATTGAGACATTACCTGGGGTTCACCTGGACTCTACCTGAACTCTACCTGGACTCCACTGAACTCAAGTGCTTAAGCTGTACTTAGACTCTATTGTTACAGTTGTAACATGTTTCCTACAGTTATCAAACCATGTGTGAAAGTGTGACATATTGGAAAATGTTGGGAAAAGCGTGACAAGTGTGGGAAAAGTGTGACATGCGTGGGAAAAATGTAAAATGTTGGAAAAGTGTGGCAAGTGTGATGGATATGATGTCACACTTTTTCCCACGCTTGTCACGCATGTCACACTTTTTTCCAACATTTTCTAACATGTCGCGCATGTCACACTTTTCCCACACTTGTCTATTTTTAGTTTTTTGATTATGAGAAATTGCTGTGTGTCTTCTGACTTCTAAGATCTTGGTTTGCATCAATCCCCCCCCACTCTTTCTCAACCACCACCACTATCTTGCTGTCTCAAAGCATTTTAACACTTCTACACACAACAGCTTGTCGTTCCACTCACTCTGCTACAACTCAGGCTTCTAGTGCCACTCCTACTGAGTCTGCTTCACTGTCAGTTGCTACACATGAAACTTGCAGTGAGTCTTGCAAGTGTGGAACTTCTGCTGCCAATCTTACAGCCCAACCACCAATAAAGAAGCAGGCCAAGGCCAACAAACCTATTACAGATGATGAGGAGACTGAAAATATGCAGGAAAAACAGGGTAAAAAATTTGTAAAAGGCAAGAAAGTCAAAAAAACTCGGTATGGTTTCCTAACTTTCTTTCACTGCCTCACTAATACTTTTTAGAAAAACTTCGGAAATGAAATGTGCTGAGGATGCTGCTGCAGATGAAGAGGGTATACCTGACCTTACTGCGTACATATTACATATATTTATACAATATTTATGTACTAATAATACTTAGTGCTGAAAGGGTGCTGGAGGAAAGCAGCCTTCCTGCTGCCCCTCCAAAGTGGGGTCCATCTTCTGATGTACCTCAACCAGCAGCTCCGGTTTTCACTGTCACTTGTAAGTGCTGTTCAGACATGAAAAAAGGTAAAAAATATTCATCTATATATATAAAATGTGTATCTAAATATTTATATCTTCTACAGTTGAAGAAGAAGAATCTGATGGATATGAAACCCATAATGAAAGTGAAAATAAAGGTTTGAATTGATAGCTTACATATATATTTACTAACACAAGTTTTATTTCAGAAAATACTGAAGGTTCAAGTGATGGATCAAATGCAGGTCATGGAAATGAATCAGAACAGTATATTGCACTGCTCCACGAGATCAGGTGGACTTCAGGTAGAGTCCAGGTAAAATCCTGGACTCCAGGTGGACTTCAGTGGACTTCAGATGGACTTCAGGTGGACTTCAGGTGGACTCTACTGGACTCCAGCTGGACTCTACCTGTACTAAGTAGTTGAAACATTACCAGGAGTTCACCTGGACTCTACCTGGACTCTACTGAACTCAAGTGCCTAAGCTGTACCTAGACTCTATTGTTACAGTTGTAACATGTTTCCTACATTTATCAAACCATGTGTGAAAGTGTGACATGTCAAAAAATGCTGAAAAGCGTGACATGTGTGACAACCATGGGAAAAAGTGTGACATATCATATCCACGCTTTTCAGCATTTTCCAAACATGTCGAATTTTTCCCACGGTTGTCACACATGTCACGCTTTTCCCACGCATGTCACGCTTTTTCAGCATTTTTTGACATGTCACACTTTCACACATGGTTTGATAACTGTAGGAAACATGTTACAACTGTAACAATAGAGTCTAAGTACAGCTTAGGCACTTGAGTTCAGTGGAGTCCAGATAGAGTTCAGGTAGAGTCCAGGTGAACCCCAGGTAATGTCTCAATGACTTAGTACAA
This sequence comes from Cyathus striatus, assembly GCA_025738555.1. Classification (NCBI taxonomy): domain Eukaryota; kingdom Fungi; phylum Basidiomycota; class Agaricomycetes; order Agaricales; family Nidulariaceae; genus Cyathus; species Cyathus striatus. The sequence goes on from JAOVFP010000001.1 coordinate 212,224, forward strand.
GTAGAATCCAGGTAGAGTCCAGGTAGAGTCCAGCTGGAGTCCAGGTGAACTCCAGGTAATGTCTCAATGACTTAGTACAGATAGAGTTCAGGTAGAGTCCAGGTAGAGTCCAGGTAGAGTCCAGGTGAACCCCAGGTAATGTCTCAACTACTTAGTACAGATAGAGTCCGGCTGGAGTCCAGTAGAGTCCACCTGAAGTCCACCTGAAGTCCACCTGATCTCATGGGGCAGTGCAATATACTGTCCTATTCACACTCACAAGTATTACACTCACACTCAATATCCTTTAACTTGAGTATGAGTGTGATTGGTATTCTTACTCATGCTCACAAATATTACACTTGCATTCAACTTGAGTGTGAGTGTGGTATTCCTATTCACACTCACAAGTATTACACTCACACTCAATATCCTTTAACTTGAGTATGAGCATGATTGGTATTTTTACTCACACTCACAAATATTACACTTGCATTCAACTTGAGCATGAGTGTGGTATTCCTATTCATGCTCACAAGTATTACACTCATGCTCAATGTCTGAGTGTGATTGGTATTCCTATTCATGCTCACAAATATTACACTTGCAACTTACTTTTCCTCCCACATGTAAGTGAAGCCAAAATATAAATGCAACATATTATTTTTTGTGAGCATGAAGTAAAGACTTCGAGTGTGAGTTGATGACCTTGAGCATGAAAACTTAGACCCTGTGCATGAATGTATGGGCCCTGTGCATAAGATGTTGACCCTGAGCATGAAGTAAAATCTTGAGCGTGATGTGTGCATGCATGCTCAATCCATGCTCACACCTTGAGCATGAACATGAGTGTGCACACACATGCTTGAGCATGAAGTATAAATATTATTTTTCAAGATTTGACTTCATATCTTGATTAGAAATATCACTCACATTCACAATATGACACAGCCATACAACACTAGTATGTACATTTGATTTACACTCTTTTTGACCCACAAATGGGCTATTTAGAACTAAAATAAATACCTTGAGTGTGACACACTCAATCAAGCTCACTTTTGTGCATGCCCAGAATTTTCTATGTGCCTGTTGAGAAAGGGGGCATCAAATTTCACTGGATTGTGAATGTGTAGGTACAGAGATTTTATAGAAAATTAAAATAAAGAATGTACTTAATAAGGATTGATTAATAAAATGGAAATTAAGAGTGTTTAAATCATAGATTTATGAAAAGAAATGGTAAGGTATGAAACAGAGAACATACCAATGAATAAAAAGAAAATTTAAGGAATAAAAACATGGGAGAGATAGACACAGCCTTCAGTAAACTGTTTTTTGGCATTCAATAGGCCTTGGTAGTACTCTATATTGACAATCTTGAGTTCTTGTTGAGTAATTGCAGTGTTGAGGGCAATGCAGTAGTGTCAGCATTGGAGGGAGAAAATGAGAGAAAGTGTGAACAATGCAAGTGAATGTGTCGATACACACATCACTTGATTACATAATGGAAATTGTAATATGTTGATTTTTGTAGTACAGGTGAAACACCTGCTGGAAATTCCCACTACCTTTTAAGGTAGTTGGGTTATAGGGACCTTTGGATTCCCCTATAAGGCAATTTGTGGATCGCAGTCAGGATCTCACTTTCTGGCTATGTGATTGGCTGAAGCCTTGTTACGCTCTGTGATTGGTTCGAGGTCAGATTACTTGTGACATTCTGTGACATAGGGCTGACCAGTGACAAAGCACCTCGGAGTGAAAGCACCTGTAAGTATTGATTTTCTCTCATTTTTACCCTTTCGCACTTGTTGTCATACCCCTGTATCACTCTTATCATCATCTCTCACCTCTGGTCATTCTAGCCATTGTCCTCCCTTGCACTTGTTGTCATACTCCCTTATCGCTCTTGTCATCATCTCCCGCCTCTGGTCGTTCCAGTCATTGTCTTCTCTATGGTCCCTGTCTTCCTGATCCTCACTCTGCTTGAGTTTAATATCATCCTGTAAGTTCTTTTTCTATACATTTCCTGTGTGCAGTACATCCTCACCTCCTCCTCCAACACCACCCCAGCTTATGTCGTCATCATGGTCATCTTCCAGCCCCCCTTCCCTCCCCTCCACTTTGTTGCATCAAGATGACAGCTTTGAATTCTTATCATAAAGAAACATGTCCTGCGTCTCACAATAGTGAACATCGTCATTGACCACCCACCTCATCTCCACACGATGCTGCACTTGTGTTATTTTTGTATATGTATGCTGTTCTTGCTGCCTCAAGAACCTCTCCGCCTTCTGGATCGATAGTCGTATGAGCTAATAGGACTGCTACTGGGGGATTCAAAACCATTCAGTCAGCTGTGAATTATTTACCCAACAACAGCACTTCAAGGTCTACTTTCATCTACCCTGGGATGTACATGGAACAAGCATCTATAACCGATACTGGACCTCTCACCATTCGTCCTCCCCTCGACCCTTTCCTTTACTTGTACTTACAAACAAAATCAGATCTTCAGCTACACTGTAGACACAAGCTCCTACAAAGGCAACATACTGAACATGCAATTCAACAGAAACGCCACTGCCGTAGGGTCAAACGACCTAAGCAGAACACTACGCATCCATAAAACCGACTTCAAGCTATACAACGTGAACATTAAGAACACCATGGGTCTGGGTGTTTGAGCTATCACTATCAGCCAATGCAGATCTTGTGTGGGGCTGTATGCTGGCGGGTTCTACAGGTACCAAGATACAGTTTTGGCAAACCAGGGCACGCAGGTGTTTTTGAAGGGATATATTGAGGTGGGTCGATTCTTTGTTGTGTGAAAATCACAGATTGATAATGTTTTGTGTGTAGGGAGCAATAGCTTTCATCTTTGGTCGAGAAGAACTCGCTTACTTTGGTGGAAATACTATTGTAGTGAAAGGACAGGGCTTTATCACAGCCAGTGGACACAAATCAAACAATGCCAGTAGCTGTGTTTTCCTTCTCCTTCCCTACCCTCAATCCACTCATGGATACGCAATCATGGACATAGATTGTTGCAGCTTTCTGGCCAGATATTGATGTTGCGTTGTGCTTAACCTCTCTCTATCGGATGCCGAATTATGAAAATTGATCAGAAGAAAACAAGAAAACAGGTCCAAAACTGGAAATAAGGAGTGCGATGTTCTAATGAAGAAGATTGCACATGGTTGAGGTTGTAGTGGTTAGAAAGCAAAAATCAGTGGAGATGAGAAAGCATTGGGAAACAAGTTTTGGTGAGGCACCTATTAATAAGGCTTTATGTTTTTTTCTTCTGCCTACGGCTTGCCCTTATTATTATGACCGATAGAATAAAATACTATATCACTTTTGTACATAGTTACAATATTCTTTTTCTGTGATTCTGAACTCAACCAAAAATATTTTTCATATTCCAATATAACCAAATTCATGAGGTAGTGGGCCCTGCCGCTTGCCAGCCCTATTTCTTTATTGTAATATGTCAATTTTTGTAGTACAGGTGAAACACCTGCTCTACAATGCACCTTAGAACTCCTCAGTCAAATGGGGTATAATATTTCTTTGTTTAGGCCTTAACATGTCTTACACCTTTACAACATGCCAAAATCCCTCCAGTTGCTTTCTATTTCCCTTGGATGAATTTAAAGTCTTACAGTCGAGTCCCACTAAAATGAGATTGTTTTTTACAACTTAATAGAGTTCAAAATTGGCATTGTATTACTTGGAGAATCTCCATCTTTTGATATATTCCTATCCATTCTATGCTAGCTTCTCAATAGCTTTGAGAACATCTGATTTGAAGTGCTCAATATCATGCACTATGGCTAGTTCTGTTCCTTTTGAATAGCAAGGGGTGTTGTATAGAACCCTAATAAGTCTAGTGCAGATTGAATTAAAGTACATACATTCTTTCTCACCCTATTTTCACAAATGAACCACTTATGACAACACATCTTTCCATGTTACTTCCACTTCCAATGGACGAAAATAGGCAGCAAAACTTCCTGCTACCCCAACCACCTAACCAGGCCCAAAGCTTCTCATCTCTCCCACCTTCTGTTCCAATGCTTATGATTCCTCATTCTTCTGATCACCATGCTCACTCTCCATCATTGATACCAGTGCTCTTTTCTCCCGACCCCCTATGGCAGTCCAATTATAGCCTTGAGACTAGCCCTCTTATGCAGTCCTCTGTGTTACCAAATACATCTGGATTGCCTTCCTCCCAAATTAGTATGTGAAGTCTCCAGGATGACAACAACATGCTATGAAACCAATGTATGCATCTCCAACATGAAAACACAGCCCTAAAAGCACAAGTTGCTTCATTACGGTATGTTACTATTATCAGTTTCGATGTGTATATAGTAGAGTCTGACATTGGTCTTATAGAGAATCATATCAGACACTTGTAGCAGTAGTCCCACAGTTTGGTTCTGCATCCAGAACACAACTTGATCATAATGCGCCGTCGGCCCCGTCATCCTCACTTTCTTCGTTTGCATCCATGGTACTCTCTTGAGAACCACTGGAGATCCTCAAGCAAAGCGACTACCTGTTGGTGTGATTTTGGCACCAATGCTACTGGAACAAGCATACCTGAGCTTCAGCTGGGGTTTCCATCACAGTACCGGTACCTGTTGAGGGAGAGGAGCCAGACAAAGATGGTATTAATAATATGATGAAATTCATGGAGGACCAGAATGGAGTTGTCATTGACAGTTACATGGCAGGATATATTCGAAAAGCAGTATCTACCATTTACTTCACTCTTAAGAAGCATGGTGAAGCCCCTGACAAATGGGGACAGGCCATGCCCTTTGCCACGAACTATTATGAACAGGAGATTGAGGGGAAGTTCCCTATGTTGCAGTTGTGCAAGGTGCATTGTAAATCGGGTATGATAGCCACTCACTCATATTATGGGTGGGCACAAACCCACTTACAAAAAGGATCCAAACATGATGTGCCTGCCAAACCCAAGGCTATGAGAGGTAGGAAGGGAGCGAAAATGGCAATTGAGGTACCAGTTTGTACTTCCCACTCCCTGTAGATGTGATATGTGCTCATGACCTGTCATAGAACCCCACCCCCACTGCCAGCAGCATAGCTCCACCAGCTATTGTCGTTACTGATGAAAGCTGTGTGACCTCGACTCCCGCCACTCTAGCCCCACTTGATACCAATCCCATTGCTTCTCGCAATGTAGCTGCAGCTTCTGCGAGTTTGGATACATGCTCTAATCTCAGCATAACAGTTGCCCACTCAATGTAAGTCAAAATTCTTCTAGTATTCTTCTTTTAAAGCATCCCCTCAATCTGCTCAACAGCTTTGATGATGATGATGACAATGATGACACCTCGTCTACTGAAAAGCTGTTGTCTGAGAATGTCATTAGTAGGGGTTTCCAACGATTTTGTATTCAATATCAAGCTAACTCATGAACCCTGTAGGTTCAAACCCACCCTGCGGTATAGGTGCTAGATCGACAGCTACTCATGCTACTGAATACCCTATGGACCAAGTGCCACTTGGAGATACTGGAATGCAATTAAACAACAGTATGTGTGTCATTTCATTGTGGGTTGATTTCTACTTACACAGCCCCAGCTCCATGTGTCCCTGCCATTGGTTATATGCCGCAAATTGTATCCAATGGCGAAGGAGTTAGTTCTATTGAGCAAATGGCTTCACCTGAGGTGAATGCCTGTAACCAACATATGTATATCATGTATGCTCATAGCTGCTCTGCCAAATACTTAAAGCAAGTTTTATATTTAGGCCTGAACTCGATCTTGAATGGAACCATGTCCATGGCCACCTCCATTGGAGTTACAGGCCCCTTGTTAACCCTGACAAACACAGCAGACGATATCAGCGGAGGAGGTTCACCTGAATTGAGCCCAGACCCCCTGTGCTACATACCCCCCCAGCCAACATGGGTTCCAGGAAGAATGTGCCTTCTCGTCACGATATCATGATTCCTATGGAGTCGTTAACGCCACGGTGAGTCCTTCCTTTCCCACATTGGATAGGATAACTTATGTGTTGGTTTTGCAGTGACCTTTGTGCATGGGACTGGTGTGGAGAGTGTCCAGGCAGATTGAAGGCAGACTTCTCAAGCTACTGGGATGCACTTAAAGGAACTGCTTTGGCTAATGTACACTGTCCACAGGTGGGTTAGAAGATCATCTAATATTCTAATTTTGCGATTAGGAGTATAGTTTGAAATCGAAGCAATTGAAAGCTGCCTCTGCAAAGCCAGCTGCACGAAGCGGGGTTGCAACGAGGCGCAACATGAATTCGAGAGCGTAAGTAGTAACTACAAGGTGGTTAGACAGGGCTAGTTTAGTTAGATTACGCTAGATATTGCTATTTTGTTAGCTATCATATTCTAGATCTCGGATCTCAGTAGACAAATTTAAATATCATGCTATTTTCATACACATTCCTTAGACATGGCTAGACAATACCGAAGGCCTTGTTATATCATCTTAGAGGTACCTAGATATCATCATGAATACTCTATGCCCTTCTATAAAGTACTTAGAATGCACTATATAAAGTGTTATATATCCCTAGACTGGCATAGATATACATATACAACCACTTGACAAACATGTTGCAATGCTCCAATACATTACTAGACAACTCTTGATTGACAATATACAGTCATAGATCTTGCTATACCTGCGTTGATAAAGCAATCTAGTGAAATCCTTAAAGTTCTAAGCATTAGATGATCCTAGATGGGCTTTGATGTCAGTAGAAAAAAATCTAGATATTCTCGATTTTCTATGTCGGTCTAGTCACTGCTAAGCATTATATTTTCATAGACTAGACTAGTCTCGGCTACCCAGCCATTAGCACTGGGCCAAATCCAAATTAGGATTTCCCACTGTGAACGTCTGGGATAAAACCAACAGGTTTGGCAGGGGTTTGCATTCGGTGTTCTCGGGCTTCGCGAGCCCTCATCCACTGTCATTATTTGATGGTTTTGTATATTAGTAATCGTATTAGTCACTTTTATGATGTAATTTTGATGTAACTAATTACATTATATAATCACATTGATTTCGATCGCATCATGTTGATTTGAATCGCGTTGCAAGTGCATTGCATGCACATTGCACACGCATGCAGTAGTTTGATAGGTTTGAATCGCATTGCATGTGCATTCACCTCTATTATCATTCCACTCATCATCTCCCCCCCTCATACCTCACTTTTATTACACTCTGCTTGCTGAGCTATGCCTAAGTTGCCTAGATTTGGGGTTTATCTCCCTGATGGGATACAATTTCATTCAGACTACAGTGAACCTGAAGCCATGACCTCTCCTGGCCTACCACCTTCATCACCACTGCCTATTGACCCAAGTATATGTGATGAGTATCGTCTGGCTTTAAATCCAAGCTCTGATTTACTGGATGATGATCCTACTGATCAAGATTTTGAAGTTAAAAAAGAGCGAGGATCACCAACAACTTTAGATCAGAAAATTCTTGGGACTATTGCACATATGCAAAATATGTATTCATGCCTTTCATTGGCTGAATTTTTCATTGGTCTTTTCAGATCAGATGATGTAGCTCTAAAGGCATCAACTGGAATATTTTATGCTGGAGGTTCACATATCAAAATAATGGAAAATTGGTGGAATCATCAAGGTGGATTGAAAGATGATGCAATGGTAGAATGGATTATGGAAAAGGCAGCCATTATATGTGCTCGTGAAAGCAGCCACCTCACCAATAGGGCATCTACTGGACCACATACTCAAAAAGCTGAGGAGCTTTGCCTTCCTATTGCTAAAATCAATGTTGCAAATGTGAATCAATTTCAAGCAAAACATCTTGGAGCCTTGTATGACAAAGTCACTCCACATTTTCAAAAATTGATTAAGGCTTTCATCACACTAGGTACAGACAATGATCCTAAAAGGAATAGAGACTTTGTATGTGTAATTTCTACTTCAGAGAGGAACAGAGTACTTACAATGAATAGGGTCAGATAATGATTACTTCAATAGCACTAAATCTTCGGAGCCAGAAGACAAATTACCATCAAGCTATCAATTCATTGATCTTCTGGGATAACCGCATGCCCAAACATCTCATCCAAATGCTTAATAAATTTGGAATTTGCACATCCTATGTGTTTCAAATTAATGGAATTAAGTCACTAAGTCAGAGTGCTGGTCAAATGGCAAAGGAAGCTGCAAACAACTCATTAAAAATTAAGATGCTACCTTATGATAATTTTAATTGGATATCAAATGCTTGGGAGTCAAGTGCTCTGCATAAATCTCAGACTCATGATCAAGTATCTGCACTACTGGTTATTCTACCAACACCTACTGGTCAAGATGCTAAAACTATAACAGCCATACCTTCATTTAAGGAGAAGGCAGGAGCACGTCACAAAATTAACTCATGTATTTCACTCACCAACATCACTCCCTCTAAATCTGATAATGATGCATTCCGGAAGAATGCAATTATACATGTTCAAAATATAATTGTGAATAATCTGGAGAACCTGAGTTACTTACAGAAGTTGGTTCCAAAGTTTGAAGACCAAAAAGCTATTCAACCACTAAAAACAGAAGAATATTATCTTCCAACATTTGATCAAGAGCAAGACTCAACAAAAGGAAATATGATTGTTCTTGAGCATTACTTTGGAAAGGTACTGGCAATACCAAAGGAAACCTTTGAGGATACAATGTTTACTGTACTTGGAGATCATCTGACTGTTGCACGTGATCGTGCAGCTCAAGACCAGCATGCTATTGATCTTTCTCCATATGCATTTGATCACCTTTCAAGTTTATGTATGGTTGGTGGTATAATGCATTATGAAATGAATTATATTTCAGCTCTTTCAGGAAATTTCTGGGGATCAGATGGAAACACGGATCCTGTTTCATTGTCAACATTTCACAAGTTATTACCAAACCGTATGGAAGTCAACTCTTGCAAAATTAATTATTATGCATGGATGAGATTTTTGGATGTTATTCTTCAAGGTCTTGCACTTAGTGCAAGCATGGCAGTTACAAAAACATCTTCATTGAATGAATTAGAAAGTATTATTCAATCAGACTCCAAATTACTCACAGGAATTGCAACTGTTGTGGTTGATAATTTACTTGTTCAATCTCTGGATAGACTTGAGGACTTGAGCATAAAGAAACTTTTAGGAGATACAGTAACAGGTCATTCAATACTCTTGTTTCATGACTTAATGATGCTTCGAGAAATGCATGATGCAGTAAAGCGAGGCCATCCAACTCGGGTTCTTCAAATGATTAAATTCTGGATGCCCATGTATTATGCAGCAGGGTGCTATAACTATGCTAATGAATGTATGGAGATTTTGCACAACATAATTCATTATTGGCCAAGCCCATATGCTGATGTTGCATTTAATGGAATGTTTTTTAATCCTCATGGACATAAAGAAAACTTTAAGCCCACTGACTTACATGTGGAACATTTGAATGATCGTATTAAAGAACGTGCACATGGATCAAATGCTTCCCCATCTGTATTGGAGAAGATAGTACCAGCTATGGGATATGTTCAAAACTTAACAGACTCAGTATTTGAGGAAATGGGAGTAGAAGATCTTAATCAACGTCACAATCATGTGAAACAGAAGACTGACATTTCTATTGTCATTCACCATATGCAAACTCACAATATCTTTGACTTTGCACAAGATAAAAAATCTACACATACTGTAATTGATTTATACCGCTATGGCTTACAATGTGTTAGTGGTTTGAATGGTGGGCATGAAAAACATTTGGCCAGAAACAAGTTGCAATATCGAGAATGTCACACAAATGATTCTTCAATCACCACAGATGAAATGGAAGATGAAATAATAAATGAGACAGAATTAAACACAGGTGTGGAAATTATACTTGGTACAGAAGGTGAAGACTGGAATGATATTGAAAGATTTGGATTGAATGGCAATGATGGTGATGAGACTTACTAGATATCAATAGAATATATTGTATTACTGTACAAGATTTGACAAAAATAACTATTATTTACTACCAAATTAAAATGCTTCAGGTCCCTGAGTCATTTGCCATTTCAACTCAGTTGGAATAGCTAATTCCACTTGTGAAGCAGGTTCAGACTCAGACTCATCACCACAAACATGATGTACTGCAGAATGAAGTGCAATAAGAAGTGAAGGAGAAAGGGACTCAAGATGTAAAATGGAGGTCACTGCATAAAGATCATCAATATTCTTAATGGTAAGGGCTTTCTTTGCAATCACAAGTAGATCCCGCTTTGATACCAAAGACTCTGGTCCATAGGCAGGCCAGTCATCCTTCCAATCAGATAACCATATTGCCCACCTCCACTGAAAGAGAGCATCATAAATCTTTTGCACATTACTGTCAGAGATTTTAATTCGAGGTGCTTTTGAAATGTTCTCAGGCATGAAAGTATAGTGGCTTGTGAGAAGTGTTAGTTGGGGGTTGCAGTTCATACATGAGTGGCAAGGAATATCATCGCTGCGAGGTGGGTTTTCCAGCCACTTATCAGTGCACTGTTGTAAGCATTGATCAGTCTGAACAAGATCAAGAAGACCCATATCCTCATATTTAGGATTCTTAACAGTTGGGGAGTCTGATGTATCACCAGTCATTGATTTTTCAACTAGAATTACTCCAGTTGCAGTTGATCCTTTGCTTCGGGCTCCTCTACCTCTTCGCTGTTCCCATTGGACAATAGACAGTCCACGACATTGGTATTGCACAACAAGTCCAACTCCTGGGAAGTCCATACCTGCACCAATCTTCTCTGATCCCAATAAAATTTTGATACGCCCTTTCAACATGCCAGTAATGCACTGCCATTGATGTTCCTCAGACAGTCCAGCATGTAAAACATCAAGCCAGGCAATAGGAAGATTAACAGAGGACAGCTGTTTATGTATCCACCAGAACATATCTCTAAGCATATCAAGATCATCACAGTATATAATCATTGATAGCTGTTCAGCTAGATTTATTACAAATCCTAAATCAAGAAAAGATCTAGCAGAGTGCTGCATTCTCTTCACAATGGTTTTCAATTCTGGACGAAATTTTCTCAGGTTGATGAAATAATACTCAGGGAAAAAACCAGCATAAATAATAAGCACATCACGGTAGTGCCTTGGCAATGTTGCAGATAATGCTACCAAAGGAATTGTAGGGCCCAGAACTTGTCGTAGGAGATGTAAACGTGTGTAGGAGGGGCGCCATGAGACACTCTCATATATAGAATGTGCTTCATCAATGTAAACAGCTGAAAGGCGATCTTTAAATGAGACTGAATGAAGTATCTCAGCTATTTTTGGTGTCTCAAGCATCTCTGGGCATATATACACAACATGCATTTCATCATACTGAGCTAGTCTCTTGAGAATATCAAAACTTGAGTTTGTTGAGCAGAGAAATAAACCAGATATACTTGAATTCTTATGACTGAGAAGAAAGATCAACTTAGAAAGGATAGTGTTAATAAAATATTCAAATGTGACACACCGATTCTCTCCTTGAACACCTAAGCTTGTAAATGGGACAATAACAAGTGAGATACCAGTCTTCTGTGCTAAGAGAGGTAGTATCCATAGCATTGACTTTCCAGCACCAGTTGGGGCTACCACACAGATATCTAACTTTTGTTGCAGTATCCTATTTGCACCTTCAATTTGATAGTCATGCAGCTTTTCATTTTCTTGAAGCAAGTTATGAGAATGTGCCAAATTGTTCCATTCATTGGCAGAGAGATCTGGTATAGAGAAAACTCTTGGAGATGAGGGGAAATTTAATGCTTTTCCCCTTGATTTTCCAGAGGAAGCAATAACATAGGGTGAGAAAGAGGGAGCTTTAGGGGTAGAGATAAAGCCATTTCGAAAATTTTGTTTATTGAGTGTTGGTATATGTGAAATTAAGCTTGAAGTCTCTGCCTGGAACTGGACTGGAGTTGGAGTTGTTGGTTGTGACTCATTTTCATCAGTTCTTGCTCTCTTGTTGCATTGAGGAGGCCAGATTGGAATATCATCCATAGCTCAGCAAGCAGAGTGTAATAAAAGTGAGGTATGAGGGGGGGAGATGATGAGTGGAATGATAATAGAGGTGAATGCACATGCAATGCGATTCAAACCTATCAAACTACTGCATGCGCGTGCAATGTGCATGCAATGCACTTGCAACGCGATTCAAATCAATGCATGTGATTTAAATCAACGAGATGCGATTCATATCAACGTGATGCGATCGAAATCAATGTGATTATATAATGTAATTAGTTACATCAAAATTACATCATAAAAGTGACTAATACGATTACTAATATACAAAACCATCAAATAATGACAGCGGATGAGGGCTCGCGAAGCCCGAGAACACCGAACGCAAACCCCTGCCAAACCTGTTAGTTTTATCCCAGACGTTCACAGTGGGAAATCCTAATTTGGATTTGGCCCAGCGCTAACGGCTGGGTAGCCGAGACTAAGACTAGACTTCATTTCCTTAGATTGTGTTTTGACTGGGGTTGAGCGGCGAGCCTGTCACGCACCGGGGGGGGTGCCGAATTGATTTGATTGGTACAGTAGTCGGAGGATTGGCTCGTTCCTGGTACAAATATTTGCACTTGTGTACCTAAGGAGAGCTGTGCGGCGATTGATTATCTATTCTCTATTGCTCCCTCACCTCAAGGCTTCTTTACTCATCGATGGAATCACCACTTGATACTCTTCAAGGCGCTCAAATACAAGAGTTTATTATGTATGTTTCTGAATTTTAGATTCGACACTTACGACTCATTGCCCGTACTTCGAAAGAGCTCCAAGAGAAACATGTGTATCTTGTCACAGCTTCAGTGGTCCCCGATTTATTCTATCATACCTTCACGGACCATCAGATTTGCATCGAAAAAATATCATCCCAGAAGGATCTAAGCGCGTATTAAAGGAGTCAAATATCTCCTACGCAGAGTCCGAGGGAATACAACTGGATAAAGAGATCGCCCGTCTTCAACAAATAGTCGAAGCATTACAGCAACGCCGAGAGGCACTACGCAAGTTTGAAATACAGGAACGGTCTCTGTTTTCGCCTATTCGGAAACTGCCCATAGAATTGTTACACAGGATATTCCTCGGGGCACAGCCTCCTACACACTGGATTGATTGCGGCCATCCGCATACCTTCGTTCAGGAGATCACGGAGGTATCTTACTACTGGAGATCCGCCGCTCACTCATGTGCTCCTCTATGGGCCACCGGATTCCGTCATTTATCGCGAGAGCACAAACATTTATTCGGGGGATTTGTTGAGAAGTGCATCTTGCTTTCCAAGGATATGCTATTGGGTGTTTATTTAGTAAACCGATATTTGACGAGTGCTGGTGATCTGGGAGACAGCTGTATAGAAGCAATCGCAGCAAATGCTTATAGATGGGAATACTTCGTGGTTTGTAATGGGGACCAGCTGGACGCTATAATTAACCATATACCGAAAGATATGATATTGTCCCACCTAAAGAAGCTCTACATCCGAGTCGTACAACTTGATACAACTCATTCTTTCTCTTTTAATCCAACCCCCGAGCTCAAACATATCAGGCTTCAGCATATCGAAAATCCAAATGTTCGAATTATACTTCAATCCGCTCCTTCTCTAACCCATGTCGATATCAGGCATGTCGTCAATCCTCTGGACATATTCAGTGACTTCCCCTGGTCGCAGATTACCCACTGCACCTTGGATAATAATAAATTTTATCCAGATGAATTTTGCGATCTACTTCAAAGTATGACAAATATGCTGCATTTGAGCATAGGCGGGCCGACAGGTACTACACAATCTATCGTGCTTCCACATTTAGAAAAACTAGAAATCGCGAGGAGCCAGAGCTATGGCCTGGACGTTCTTATAACCTGAAAGAGCCATATATACCCACGTATGCGGTGGAATTTCTTCAGCGATCTAAATGCTCATTGAAGGAATTGAAACTCATGAAGATGCATGTATTCGATATTTGGCACATCTCAGAACTCAGGACCGTTACGAAATTGCATTGGGATCCTGGAAATTACATCTCCAAAGGTCTCCAATCGCTAACAAGTCCTTATCAAGATGAAGGATGGACTCTTTTCCCCATGCTTGAGACATTGATTATCGAATCCAGTATTAATATTGGAGAAATAGGCAAAGAATTGGTCACCATGCTGAAATCTCGACTTCGACCTAAACTGGCACACATATCAGGAAGGATGGAGTCCGGAACATTTGGGGATTTCACTGAAGACGTGACCTCTCTCAAACTTGTGAACATTACCCTCGATGATAGTTATCTTGATGAAGCTGAGGTTGCTATTTTAAGGGAATTTCTCCAGTCAGATGAGGTAAAGTCGTCTGGAGTTAAAATAGAGGTTGTAGGTAAGAAATTCTTATACTGTAGCGTGTAATGTCATTTTATACTCTTGCAGCAAGCAACCTCATATCTATACAATGTGGTCGTGAATGTCGTAAAATTGTGGTTCCATTTTTGCTTACTTCGCGTATGCGTAGCCGATGTACGAAACATTAAAGTTCTTGAAACTTGTCATTTCCATGAATGGAAACCAGGAAAGCAGTTCAAAAAGGCTCATGTACCTAAAAGGACGGGACTAACTGTAGATCAGTGTCAGTGTGATGAATAACGAATGAAAGAAACAAGGATTTCCAGGGAACATACAAGAAAAAGCAGGGAATTTAGGAGAAGGGGGGATGGAGCAACGAAATGGGTGAGAAGGGTATAGGAGGTCGTATAAGTGAACAAAAGGAAAAGAGGAGCTGAAACTCCCAGGAACCCCATCGCTCGAACCCTCCTGGCTACATCCCAATCTCATCTTCACCAACGAGATCGTCGAAATTACCTGGCGACACAGGTTTGGAGCATAGAAACGAGACCTCGTATCTGAATCAAAGGGTTCTTAAGCGTTACTGGATCGATGCTGTGTCGGTGGCGTCGACGGTCGATAGGGGTGGAAAAGATAACAATAGCGCCGAAAAGGCTGCGAAGACGATGAATGAAGCTGAAGAAAGGCACTGTGTCTATACTGGGTCTATCGCAATCGTGACGGCATATTTTTCTCTGCATAGTGGTACACGTTCTCAAAAGAGCCTCAGCATTACATTGACCACTTGTTACGCCACTGGTGCTGGTTAATCCTAGCTACTTACATATCATCTTGTGCACCCAGCGGGACGAGAGAACGGGTGCTCCGAGCCAAGGTCCACCAAGCTTTCGAGGGCGATCAAAGGGCATGTATACGTCAGAGTTCTTCGTAGGCATTATTGAATCCAACCGAGGCGCTGATAGTGGCGACGAAGGTAGGGGTAGCTATGGTGGTGGTACTAGTAATTACGATGGTAGTGGTGGCGAGAAAGGCGAGGAGGATGAAGAGTGAGACTTGAGTGTCATCTTCCACGTGATGCATTGGGGACATCGGTCTGCACAATTGACAAGTCGACAAGCCAATGCCGAGACCACCTCCAGCAAACGAGCTCCCTCAGCCATGGGCCCTGCGGACTCACCCCCACCACCGGGAACGCAATGAGGCACAAATCACTACCCCATTCCGACCCGTCGACCCCCAAGAATGACTCCAACACCGTATTACGAAGCTTTGCGTACTTTTAGGCGGTGGTACTTGGAGGGACGAGGAAGCAGAGCTGTCAAATGCTTGATCCTTCTAAGACATTGTTGGTTCATGTTGAGCGTTGAGGAGTTGTCGATGGCGAGGAGGGCAAGGAGGGCCCGGGGGAGATGAAGATGGTAGTGTTGTGGATTCTGCAGGGCGGTGGTGGTGATGAAGAGGTGAATGACACGTAGCTTTTAGTAAGGTTAGCATAAACCCCAACTTTCGAATCTCCAGCGATACGATAGATAGCTGCTCCCCCGCAGCAGGTGTCTGGGATATCACGTCTGCGTTATCAGGTTCGACACTTCGTGATGCGCCTGTGGCTGCGATCTGCATTAGCATTAGCTGTATCGATGATATTAGTGAATTTCCTATTCACCTGGTATCGTTGTGCATGAAAATTGCCTTATCCAAACGAGTTCCCCTCCCAAACATCACTGAGCACCCACTTCCGATCGACTAGCCGTACCCCACCAGCTTCGACTTCAAACATCACATATCGCCCAATGCCTAACCACGACCTATAAGCTTTAAGCCAAACGCTGTTAGCAACTTCGTATGCATCCCCAAGGGCTGGTAAAGCGTAACTGTCATCTCTGTAGGCATCTATGACTGAGGTCTGAACGCGTTAGTGGTCTCGACGATACGAATGGAGGGTCTTATTCACCCAGTATCGTTGTGCACCGAAGCTTCCTCACGAAATCCAGATCCCACAACCCTCCCCAACTACAAATGAACACCAGCCTTCGATGGACCACCCCCGACTATCCGGTGCCAGCACTATCGGTCGACCACTTCGAAGCCCATCAGCACCCCGAGTACCTAAGAGGAACATTGGCAATAATCTTGATCAGTGCCTCCAATTTCAAAGGAGTAAGTAGACCAGCGGCCAATGCCTAACCACGAACACAGGGCCAGCTTTGTGTCGAAGACGGTCGTATTGAGCCCCCAAGGGCTCCTGGGCGTGAAGCTTCGATGGGGATTATGAGGTGGCCGCCCCAATACCGAGCTCCCAGTCCTACTTTCGAACGAACCCCTGCTTTCCCATATCTACCGACCACCAGCAATCCCCACACCCTCCATCGACAATATACCTCCAACACAGAACGCGGACAGCTGGATTGGATATGGAGAGGGATAAGAATGAAAGTCTCCATCTTCTCGTCTTCACGCGTTTGAAAAGTTGAAGTGCCGGGAGCCCACTCGAGCCTCGAACTATCCTACTCATAAACCTTCTGGGTCTGGGATGACTTTGTGAGTTTCTGTATGTTATTTCATGTTAGTAATTACGCAAAAATGGTTAAAGGGGAAGAAAAATACCTCAAATAGCAGCAAAATTCATCGAAATATGGGAATGGAACTTGGGAATGAGCTTGAAACTTCCCGGAAACAACGAGCATCGGATGATTGGTCCGTGCGCATATCAACATGTCACGTGCACGTGCATGTTACATTTACAATCTATGACATCATCGATGATCGAAACAAGCCCTACTTCATCGTACTCAACCCGCGTCCTACGTTCACGGACAAAAGACGCACATAGATGTAACATAGATATGACATAGGATGATAACAAGTACCTGGGGGAACGCTAGGGAATCACACAACATAAATTGTTGATTCTCGCCATTTTCATTTTGAATTTGATTATAACGTCACTCTTGGTAAATAGCTTCACTGCCTTCGTCGAATTTTTCCCTCCGCATGGTCCAATATATTTTTGTAATGGGTGACTCACAGAACTCCCAGCCTCTAGACATGAACAATCATGTTCCACGTGCGGGTGCTAGTATGTCTTCGAAATGTCTATTGACGTAGTGATCATGCGGACGATGTACGGCACCCACCGCATTAAAGGCGTTCATATTTTCTTCGAATACGTAGGTCCAACTTCAGGCTATTCATAGATCGACATACAAAAATCACCATTGCTTCGTTCAAGATGACTTCAGTACCCTGGTAACTCTGTTGTAATGGAAGAAACATCTACTGGTCAAACGAAATGAAGGTATAAACACGGACAGGCTTTCGATCTCTAAGTTCGAACGGTTTCAGCTATCATTTGCGCGGCGTTGTTGAACATGAATGATGTCGACGGAGGTTCTTTCTCCCTTGGAGCCCTATTGCTTGGCTTTCCAGTCATAGCAATACAATTCAGTATGCAGGATACTCCACTTCGACGTCGCACATATCAACACAAACAGAGTACCGAATTTACATGTACAAACATAACTCTTTGCTCACTGACTCAATATGGACGAAGATACTGCATACTACTACCAAAAGTAGTCTCATTACATTCACGAAAACCCTATAAAGAACCCATACCAGCCACCTCATAATTCTCAGAACAACCCACAATCGTCGTTCACAACCATCTAAAACTAGCAAACATGCAATTCAAACTATCCACAATCACCCTCGCTCTCGCAACTCTTGCTGTCGCCACGCCGACTCGTCGGACCGACACCCCCGCCAGCGATTGCAACACCGGTGACCTCCAGTGTTGCGATACCACCGGGACAGCTACCACACCGAGCATCGCGACCCTATTGACGCTTTTGGGCGTCGTTGTGCCCGATATCACTGCTTTGATTGGTGCTACTTGCTCGCCTATCTCTGCTGTTGGTTTAGGAGGCAATTCTTGGTATGACTTATTTTATGTGTGTGAAATCGATGTCGTTAATAAAATGGTTTATAGCACTGCGCAGCCTGTATGTTGCAGCAATAATACATTCAGTAAGTTCTGCAATGGTATCAGTGTATACACATCTGACGATTCATGTAGACGGTGTAATTGCCTTGGGATGCACTCCTGTCAATATCAACCTTTAATTGGAGTGGCTATAGGACGACGGGTTAGGGATGTTTAGTACGGAATATGGTGTACTATGGCTACATACAAATGAGATATGTTGGAGAAAATTGTGTCATGAATATAAGTAGCATTCACTAGTTATCGGTCGTGTAAATGCAAACTTCCTAGCTATATTTATTTTCTTTCCAAGCGGCTTTCCGATTTGATCTCTATAATCCAAGTCTATGATCATGGCTCGGGTTGGTTCGGGTTGGTTGATAACTTTGAAGCAGGAGCAAGGGTGTTTCTTCTGTGGTTACTTCACCTTGTCTCCCTGATATACCGTTTCCTCAGCTAAAAATACTTGAACTTCATATATTTTGTATATTACCATATCGCATAGTCGAAGGCGTGATATCGATGCTACGAACGAGACTCTCGCCTACTACATCAAACACACTGCAGATTCAGGAGCTAATGGTGACTCTGGAAGACCAGAGAATCGGTTGAAATTGGTTTATCTGTCCTCTGCATTTTTTTTTTTTTTTGAAATCCTTTATTTTATGTCGGTTATGGGGTACCATACCCAGTCAAAAATCAGTCTAGGGCTGTTGAGCCGGATCGAGTGAGATAGAGCCAATCGGCTTTATCGAGGGACATCGAGTAAAAATAGCCAAGTCACAAAATAAGTTCTTGGCGGCCTTACATATGCAAACTGTGAGATGCTTCGCTTTGACTTCGCTAAGAAAATTCTGAGCGTATCGAGGGATTTCTAGGCAAAATGAGATTGTGAGATTGAAAACTTCAGTAGAAGGCATTCATTTCCCTTCTCCATCATTTACATATAATTGTGGCACTTACACACGACGTGTGGCAGACCCTTTTCTTTCCCTACCCCCAGCTTCTCGTACTTCTCATAAGTACTTACTTCTCTTTTCCAGCCCTCCCCTGCTTCATTTATCCGTTGGCAAGGCTACAACTCTATGCAACTTCAAAGGTACGTGTCTCCTCCTTTTATTGCGTCATCTCACAACGTAGAGCTAACCAGTTGGTAGTTACAGGTTACCGTGGTGGCGGCACGGCCTGCGGTTTCCCTCATCATGCGCCGCCACTCCCTCACTTCGACACTCAGCTTTCTTCAAACTCACATAGACATTCCATCTCGGAGGTTAGGACCACGGGCGTGCATCTAGTTTGGTATGTACTTAATTGATTGTCACCAAACTATCGCTAACTATGTGAAATCGTTGCTAGCCAGCTCACGCATAGAAAGACAGTACAAGCTGCTAGACGTAGTTGGTACAGTAGGTAGTATTAGACTAGTAGTTAGAAATATATGTGCCTATATAAATTCCAATATATGCTTTTTTAATATCTACAAATTCATTGAAAGTGCTTCAACAACCAGAGATATAACTAGATTTTGACTACGTTAGCACTAGATGTTGCTATACCTGCCATTAAATTAGCATCTTGGCGAATGAGACTTATTCTTGGCACTGGATTGGACTCGACATGCTTAGATATCACTCGTAAAAAATCGTTATATTCCAGATTTTCGTGGGATATCGAGTGATATCTAGTCTTCGATCTCACTGGATACCGCTTGAAATCCCTAGACCGATTTTTGACTGGGTACCATATATCACGACACTGTAGCGTCTACTTGTGGAGTACAGTGTAGTAAGGAATGTATAGTAAAAGAGAGGTCAAAATCTAGCATAGATGTGTCCATCGGCTATATATAAAGAGATCCCCGGGATGTGGTACCAGGGCACGGCACCAGGGGGAGGATAGTATCACAGGCATCTCGCGAGGAGCGCACACCGTGGTATGGTGTGGTGTTGGCACTTGGGCCAATGCGGTAACGCTGTAGTTGTCTGAGCTGGTGTTGTGTCATCCTTCCGTCCTCTGCATTAAAGATAGATATCGCTCACGAGAAGTCACTTTAGTTAGACTTGGCTAGGGAGGTTGGAGTAGAAGTCAAGTTAATATTTCATCAGTGGAATGTCAGATATTAGCGCTGATTTTATGTAATACATCTTGACGTACACCACATCTAAGCGCTCATGTGGCCACGCCATGTCGGAGTACTGACAAATACTTGCATACGCAGATCGATTGACAGTGCTCAATGGGGAGATCAGCTTTTAATCAGCTTAGTATGAAACAGTGTCGATAGGCTGTGGGCTGCTGTGGGAGGCTGTACGAAGTAAGTACATCATACAGTAGAGGCTGTGTTTCGCGAACCACTCGGACATAAATAGTCATGCATCATGATTGCAGTCTGACGGTCAGAGGCCAGCACCCTTTTCCTGCTCATATACTATACCTTCTCCGGCAACAACGTCAAACGATAGATGGACTCACTGTGTAGTGTTCCTCTAGGGAGTCAGAGACAGGCATTGATCGTGTACGTTCAGGACTTACAGAACCCGCCTTAGATTGTTATTCATATACTATATGCGCATTATTAAGGGCCCCGAGGGAGATATGCCAGTCTTGTCGCAATCCCAGTGGTCCTAAATTTATT
Source organism: Cyathus striatus (assembly GCA_025738555.1). Taxonomy (NCBI): domain Eukaryota; kingdom Fungi; phylum Basidiomycota; class Agaricomycetes; order Agaricales; family Nidulariaceae; genus Cyathus; species Cyathus striatus. Next base: position 233,253 of record JAOVFP010000001.1, read on the forward strand.
CTCTCCAATCTAAGAAGACCTTCATATACACATCGCAACAGTGCCATTCCAACTGGTGCGGATCGTGACGTGGCAGAGTCAAATCTATCCTACGCGCAATCAGAGATATCCCACTTGGATAAGGAGATTAACCGACTTCAACAATCTTTGGAAACACTGAGGAATCGACGCGATGCACTACAGCATTTTGAATTACAGGAACAAAGTCTATTCTCTCCTATTCGAAAATTGCCTGCAGAATTGCTACGTCAGATATTTCTTCAACCTCACCTACACTCCAACCGCATTTCTATTTGTTACAACCCACATGAATTTATTCGAACGGCCACTCTCTAGATGGATACGCCAATGCGGTCGAAGACCTGAAAGACATGCTGAAGTCTCGGCTCTCACCTGTTCATCCTGAACAATCAGAAACAGTGGACCCTGGCGCTGGCGGGAATTACGGGGGACCCATCCTCACGGTCGATACCTATTTAGACCATTAGTTATTATAAGTATTACGATAGCTGGTTAGTCAGTTAGGAGTATACGGCATGGCTACAAAGTCGATAGCACAGTGACATTTGCTGGTAGGATCTCCACTCATGTCCAGAATTGCAAGATGCACCAGATCTGAAGTAATTTAATAGTGCAAAGCATGTGTAAAGTGGCACTGGCTGCTGCTCAGCAAAAAGTGAATGCGAAAAACTAACAATTGTCTTTAAATGCAACATTCCAAAATATGATTATGTACATTTTAGCTTTGGAAAATGACTACTATGTAGTACAGATCGACGATACACCATTGAATCAGTATAAAAATATGAACACTCAATCCCAATTTCGGATGCGGGGAATCGAACCCCGAGCTGCCGCGATCCTGGTTCAGAGCCGTTGAGAGGCGGCAATGTTAGCCATTACACCATATCCGAGTCGTATGTTACTATGGGGTGGGCACCTGTTTTGCGGTCTGCTCATAGGGGGGATCTTGAGGACATCAAGTAGCTCAACTTATTAACTTCAAGAGAATCAATTGACTGTAATCATCAGGACTGGCGGCTTGAATCGTATCATCATAATTTTCTAAACTTAACGCGAGTTGACAGTATGCCGCAAGTAGCAAGCAGTACGTTACTCAGACCACTGTCTATCCGAAATACAAAATATCGAAAGTCTTAACCTCCCTCGAATCCTACCAGCCAATCGAAATCAGAAATCCACACGTCCAAAAGCTATAGTCAAAGGACAAACGAACCTTCAATCCAATAATTCTCTCCTCATCAACCAACACCGCCTTATAATCGAACACCTCTTTCGAAGTCGTAAGGATATAAGGTAGACACGAAACCACAGGCTCCAAAAACGCGCTCTCGGAATCCGAATCGCCAGGAGTGATTGTACTAGGATGTATAACGAGCTCCCAATCTCGTAAGCTCCGTTCATCGATAGAATTGTGAGAGATCGCATCGCGAACTCTCCCCTTTCCAAAGTCTAATACCTCGATATGCCGACCACCAGAGACAGAGACCGGAGGTGTAAGACGGACATAACGAGTCCCGCTAGTGGTTGTTATATACTCGGATATTTCTTGTGCGTAGGTGAACCATCGGGTTATGTTAGGACCCCAAGTTGACCAATGTACTGTGAATTCGTCAGGGTTGGGGTGGGTTTCGTTGGAGGATGACATCGATAGACCGTTGTCTATTATGTAGTTGTGTTCTACTGCTGAACTGGTTCGGTTGTTCATAGACGTTGGGGTGGCTGAGAGGGAGGGCGATAATGTTGGAGTAGATTGTGAACTCTCTGGATCAGATACCTCAAGAACCAATTCGACTTTCTGTCCCCCTTCACCCTCGGAATCATTCCCAACCCAATTTAAAACAGAAAAAACACCCCACTCCAATACCTCCTCCCTCTGAACCGGCTCCTTAGAACCACGCATAAAAGCCTCTAGGGAAGGCAAAACGAGCCCAAGAAGCATATCCCGATGTACCACAAAAGCGAAACTCTCGAACGGCCGTTGGTCGAGTACGTAGCAGGTGTCGATCGTAAAGAGAATAAGGGCGTATTGCACGCGGTTTCTGAAGGGGAGACTGTATGATGAGGTTGTAAGAGGGGAAGGAGAGGAACAAAGAGGGGATGAGGGATCGTGTGGACTAGGTTCTCCGCGGGCTATGAAAGTGGATACTTCGATGCTATCGTTTAATTGTGGGAGGAAGAGGGTTTTGAGTGGCTGCAGGGGGAGATTTTCATCGGTGAGAGAAGTGGAAGAGGGAGGGACGTAGTAAGCGTCCAAGCTGAATTTATTGGGGTTCGGAAGGATGAATATGTCGTGTCGGAGGAATACGGCGCCAATGTTTGATACATGTGTCGGTTTCTACATCATACATCAGATATATAATTGAAAAAAGAAAGAAGAGACGTGCGAATTTGAGGAGGCCAGACTTCCAGTTGTACACGTACATCAGTGGGCGGTGGTCCAGCGATTGAGGGTAATCGATACATAGAATAAGTGTGTCACCACTAATGTCGATCGTAATGCTCGGTGCGCCTTGATCAATTTCTACATTGCATACATGGATGATGGGTTCGAGAGCGTGGGGGTGTGGTTGGTTGGAAGGCAAATGGAGGAGGTGGATGTCGAGGCCTGGTGGGAAGTGTGTTGTGCTCGTTCTGCTGTTGCAGTTAAGCTATTGGGAAGTTGGGGAGGGATAATGGAAGAGCGGGCTTACTAGCATAGTAGAGCCATTAAATCGTTCTCGTCGATCGACAAGCCGAAGTCAGCTACCAGCTTCCCCACCGATATCATTTTCCATAGAACTTCTTCCTCCTGAAGACGGGGTAGAGAAGCATATTGAATAGCATGAGTCCCATCCCGACGAGTCCCACTACCAAGAAAATATGCTGTACGAGTAAGATCGTAGATCTCCGTAGACGGGAGTGTTACTTCTATATTGCGAATGAACTTGTAGCTGAAAGAGTTCCATGCACGTTCACGGTCTTGGAGTAATGAGAGACGTTTTGATATGGGGACGCGGTCGTGGGGAAAGTCTTCGACTCCTGCTTTGTCTTTTGCGAGAGCGTATTGGAGTCGGGGAGTGCTTGTGATTGTGTGGTGGAGGAAGTGGGATGTCAGTGTGCATGCAAGTAGGGAGCGCGTCCGGAGGTGAGCGAGGATGTGGATGATAAGTTCGAGTGGGAGCGTTGTGAGGGTCGGTTTTGGAGGCATTGGGGAGAGGATGGGTAGGAGAAGAGGAAGACATGGCGAGCTTGGGGCTGGGTGGATGGATGGACCTACAGTTGTAAACCAAGTGCAAACATGGTTGAACGCGGATCGTCGTTCCGAACCTGTATGTGGTGATATTTGTCGATATGTGGCAGGATGGTGGTTCACAAACACAGCAGTGAAATCAGCGCTTCAGCCAAGCTTCTGCTGGTTTTTTTTCCAAGTTTTTCCAATCATATGTATATCATTTCACATGTACTCTGTCGTATAAACGCTACCCGTTCACATTTTATTATGTGCGGTGCGATTTTGACTTTCACTACTTACTCAGGTCATATTCCTGTGGTTCCGCAAGCTATTTCGCCGGTTATATATATGGACTCATTGTGCGAAGGCGCTTCCAGTTAATTTTTACTGTGGCTTGTAGCTTCCGAAAAATGTTATCACCAGTGTGGTTTTTGTTGAATATAGCGATTATAGCTAAACCATGAATGACTTATGTCAGCACCCACATTGAAGCTTGAATATCGAGTCTTACTGTTGTCTCTACCGTTTGGGATAACTTTATTGACTATATATATATTGGTTATATATGATATCTTAAAACTTCTTAGGACGTGATTTTAATACTATACCTAACTAAGATGCATTACTATCACCCACATCAACACATTCCACTAGAATGGTCCGAACGGACATCGTATACGATCAAAACGGATGATGGTTTGTTGATTCCTCATATCTGTTTTCATCGAATAACTTAGTCTATCTATTCGCGTGGAGGCTCTGTTCTTTGATCTTTACGATGAATTACTATGGTCTCTGGCACAGGGATGCATACCAACCGATCAGAGTGCTCAGAACCATTGCATCTCGCCCTATCTACGCACCTCAGAGTGTCCCGGAACTGCATAGCACCAACTCCTTGATCTGATCTGTAGTTTATGAGTTTTCGGATCCTTGTGGTATAAGGCATAACAGCATCACATTTGCATACTGTTGTACGACGTCTCCAGATCCTCTCTGAAAACATCAAAGCCGCCACAAAACTATGGCGAAAATTTCTCTAACAAAGGCATACCTTCTTGCAGCTCACTGCGAGGTAAGCTTAGCTGGTAGGTAATGGAATTCACAGCAGTTAATTCCTTGATACCAGGCATTAGCATATGGTAATGCTTCAGTACTAGCTGCAATATAAGCCGTTACTAACTCTTAACACAGGTCTCTTCCTCTGCCTCTTTGGAGTGACACTGTACTTGAAATTCAATCCCACTTATAATAAGGGAAGAAAGGACAATCATACATCGGTAATTATATCTCTATGTCTTGGTGTCAGAAGCGATTGAATGATCAATACATTGAAGGTCATGATGAGCATTTCGGCCATTATGTTTTTTACTGCCACATGTCATCTTGCTATTAATTGTTATCGCCTTCTTCTAGGCTACGCTGATGAACGTCTCGCTCCCTCTAGACCAGCTGTATATCTTAGCAACCACAAGACTTGGCACTATACTCTAAAAGATATTCTTTTTTGGGCTCAACAAACTCTTGGTAGTGCTGCGGCGGTGAGTTCCAGTTTACATGCCTCTATTGTAATGTTTTAAATAAACTGTAGATATATCGTACATGGGTACTATGGAGCTATGACTGGAAGGTGGTCGTTCTGCCAATTATATTACTTACAACGAATATAAGTATGCTCTTCTCGCATGTTATCCATGTTCTAGCAGTCGCATGCTTACATTTGTGAATAGTTACCGGCTCCCTCATTTCCGCCGCATATACTAAAGAAGTATTCAATGTTGTTGTGTCAAACAGGTTGATCACAACATACTACTCAGTTGCCTTTGTTTTGAGTGTTATCACTGTTGGACTCATGAGCTACCGGATCTGGATTACACACAGAAATGCAGCCGATTATCATGCTGGGGAAGGAACACTAATCTCAATTATGTGGATTTTGATAGAGTCTGCTGCTCTTCAGATAATAACGGAATTTATACTTTTGGTTCTTTCCTTCTTACAAGAAAACTCTCGATATATTGTACTTGAATGGATTACACCAATTGTTGTATCTTCAGCTAGCAGCACAAATATTCATGCATTTTTTAACACTCAGTTTGGATGTAGGGTATCACATTCAACTCAATTGCTGTCCACATGAAACTCCAGTCTCTCGGGGGGGCAGGAGAACAGATGAAGGATACAAATAACCCTGTTCAGACTATTGGAAGTATACCTCTGCATTGTAATAAAATAAATGACACCAAAGAAATTGAGGATGAATTATCAAGTTCAAGAAGGACATCTGAAAGTTCCATATGACATATTGAGATGGTTCCTCATAGGCAAGTTTCAGGGGAGTGCTACATTCATTAATATGCACAATTACTCTATATTTTAAAGTACCTAGTTTAGTGCAATGTAGTGTAAATGTAAATATTAATAATAAAACTCACACCATGTATGCTCACTAAGAAAGTGCTTGGTGGGTAAGACTCGGATGCAAGGTGCTTCTGGGCAAAGTAAAGTAATGAGGAGTTTTCAAAGACTGATGTTCAAGATGAAATGCGAGCTTAGCAAACACTTTGATGCGTGTTTTGATGCATGTTCCTTAATCTTGGACTTAGCACGGGCTTATGACTTCTCGCTTTCATTGCACTCAGAATTGTTGAAATAAATGATGCATCGACGATGACGATGATACATTTGGCCTCAAAGCACGCAAGGGGAGGAAAGCATGAGGCAAATGGATAAGTAAATACAGTATATAGTATACTACTTAAATACATAGAAAGCGGAGCACAATGTCTGTAGAATACATAAAAAGGTATAGTAAACTATCTAAAAGCATATGTGGAGGCGGCATGGAATGATAATCATTGTGACATTTGAATAGTTAATATAATTCTACAAGAATCTCTTTGCTCACACAAATACAAATGCAAACTGCTAGGTGGTATTTCTCGGGGCACAGGAGACTGCCCTCATACTACTCTACTCTACCTATTAAATATCATACAGAACTACAGCTAGAGAAACTATATAGTTGATACAAATACAGTAATTTACACATTAGCTAAGCAGTAAGGTAGATGTTTAGACTGGATACAGGTGTCTGGGATGGACCAGAGTAAATCACGGATACACAAACATATGAGTGCCAAGAATGTGTCCATATGGGAAGATAGCAAAGGACAATAACTTGTTCTGCAGGAAGAATGCTCCATACAGAGGCATGATGCCACACACTTTGACATGTGGAAATGGGAACTGCTGAATCAGCCTGCTGGGAATGCCAGTTCTCAGGCCTGGCCAGGTGCCTATGGTGTGCTGATGCACAGGATGCACAGTGCTGGTACAGTGTGGTTAGATAGTGGCATTTGCCATGAGTCTAAGTCCTCATGCCTTTTCCTATAATGCGATAACATATGACTTAGATATCCTATTATTAGAATAGACATGTGCTTAGCTTGATCTCTGGCCTTACTGGTAATTATTTCCCACCAATGTCAGGAATAAGCTCTGACCTCAGTATTTTTATTCTTAGACACTTTCCTACTTAGGCTAGTTATGTCCCTTATTAGTGCGAATCATTCCCACACTAGCTAATGGTCCAGGACCTCTACCTTAGCTACTAATTACAACCCAGATATATTATACCGTTTGTAAGTAGTGTGTAGAATATAGAAATAATATTTTTATAGTAGGTAGAAGTACGCTAGGTGTATTAATTTGTCAACATTTAATTATATTAGACTTCAACTGTGATACTATGGATCAGCTTTAGTGTAAAGTTTCTCTGGGGCTAAATAAATTGTAATGTCATAGTAGGTTTGGATGACCACTGCCCAAGCCCCAAAGAGGAGCAAAATGAAGGCAGAGGTACATTATCACTCAAAAGGAATGTAATGGATTCCTTTTCAATAATATACTTTTATGTATCACTGCCAGAGACATACGAAGGGAGTAAGAAAAGGATGGAAGTGCCTGCACAATTGTGTCAGTATGTTGGTTCATGGGTGAGGGAAAAAGAGAATGTGGAGAGATGAAATGAAACAAGAGATAAGAATGAAAGAGAATAGGGGTATGTAGAGATCTGAGAAAGAAAGCAGATGGGAAACTAGGAAGGCAAGATGGGCATAAGAAGCAATGTAAGTGAACAGAAGGAAAAAGGGAGGATGAAGATCAGATATGGAAACTAAAAAGAACAAATGTAGAAAGGAAGATAGATAGAAATCAGTGCATACCACACATACCCCTCAACTCCCATTAACTACTTCCCATTTACATCTTCAGAATCAACCCTATCTTGACTCCCAAGAATGATGCCAGTAACCCCATTATGAAGATTTGCTTCTTAGATGGGCTGGATGAGGTATGAGGGTTGGGAGGTGTAAGATGGTTCAGACTTGATGTGTCCTTTGTAGGTAGTGTTGCCACAGCTTGGCTTCTATCAGCTAATGGCTTTTTGTATCTTGGCTTGAAGCCGAAATGAACAGCTACAGCTTGGCTTCATCAGCTTTGGCTAGCTAATCAGCTAAGCTGTTGGCTAAGTTACCTATTTCTCTTTAGTTTCTAAACAAATGTCATAATAATAGAAAATGTAAGTATTCTACTTAAAATACACTGCAAAGACATATGCAAATAGAGAATTAAATATTTACTACAACTGAATATTTGGCATTAATGACATTGTAGCTCAAAATACTTGGAAACAATGAAGCATGAGGTGGAGGATTATGTAGTTGCAGTGCTGTGAACCTGAACTTAATTAAAGTCACACTAGATCACAGCATTGTCATGTGTTGCACATCATTATGCATTAAGTCAATGTTAAGTAGAAAGTTTGGAAGTAGTTTGCACACATAACTGAACATATTTCAATATAATGACATTTTCCAACATTTACAGTTGTATATACTTACAAACAACCAAAATGTGCTGACAAAATCACACAACATATAAAATGTGAGAAATAGGTAGATAAGCCGCTGGCTTAGCTGGCTTTTAGCTGCAGCGAGCCACTAAATTCTTACCCGTCCCTCAAATGAGCCCTGAAGCCATGAAATCAGCTTGGCTCAGCTTATTTTCGGCTTGGCTTAAACGGCTAGCGGCTTTCAGCCGAGCCGTGGCAACACTATTCGTAGGTGTTATAGGTTTATGCTGACATGTTGTCGACGACGACGGGGGCTGCGAGGGCCTAGGGACGATGAAGATGGTGGCAAGAGGTGGACGAATGACACATTGCTTTTATTAATGTTAGCGTAATGTCCAGCAAGTACGATGTCCTCTCACTCACTAGGTGTCTTTGGTCGTATAATTGTCCGCTTCGTGAGGCGTCGACGATACAAGCAAAGTTCTCATTCACCTGGTGTCGTAGTGTGCCAAAGGTACGTCGAGCAACTGAGATCATCCCAGCCCCCACCCTCCAACTTCAAATGAGCTCCGACTTTCGATTGACCAGAACCCTCAGCTATTCGTCGAAGGCTCGTATTGCACCCCTGAGGGCTGGTAGAGCCACGCCTTCTTTCCTTTAGGCGGGTTCCTGGGCATGACGCTCCGACGGGGGTTTTGAAGAGAGAAGAGTGCGACGCATGGTTGGTTGAGGCTGAACATGGGAGGAAGGCGGTGAGGATGGACATATGGATGGTCGGTGCGCATATCAACATGTCACGTGCATGTTTGTTTTCCCCCTTCAGCTCAGCGCTCAGCGCTCAGCATCCGCAAGGACCACAACAGAACATATACCCGACACTAAAATAATCACAGCTTCCACAACAGGTCCTCGTCGTCATCACAGTACCTTAACAGAGATAGATTCCATTGCATTGCGTGGACAATGCTCTCGGCTTTGTGAAAGCCTATCACACAATTCCAACTGATCCGCAGCTCAATTTCCAATCAATCGCAACATCACATCGCTCATCATATACTTTGTGTGATTCATTCCGTTGACTTGCTTTACATAGCTCCGGCGTTGTCTAGCGTCGGCGGAAAGAAACGGAGTTAAAAAATCTTCTGCTCCTATCAGGCTGTCCATAATCGTATTATCCATCATTATTAATATCTACACTGGTATATATCATCGTATCCGAGTCGCACCGCCTGGCGTCTACGTACTGTAATTATATTCATATCAATTTTTAAGATTACATATCGGTCGCAATCCCCATTTGTACTACGTAAGCATACAAAAAGTTTTCTACTCCAGATCTACGGAATAAATAATAGCACACTTCAGTGGTCGCTGCAAGTACAAGGGGTAGAAAACTCCAGGCAAATTTACGTTACGATTAGACAAATGTACTGCCTGTACCAATGTTTGAAGCCACAATCAATGTAAGTATTTCCTTAAGTTAGCGCACTCTCCAGCGGATCTCCTGTGCCGAGGAGACTCGAGGGCAATCTAATGTAGTTGGTGGACGATATGGTGCGTATGAAACGGAAGATAGCAGCAGGGACTGTCAATGCAATGATCAACCATAGCGCTCAGTGCTATTGAATTGTACTATAATTCATCTTCAACAGGAAGCACTTACGCAACTCATCTACCCTTTTATGAAATGTTACAGATACAGTCAACTCTGTACTAGTACATGCTGTGTATATACATACTCTGCAGTATTTAATACATTTTCGGATCCACCAAGTCGGTTGGCGGGGAGTTATGTATTACATTCTAATATGCCATAGTACAAACTATTTTGGGAGGGCAAAATACATAACTTTACGTCTTATAAGGCTCCTGTCAATCCTTTTGTACGGAACCGACTTCAAACCACCCTTATATGTATATACAACTGATATTTTATCACAACAGAGGCATGTTTCAGTATTAAATTTCATAAACACGACATGGTACTCTTAGGTTTTATCCCGGAGCCTGCTGGAACGCACTCAAATAACCATACCACCACTTGACACATCAATGCCACCTGCATATTCCATCGAAATCCCATCATATAGTTTGATTCACTTGGAACTGCGTTCACTTGGTAGCATGAAATGTACATAATTCTAGTCTACAGAAGAATACACTGCCATTAAAAGAGGAGGTAAATTCCAAGCAAAATTCCAAGCAAAATTACCAATCGGTAATCATCAAAGCCAACTACACCGTCTGCACCAATGCGCGAGATTACAATCAAGGTAGGTATTTGTTCAAGTTAGCGTACTCTCCAGCAGATTCCCAATGACAAGGATCGAGGGCAATCTAATGCAGATGGCGGACGAGGTGGTGTGTACAGCATGGAAGATGTAAGCAGGGATTGTTAATGCAATGGACATCGATAACAAGGCGGGCCGACAGTTTTTGACGGTACGCACGGTACTGAACGGTACTCGATGTACCGTGCATGTACCGTGCAGTACTGATTAGTACCGTAAATGTACCGTGCATACCGCACATACCGCACAACAGATACTAATTTATGGTATAAATTGTAACCTAAATAAGCTATGTAAAATTAATTAAATACTTATTATTATGCTATAACACTCGTTAATGAGGGTATAATGTATGGGTTATCAAGATTCTTCTTGCATCTTTGCCCTCATATACCCAATGAATTTAAGTATAGTAGTGTACTCATAGTATAATTAGGTATTGCTGCTGTACAATTGAGCTTACCAGACATAATACTAATAATTATAACATTTCTCATCAATTAAAACGCAAAAATTCGAATTAAGATTTACTTGGAGAAAATTGTAAGTTTCATATATTGTAATGACATGTATTTATTCAATGTAGTACCGTGCATAAGTACCGTGCATACCGTGAAAGTACCGCGCACTGCTACAATGTACCGTACAAGTACCGTACACATCAAAAACCACGTACCGTGCAGATACCGTGCACAAAAATCTGTACCGTACAGTACCGTTCATCAACAAAATACCGTAAATTGGTACCGTGAAGTACCGTGCATGTACCGTGCGGTGTTGTAAATGTACCGTACAACAATTTTCATGTACCGTGCAGTGTCATCAATGTACCGTGCAGCATTAGTGTATTTATGTCAATAAATTAATTGCACTTCTTGTGTATGTACTTCACTCTTACCCGCCCTCCCACTCAATATGCTTATCAATTAAGTATGTTGCTCATTAATGCCGACCTTCCCGCCCATCGTTTCCCACGCCTCCGCTTAACAATTATGTTGCTTAATTGATGTCAACCTCTCCGCTCATTGTTTCCCACGCCTCCGCTTATTAATTTCCTGCATGACAACCTTCCCGCCCATCGTTTCCCACGCTCCCGCTAATCATATTCAGTCCCCTGCCCGCCCCTCTTCTCAAAAATTCCCACGGTATTTCCTTTGCTAAATACTCGCCCTCAACATTTCCCATGCATTTTAGTGTTGCCCGCTGCTGCTTATAGCTTCCCATGCTTCACCATCTCATCAGTTCATTGTTCCCCACCCTCCGCTTTCATTTTCCCACACACATATTGCTCATTCTTGGACTTTCCCTTAAATTATAACTGTAGGTTGTAGGATTCACTGTACAAAAGTATTAATTATTCCACAGTAGAAATTTGAATTATTTCGCATTTTCATATGATTACCCATTCTTATAATACCTAAGGTGCACCATAATGTATAAAGCGAAATATATTACATATATTACAAAAAGATTCAAGAGAAAATATTAAATATTGAGCTAAATAATGCGAAATTACTTGCTCACTGTTGAGCATGATGATGAGGAGGGTGTTCATCAACACATCACCCATCAATATGTGCAGCGGCCTTGAGGAAAGTGAGTTTGATGGCATTGATGAATGTCAATGACAGCAATTGCAAACATTGACAAAGGTGAGAAGAAGCGTGGGAATTTTTGAACAATCCAAAACGTTGAAGGAAATGACGGGCGGGGAGCCGGACAAAGGGGAGATAGGAGAGTAGTGTAGAGTAATTTTAAAACATTGCAGGGTACTCTTCTTTATTCAATATATAATGCTACTTGAATAATGCTCTATTTATATTTGAATTTTCTCCAATGATGTACCGTGCATAACCACAAATGTACCGTGCATAATGAGAAATGTACCGTGCATAACCAAAAATGTACCGTACATTGTACCGTGCATACCGTAAATAGTACCGTACAATTTTTGATGTACCGCACAGTACCGTGCAGTGTACCGTGCAGTACCGTCAAAAACCACTAGCCCATAACAAGGCTTGATGCTATCGAACTGTACTATGACTCGTACTGCACAAAACTAGCGGTGACTAAGCGACGTGCACTGAGTGATGTAATCTACATGTGAGGTCCTGAGCTTACATATAAATACACCACGAGACAACAGTGTGGTAACCTTCATACAACCCAAGTGCGACATAAATTCATTATGACAGACAGTGACATACAAATCGATCTTTTAATCGAGTACACTGAGGACACTCTGATGTACACCAGAGTTTACGGTGTGTAGCTTTATGCACCTTCTCCATTTCTTACTCTTATAAACTGACGTTTCAGCTGCCATTATAACTTTCCTCGTCTATGATATCATATACTGTTTCTTTGATGAGGTACTAGTATCCACATTTTACATTGTCACTTCGATAAACCTGCGAATAATTATAGGTGAAATACATTTGGTGGTCAGATAACTATAACAAAATTTGAAATATATCTCACAGTATACTTCATTAATTTTCTAGTGGAATGAAATGGTCAACACCCAAGGTACTTTATATAATCACACGCTATTATATTCCCCTATATATTTTGTAAGGTTCATTCTACGAATGAATAAATAACTTCTTTAATCTTTGACTCTACAGAATCTGGGAATTAACTCGTATTAACATTCACATTCAACTCCAGCAACCCTAAAACTGAAAACTGAACTTTATAGCATCATATACGAACTTATTTCGAAATTTGTCAACAAATGTTAGTAATTCCGACATGTCTCTACTGTCTGTCAAACTAAAACGGTGTAATTAGTTGTAGTTATATAATAACTATTGCACTTAATGGAATCTGACGCAATCTTGCAGTTGTCGTGCGACGATATGGTTCGTTGGATGGTAAGCAGTGCATGGACCAATCTTCTTAATTAAGATTACCACAAGCCACATAGTGGGGGGATATATTGGACTGCAACCGACATTATCTTTGCATTTCGAGTTAGTGCGTGTTATGGAAATAGAAGACGAAGTGAGCATCTCCATTTATCTATGATAATCATGGAATATTACTAAATAACAATTATTAGTGGTTTTTTTTCTAGCTATATCTCTATTTGGTCAGTTATAGTGCTATGTGTTCATCATTACTGACACATATGAAATATACTAGTACAATTCTTAGTTTGGTTCAGATAACTATCTTTCAATTGTTGAATCCCTAACAGGCAACTCTAGTTACTACTAACCACGAATATGTTGAAAGCCATAATAGCATCCGAAAATACTTTTATCATTCCGGGATACGGCATATGCTTGGAAAAAACAAATCCATACAGTGCATATCCTCTCCGATATTTGAACACTCTTTATTTTGGATACACTGCTGCATTTCATAGTACGTTTAATATATGTATCACTCCACAAGAAATTATTAATTTCCTTGCAACAGTTATTTTATTCTTTCTAACGATCATTAAGCTAGGAAAAGAGACAATTCTCGCTCACGGGGGGCTGAGGAATCTTCTAAGAAATGAAAGAAGTACCTTTCCTATCATTACGTCATTTATCCGGGATGGAACACTATATTTTGCAATCGTCTTTTGTAAGGGATTCTTGGCAACAACTTCACATAATCTACTGATATATATGTAATGCAGCATATACAATAATTATGATGTGGTTTTCGCTGAACAGCTTTGCTCCGAGCAATCGCACTATCATCTATTTGGACCCGTAATTTCCTGTCCTACATTGTTCATTTCTTGAATATTTATATATGCTTCTAGGTGGTACGATGCAATGATGTCATTTGCGGTAGGTTCAATGTATATATTATCGATTCATATTGATATAGCTCTAGGGATCACGACTAATACTGAGTCTGCGAAAAATCTCGGATGTTAACGGAAGTGCAAGTGCACCAACGGTGTCTAGATCTATTTTTTTTGCCTAATCAGAGCTTAGGACAACAGACATGCTTCAGGATTATGTGTAAAAACATAGTATCTATTAGTTGACTAAAGCTACTCCGTATAGTGCTTAAGTGCTTGGGTATAAATTAGAAGTAATGAATATATTTAAGTGTGTATGCACAAGGAAACTACTGACCTTCAGCAGACGCTTGACCTTGGTTCAGTGCAGCTGACAAGACACATGCTCTACGGTTTCAAAATACGGGAATAGGGTCTCTCCACCCGTTCAACTTAAACTACATTTCTCCGCCTTAAGTCCTTTGCAGCAGCAGGATGAGATATGTATACAATGGCAGAACCAACTCTTGTCTTTGTGCGTTGTCAAGACCTCTTCAGCTCAAGGACTTAACTCCCAACAGTACTATCTACCAACTTCATGCAAGCATTCCTGTTATCCATCAATTCGCTTCGAGTGTAAGTACCAAAATCTCTATTCTGTCTTTGAGATACTTATATTCTGAATGCCCTAAACTATGGAAAGCCGGAGCACCACGCTCAAAACCATCAATATAAATCAAATTCCGCGCTTCGGCAAACCATATGCCGATTTATGATCTAGATTTACAGCGCTTTGCATATCGATATAGACCTACGATTTTCTTAGTACACATCTGAGTTCCACCGGCAGCATGATCCGAGCCAGTCTGCTGGTAGGATCAACAGGCTATTCCTTAAAAGGGTTATGACGTCGTGGACGCTTACTGTATGACGCTCGACGCGCCAGTTCTCAATCATCTGCGGCGGTCTCAAGCAATATGTCCCTTAGTCGTTGGAGACGATGAGCACCGAGGTTTGAGAACGCCACCACATATTGGCATAAGTACCTAGCATTAGTAGCTCGAGCTTCATAGGAGAGATTGTCAATATGTCTCATAATGCAATCAGTACTATCCAAACCCGAGACCACCTCCAGCTCATCCTCAAGATCCTGTACAACCATATCCTCCTTATTATGCCCATAATTCTCCAGAAACACAGCATCTCTTCCGATATACACCTCCCCACATCCTGCAACCTTATCAGCAATTTGTTCCACCTCATTTTCTTCACCACCACGAGCAATATCTCCCATTTAATCCAGCTATGTTTCATAACTACGCTCTCCAGGCCAACGGACCCATTATTCACGACCTTCGTGGCCCAGAATTGAACCCTGCCTAGGTGCAGGATGGGTGAGGAGACATAGCAGCGGTTGGGACACTGCAACGCGGTAGCGCAGTGGAGAGCAGCAGGGCAGCCAAGATCCAGTGGTTTGGCTGTGGATCCGGCAATGATGGCCGTATAACTCCGATGTATACTAACGAAATTTTAAGTCTATATCGATATGCAAAGCGCTGTAATTTTCGGTTGTGCTTTTTCGGTTACGAAATTCGGCTAAGGGCGGTCGGGCGTCGGGAGGCTTCGTTGGGGTTGCGACATGGGTGCTTGAGTATACTTGGAGCATACAGGAGCATAACCTCCAGCATATTTTTGATAGGTACCATATTATAAGTTAAATAAATTAAAGGAATGTGTGAGGTCTGTAGAGCAGACATTGTGCCCTACAAGTACCATGTGGGATGAGTTGACAGTGCGACAAGTTCTGCAGTGCAATCGCATGCAATCATGTGTTGAATGTGAAACAATTTCAACGCGTTATCATCTCTTCAACATGCTCTCCAACGCTCTCCATCTCTACTCCACTCGCCACAATTATCACCACTGAGACAACACCAAGGCCACTACAAAAATGTTCATAACACAGACTAAAGTATCTGAGAGAGCGCTCAACAGTGCATCAATTAGTTCACAACATTAGGGGAGTTCACACTTGGTGATACACGATACAGCTACAGTTATTTTGTAACATGTGCTAAGCTTTTCAGCAGGATTTGTAGTGTTTTGTAGTGACTGATCTATGGCAATGCGACAAAACAGCCAAGTTTGAACTACTCTATTGGCACCTCAAGATCTTATCACTCTCTTGTCAATATCTCAATATACCCTCTCCCTCTCCTTATATTCTCATTCTGTAGAGCAGGAAATTTGCTTGCACTGCAAAAACATGTTTTCATTTCATTTTACATCTCCACACATAATCCGCATGTATCCCTACTTAAGTACTTGTACCCACTTTCTTTTAATACAAGTTTGCTTCCCCCACTTTCTCTTTCTCTCGCAACTTCACTTAGATCCTGGAGGGATAGGCAGATGTCTTCCCACTTGCAACTCTTTGTATAAGAATTCCTTCAACCAGGAATATTCTTCCATACATTCAATCTTTGCGTTATACTCCAAACAACTTAATTGTCTGTTGGCTCCGTGAATTGATTTATTTATTTATTACTCACAGTTCACTATTTTAAGCACTGTATTCTCTCTCTTTTTTTACTTAAATACAGTGAAGTAACCATATCGCTTTTTATCTAAATAACTCATCTTCGTTCTCTGTCACTGTCTACAACATTCTATATCGATCTATTTGCTCCAGTTCATTGTACAAACTTTGCTCACTCAAATAGACACACCAGTGACTCGCATTTATATAAGTAGGAGCCTTCCCTAGTTATCCCCTGCAGGGTACACTGTACAGGAACTTTAAGAAACCGAGTGCAAAATATTACCGACCTCGAGTGCACAAATTAAAAACTTAAGTGAAGGAGACTTAGTGTAGACTCGAAATTGAAATGGGTACTGTGGGATTCATGAAGCAACCCATAGGGTTTTCTTATATTTCATTTTATTAATGACATTAGATCTATTAAAAGTGAAAGAAAGGTGGCAATTACTGTATTGTCTAATTACACATTAAATGGATACATTACTATTGCAGTGAATTATAAGATGTTAAACATTCTTGGAAGCACTATGTTGAATCTGAGAGTATTATATGAAGCTGAACACAAATTAGAGACAATTTTGGGCATAAGATTAAGGCAGAGTACAAATCAACAACTCATAAACACTGCATGTACAAGCAGAGCAGAAGAACATGTATGTGCAAATACGAAGGAAGCAAATCATGGGATAACGCTGGAATATAGAGCCCAGAAAAGAATGAGATTGCTTAAAGTAATACAGGAAGCAGAAGTCTGGTACATACAGCCTAAGGACTATGTCAAGAACACAATAACCAACGAAGCACTTTAATGATGGCTTGGGAAATTTATTCAGTGCGTGATGTTGACACATGTAGTCTTAAAGTAATGTTGGGAGTATAAATTAGAAGCAGATAGCTTAAGAGTAATACATAGAGCATAATATATTCGAAGCATCGGACAGCCTAAGAAGGTGATTAGAGTGTGAGGTTGTCAGAAATAGACACAGACAGCCTTAGGGAAATATTGGGGTTATAAAATTCGTGGTGTAGACCTTAATACTGATACAAAAAGCTTGTATTGATAATAGATATCCATGGAGAAATGCTGAAGTCATAAATTTGAAGCAGACAGCCATAGAGTAACACTGAGGGCATTTCTTCGAAGCAGTTATCATAAGAATGAAGTATAATATTGGGTTTCAGCCTTATTTTGCTTCCTTTTGTTAGGGTATACTAGCTTAGTCTATAAGTACAAGTATTATACCTCCACATTTCTACTTGCTTAATGTATTTAACTACTAGCCTACACTTTTTCTCATATGGAACGGGATGTTCTATACTTTAATATACCTTTACAGAACCTTATAGAATAGTCTCGCTTGCTGTAAAACATATGTGATGCTACTAGATACCATCATTTCATCGCTATATAGGCTTGATGTAGTTGATCAAAATAGATCATACCTTTTTTACAGTTAGCACTTGCAATCTGAGCTCTAAGTCAGCTAGTACCATTTCGACGCTACTAGACTCCTATGCTAATTCAAGACTTACTACATCGCTGCTCAACCATCAAGACTACGCTCTGATTATCCGTGATAACTACTTCATGCATCGCTTGTAGTTACCTCCAGTGGTACCCCCAGATCATTCAATCATCAAGAACGACTTGTCTAACTCATTATTGACTTAACTATATTCAGATAACTCCCTCATATCACGAACCCAAAGACCAGATACAAGCACTACTACTAACAATTGTATTCAAGGGAACTTTACACCCGTGTGGTATAGACACATGGTACATAACACCTGTTCGTGTTCATGCATACATTATGGTTAACTCCTAAAGGGTACTTTGAGACTTGAATGGGTGCATAACTTCAATCATGGTTATTGCAATATATCTTATTATGCAACTATCAACTCGTCAATAATTTGAACTCAAGACTAGAAGAATGAACATAATTACAGGAAAGTTGTCTACACAACATTGGTGTTCGGATCGATAATGGTAAAAGATGTTAATTCCGTGTTTATTCCATGGAAGCCATATAAAAATATTCAGTGGTGGTTCTCTTGTGCGAATGATATGGATAGGCTGCGATCGGTTGTGTAGTCCTTATTTTTGTGTGGTACAGTTCGAATGTGGGAGGGAAATGGGGGCCGTTGATCTAGTGTGAAGAGTATAAGAGTATCTTGCGCGTGGTTTCTAAATGGGTTTGAAGGTGTAGAAGGTGATGTAGGAGGGGAAGAGGAGGGGTAGCATGGAGTAGGTTCTCCTCAGGCTACGAATGTAGATACTTCGATACCGTGGTTTAATCGTGGGAGGAGTAATCTGAATGGGCGTGGGAGGGAATTTGATGAGCCTAGCTGAGCTACTAAGTGGGCTGAGTGGACTTTTCCGCCCGCCGCTGATATCAGCTCACCTCGAACACCTCGAAGTTGAACCTGGAGATGCAGTTTGGCCACAACGCCACGTATCATCGCTTCTCCGAAAGTGGTATACTAGTAACCAACCGAAGAATCTATGTATAGTGAGTTGTTGGATAAGAGACTGACAAGTCTCATCCCTGTTATCTCGAATAATCACTGTATATCATGGCGATTTGCTTCTCAATTTAACGTGAGTTACAGATGCCACCAGCTTATAAGGACCGTATACCGATTGCCATATGAACAGACATTAATCATACTGTCAAATATCAATGTACCCAAAATGAATAACATCAGAACTTTCCATCTCCCTCGAATCCTACCAATCGAAATCAGCAATCACACCACATCCCAAAGCCACAATTAAAAAAGACGAACCTTCAACCCAACAATCCGCCCTCATCAACCACCACTGCTTTATACTCGTATATTCCCTTCGAAATCGTACGTATGTAAGGTATATGTGAAATAATGGGTTCTGGGGATGTGCTCACTGATTCCGGATGGCCGGTCGGGAGAGATTATGTAATGAGCTCCTATTCACAATTTGCTGAATTCGTGTTAGGGGAGGAGCATAATGAGATAGCTTCTCGAACTGTCCCCCTTCCAAAGTCCAAAACCTCGATATGGCGCCGCCCTAGGATAGGAACCGAGAGACGAACATGATGAGTCCCGCTCATAAGTGTCAGCCAACCCCATCCTGGCTAGTCCACTCCAGAGAATGACACCGGTCACCGTGATACGAAGCTTTGCGTTGATAGGCGGTGGCACTTGGAGGGGAGGAAGAAGAGCCGTACGATGGTTTATGGGTCCTTTGTACGAGATGTTAGGTTCATGCTCAGGTGTTGTCGAAGGTGACGTGGTGAGGAGGACCCTGGAGAGATATGAAAGACGGCGGTGGTGGAGAGGAGGGCGGCGGTAGTTGTGAGGGCCACTATTAATGTGAGCACGATACGGCATCCTCTCATTCATGAAGTGTCTTGGACGTCGGGTTGGCAGCTTTGGTGACGAACTCCACCAGCGATGACCGTAATATCTAACCATCCGAATGTCTAGCGATAGTTGTCTTCCGGAGGTGTCTGTAGCTGCGATCAGCGTTAGCGCTACCCGTGTGGACGATACGAGTGAATTCCTTATTTACCTGGTGCCGAAGTGCGTCACGGATGCCTCAAGCAACCAAGATTCCCCTCCTATACCCACTTCCAATCGACCAGCCGTCAGCGTCAGTCCACTTCCAACAGCACAGGCATCAATGCTTAGACGCAAACCCCAGCTACGCGTTGCGTCGAAGGCTGTTGTATTGTGCCCCTATGTAGGGCTGGTAGGGCTCCTGGGCGTGAAGCTCTGACGGGGGATTATGAAGTGGGGGGAGGGTGGCAGGCTATCCACAGTGATAGATCTGCGAGGCTAAAGTTGGGGGGGCGGGTGGGATTCTGCGTGGGTTGACGTGTTCGTTGTAGATGTTGTTACCTACTAGGAGGATTGGTTGTCGGAGCTCTGGAGGCTGAGGCGACGAAAATGGGAGGAAGGCGGTGAGAACGTTGAATGCCATACTATTCTTCGACAAGAAGCGTCCAGGAATGG
The DNA here is from genome assembly GCA_025738555.1 of Cyathus striatus. Taxonomy (NCBI): domain Eukaryota; kingdom Fungi; phylum Basidiomycota; class Agaricomycetes; order Agaricales; family Nidulariaceae; genus Cyathus; species Cyathus striatus. Next base: position 253,905 of record JAOVFP010000001.1, read on the forward strand.
AAGAGCCTCCTCCAGTAACCGCGCTCCCACTTCCAATATCATACATTTCATCGACCCCAGCTCTGAACTACCTCTGTCAGCAATCCTGTACCAACCACATCCATCGAGTACCTTTCCAGCACAGAAGCACACCTCTACCCAACCAGCAGCATCGCTCGGTATTCATAGATACCCCACCTTCTCCTCGGCTCGATTGGTGCACTCCGCATTGGAATCTGTTGGACTGCCCGGCTACTTGCCGTCATTCAGTTCGGCGTGTGCGGTTCTGGCGGTGGATTTGAACGTTACGTGGAGAGGCGATGTAGGTAGGGGAGCTCTTCTTCCGATGAGACGAGAAAGGGCGAAGACTGGAGAGGCGGCCGATTGGTTTTGGACTTTGGAGAGTTAAGAATGGCAAGTCTTCGTCTTCTCGTCTACGCGCGACAAGCCGGGAGCCCACTCGAGCCTCGAGTTTGAATGGAGAGAAAAAAACCTTTTACAGCAATGAGAGGCAAGTTGAAATTCAGGACAAGCAACTTGATCAGCAACGAACATCTGATGTTGGCCCCGATTTCCATTCCTGGTCCGTGCGGATATCAACATGTCACGTGTAAATTACAACGTTGCAGCTTATGACATCATTAAGAATCTACATACCCAGGACTTGGGCGGCCGGGACTACTTACTCCTCAGAGAACTTCGCAAAGTTCTCTGAGAGTTTCTTCCCTCCGTCGTACTCGACTCGCGTCCTACGTTCAACACTGAAAAAGTAGCATAGATGTGAGGTGGGATGGATTGATCACTATGTACTCGGGGAAAACGCTAAGGAATCATATAAAGTAAATTACCGATTTCTCACCATTTTCATTTTGAATTTGATTTTAACGTCACTCTTTCACTGCTTTCATTGAAAAAATAAATCAAAATAGAAGCATTTTCCTCCGCATGGCCCCTAGCCTCCAGGTATCAAGAACGTGGTACATAATGATGTCCATGCGGATGATTTACGGCACGCTGCAGCTTCCGCATTAAAGGCGTTCACATTTTCTTCGAATACGTAGGTCCAACTTCAAGCTATTCTTAGACTAATACTCAAAAATCGACATGTTTTGTTGAAGGTGACTTCATTGTTGCTGTGCTTCCAAGCTGTACATCCAGTTAAACAATGTAAAGGCATAACTACGGATAGACTTTCTTTCTGATTCTCGATTCGGAACGGTTTCACAGATACTTAGTCGAAATGAAGAGTACATCCGTTATGCTATTATTTCTACAACGTTGTTGAAAATGATGTCGTCGGAGGTTCTCACCCCTTTGGAGCCCTCTTGTTAAGCCTTCATTGCAATACAATTCTATGCTAGATACTCCACTTCAACATCGCAGGCATAAGAACAAACAAAGCCCCACAATTTACACGTACAAACACAACCCTTTCAATGCTCACGGTCCCAATCTGGACCAAAAAAAAACATCTACAACTACCCGAAGAAGTCTCATTACGTTCACGAAAACCATATAAAGAACTCGTACCAACCACCTCATAATCTTCAGAACAACTCACAAAGTCGTCGTTCACAACTCCCAATACCAAATATGCAATTCAAACTCTCCACAATCACTCTCGCTCTCGCAACTCTTGCTGTCGCCACACCGACTCGTCGGAACGACACCCCCGCTAGCGATTGTGACACTGGTGACCTCCAGTGCTGCGATACCACCGGCACCGCTACCACCCCAAGCATTGCTACCCTCCTGACGCTTTTGGGCATCGTCGTGCCCGATATCACTGCTTTGATTGGCGCTACTTGCTCGCCTATCTCCGCTGTTGGTCTAGGAGGGAATTCTTGGTGAGACTTCTTTCAATTTTGTGTCTTGGATGATGTCACTAATAAAAACGTTTTATAGCACTGCGCAGCCCGTATGTTGCACCAATAATTCCTTCAGTAAGTCCTGGCATAATAGCATTGAATACACAACTGACTATTCATTTAGACGGCGTCGTTGCTTTGGGATGCACTCCCGTCAACCTCAACCTTTAAGTCCGGAGGCTGTAGGACGGAGGCGAGTGGGGGATTTTAGTACTATATAAATTGTACTATGATCATAGTATGAAATAAGTTGGAGAGAACGTTGCATGAATTGATATAAGAAGCGTTATATCGGGTCCGAGCACTTATCTTAATGTACACCGAACCTAAGCGCTCATATGATTGCGTCGCTAAGTACTGACAGCTACTTGTGTACACAGATCGAATGACCAGTAATCAATGGGGAGATCAACTTTGAATCAGCTTAGTATGAAGCAGTGTCGATAGGCTGTGAGAGGCTGTACGAAGTTCGTAATACAGCAGAGGCTGTGTTTTGCGAACTATTCGGCTATAAATAGTCATGATTGCAATCTGATGGTCTGCGGCCAGCACTCTTTTCTTGCTCCTCTATCTATCCTTCAACCACAACTTCAAACGATAGATGGACTCACTGTGTAGTATTCCTCTTGGGAGTCAAGGACAGGCATTTATCGTGTACGTTCAGGACTTATAGAACTCTGCCTTATATCAACATTCATACATATGTGCATTGTTAAGGGCCCCAAGCGAGATATGTCAGTCTTGCCGCAATCCTAGTGGTCCGAAGTTCGTTCTTTCCAATCTGAGAGGGCCTTCAGATATACATCGCAACAATGGCATTCCAACTGGCGCAGATCGTGACGTGGCAGAGTCAAATATATCCTACGCGCAATCAGAGATATCCCACTTGGATAAGGAGATTAACCGTCTTCAACAATCTTTGGAAACACTGAAGAATCGACGCGATGCACTACAGCAGTTTCAATTACAGGAACAAGGTCTATTTTCGCCAATTCGAAAATTGCCTACAGAATTGCTGCGTCAGATATTTCTTCAACCTCACCTACAACCCTACCACATTTCAGTTTGTTACAACCCACGTGCATTTATTCGAACGGTAACTCAAGTATCCTCTTACTGGCGCTCTATCGCCCATTCTTGTGCTGTTCTATGGTCGAATTTCATCGTAAGCCCAAATTCTGATATGTCATCAGCCGTCATAGCTATGATTGGGCCATTTATTGAAAAGTGTATATCGCTTTCCAAGGAAGTTCCACTTTGTTTTACCATTGGAAGCGATTGTACCACAGAAATTCTGGGTGAAAGCTGCATTAAAACAATAGCGCAGAGTGTTCATAGATGGAGGGATGTCACAATTCGGAACGGAGAGCTTTTAAAAGCCACAGAATCCCATATACCAACACATATATTGCTCACACATTTACAGCAGCTAAAACTTGCTAAAGTAACTGACCCTGTTACTCTGAAGTCTTCTCCAAATCTCATATATCTCAGTATATGTCAATCAGGGCTCATAGATCTTAATGGCCACATCAGTTTTCAATCGGCCCCTTCGCTCACACATATCACTATCCAGGAAGTGACGAATCCTTTCACATTTTTCAGTAACCTTCCCTGGGCACAGCTTACAATATTTGAATCAGATGGGAATCAATTCTCATCTGACGAGCTTTACCATACACTTCAAAGTATGCCCAATCTTAGATCTTTGAGCTTGAAAGGGCCTACTGAGACAACTCGGCCCATTACACTTCCATGCCTAGAATCACTCAAGCTACATGGATTCGAGGACACGAATGCATTAGAGATTCTGACAACACCTCGTCTCAAAATGCTACATCTGGACCAGGAATACAATCCTGACTCTGTGGTTGAATTCCTTCAGCGATCCCGGTGCTCGCTGGAGGAATTTAGAATTTATGCCATATATATCGATAGTACCTGGCAGATTCAAGAGCTTAAAGACATAAAGAAATTACACTGGGAGAATCCTCAATCTTTTGCTGATGGTGTCAATTGGCTAACAAATGGAAATTATACCGACATCGAAGATCTATTTCCTCAGCTGGAGATTTTATATGTGCATGGTATAGGTTTTGGTCTAGACATACCAGATGTCCAGGTGATCGAAGAATTGATATACATGCTGAAGTCTCGACTTCCACCTGTTCAGCTGCAACTACCAGAGATGTCAGACTCTACCAGCACTGTGCATTTTTTAAAATCTGTGCATATCACATTTGATAAGGACCTTCGTGCAGATGAAATTAGTTGTTTGAAGAATTTCATACAATCAGATGTGGTACGGCTGTCCAAAGTTGAAATGCTCATCAATGATTATGGAGAAACGATACTCATGTCTATGTAGTTTCTTTTATTACAAAGTATCCTCAATGCAAGTAAACATATGCTCTTACATTCACAGTGTTAACATACTTAAGATCGACGGAATAAATAACGAACTTCTCCACGTTGTCTTTGAGAAGCCCAATCTTCCCATTTTTTAGTTTCAATCGCATCAAGGCCTAATGATACGTGAAGAGGAACTTCTTCACGGTCTACTAGTTTTGAAAAGCACTATAAAGTGACTGCAGCTCAGCAAAAGTAAATGACAAAAACAACCCTTGCCTTTAAATGCAAATACGATCATGTACATTTCAACTTTGGAAAACGACTACTGCGTAGTATACTGTATATCGACGATACACCATTATATCAATGTAAAAATGAACTCAAATAAGAACCAACATTCGGATACGGGGAATCAAACCCCGAGCTGCCGCGATCCTAGTTAAGAACCGTTGAGAGGCGGCAATGTTAGCCGTTACACCATATCCGAGTTGTATGTTGCAATGGAATGGGCAGCTATATTTCGGTGCACTGGCTCAGACTTACCGACATCCAGAAGGACTTAAGGAGAACATCCAGTAGCTAAAAGTTCTCAGCCTCAACAGAATTGATCAGTAATCGGCATTGAGAACTGGCAGCGAGAATAGCATCATCGTAGTCTTCTTCTGAACTTTAAACGCAGGAGCTATGTACATATATTTACATTGTAAGCACTCAGTACACCTACCCGAAATAGATAACATCGAAACTTCTAGCCTCCCTAGAATCCTACCAATACTATCAGCAGATATAATCATGCCACCAAAAACATAAAGAAACGAACCTTCAAACCAATAATCCACTCCTCATCAACCAACACCGCCTTATAATCGAACACCTCTTCGGAAGTTGTACGGATATACACTAAGGTAAACACAAAACAACAGGCTCCAGGAACGCGCTTTCCGAATCCGAGCCAGCAGAGATTGTACTTGGACGCGTAACAACATCGCATGTATAATGTTCGGAATCCGTATCCGAGTTGGTGGAGCGTAGCGAGATTGTTTCTCGAACGCTCCCCGTCCAAAGTCCAATATTTCGATGTGGCGCAGAGGAGTGAGACGGACATATTGAGTCCCACTGGTAGTCGTTATATATTCAGATATTTGTTAGCCGTAGGTGAATCATCGGGTAATGTTGGGGCCCCATTCGGCCCAGTGTATTCGAGGTTGTGGGACGTTGTGGTGGTGAGGTTCTTCGGAGGAGATCGAGATCGATAGACAGTTGTCTGTTGAGTAGCAGTGTTCAGCCGTTGAGGTTGTTATGATGTGGGACGGAACTGGCGTGATTGAACGACTAGACGACAGTATTGGAGTAGATCCTGAACTCTTTGCATCATGATCAGAAACCCCAAATCCAAAATCATTTTCTTCTTTATGCTCCCCTTCAGCTTCAGCCGAATAACTCTCAACCCGACTCAATGCAGAAAAACCATCCCATCCGAACTCCTCCTACCTCCGAGCCGTCCCATTCAAACCATGTACAAAATCCTGCAAAATGAGCTCGAGGAGCATATCCCTATGCACGACAAACGCGAAGCTCTCAAATGGCTGTTGATCAAGTGCATAGCGTGTGTCTATCGTGAATAGGATAAGGGCGTCTGATGGACGATATCGGAATCGATTGGTAGCTGTAGGAGCTGGAGGACTCGATGATGGTGAAGGAGGAATGGAAGAGGGATCGCGTGGACTAGGTTCTCCACGGGATATGAAGGTTGATATTTCGATGCCATGGTTTAGACGTGGGAGGAGGGATTTGAATGGGCGCAGTCTGATGGGATTTTCGTCGTTTAGAAGGGTGGTTGTATAAGAACTTGACGGAGAGATGTAGTACGCGTCTAGACTGAATTTGTCCGGGTTTGGTAGGATGAAGATGCCGTATTGGAGGAATACGACACTGACGTTCGATGTGCGTACCAGTTTCTTATCATTTACATCAGATGTGAAGTTTAAATGAAAATATTTGAAATGAAACGTACGAATTTGGATACTCCACTTTCCCAATCGTAAGCGTATATTAACGGACGGTGATCAAGCGATTGTGGATAATCGAGGCAAAGGACAAGCGTGTCCCTGCTGATGTCCATCGTAGCGCTCGGTGAGCCTTGGTGGATGACCACGTCGCGTACTTGAATGACCGGTTCGAGAGCGTGTGGGTGTGCGGTGCCGGAGGGGAAGTGGAGGAGGTGAATGTCGAGGCCCAGTGGGAAGTTCGACGTGCTTTTTCTGCTGTTATGTTTGCGTTATTCATCGGGAAAGCAGTGAGGAGAGGGGAAGGGACGTACTAGCATGATAAAGCAACCAACTCGTTCTCATCGACTGATAAGCCGAAGTCAACTACCGGCTTCCCAACAGATATTGTTTTCCATTGAACTTCATCCTCCTGACGACGAGGCAAAACAGCATATTGAATCGCGTGAGTCCCAGTACGACCAGTCCCACTCCCGAGGAAATACTCAGCCCTTGTGAGATCGTAGATCTCCGTTGACTGGAGTGTCACTTCTATACTTCATATGAACTTGTAAGTGAATGCGTTCGAACATCTTCACGGCCTTGCAGCGACGCACGACGTTTTGTTATGGGTAGTGAACAAAACGAGGCATCTCAAATAACACACCGATATATATAGTTGATGGCGTCGCTGTAACGCCATGGTAATCTATAAATATGCTACTGTAGACGTCTTAGAGTCGTGATAGGTATCTACTAATAATTCAAAGAATCAACATCGATAGTAACCACCACTTGGGGTAACCGACCACGATAATCCCATCTTCTATATAGTTATATCTTCGTTTCGTTCAACTGTACGCAACAAACCATGTCGGAATCATTCTATAGTGTTTCGCATGGAACCCAGATGCAAGAATTCATCGTGTACGTCCAATATTTAAGTCCTCTGTTGAGAAATGCTAATCGATACTATCGATAAGGGCGCCTAGAGAGATATGTCAGTCGTGTAATAGTCTCAGTGGTGCCAAGTTCTTCCCCTCGATTCTTAGAGGACCTTCAGCCATGCACCGATGTAAGGGTGAAGGTGCGCTTAACACCTAAACAAAGAAAATAAATGCGAGTCGGTCGAACGTCCGTTCTTCCTGTGACGTCCTAAGGTGTCCGAACGAGCTGTTAGCAAGATAACGAGGCGATTGGGAATGTAACGTTGGCAGTAAAACTCCGAAATGAGTTCTAAGTAGATCCTCAGAGTGTTTGAGGAGTGAGAAGTCAATATATAACTAATATGAGACGGTAAAAGGTTAGAGACGAGTGGAATGAGATAGAATAAGAGACTGAGGGCGAATGTAATCTGTTCGTGAGTGGGGGATAAATTCACTGGGGTGTAAGGTAAGGTAGATACAGGTTTTTATATGAAAGAAAATCAGGTATGTTACTTAACGAGGATTAGTTCTATGACGTAATTAGGAGGGATCTGTCCGTATAGTAAACGTAAGTTTTCGAGAGACTTGGGGTGGTGTTTCGAGTTGGAAAATAATTTTTTCAAGGAGATTCCGAGATGGGGAGGCTCGGTTGATGCGAGGTGCCAAATTTGGTACGACGTCGGGGTTTCTTGCGCTACTTTAGTGTGGGACAGATCAATATCTTCTTCCTTGTGCGTAATTGGCGCTTTGGCGGTGGCGGACAGCGAGGGGATCGAGCGAAGCGGTGAAGAGAGTGATAGGAAAGACATATAATGCGTGAGCGGTAGTTTGATGCGTCGCTTACATTACGTAGTGGTCACGTGACTTGGTCGCTGTACTTCGAGAGATGTCAAGTTTTGTAGTGCAGGCCGAACGCCTGCTCTACACCGAAACAATGTAATTCCAACAGAACCTGAGCGTGAAGTGGCAGAGTCAAACATCGCTTATGCGCAATCAGAGATCAAACGATTGGATATGGAAATTTCTCGCCTGCAGCCCACTCTCGAAGCACTTCAGCAGCGGCGGGATGCCCTCTGCCAATTCGAGCTACAGGAACGTTCCCTATTCGCACCAATTCGAAAACTTCCCGTAGATTTGCTTCATCAAATCTTTTTTCAATCGCAGATATATTCGCACTGTATCTCTGTTTGCTCTCCCAACACATTAATTCGAAAGATCACACAAGTATCTTTCTACTGGCGCTCAGTCGCTTACTCATACGCTCACATGTGGTCAAGTGTCTATGTCGAACACGAGGAAAAAATGGAATCCGCTAAAAAAGCTATGGTTGGGCCATTTATCGAGAAGTACATTTTGCTATCCAGAGAAGTGCCACTGCGTATTGTGCTGCTGGGAAGCAGTTGGACTCCAGAAATTCTGGGGGACAGCTGCATGTATGCTATAGCGCAAAATGCTCATAGATGGGAAGAAATTACAATCGGGAATGGTGAACTTCTTAAGGCCATAGATTCCTATATCGGTGATACGACATTTGCACAACTTGAATCACTGAGCCTTCATGCACCAGCCCATTCATTTTCGTTTAAACCCGCTCCCAAACTCACCAGCATCACTATACAGAACATTAACGATCCTACATGCCGCATTACTGTTCCCTCAGCGCCATTGCTCTTCAGTATCAAACTCCAGAATGTTACCAACCCTTTTGGGTTATTCAAACGCTTTCCCTGGTCACAGATAACGTACTTCAATTCAATCGTCAATACATTTTTACCAGACAGGTTTTCTATTATTCTTCAAAATATGCCAAATCTACGCCATTTACACTTAAATGGACCTACGGACACATCACAGCCAATCTTCCTCCCACATTTAGAAATACTGGAACTGGATGGGTATTGCGCCACGGTTGCCAAAGCATTGGACATTCTTGTGACCCCGTGTCTTACAACATTGCTGCTGCATAAACAATTCAGCTCCGAATCCTTGGTAGGGTTTCTTAAAAGATCCAAATGCTTTCTTGAGGAGCTTAAATTTATCATGAATCCAAACATTGGCGCAGTTTTGAAAACTCGAGAACTCAGGGGCATTACGAAATTGCATTGGGAGACTAGTCGAATCACCGTAAAAGATCTCAGGTGGCTCACAAGAGCTCCTTCGGGTGGTTCACACACCCGAATCTTCCCTCAACTGGAGATTTTGAATTTAAAAGTCGTTAGCACTGACAGGAAGGATGTAACGAAAGAGTTGATCAAGATGCTGAAGTTGCGGCTTCAACCTGTACAAGCTAAAGTTCCGCAAGGAATTGACATCTTGAGGTCGGAGGGCACCACTGAAGAGATGCGTTATCTGAAATTTGCGGAAATAGTTTACTTGTGCAAGCTACCTGCTGATGATTTTATTGAATTAAAAGAGTTTCTCGGGTCAGATTTGGTACGAATATCTGGAGTACAGATTACAGTTAAAGACTCCTTACAAACGATATTTACATCTACATAATTTACTGCTATACATGTTTCAATCCACTTCGTATGACAATGACTGTTCATATATGGATAGAAAATATGGTATAGGACGTGAAGAGGAGGAAGTGTTGTTGAAGGTTCCTCGACGAAGAATGCGAGCGGTTAGCGCGTCCGTCTAACCTTAAGGTTCTAAGGTAGGGTAAAAGAGTGTATTAGCGACGTAATTGAGTGAAACGACGACGCAACAAGGAGCAGAACTTCGAGACGAAGTTCTGGAATGAATTCGGAAAAATGAGACTTGGTGAGAACAATCAGAACGAGTGATACGACGACTCAGAGACAGAACGAGAGAGAGTGAGAGGTAGAAACGAGGGGTGAATTTCACTAAAGTACGATAGACCTAGATACACAGTTTAAATAAGAGAAAGAGAACGAAATATACCTAAAAGGAGTGAATAAATTTTTATTAAGCCCAAGGAGGTGATAGGAACTTGACTACGGTTTCAAGGAGTGTAGGACTGGAGGAATGAAAAATAATTGTAGAGAAGTCTTGAAGCGACGGCGAGGGGGGGAGCAACTGTAGAGTTGTTGGTCCTGCCAATGTGGTGAGACCGATGCCCGGGTGAAACTTGCTGTCCTATGCATGCGTATCGAGGTCCGTTGCTTTGCAACTCTTATTAGAGTATCTGGGGAATGCTTCCGTGTGTGTCCGAGGTTTGAGACTTGAGCGGATTCGGTCCGACGCTGAGAGCGTTGAGATGCGTTCAAGATGATTCAACAGCAGACGCGTTGACGCGCTTGATGGGAAGGTCACGTGATGTCATCGGAACGCGTCAGAACGTCGATTCTACAGTGCAGGCAGAAGGCCTGCTCTACAGACGCCTCACTATATGCTAAAATCTGTATAAACCAAAATGGCATTTGATCGAGTGTATAACGTGTATTTATTGTAAGAATTGATCCATTAACATATATAGGAGGAAAAATATCTTACATAACTGAGAAGGTGAACATAACAGTAAGTAGTGAGTATCGAACTCGCACCGCACCTACTAAAGTTCGAACGGGTAGCCATTCACTGGTACACTTTACCGCCACTGGAAATCCAGTCTTTAATGCAAATAACAGAGTGTACGTCTCATGGATCTTCTCATATAAGACTTCAATATACAGGCAAGAGCTGGCTTTCATTAGTATTGGCAGCAGTAAGGGTCGATAACTGACAGCTTTATATAGCTAAACTATATTACCACTGAAAATGCACCGAATTCTTCGACAGTTAATCGGCTCAGACCTCCAGTGGGAGTAGACGTAAAGCATCTTATGCAAGATATACAGTGATTGGATGTTCCTTGACACACATGATTGAAAATCCCATTTATCTTGACAACAAATAGTAATTTTGTTTAAAAAACTTTATATACATATAACGTACCATCTATAGAGCTATTATACAAAATTTTGAGGTAGAATTATATGTTGAAATAATTGTAAGATGAGGATTATTGAGAAGAACGCTTTTCAGTCAAAAACCGCGACTTGACACAGTAATGTCACGGGTGTCACAATGATTCACATCCGCAAGTTTGGGTGGGACCAAGAGCGTGTGACTTGGATGTGTCACTCTCTGGAACCATCAAATATACTACTTTTTGATTATTTCATTTTTCAACATTGCATTTCTGTCTTAATGAGGATACAAGTTGGGGAAAATATTTACACTTACTATATAAGTATACATAAAAATCTGTAAGATACCACCTTGGCTAGGGAACTCAAAAATTTGGTTGCAAAAATGTGTCAAGATGAGATTTTTACCTGACTTCGGAGTAATCCTTATTTATCTTTCCTTCCAGTGAGCATAATCTTTTCAAATTTTTTTGTAGATGAGGCAATATGTATTAAAATGCGTATGCAGATTTTATAAGTCATAGAGCGAAAGGTTGAGGCAGGAGAATGAAAAGAGTGGAGGTGTGTCAAGGAGTGTCGCTGTGTCAAGGAACGTCCAAACACTGTAGTTAGACTAGTAATAATTAGTACCAGTCGCTATGCTATGATGCCTCCAGGCTCCTAAAACCATCCTCTCGCCTCGCTCGAATGGCCTTACATAAGAGACAGCTACAGGAACAAACAAAACATAGTGGCCAAACTCACGAGGGAGAGGCTGGCAAACATTATGACTGGGGGATCTCGGTATGTGACAATACCTTGGGAGCCACTCGTAAGAAATACTTCACTTATAAAAAATGTCCAACTTCACACGGCAATAAACTAATATAATATTGAGACCCTGTGATGTGATTGATACAGGGTACTGGAGATTGGAATGGACCCGAGGGCTGAGGTCGCAGATAATGTGACCAGATTGTGTATTCTTATCTCTCGTTGCACGCAGCTATCATCAGTTCAAAATAGCTTGACCTCTATAGATAGACATGTACTCCCATGAAAAACATTGAAGAACGAAGTGAATACTATTTTAAATGAGTTGCATGCCCTATAAGAGAAGAGGTAAAATAACATCTGATCAGCCAATGCTTTTCCTACATCCTCACACTCCCCATGGATTTAAAAATAGATCACACACTTCATGCACTTAAAGAATGTAACATTGGCATTGTTGACTTCATTGATGGCCTTCTAGCTAATTCTCGGTTCGGAAACCACCCTGCCTTAATTGATCTTACACCTAATGCTAACAAGCTGCTAAATTTACTTCACTCCACTATGGCAACAAGAGACATTGCAGAGGCTTGGGCAACAGATCGCACAATAACTCTTTGTAGATCTCAGATCAAAATCTCACTATGAAAGAAACAGGATTCCACTTTTCTGCTAGGAATGCTACAGAAAAAACACTTCATGAATTTGACATAAATGATATAATTTATCAGTGCATCAATCTTGCGCCAGATGTATGGCAGCTTATTGGAAGCCTTATGTCATCAAATGAAAAACTTAACAGCCAAAGACGTTCAGGAGAAACAAATGTAGATACCACTATCAGGACTATGGCAGATAACGATGGGGATATTAGTATGAATGATGCATTCATCCAAGCCTCCAATATTCAAAATGAAAGTGATTATTTGGGTGAAGATTTATTTCTACATGTAGATTCAGATTCAGATGCTCCCGAAAATATTAAGGAGCAAGTAGAAAATGAATTAGACAAGTTAATAAGCATTGTAAGCAAGTTTTATATCTTAAAAATGTGTTCTATCTCTAATGAATTTATGAAGAAGACTGTTACATGCATTAGTATTTTAATGCAGAGCACAAATCGTCACTGCATGCATTTCAATCTCTTATGGGTGTATTTTTGCACTCAGCAAATACACCAGAGACAGTGTGGGAACTCTTAGCAAGACTTGGATTGTCGATCTCTACGACTACAATTAACAATGCTATAAGATCACTCTCAAATAGTGTCGAAATTGAAATGAAGGCACTTGGAAAAAAAATGCTTACATTATATGCCTATGATAATCTGGACATTGATCTGAAGCATGCTGTTCCAACAGTTGAAAAGCCCCAATCTACACTTGTTCATCTTACCTCTGGCACTATGATCCCATTATCACACAAGATTAAATTGGAAGATCTCAATCATTCTGAACAACTTTGGAAGCAGTCGATGTTGAATCTTAACATTAGACCTCCAAATACTTACTTGATTAAATTCGAAGATCTTATCAAAATTCACCCAGAGCAAGCACACCCATCTGGTCTAACACATCGTGAATGACGCAACAAGTGGACATTCCTGCACGATCTTGTACATTTTGGTCCAGAGTTTTTTCAGAAATTCAAGGATATCCTGGGTGAACCAGAATGGATTGAAGTGATTGATATAGTTAAAACAACTCAGACTCCACTATGTGGTCAAGATATTAGTCCAATTACACCTGCTCAAAATGCTGAAGTACTTGATGCTTTCTTTCGCCAGTCTGGAGTTGGTGATCCTGCAGATAACCCTGATGCACAAGATATATGCAACTTTGTTATTCTTGTGTGTGGAGATCTTCTGACTAGTCAGCATGTGCATAGTCTTATGAAATCAAGATCAGAAGAAGATACACCATGGTGCCGGTTCCAGTTTATTGTCTTTATCATGGGATTGTTTCACTTGATAATGGTATGTGCAGATGCCATATGGAGGATTTTTATCCGCCCAGTAAAATCACAATCTGATCCAACTAGTCTCACAAAATATGTAAAGCAGATCTGGCCAAAGGAGCATGGAAAAATTGAATCCAAACCAGGTTTTCGACAAATGCACAAAGTTATCCAGCATGTTGGTATTGTTTTGCATCTAAATGCTTGGAAGACAGAAGTATCAAAATCATATGCCAATATATCTTCACTGGAGGAATTTGCTCAAACAAGCCCTTCATGGGAAGAGCTTGAGTCTATTGCACAGAAACTTGCCTTAAATTATGTGGCTAAAGCAGACATATCTGAATACTGTTCAGAAACCCCACAGGCATTACATGATGAACAGCGGGAAAATTCACTCATTCAACAGCAGTACTTCCTTCTGTATGAGGAGATGTCTCATGCACTTAATTACGGAGACATTGGGCAGGTGGAGGACTGTTTTATTCCATGGATGATGATATTTTGGGGCTGTGGAAAACATAAATATGCTGCTGAAATGAAACAATATCTTGAGAACATGCATTTTATCTATCCAAAGAGTCTTAGGTATTCTTTCATTCATAAAATCTCACTCTTTGCTGACTATTCTTTAGCAATGCAATCAGACAAGATATTCTAATTAATCCTACAAATAAGCCAGGTCATTTCAGAGCAATTGATTGGCTTGTTGAGCATAATAATTTGTACACGAAGGTCAGTAGTCAAAGAGGATATAAATTATCAGTAAAGACTAAATACATTGAATGCAGTGCATCTATGGTGGAAAGTCTTCCAGTCATCAAAAATCACGAATCCTCAATGAATCACCATTGATAGAGGTGTATAAGAACACAAGAATACAGTTTGAGAAGATGTTCTGTTTGGAACATAAAACAACAAAACACTCACCACTGAAAATGCAAAAGACATTTAAAAAGCTTGGCAAGTACATGGAGAGAGAATGAGCTAATGAATCTATTCCTGGCCATAAATCAAAGTACAGCATACCAGACGTAATCGACAATGGATTACAGAAAATGATGAATAAGGTACAAGGTAATGTCACTGAAGACAATAATGACAATGAACCAATAGAAGTGCAATGGGAGGACTTATATGATGAGATAGAAGTAGAAGATGATGGTAGTCTAGACACTTAGCACAAATGGCAATAATGTGCGGAAACATGTCTTGCATCTCCCTGGGGTTCTGGCTGTTGCAGAGGAGTATTTTCATCATTGTGAGTAAGGTGACATTGTGCATCTCCAACTTCAAGGCGATGACGATGAGCTTCCACCTTCTTTGGACACATATTGTTTGCACCTACATAGTATATCAGCAAGTAATAATAATAATCATAGGTATAATAATTTACTTACTTGTATGACCAAGCCCATTGCATACACTACACTTTACTGGACCCCGCTTCCATGGTCTGGAAGGAGCTGAAGATAGTGGGGGTGATGGTGCATGCTGGGCGATAACATTCAGCAAGAATTCACCTAACTCTAAAGCCCATTCCCTGTTCCAGTTGGTTTCCTTTAAAATATGCTTGACCGTCGAAATCTTGTGAGCATGTGCACAACCTACAATGTGCAAGAGAACAGCTTCAGGCATAAGAAGTTTTGCACTGAGTGTGTGAACAGTCAGGTCTCCGAGTTTTGTAACAGCATTTTCACACCTTCACTGATAAAGGGCAGATTTGAGCTCTTGGTCTGCAGAGGTTAGTTTGAATGCCTTGATGTGTGATTTTGATGGTCCTTTGGAGCCACGCATTAGGGGAACATTGAAGTCTTCAAACTTTTCAGGGTGACAAAGGTCACAGCACATAGTTGGTAGCTTTGGATGACAGTGAGAACATCCACCTGGAGTCGAGCTGTCACAGCAAATGTGGTCACTTGTAGCTGAAGAAGTGTAAGTGAATGACAACGCGGCCACCGAAAGCTACAGGTAAACTCACAGGCCTTGTCATTCCCAAAATAGATGGTGGGTATAGACCAGTGACAATCAAAGCTGTTGATTGATGGATTGATATAGTCGTCCAATGGACTTCCAATCTCAATGTCGTGTCCCTTTCCTTTCCTACCACTGTCTGAATTGGCCACCTTATCCATACTTGCATAATGTGCTCATCATTCATCACTTATTTCATTTGTATGTGAAGCGTCTGACTTATTGTTCCCACCTAGCATGCTATCTTGTTTCTGTTGAGTATCTACTTCAGGAGTCTCATGATTGACATGAGCTGAAGTATGGTCAGCAAGTGCACAATGTTTTGAAGGTACGTTCAATTGATCAACTGCCTTTCTTTTAGTCCCAGCGCTCTCCTTCAACTTTTTCTTCACTCAGGCCTCTGCACTATCGGCCTTTTGTTTTCGGCCTTCATTGGTGTCTTTTGCCTCAACCAAAAGGATAGCAGTGGCCTTCCTTCCTGCACCATGCACAGCTTGACCAAAATGTTGCCCTAATGTACAAATATTGCATGTTGCCTTATACTGAACAACAACATCAGGAAATACCTAACATACATGATTAGGAGAAATAACTGCAGTAAAGCATATATAAGCAATGAATAGCAATTTAAAGGCAATTAAAGCAAAATTAAGCAAAATTAAGGTCTATAAGTTGTTTTAGGCAAATTAGGATTGGCCCCCTCCTTATTTTTACTTTGATTCACCTAATTTTACCTAATTTCAACTTTTTCCACCATATTTCAACATATTTTCAAGAATAAGCATTATTAAAGAATGTTTTAGCACTGAATTAATTGGTTATCTGACATGTTGTTTCATAAATAAACAATAGAAATCATTAACATTGAATGCACTACTAGATACATGAACTATGTACTGACTAACATAACTAAGACATATACAAAGCACCCCTTCAATAACCAACATAACATGTACCCTAACATGTGCACTCTCAATCATAAAACATATAACATACCTTATACACCCGGTACACCAAATCACAAGTCTATAAACATGATGAGTGCTAGTTGTTATTTGTGAACCAAGGAAATGAAAAAGAGGAGGTACTTACATACAAAACAACCAGAAACATATGGTGAACTTCAAAAGAAAGCTGAGAACGCAGAAGTTTTTGAACAGTCTAATGAAAGCAAAGGGTAGTGAGCAAAGAGGAGCATATGTATCAGATAGCGGGCAAAAAAATTCAAGGCAAAAAGGTGAGGAGTAGGATGTGGTCTGAGGGAACGAGCACGTTAAAGGGGTGCTGGCAGAAAGCAGCCAAAACACATCTAGGCGGATTCCATTTCAGAAAGGGCGGGCAGAGTTCGAGTAAACGTACACTGAAATCCCCCAACGTGGTTCCAGACGTGGTCCTGTGGGCAAAGGTGGAGTACGGGCAGAGGTGGAGTATGGGCAGAGGTGGAGTACGGGCAGAGGTGGAGTACGGGCAGAGGTGGAGTACAGGCAGAGGTGGAGTCAGCCATGGTGACAGAGGCAGAAGAGCAGGCTTTGAGGATGAAAATCGACGTCAACATGAGCAAGAGGTGAAGACAAGCTTGTATATGTCATAAAGGGGAAGAGGGAAGAGGAGCAGATAGGCAGGAGGGGCAAGAGGACGGCAGAGGGAGGGAAGCAAGAATTGGCAAGCGGTAAGATTTGGTTCAAGTTGAATTCAGGCTCCAAAGAGCTATGCCGACACGTTTACATGTTGATGACAACGTGGCAAATCCAACATGTCACATGACCGGATTAGACCGGTGCGAACGGAGTTTGAAATGACAAACGAAATCCTGTCCAGTGTCAACTCGTCACTCCCCGGGTGATGCGTTGACACATTGACAAGTTCAATTGGCATTAAGTACTCGCTCTTTATATCTCTCCTCCATAAATTATGTACGTAAATTACAGAGTTTAACTAACAACTACTAAGTACTACAACCTACTGACAACCTACTGACAACCTACTTAGAAGTAGTATAGATAATAGTTTCCATAAAAACCATGTACTTGATGAAATTCAAAGTGATTTACACATAACACTAATGGTAGTCAAATTAAGTTGAACATAATACATTTTAGGGATGTATTAGTATTCCCTTTACTTAGAAACACTTATTCTGTCCTAACCCAATACTTTATTATCTTAATATTTTCACATTAGCTCAAATTAGCTAAATCTAGTACATATTTTGTACATATTAGATACATCGTACCTTATATTAACTTAAATACACTAATAATCTCTAAATCTGACTACCTTTAACTTAGATACACTAATTATCTCTAAATTTGGCTAACTTTACTAATTTAGCCGGTGGAGAATTTCCTGATGAATGCTGATATCTGAAAGGTCCATTCCCTGCCGAAAATATCTGAGTTTCTTTGTTCTGTCTTTTGTATTTGACCTTACTTACCATACCAAACACATTGGTACAGCAATCCCCATATATCTCCAATCTTCATCTCACCAAGACGTTTCTCTCAGTATGTCATTGTCATAGTAGAGTGAAACCACCTAATATTGTTTCGAAGTGCATGCAGAATCAGTGTTCTCAAGTATGTGCAAGCCACTTTGGTCTCCTTCATGCTATCAAAAAAAATAAGGAACCTTGGTGGAGGTGGGTCACCATCATTCAAGTCTTTTGGGATGAGAAATGCGAGATCTTTGAAGCTGTTGGCAGGGTATACAAGCCTTCACACCATGAGGCCAATCTCCGGGCGATCATTTGAGCAAAGAAAATACTCTGTCTTCTCAGTGTGTAACTGAAGGATACTTGCGACTTCTCGAAGAATTCCACATGGAAGCATAGCAGATGGCACATAAAATGGAATCTTATCTGATATAAGGTATCATAGTGCTCCAAGGCTAAGGTATTGTTTTCGAAAGCTTGCCCATTGGCTGACACAATGGCCTTCATCAAATATAAAGTTGAGTATTTTCTCTACAACGTGCACTTCCTTCCACATTTCTTCAAATGCTGGGTGATCCATTAGAATCTCAGGATTTATAACAACTACCTGGTATATACCAGCTTCAATATCCTTACATGGATATGTGTCAGCTGCATGTATTGTATAAACCATGGTAAGACCAACCTTTATACTCCTGGAATTGATACTTTCATGTGCAACTGAAATTGCTGTGATTCCCAGTTTCTCCAAGATCTCCACATTCTGCTTTCCGAGAAGGTTTAAGGGTGTTATGACAATGCTCATCTTATTTTGTCCGTCCTTCTTGGCCATCAACAGTGGGATCCAGAATGTTATCGTCTTCCCAGCACCTGTAGCTAGACAAGCAATAATGTCCTTTCCAGAATACAGTGTCACAAAAGTCTGATTTACCTTGGAAGGCATTAAGCCTTTACTCTCGTAATAATGCACCATAAGATAATTATAAGATAGTACGGCAAACATTACAATGAGACCACAATTCATCATAAGGTATGGGCTTTCCTATAGTAAATTATAAGGCCACTGGTACTATACAAGAGATATTAAGGTATCTCTAAGATTATGGCATAATTTCAAGGTAACAGCAATCTTACCCTACCCTCATATTCCATTGCAGCATGCCTAGTATATACATATTACAGGAGTGTATATATTGACTCTAAAGTAGCCTTTTAATATATTGATGACATTGGTTTACTTGTCTACCTTACCATTAGCCAGAAAGAAAATAAATTTCTATGAATGGCGAAATATAATTTCATTACTATGGTGGTTATATTTTATAAGGTTTGTGACATGGATTAACATTGTGAAGCGGCAGAGCGTAAAACTAGATAGAATTATGGACAAGCCTAGAGCATCTAAGCCTAACGGGACACAGCCCAGAACTTAGAGCTGAGACTATGCAAGATCCGGTTGAGTGCTGACTAAAGCACCAACCTAAGACATATAAAAGGGCGACAATAGTAAGGGCATTATGCTTGTCAAGTCTTCATGACTTGACCGAAGAACTATAGCCTGTAGGTAAGTTACATAATGTAAAGGTAAGCAATAAGATAATATGGTAAGTACTATTCTTAGTGAGACACATGTACTAATCTGTTTTACTTATCTCCCTAAGTATACAGTAGTATTAGTTGTACTGTATGTATGTAGGAAGAAGAAATTAAGACCTTTTATTTAATACTCAATGAAAATTTTTGCATATACTGGAAATTTATTTGAACATTTCTTTTACATTTTTGGATTATTCCTATACAAGCCTAAAAGTCATTGAATGACATTGACTTTATTGTAAGACTCAGTACTGAGCCTTACAAGTTATCACACTTGTTAACATGCATTATGGGGCCTCCACAAGTCCCCAGTGCCGTCTAAGATTTCATTCTCTTGGGGGGCAGGAAATGCCTTAAGGCATTAACATGCACTGTAATGTGTTGGGTGGCAAACTAGGTTTTCATGACAAGAGCCATTGCAATCTTGACTTGTATCCAGCAAGGTCATACCCCGAGTCTTGTCTGAGCCAGTTGGAATACATCTTGGAATGTCCATATCCATACTTGAGTTCCAGACATTAAGCAATAGAAGAGTTCTTCTATAATAGCTTATGGTATTACTGCTAAAACGAGCCTCTTCGATTGCCACATGCCTTGTCATCAATTCCTATGGAAGCAAGAATTTATTGCCGTGTGAAGTTGGACATTTTTTATAAGCAAAGTATTTCTTACAAGTGGCTCCCGAGGTATTGTCACATACCGAGATCCCTGGTCATAATGTTTGCCAGTCTCTCCCTCGCGAGTTTGGCCACTATGTTTTGTTTGTTCTTGTAGCTGTCTCTTATGTAAGGCCATTCGAGCGAGGCGAGAGGATGGTTTTAGGAGCCTGTGATGCCTCTTATTTGTGTTGTGTCCCATTTATAGGTAAGATTTGTATATGATGTTTTCTATTTATATTAGCACTTGGAAGAAAATAAGGCATCATATAGCGTAGCGAATGGCTGCAAGTCTAGGGAATTACAGTGATGTGTCCCCTGTTACTATTCGATTCACAGATATAGTCCAAATGCAGTAATTGCTGATGCCAGTGAAACCCGAGAACATGCTGGCTCACTCTCACAGCTGAACCAAGTGTTTGGCATTAGCTTCCCGTTGTTTGGCTGCGCGCCGCCTTGTGCGTGCGAGAGCCCTTGAGGAGCCCCACAGTAAGCATAACACTAGTGGCATCCTAAATGCACAAGTAAATAAGTAAAGTAAGGCTGGCAAGCAGCAGGGCCCACTACCTTCCCCTGTTGCTGTTTAATGTATTAGCATTACTTAGTAAATATGCAGTAGTTTTTGTATTTAGTGATATAGATTAGTCATAGTACATACATAGAAGGTGTCACTGGTTGACATGGTCCCAAACACACTGAAACATGTGTGTAGTGCCATACTCTAGGCTCTCACTGGTCTTGCTTCAGCTCACGACAGCAGACATTCAATGTCAACAAATAAGTCTTCTCTATACACTCCCCTCTCCACCACCAATATCATTGTCAGATTTTGGTTCTCCTGATAAATGATAGTGTGCTTCTAGGTGATATGATGCTGCATGCATGCCCACAGGTGTATGGGTCATGGAAATGTCTGGAGATGGCTAGCAACGGTGTAGGTAAGACTCAAGTGGACTGCGATTTTCACTTGATGCAGCTTGGTTGGATAAGATTAAGAACCCAAACCATTATGATAATGGGGTAATGAGACTATTATTGCCAAGAACAGAATAAGATGATAGTGTTTGTTGAAAACACCAGAATTATCAAGAGGGATTCTGGGGAAGTGGTAGAGGTCCTGTCAGCATGACAGAAGAAATGGATGTACGGGAAAGTGGTAGCTTGCTGAGTGTCTTCTCCAAGTCAGATTCTGTGCTGTTTTTTTTTGCAAATAAAAGGCAGAATACCAATGAGGACCCCTGCCAGGACTTTTGGGCGTGACAGATAGTGTCAGAATAACTGTATATAGATCCCGCTCATGATCGTTCTCTGAGTTCTGGTGGTGAAGAGATCCCAATGTGCCCAATAGAATGCTTCACGAATCATTGACCTGAGGTCACACTTACTCAGCATCAAGCTTTCAAGTGCAGTTGGCACAGTGACGTTCATCCATGCTTTATAACAAGCTAATAATACTAACGAAATCCATAATTCCATTCCCCAACGACTGTTAGAACAAGCAATGGTGTAGGAAGTAGCATGAGCACAAACCGATGATAGGATACATGCACATAAATTGATGTGAATTTCCGCATCTGACCATAATCGAGAACACATATACTTGATAATGCTGCCACGTACTACGAAAGAGCCTGTTATTTGCGGTATTACTGGATAACTGGCTGTTGGGATGAGCAGGAAAGAGGTCGATTACAGTGTTGCAAACAAAAACAAACTTTTACCATACAAGACTGGTTTTGATCCAGTGCAATGTCGAGTGATCGACCTGCAAAACGTGTTTTTGAAAAGACCACATAAACCCTACTACCTAAAGGTAGTGGGAATATTCTCAGGTATTTTATTAAAGGCATATATATAGTTAGAGTTATGTAAAATTAAAATAAATTGAATAAAAATGCGATATTAGATGCAGACCAGTGCCAGTTTTAACTGTGTTCAGTATACTGTATACCAGTAAGCATGAAGTTTTTAGTCTCATTTTAATTAATATCCAATGATTTTTGAATATAGCACACTAGCTTAAAGAAATATTAAATCGTAGTGTACACTGATCCTATGTAGATCAATTAACGTTGGAAGTTGTGCAACTTGCATCATAATTCATAACACCAAATATCAAATGAAATTTATATAATAGTGGAAGTACAGTGTTTTACGACTCTTTAAATAGTAGTGTAATGCTAACCACTGGATAGGGTTTGCAGATCAGAAAGGATATCAGTGGCCCGAAAGGTTAGAGATGATATACTTCCAATACTAAATAATACTAACAGGTGAACGAAAATTAACACGATAGCATGTAAAGGTGAAGGTGAGCCTGGCACCTAAACAAAGAAATAAAAATTAATGAGAGTCGGTTGAACTCCATTCGGCCTGTGGTGTCCTTAGGTGTCTAGAAAGGGGGATTAGTGAGTTAAAATAAAACGAGAACGTAACCATAGTCTGTGACGCAAATACGACGAGAGAGAGATAGAAAATCAAAGAATAACGAGATAACATGCTTCAAGACTAACTTTGAGTGGGACAAACTTTCACTGAGTTGGGAGGGAGTAGATACATGGTTTTTAAAGAAAATTAGAATAAAGAAATCGCCTAATGAGGAATGGTTGAACAAAATGGAAATTAAAGATGTAGAAGTCGTAGATTATTAGAAGAAAAATGGAAAGTGTGAAAAATAGAGCATACTGATGAATGGAAAGAAAAAGTTGAAAAATAAAACTTGGGGGAGGGAGACATGGTAGTGACACAGGCTTCGGTAACATCATTTTGCTATATCCAGCGGAGCTTGGTAGTGCGCGATACCGACTTTCTTGCGTTCTTGCATAACTGCGGCGTTCGTGACGATATAACAGCATCGGCGATGGAAGAAATTCGACGGAGATAGTGAAATGAGTGCGAATAAAATGCGAGTAATGCGAACAAACACATCGACGCGCATACAAGTTAAAATATTGATTTTTGTAGTGCAAGCGGAACACCTATTCTACAAGCACACCAAAATCACCAAAGAATGGAGACTAAAACATATATAACGGAGCAGTGGTTCCATGACAAAAGAATATGTGTGACAGAAAGAAAAACAGGATAATAACAACATAAACTTAAATAATATAACTGACGCAGGGCCATAAACTTACATTACTAATACTTAAGTACCAATAACAGTGTCTAACCGCGCAAATTGGCTCACGAAATGGTGAATAAATGCCCAGCTAGGCATGCGGGCTGACAGCGAAATGAGCCGTGAGAATACACATATCCCTGAGAGATCCAATCGGATAGTAACAGGGGACTACAAACTCAGGGAATTACTATCGCCAATCAGATGTTCGGGTTGATCACTGGTTCGTGTTGGGCAAATATCTCACTTTTATTGAGCTTATCTGGCTTCAAAAATTCATATCTGTCATCTAACTATGCTATAATACATGAATATAACTTTTTTTATGGAGAATCGCTCAAAATTCAAATGTATGTTTTTGGAAGGATGTCACGCTGGCCATATATCGGCATAGCGGATTCTGAACTTTTTGATCGTTTTGATCGGGTTGATTGATGGACGCGCCCCACGTGAGTCGCGTTAAGCGAGCAGCTGCTCGTTTATTATTCTTGGTGTGTTAACACAGACTACACTTTAAGAACTGCGTCGCATTTGTTATGGGGTTACTTTCAGTTGTCAGTGTCTCCTATGGCTGGTCCCAGGAGTAAGAGCCGTGCGTACAATGATCCAGATTATGAAATTCATATCCAGGTGGCTATTCAAGGGACAAAGGATAAGAAGTATAAGAACTACAAAGAAGCAGCTTTGGCAGAAGGTGTAAGCACTTTAACTCCTTTTGATTATCTTCTTGATTTCATAAATTCTTCCAGGTCGCACATCAAACAGTTTTAGATCGCGCAAAAGGAAAGCACAAATGCCATAAGGATGTGGCTGAAAGCCGTCGTGTACTTAACTCTACTGAAGAGGCGACACTTCTAAATTGGTCTGCACATGATGCAGAAAAAGGCGAACCATGGGATCGTCGTACTTTACGTGACCATGCTTCTGATTTGGCTGGTCAGTGAGCAGGAAAATGTTATGCATCTCGATTGATTAGCCGCCATCCAGAGATTGTTCCAGCCAAACCATCCAAACTCGATCCAAAGCGCGCGAAAAACTTCAATGAAGCTGTTGTTTCTGATTTTTACGATAAACTCAACTCAATTTACGATCAATATGGCGAGATACCCCCTGAACATATCTATAACATGGATGAAAAAGGGATACAGCTTGGTGGAGGTCGGAAAAGTGATCCTCGGAAATATATTTACTTCCGCAAGCATCGTAATCGATACAGAATCAGTAGTGATAACCTGGAGTTAGTCACTGTTGTTGAATGCATATCAGCTGCTGGAAGTACAGTACCACCGTCATTTGTTCTCTCTGATGGACCTCTTCCCAATCTCTCACGTCTACCAGAGGGTAGCATTGGAAGGTATGTAACATAGTCATTGCATGCTCACTTGTTCTCAAATTTAATATAGTATCGCAACATCACCATCTGGATGGACTGATGATGAGCTCACATACAAGTGGATGGAGAAAGTCTTCATACCACACGTGAAGGAGAACATTGTTGATAGCTCTAAGCCTATTGTACTCATATGTGACGGACACGGCTCACATGAGACCCCAGAGTTGCAGAAGATTGTCTATGATGCGCTAGAAGAAGGACTCACAATAATTGTTCTGTGTTTCCCTTCTAAGTGTACTCATAAAATGCAACCACTCGATGTTGTTGTGTTCACACATAGTCAACGTCAATGGAGGGAGCATTGCGATGATTGTCTACATCAAGGGATTTATGTCAACCGGTACAACGTTGTACAGAATTATCTCAAGGTTCGGAAGAAACACATGCTACCAGACTTAATAAAAGAATCCTTTCGTAAAACTGGTCTTTATCCATTTAATCGGAATGTGTTCACAAAGGAGGATTTTGCTCCAAGCAAGGTCGAGGCATGTAGCGGCATATGTGTGGTTCCACAATGGTACATAAATTGAGCCAAACGAGAGGTACATGGGTATGTACCTCTAACACTTTGAGGTACATGGGTACGTACCTGGACCTATCATAACCTAGTAATTCGTCAGTGCAATGTTTAATAGTGAAACCTATGTAGCAATATAAGACTACATTCATATTAGGAAAGTGGTCATACTATGCCACATTGTCAAAATTATAAATATGTGGTTCAGCTAGACTACAATTTTAACATGCATAAACCACATCCTGTGCTCACCTCGATACCCAAAATTTGAATATCAAGCTAATATAAATGCTAGAATATTATTTTGCGGTACACTAAGTTGACAATATGTCTGTAGAATGTATAAATTGTAACGTGAAATGTAGTCTATAACTGGACTGGAATAATTGATGGGATGGACAGATGTAATAAGCGTGTGATATATGTTTTCCGCGTTCTGAAAATGACAGATGAGTCATCACATGAACGCAGCACGACGAGACTAGATTTCTGTCATCTGGTGAATGTAGCGGAAGGAGGCAAGATCTTAATTTTCACTTTTTCGCATTTATTAATGCATTATGAGGATGTATAATATGGAATAATTATATTATGTTATATCTATATCTAACTGAACGGATCGTGCGTATTCTACATTTCTAATAGCGGTGTAGAGGATGTAAATTAATGTGGTAGAGGTGGTGCATGTAGACTGGATATCTTATAATTGATGGGATGTGCCATACGCGGACAGAAGTGATGAGTGCGGGATATTTGTGATGCGCATTCCGAAAATAACAGATGAGTCATCACATGAACGCAGCGTGACGAGACTAGATTTCGGTCATCTGGTGAATATAGCGGAAGGAGGCAAGATCTTAATTTTCACTTTTTCGCATTTATTAATGCATTATGAGGATGTATAATATGGAATAATTATATAATGTTATATCTACATCTAACTGAACGGATCGTGCATGTTCTACATTTCTAATAGCGATGTAGAGGATGTAAATTAATGTGGTAGAGGTGGTGCATATAGACTGGATATCTTATAATTGATGGGATGTGCCATACGCGGACAGAAGTGATGAGCACGGGATATTTGTGATGCGCATTCCGAAAATAACAGATGAGTCATCACATGAACGCAGCATGACAAGACTAGATTTCGGTCATCTGGTGAATATAGCGGAAGGAGGCAAGATCTTAATTTTCACTTTTTCGCATTTATTAATGCATTATGAGGATGTATAATATGGAATAATTATATAATGTTATATCTACATCTAACTGAATGGATCGTGCGTGTTCTACATTTCTAATAGCGATGTAGAGGATGTAAATTAATGTGGTAGAGGTGGTGCATATAGACTGGATATCTTATAATTGATGGGATGTGCCATACGCGAACAGAAGTGATGAGCGTGGGATATTTGTGATGGGCATTCCGAAAATGACAGATGAGTCATCACATGAACGCAGCGCAACGAGACTAGATTCCTGTCATCTGGTGAATGTAGCGGAAGGAGGCAAGATCTTCATCTGTAATTTTTCGCATTTATTAGTGCATTATGAGGATGTATAATATGAAATAGTTATATAATGTTATATCTACATCTAACTGAATGGATCATGCGTGTTCCACATTTATAATAGCGATGTAGAGGATGTAAATTAATGTGGTAGAGGTGGTGCATGTAGACTGGATATCTTATAATTGATGGGATGTGCCATACGTGAACAGAAGTGATGAGCGCGGGATATTTGTGATGCGCATTCCGAAAATGACAGATGAGTCATCACATGAACGCAGCGCGACGAGACTAGATCCCTGTCATCTGGTGAATGTGGCGGAAGGAGGCAAGATATTCATTTGTAATTTTCGCATTTATTAGAGCATTATGAGGATGTATAATATGGAATAATTATATTATGTTATATCTATATCTAACTGAACGGATCATGCGTGTTCTACATTTATAATAGCGATGTAGAGGATGTAAATTAATGTGATAGAAGTGGTGCATGTAGACTGGATATCTTATAATTGATGGGATATGCCATACGCAAACAGAAGTGATAAGCGTGGGATATTTGTGTTGAGCATTCCGAAAATGACGAATGAGTCATCACATGAACACAGCGTGATGAGACTAGATTCCTGTCATCTGTTGAATGTAGCGGAAGGAGGCAAGATCTTCACCTGTAATTTTTCGCATTTATTAGTGCATTATGAGGGTGTATAATATGGAATAATTATATTATGTTATATATACATCTAACTGAAAGGATCGTGCGTGTTCTACATTTCTAATAGCGAAGTAGAGGATATGAATTAATGAGGTAGAAGTGGTGCATGTAGACTGGATATCTTATAACTGATAGGATGTGCCTTACGCGGACAGATGTGATAAGCGTGGGATATTTATGATGCGCATTCCGAAAATAACAGATGAGTCAGCACATGAACACAGCGCAACGAGACTAGATTCCTGTCATCTGGTGAATGTGGCGGAAGGAGGCAAGATCTTCGTTTGTAATTTTCACAATTATTAGTGCATTACGGAGATCTATCATATCGAATAATTATATTGTGAAATATCTACACCTAACTGAATAGATCGTGTGTTTCCTACATTTCTAATAGCAATGTAGATGATCTAAATAAATGAGGAAGAAGTGGTGCATGTAGACTGGATATGCTATGATTGATGGGATGTGCCATACGCAGACAGATGTAATAAGCGTGTGGGATATTGGTTTGCACATTCCGAAAATGACAGATGAGTCAGCCCATGACCACAGTGCGACAAGACTAGTTTCCTGTCATCTGGTGAATGTAGCGGAAGGAGGCAAGATCTTAATTTTCACTTTTTCGCATTTATTAGTGCATTATGAGGATGTATAATATGAAATAATTATATAATGTTATATCTACATCTAACTTAACGGATCGTGCATGTTCTACATTTCTAATGGCGATGTAGAGGATATGAATTAATGAGGTAGAAGTGGTGCATGTAGACTGGATATCCTATGATTGATGGGATGTGCCTTACGCGGAAAGATGTGATAAGCGTGGGATATTTGTGTTGCGCATTCCGAAAATGACAGATGAGTCAGCACATAAATGCAGCGCTATGAGACTAGATTCCTGTCATCTGGTGAATGTGGCGGAAGGAGGCAGGATCTTCGATTGTAATTTTTCACATTTATTAGTGCACTATGGAGATCTACCACATAGAATAATGTTATATCTACATCTAACTGAACGGATCGTGCGTGTTCTACATTTCTAATAGCGAAGTAGATAATCTAAATGAATGAGGAAGAAGTGGTGCATGTAGACTGGATATCCTATGATTGATGGGATGTGCCATAAGCGGACAGATGTGATAAGTGTGGGATATTTGTGATGCGCATTCCGAAAATGACAGATGAGTCAGCACATGAACACAGCGTGACGAGACTAGATTCCTGTCATCTGGTAAATGTGGCAGAAGGAGGTAAGATCTTCATCTGTAATTTTTCGCATTTATTAGTGCATTATGGGGATGTATAATATGAAATAATTATATTATGTTATATCTATATCTAACTGAACATATCGTGCGTGTTCTACATTTATAATAGCGATGTAGAGGATGTAAATTAATGTGATAGAAGTGGTGCATGTAGACTGGATGTCTTGTGATTGGTGGGATGTGCCATATGCGAACAGAAGTGATAAGCGTGGGATATTTGTGTTGTGCATTCCGAAAATGACAAATGAGTCAGCACATGAACGCAGCGCGACAAGACTAGATTCATGTCATCTGGTGAATGTGGCGGAAGGAGGCAAGATCTTCATTTGTAATTTTTCGCATTTATTAATGCATTACGAGGATGTATAATATGGAATAATTATATTATGTTATATCTACATCTAACTGAACATATCGTGCGTGTTCTACATTTCTAATAGCGAAGTAGAGGATATGAATTAATGAGGTAGAAGTGGTGCATGTAGACTGGATATCTTATGATTGATAGGATGTGCCATATGTGGACGGATGTGATACGCGTGGGATATTTGTGTTGCGCATTCCGAAAATAACAGATGAGTCAGCACATGAACGCAGCATGACGAGACTAGATTCCTATCATGTGGTGAATGCGGCGGAAGAACGTAAGATCTTAATTTTCACATTTTCGCATTTATTACTGCATAATGGCGATCTATCATATAGAATACCTATATTATGAAATATTTACAGTGTGATGATTCCTGAGTTATTTTTATCTTGAGTGTTCAGAAAACGACAGATTCCTAAAGCCTTTGCCAATCATGTACAAATAGCGCACATTTGCTGTCATCTGGTGAATGTGGCGGAAGGAGACAAGATCTTAATTCTTAATTTTCGCATTTTTCAGAGCATTATGACGATCTATCATATAGTATCATTATATTGTGGAATATCTGCATCTAACTTAATGGATCGTGTGTGTTCTACATCTCTAATAGCGAAGTAGATGATGTGAATTAATGAGGTAGAAGTGGTGCATGTAGACTGGATATCTTATGATTGATAGGATGTGCCATACGCAGACTGAAGTGATAAGCGTGGGATATTTGTCTTCCGCGTTCCGAAAATGACAAATGAGTCAGCACATGAATGCAGTGCAATGAGGCTAGATTCCTGTCATCTGGTGAATGTGGCGGAAGGAGGCAGGATCTTCGGTTGTAATTTTTCGCATTTATTAGTGCACTATGGAGATCTACCACATAGAATAATGTTATATCTACATCTAACTGAATGGATTGAGCATGTTCTACATTTCTAATAGTGAAGTAGATAATCTAAATTAATGAGGTAGAAGTGGTGCATGTAGACTGGATATCGTATGATTGATAGGATGTGCCATACGCGGACACATATGATAAGCGTGGGATATTTGTATTGCGCCTTCCGAAGTTGGCAGATGAGTCAGTACATGAACACAGCGCGACGAGACTAGTTTCCTGTCATCTGGTGAATGTAGCAGAAGGAGGCACGATCTATATTTTTAATTTCTCGCATTTATTAGTGCATTATGAGGATCTATCATATGGAATATGTATATGATGAAATATCTACATCTAACTGAATGGATCATGCATGTTATACATTTCTAATAGCGATGTAGAGGATCTAAATTAATGAGGTAGAAGTTATGCATGTATACTGGATATCCTATTATTGATGGGATGTGCCATATGCGGACAAAAGTGACATGCATGGGATATTGATTTGTGCGTTCTAAATATGACAGATGCATCTGATAATTATACCAGTGCGACGAGACTAGATTCCTGTCATCTGGTTAATTTGGCAGAAGGAGGCAAGATTATAATTTTCACTTTTTCGCATTTATTAATGCATTACGGGGATCTATCATATGGGATAGGTATATTGTGAAATATCTACATCTATCTGAATGCATTATGCATTTCCTATATTTCTAATAGCGAAGTATAGGATTTAAATTAATGAGGAAGAAGTGGTGCATGTAGACTGGATATCTTATGATTGAACAGATGTGCCATACGTAAACAGATGGGATAAGCATGGCATATTAGTTTGCGCGTTCTGAAAATGACACATGAGTCAGCACATGAACGCAGCATGACGAGACTAGATTCCTATCATGTGGTGAATGTGGCGGACGAACGTAAGATCTTAATTTTCACTTTTTCGCATTTATTACTGCATAATGGTGATCTATCATATAAAATACATATATTATGAAATATTTACAGTGTGATGATCCCTGTGTTATGTTTATCTTGAGCGTTCAGAGAATGACAGATTCCTAAAGCCTTTGCCAATCATGTACAAATAACTCACATTTGCTGGGGTATCGCTCCTCGACACTCCAACATTTATTAGGGCATCATACTGCTTTATCTTAAGCAATAGTTATGGAGATTACATTCGTAATAGCGAACTACGTGACTGGTTATTCCAGCAATTTCAAGAAATACATTATTCATTATTTATTTTACATTACATTTCTTGTTCGTTCTGCGTGTCCATCATATTTTTAAATAATGTATGTCATAATCTTCCTGCCGCCACACTACATTCCAGTCCGGCTTCATTGTGCTCCATTCTTCGTACGTTCCATTGTAATCAAAGCGAACCCATGTCAACTTCTTACCCACTTCATTCAAGTTGTATTCTCCTCTTGAAGACGGCAACCATCCATTACCACCACTGGACCGCATTCTGTACCAGCCTGAGATATCTTGATCAGTAGGTGAGGCTTCATGTTCGACGTTGGAGCTGGATGCCGATGGTGGCATTGGCGGAGTAATTTGGGTCACAAGGCCCTCCCAAAACCTTTCCAACGTTGGGGGCGCAGGAAATTCGGACGCCAATTGTTGTGCTTCATTGCTCCACTGCAAGTATTCGTCTATATCGTATGTATCATCAACCAGTCCATATAGCTGAAGGATTTCCTTGTCGAATAACCCTATGATGTGCGAGTCGAGGGCCGGGACTACAATTTTTAGAATGAAGAGCGCATAGCGTGCATATTCAAAATTGAGGTACAGATACCGCGCTACAACGGGCGGATTACCGTACTCTAGTAGTATGGACATATCTGCATAATTGATGTTAATTCAATTTGTAATCTATAATAATATATTCTTACTTTCGTGGATAATGTCGCGGCTCAAGACAGGAAGGAGGGTGAGTTTTGGATGACTTCCTATCCCATGACAGTTCTGTATTCCTTCAATACTGCATCGAGAGCAGTTAGGGGGGCCGTGGACGAAGTCAATTGTGCAGGCCTCCTCTACCAGAACGCGAAAGTAGACTTAGTATAATCAACATTTAATTGACTCGATTGACATACCTGCTTCAAAGCATCTATCGCATGCATACTTTTTCGTGTACTCTCTCAGTTCATTAACTATATTTTTCAGCGTACGCCAGACTGGAATCACGCCTTGCCCCAAATTGGAGTATGGCCGCACATAGGGTCCCTAATGATCAACCAGTTAGACAAGACGCACGCCGAGAATAAGACTCACTGGAATGGTGTTGAGAATGAAGCTCCGGAGTGGCCCCCCCTTCATGCCGACCACATAAAAATATTGAGGGACCTTGGTGGAGATAGTTTCCTGCATGCTGGCGAGACTGGAAGTAGAAACTGAGAGAGGGTGGGTTGGTGTAGGGAGATAGTGAGTCGGGAAGTGATGAGTACGAGTGTTTTAAGAGGGTGGGTTGGTGTACGAAGGAAGGAATAGTGAGCCGGGAAGTTACGAGGACGAGTTTTTTGATGTGCAACTGAGCTGGATATGTCCGTGTTTCAGGGATACGAGTTAAAAACACTACGGCTCACCAAAGATGTGCCTAAATTCAAGTTTTCCATGTTTTCCTCTAGCCTATTAGTATCACCGATGCCGGATATAGATTATCTATTTTAAGTAATTCTAACGGGACCGGATAAAGACCAGTATAGTAATAGTTCTGATGGGGCTTGTTTCGTCGTATCTATGTGTTCTCCATTTGAAGTCGTCACATCCACAGAGAAAACTGCTCTTCATTTGCTGCTGTAATGACAAAAGGAAGCAAAGATGGCTGTACTATGGTGACAAAGTGTTAAACATTATTTTCTACCTTTAATACACGGGGCTATCGAAACTAAAATCCACTAGTCGTAGTCCTTTGTTGTGTATACATTCAAACAACATGCTTCTATAAGATTGTACCTCTTCTTTAGGTGGCAGCCATTGAAGAGCTTTACGTGCCGTCCATCCTATGTAGTCATATCCTTCGGGATCGTCATCGGGTAGAATTAATTTATTTGCCAGGAGGACTGATACCGGGAGTTGCTGCAATCGTCGAAGAGAAGGAACAACTTCCCCAATGAGGTAATATATATATCGATAGAATTCCGCCCACCGATACCGATCAGCGTACCTGTGGCTTGCGCGGTTGTAGGCAAAAAGTATACAATTCACATCTTAAAAATTTTTTAGTTATGAAAGTTAAAATAAATGGTGTGTTGAATGAAGACTTACTGTTATTTGTTACTTCGATTGCGTGACGAGGCAAAATGTGTAGAGGTGGAAATTTAAAGATATTATCCATCTCGGCTGGAAATTTGCAATTGATTCGATGTTCTATTTCACATTGATAACAATACGTATATGGATGCTCGAAGTCAAACCGGCAGAAATTATTTGAAGCGATGCATGTCCGACAACGCCGTGAACGATGGAAGCATATGATGAATTTTAGCAATTGATCGACGATCCAGAACGGCGACAATTGTATCTCCCTTGGTGGGCGGAACTCGGTCAAATGCTAGATGGAAATTAGCGTATGTAAACAGAGGGGATTGAGAGGTCTTACCCTTGTCGTGTACAAGGTAAAAAGTTGGAGGCGTGGGAAATCAACGTCGAAGTCAATGTAATTTCGGGAATCGTTTTCATCAGAAGTAAGGTACCAAGGCATGTTCAAGAGTAGATGGAATGGAGAATGGTCAGTGCAGCCCTTCAATTTATATCATTTTTTATATTCATGCGGAACAGTTCACTATTTTCCCTCGAGGTAAGTCAATCTGAATCTAGTTATCGGAGAATTCTAAGGAACGTATTAAGTCCACACATCGAGCATATTGCAAACACCCATAATGGGACATAGACATCAACAAATTGAAACATGAATTCTATTTTAGGTCGACGGACATACAGCCACACATGCATTGCCATGCACACTACACAGGGTCCTTCTGCAGACGAATAGGGGAAGCAAGCTCCCCCAATTATTAAACTAAATTATACCCATCCTTTCTTCGACAGACATGCGATCATAGGAATCTACATCTATAGACATGAGTACAAACCGCTGTGTTCGGTTGCTCCTAGCTGCAAGTTCGTTCAGACGTGTGATATTGCGAGTCACCATCGTCATGCGCCTCCTCTCCTCATCCTGATCAATCGTAATCTCCACATCTCCTGTGAAGTAATCGTTAGCCATGAGCAAGGTTTCCCTTGAGATGTTCTGCGCGATCATATCTCGTGTCTGAGGAGTCACAATGTCTTTCCAGAAAAAATCTTCGGTAACTACCGTACCTGTACTGACTTCAGTACATCAGAGGGACGTAATCTAAATAATTAACATACCTTCAACGAGTCCAGAGACATTCCAAGAATGATACCATTGCAGCTCGTGTATGGCTGTTTCCACGAGACATCCACAGTCGAGGGTGTCAGAATTTTTAAGATTGTAAAGCGTCCTACGGGAATCTTCCGCGCTCCGCTTCGAATCATCCTGACCCTTAACAGTATTCTTTGCCCCTGGAACCCCAAGAACGAGAAATTTTGAGCTATTTTCTTCCCCATTCCGTTTGGTGGCCTTAGATCTACGATGCGACAGGCAGATCGTATTGTTAACATTTGTAGCGAACGCCTCTAGGGTTAGAAGTCGGTCGGAAAATACGGTGGCGGGCAGTTGCGACAGTCCTTCTTCCCTTTTTGCTGTCGCTAAATGTCGAGTACTTGAGGTAAGTATGTTTGGGCCGTCGTCAATGAACTGCTTTAGCTCAGCTATCGTTAAATATTAGAACAATAAGTCATTTCAAACCAAAAGCAGAAACATACTAAAGCTACCCTTCAAATCGGTTGGTGCTGTATTGACAAATGTCGATCTATTTTTAGAATACCCAGTCTCATAAGAGTATGGGATTGGATCACGATTTCCATCGTTCCGTGGGGCTATGCTGTATGTTAATACAGGTTATGTGGGTGCAATATCTAATCACACATACGGATGTAAAGCCCTTCTTCGGAAAAATATTTGTGACTTGTAGCTTTTAATTTTGCTAAGGCATTCGGGATATAATTGGATGCTAATGTTTGACGAACTTTGGGAACGTCGCCTTCCCAGAAGATTGACCCAGCGATTGGATCAGTAGCGATAGTAGTGGTAGGAGCAGTGGCGGGTGGAATAGTTCTATGAACATCAAGGTCTATTTAATATACGTCAGTATAAGTTCAACATAGCACTAGGAAGATACTTGCCCATGGCTGCTTCCGACCCAGCGTTAGCAGCAATAGCGGTAGGCAGAAAATTATTTTCTGCTTCACTATCACTGACGAGGTCCTTGCCTATATCTGCATCCGATGCAGTAGTGGTAGGCAGTTCCTTAGTGCCTCCTTCGCTATCAGCGTCAAGGTCTATTTAATATATGTCAGAATAAGTTCAACATAGTGCTAAGAAGATACTTGCCCATGGCTGCTTCTGACAAAGTGTTAGCAGCAATAGCAGTAGGCAGAAAATTATTTTCTGCTTCGCTATCACTGATGAGGTCCTTGCCTATATCTGCATCCGATGCAGTAGTGGTAGGCAGTTCCTTAGTGCCTCCTTCGCTATCAGCGTCAAGGTCTATTTAATATATGTCAGAATAAGTTCAACATAGCGCTAAGAAGATACTTCCCCATGGCTACTTCTGACAAAGCGTTAGCAGCAATAGTGGTAGGTGGAAAATTATTTTCTGCTTCACTATCACTGATGAGGTCCTTGCCTATATCTGCATCTGATGCAGTAGTGGTAGGCAGATCCTTAGTGCCTCCTTCGCTATCAACGTCAAGGTCTATTTAATATAGGTTAATATAAGTTTAATGTAGCGCTAGGAAGAAACTTGCCCATGGCTACTTCCGACGCAGCCTTAGGAGGAGTAGCGGTAGGCAGCACGTCATTTCCTCCTTCGCTAGTAAAGTCAAGGTCCTTGCCCATATCCTTGCCCATTTCTTCATCCGATGCGGTGTTAAGACCAGTAGCGATAGGCACCACGCTATTGCCTCCTTTGCCAACAATGTCAAGACCAGAAGACGTTGTAATTACTTTGGTCAGTATTGACATGACCGAGGATTTTCCCAGGGGATCCTAATATCATTTTTCATCATTAAATAAATGTATGAATAAAAAGATGCTTACAACCACCGGATATAATGGAGGAAGGTAAGAAACCTCAGGAAATTGGGAAATAAGGCAAATGGAACATATATTTAGATAACAACGTACATTTGGAGATGAAGCTGGCTTTGTCATGTCTCCCCCAGGGTTTTGTTCCGTGACTGGAGTTGAAATTTTTTGTTTCTTAGTTATCTTGCGCTTGGAAAGACTAGTGGAAGGCTGAGATGAAGTGCTCTGTAATCTAGACGACTGTCTGATGTTCGTGGGATGGGGAGTAGCCGGAGGAGTGGAGGACGACTTTGCCATGTTCCGCAACTTTGGAAATCTGGCGATAGAAAACCACCTCTGAATATAACTAAAATTTGACATGTCATCATAATTGCTAGGCTGTTACTTAAGCCTGTGGATTTTCTGGTGTCGAACCACAAAACATGAGTTTTGCAGATGCACTGGGGTATGT
Source organism: Cyathus striatus (assembly GCA_025738555.1). Classification (NCBI taxonomy): domain Eukaryota; kingdom Fungi; phylum Basidiomycota; class Agaricomycetes; order Agaricales; family Nidulariaceae; genus Cyathus; species Cyathus striatus. Next base: position 290,681 of record JAOVFP010000001.1, read on the forward strand.
TCCGCCAAGCATATTGTTTGAATACAGAAAATCCGATCTAACATTTGAGATCATAAATGAGTTGAATTTATCTAACTGGAGATAATGTTGAAAGGTCAATTTGTTTTAAAACCTCTACCGAGGAGATAATGGAGAAATAAATTTTTTTGATATATTTTAGAAGACCACTGCATAGCCATAAACCCTGTTTACTAACTTGGAAAGTCCGCCCGTGGGTCGCTGATGGATACTATTCCATTCAACGTTACTATCATGATCAGAGTGTTGCAAACTTTTTTGGAAACCCCTTCGGATTTCTTCATTATTGCTTGTATCCACTTCATATTTTACACACAGATAGGTATACATCTGAAATATATTACTTACAAATTATATGAAAACATACTTACTGCTCAAAATTGTATGAAGCACATAGTGAGGCCTAGTCCAAATCAGTGGCGATGGGATTCGTAAGCAAATCACGGCATTGTCCACTGGCTTCAGTTCGGTCGTCCCTTTGATCGTGATGGATCTTCAAGGGGAGATTGGAATTCAATGCGTCTCAAGAATAGATGTCACTCTCTGCATCTTCAAACAGAATATCTTCACTTCTTCCTACTCAGTTTCCATTCTGTCTTTTTTATTAGTTCGTCTCTGCGCATTGCGTGTAAATCTTGACATTGACTTCAAGCTCAAGCAGTACAAAATCAGCGAATACCTCATAATATTTAGTGTCTACTCCTTTTTCTTAGCATATTCATCCACAAACGGCACGATTCACGAGATCTCTAATTTATTAGCGCTATCATTGAAGAAACACTAGTAAGCAGGACTATCTAATCCGCAACTGCACCACCAAGTAGCCCAGTCATTTGTAATAGCTGTGTTCTCTGCTCTTCGATTTCTTTTTCTTTTCTCTTGAGCTCCTTATTTTTCTCGTCGAGCTCTCGCGTCCGCGCTTCAAGCTCCTTCATCAAAGAATGGCTGTTTGCAACCCTAGCTTGTTTCAGCTTTGATGTTAGCTTTGTGAAGAAGTTTGCCAAGTCAACACATTCGCTATTGGCTTCATTGTGCAATGTCTTTGACACGAAGTGAATGGCTCCACTTGACTCACCGGTGTGACGGGCGAGGACGAGAACCCAAGCCCCTGTTGATAATGACAACCTCTCCATCTATTCGTGATATTAAATGAATATTCATATGACTGGTAGGACAATTGTGTACCTTAGCGATGATGGGCCCGATGTCTCTGTTGAAACGCCGACTTGCACTAGCACGGTCTAGTATCTCCGGTTCCAATTTCTTTGTCCGGACTATCTCTGAAGGTGGTATGAAAAACTATATCAAAGTTAAACATTAGATCTATTACATACTGTAGTTCAAGCTACCCCGCTGAACACCTTCCACAGTTCCAAAACATTTCTTGTTCTCTTCCATGGTTACAGGTTTTCGACACTCAAGGAAGTTAACCAACCTTGGATCGTAGCTGTTCTTATTTGTACCCGCCAGAAGCGCTGGTGGTGACTCTGAAGGGTTCATGGTAAGAACAGGGTCGATAAAACTATTGTCAATAAGTCCATGTGTGTTCTAAGAGATATATCAGTACATCACGCACGAAGTAATAACAGAATCTGTGGCAAGATGAGTTGGTGAGGACTCCAAAGGGTCCATGGCAAGAAGAACAGGGTCAATGAAACGATTGTCAATAAGTCCAGGTGGGCTCTAAGAGATATATCAGTACATCGCGCACAAAATAATAACCGAAACATGATTTACAGTTAATATGGTCACAGACTCATCAGTAGTGGCAGGATCGGAGCTAAGTGACTGCGCGTCCTTATCACCTGCTGGCGAATTGGGGGCATGTGCGCTCTAATAAGTATTAGTAAGTCAAGCAAGATAATAAACAAAACATGAATTACGGTTGGTACATTCTCGTATCTGCCAGGTTCAGCGACACCAGGAGAGGTGCCCAAATCTAGGGACTTTAACTGCATAAAAAGATGAGCAAATACTAAAGCTCTAAGACACACTGAGAGATAATTCTGTCCAGCCTTCGTATGGGGGCACTGGCTGCGAAGTGGCTGGTCAGTGCATACGTTACATCGCCTCTGACTGCAAGTGGTAGGAATAGGTTCAGGTGGGCTCTAAGATTACATCAGTACATCACGCAAAGTAATAACAAAAAGTGATTTACGGTTGTGTTCTTGTCTCCATCAGGTTCAGCGACAACGGGCGAGATGTCCATATCCTGGGACTTTAACAACATAAGAAATGAGTAAATACTAAAGCTCTAAGACATACTGCGAGATAAAGTTGTCCGGCTTTCGTATGAGGGCACTGGACGCGAAGTGGCCGGCCAGGACATTTCATACATTTTTGTGGTGTGCTATTGTTCTTGGGGAGTCTTGTCACGGTTTCCTTCTGGGGTCTGGTGGACTTCTTTCTGCTGGAATTCGCTTTCTGGCCCTTTGATTTCATGGAGAAATGGGTAAGAGGTGAACAGATGGAGTAAAGGTGAGAGGTATTTTTTGGCAGCGGAAAAAACCAAGGCAAGTATAAGGCACAATTTGTGCAGGATGATATGGTACCTGTTTTCTGTTTCTTACTTCGACACTAAGTGCCAATATCAGAGGCATACAGATGCAAATATGTGCTGATCGGATTGTACACAGGAAATGGTCACGCTTCATACCTATTAAATCAAGTTTCAAATGTCAAAATTAATAGTTAGTCTTTTTTCAAACACCGTATCTTTCTTACTTCGACACTAAGTGCCATCATCTGAGGTATACAGATGCAAATATGCGCCGATCGGATTGTACACGGGAAATGATCGCACTTCATACCTAGTAAATCGAGTTTCAAGTGTCAAAAAGAATAGATATTATTTTTGAAGCACCGAATCGTTTCTTACAACTATCTCCTGCAATGTCCTCCATTCCACGTAAACGTCGCGAGAAATTTAAGGAGCCAGAGGAGATCAAACGTATCCCGGGATTATATGCTGAAAGAGAACCAGAAAGGATAGTGCGTGCCCCAGGACTTTTTAAATCCTCAACGCTATCATTATCATCATTTTTGTCGGCTTCAGCGTCTGTGTCGGTTTCGTCATCTGGGTCCTATGAGCCAGTCTCATCCCCTCAAAAAAAACAGCGATTGGTGAAGAACCCACGCTCTAATACTGGTCAACATCGATCATGCAACCCTATGTCTGTGTCGAGGAATGATGAAATATCCAGTGAATTAGTTCCAATTATCCATGGAGGTTCAGATGTGCTCCAGGAATATGATGATAGTCTACCATTGCGGTCTGATGGGACGAATGAAGAATACATTCTCAATAATTTTCCCTTCCTAAATGATAGCAGTGCACCTTTCAGTGAAGTGGATCTCGACGACATCTTTTATTCATACCATGTCGGCGTGTTTTATGGTGGGATTGGTTTTGAACGAGTTAGCAAGGAGTTGTTTCTTGTTCAAGGTTGGGATTCCACAAAGAATAACAGTATTCCAGTAAGTGGTTCATAGATCTATTTTCTGTGTACGGTATTACTGATGACCAAAATCTAGAATCGTTGGTTTCATCTGCAATGGTGGCTAGTGGATGGAGATATGACTGCAGTGTGCACCTGCAATTCCAAAAAGTCACCTTGCATACACGCTAAATTTCTGTATGTCTTTGGTAAGGAAAGGTTCTCGAATAGTAATGATATTCCCAATGGTATTTTTTCGCAACTTCAACACATATCCCATAACTAACTCATTCATATAAAGTACCATCTGATGTGACACTATTTCATCGCGAAATATTTCCAGAGTCCAATACATCGTATCATTTGTTTTCAGTGAATATGGGAGCAGGTCTCCTTGATCGAATTATTATATCACATGAAGGCTTGGACGATGGTAGTGGCAACTGGGAGTGCCAGAAATGTAACCTGTCAATGTGCCCGCATATTGTTAAAACATGGCACAAGCTCCAGCAAATCCTGCACTGCGATCCTGAGGCATGAGATGACATCGCACTCAATTACGACCTCTTGGAGAACTCAAGTAAGCTAATATTTCATACATGTTTCCCTGCTGACACGTTCCATACAAGGTCAACAATTCCACTCTGATTCTGATCCAGACAAAGGGATATCGTATCTACCGATAATGCCCCCTAGCTGGGCGCGTTTGGAAACAGACGCCAAGCTCTACCATAAAAAGCCGAGGCCACTACCTCCACCACCTCTTCTTATTGAATTAGGTGAACATATGCGGTGTATATGCGGTTCTGGACTTGAAAATTCAGGACCAATGGTGATCAAATCATGTACTGTGTACGGGCTTAGTGGTGCACATGTGACCAAAATTCAACTTCGGAAGTGTAACAACTGTCTTTGCTCAGACCGATTCATCGGTCCCAACTGCAGAGATATCGAAATCCTGAATCTTAATAACCATTACTTATTTACACACGAGCTTCTGGAGCACTATACATCGGCTTACACCATTTCTCCTACTCCTTTCGTGGCTTTCGTTTTGGACGTCAGTCGTGGTTACGCAGACAATGGAACCGGGATCCCTTTTGTCAATGATTTCATCTTCCGTGCCACTTGGTTCACATATGCCGATCTCTTATGTTTAGAAAATGACATGCGGTGTCACATCTGCGGTCCGGCTCCAGATAATGTAATTTTTGATGGTGTCTCCATCTCGTTCAGCCGCAAGCAGCTTCGTTCCTCCATTAAACCACCGACCACTATATCACCACATTCGGAACGAAAAGACAAAGTATCTTATGTCAGCAAGCAGCAGCTCATACTGGACCATAAACTACGGAAATTAATACGTACCGTCATGTCCAAAAAAACACATATTAATAATTATTTCATTCGTGGTGATGACGAAGAAAGTATGCTTCTGCAACTACCTGATGTCAATCCGGCATTGGGACGTCTGGCGGCACGTTTATTCATGGGAGACACTTGGCCAGATGATAGTTATGTCTATTTGTTTTCGGAGGTTCGTATATTATTATTCCAGTAAATATTTAGATATTAACTATTGTTTCAACAGATAGCAGCAGAAGAATCGATTGTACAGATGGTGAACAGGCTTGGCTACGAAGCCCTTAGAAATTTCAATCACACGAAAAGTGACGACACCCTCTCTCGATTGGTAAACATTCCATCAATCTATCTGGTTTTGCGACACGAATATACCAAAGAAAACACTTGTTCGGAAGACCTAATTGATGTTTGCATCTGGATAGAAAGCCGTGCACATGAGACGTTGGATAAGCTTATAGCGCAAAGTCCGTCTACTAAATCTAGTCCTGTTTCGGAAACTCCAAAAGATGACTGGAAATTGGTAAGTGTCTGTTTTCGCTTAATCATTTTCGTTCGTTGCGACCCGTAATATTAGACAGGTAGTTGCTACAGCATGCCGCAGATACGACATAGGCCAATCTATCCTGGGTTGAAACACGATAGGTCGCAAGACAAAGGTGGACAAGACCGGGGTGCTGAGTGTTCGAAGTACTATGCTCAGTACTCGCCCCAACGCCTGACCGGAGGAATCATGGCCGCCTGGTGTACACATTCCATATGCTATGGTTTTCATTCTATGCCAAGCAGCGAAGGTCGCGATGATGTTTTCTCGGCTCTCTATACACGATGGAGAGTTCCGCCAAAGCGGGTGATTTATGACTTCGCTTGCGCTCTGGGTCCTTACTGCATGACGCGAGAAGGGGATTTTTTTTCCGAGACTAAGTTTCTAATTGACCACTTCCATGCCGCAGGTCACAAAAAATGTTCAACAGCCTGCTTTCTGAAACGATCTGTTACTGCAGATCCCCGATTAAAAGGTCTCAACTCGAGCACCGCCGAGTGTGGTAACTCGGTGATGGCGCGTATCCGCAAGTCAGTCAGCTACATGGGGCAATACCGTGCTACATTGTACATGAAGACTTTTCTTTGTATCTGGAACCGCACCAAAATGCAAAAACTCGCTGGATATAATGCAATGCATAATAGTAGTTAAGAATACTACTATTCTTCGTTGTAGTAATCTGTTGACATGGACAATTAAATAATTTGATTAGCCATTTGCAAGGCACTGAAGAAAATATGTGTGCCAAGGGTGCATAGATACGAAAAATTTGAAAAGATGACAGTGATATCTCGATGATATGTCAAAAGGGTTACAACGCGGCGCTCTGTGAGCTGACCTCTAAGCTATGCCAAAAAAGATAAAATAAGGGGTGATAACAAAAGATAATCAACTTGAATTCTGAGCTGTACGCGGAAAAAATACGATAACGACATGAAAAATTTAATCGGAAAGGCACTGTAAGAAATATGTACCATCAAGGGTGTAAAAATCTGAAGAAATTGAAAAAGATGCCGGCAATGTGGCGTTGATATGTCAAAGGAGAAAAAATAATGGTGTTCTGTGAGTTGAATTCAGAGCTATACCCAGAAAAGATAAAATAACGGGTGATAACAAAATGATAATGGACTTTAAGCTATAACCAGAAAAGAGAAAATGACAGTGTTCGATGACTCCAATGATTCTCAAGAGAAATAATTCGGAATAATCCGAAATGCGGATTTGTTATTTTGGTAACATGCCCGTATGTCGCTACTTCGATGACTCCAATGATTCTCAAGAGAAATAATCCGGAATAATCCGAAATGCGGATTTGTTGTTCTGGTAACATGCATGTATGTCGCTATGGGGCTAATAAGGTAATGTACCTTCGATCGCACCCACTGGCTCTCAAACATACATACTTCTAATGAGAAAAAGCTACAGAGAAACCTTATCGTACAGAAGTGCACTACGTCACTATGCGAATCCTGCATAAGGTTCGGGAGTACTGATTCACGCGAATTTTTATTTGGTAGTAGTACGTAACGCCGTTTCTTAACTCTTATCCCTGAAACACGGACATATTCAACTGAGTCTGTCATGTACTTTTATAAAACACTCGTCAGTGTCCTTTATTAATTTCTATCAAACTACTCCCCCACCTTCAAATCTTTTGCTCATACCCGACATGTCCAACAGCCAGTTCCAAAATGCAAGGGTGTTCTTCTATGCTGTAGGAATGTCCGACAGTCCCTTGAGATCATATATCATTAACTCCACGAAAGTAAGTTAATTTCATGAGTATGTATAATCTCACACTCACGGTTTTCAGTTTCCAGTAAGCCTTTTTGGCCTCGACTACCCCGACGAGGATGCAATCGTTACCTCGCGGTTACGTCGCGAGGTGAAGGAAATAGAAGATTACCTCAACAAATATATATGCAAAGATTGTTTTACCGACGGTATGGAAATCCTATATTCTAAATGTGACAATATTTACTTAACATATGCTCATAGATGCTTATTGTGTCGTGGATTTTGGAAATCTTGGCCCGACCTGTGAAAGGTGCAAATCGAGGGGTGACAGCGAGAACTGCTTGGGGAAGATGGCTGGATTCCAGAAATGGACTTTCTACCTGCGAAGAGTTTAAAACATTATGTTAAAAGTACGTATGGTTTCTTTCATGTTACTACCACAGATATTAACGTAAAATTACATAGATATCCTTGTTTTAAACAAGTACAGGATACCACCACAGATTGCACAATTCCAGTACACGCATTATGAAGCCGCGCGATACGCTCATTATCTTATCGAAATTGTTGTACCGTCTTTAGTTAACCACATACGCATGGTTGGAAGCTTGGAGTCACTACAAATGAACAATATCGTCGACTCACATTTCAACTATGATGATTTTAAGACATGGGGCGACGACATCACATCCCTTCTACGAAAATTGCCCCGCGAGAACGAATTGGAGGTATTCTGGAGGAACCTATCGAAGAAAAACATGACATTGCCGCCATCGCCTCCATCGACTCAAATGACGTCTTCAGGATGGGGTAATTGTAGCAAAATGGGATTTGAACTGGCACATCCCATCAGTGAAGGGAAATCCAGTCTACATGCACCACTTCTACCTCATTAATTTAGATCCTCTACATCGCTATTAAAAGTGTAGAACATGCAGGATCTGTTCAGTTAGATGTAGATATGTCATAATATAATTATTCGATATGATTGATCCCCATAATGCATTAATAAATGCGAAAAAGTAAAATTAAGATCTTGCCTCCTTCCGCTACATTCAACAGATGACAGGAATCTAGTCTCGTCGCGCTGCGTTCATGTGCTGACTCATCTGTCATTTTCGGAACGCGCAAATAAATATATACCATGCTTATCACTTCTGTCTGTGTATGGCACATTCCATCAATCATAGGATATCCAGTCTACATGTTCACATCTACCTCATTAATTTAGACCCCCCACATCACCATTAGAAATGTAGAACATGCACGATCCATTTAGTTAGATGTAGATATGTCACAATATAATAGTACCATATGATAGATCCTCATAATACTCTGATAAATGCGAAATATTACAAATGAAGATCTTGCCTCCTTCCACCACATTCACCAGATGACAGGAATCTAGTCTTGTCGCGCTGCGTTCATGTGCTGACTCATCTGTCATTTTTGGAACGCGTAAACAAATATACCACACTTATCACTTCTGTCCGCGTATGGCACGTTCCATCAATCATAGGATATCCAGTCTACAGGCACCACTTCTACCTTATTAATTTAGATCCTCTACATCGCTATTAGAAGTGTAGAACACGCACGATCTGTTCAGTTAGATGTAGATATATCATAATATAATTATTCGATTTGACTGATCCCCATAATGCATTAATAAATGAGAAAAAGTAAAATTAAGATCTTGCCTCCTTCCGCTACATTCACCAGATGACAGGAATCTAGTCTCTTCACGCTGCGTTCATGTGCTGACTCATCTGTCATTTTCGGAACACGTAAACAAATATACCACGCTTATCACTTCTGTCCGCATATGGCACATTCCATCAATCATAGGATATCCAGTCTACAGGCACCACTTCTACCTTATTAATTTATATCCTCTACATCGCTATTAGATGTGTAGAACACGAACGATTTGTTCAGTTAGATGTAGATATATTATAATATAATTATTCGATATGATTGATCCCCATAATGCATTAATAAATGAGAAAAAATAAAATTAAGATCTTGCGTCCTTCCGCTACATTCAACAGATGACAGGAATTTAGTCTCGTCGCACTGCGTTCATGTGCTGACTCATCTGTCATTTTCGGAACGTGCAAAAAAATATACCACGCTTATCACTTCTGTCCGTGTAAGGCACATTCCATCAATCATAGGATATCCAGTCTACAGGCACCACTTCTACCTTATTAATTTAGATCCTCTACGTCGCTATTAGAAATGTAGAACAGGAACGATCTGTTCAGTTAGATGTAGATATGTTATAATATAATTATTCGATATGACTGATCCCCATAATGCATTAATAAATGAGAAAAAGTAAAATTAAGATCTTGCGTCCTTCCGCTACATTCAACAGATGACAGGAATCTGGTCTCGTCGCGCTGCAATCATGTGCTGACTCATGTGTCATTTTCGGAACACGCAAACAAATATCCCAGGCTTATCATTTCTGTCCGCATATGTCACATCCCATCAAACATATGATATCCAGTCTACATGCACCACTTCTACCTTATTAATTTAGATCCTCTACGTCGCTATTTGAAGTGTAGAACACGCAGGATCTGTTCAGTTAGATGTAGATATATCATAATATAATTATTCGATATGATTGATCCCCAGAATCCATTAATAAATGCGAAAAAGTAAAATTAAGATCTTGCCTCCTTCCGCTACATTCACCAGGTGACAGGAATCTGGTCTCGTCGCGCTGCGTTCATGTGCTGACTCATCTGTCATTTTCAGAATGCGTAAACAAATATCCCACGCTTATCCCTTCTATCTGTGTATGGCACTTCCCATCAATCAAAGGATATCCAGTCTACATGCACTACTTCTACCTCATTCATTTAGATGATCTACATCACTATTAGAAATGTAGGAAATGCACGATCCGTTCAGTTAGATGTAGATATTTCACAATATAATTATTCTATCTGATAAATCCTCCTAATGCACTGATATATGCGAAAAAGGAAAATTAAGATCTTGCCTCCTTCCGCTACATTCGCCAGATGACAGGAACCTAATCTCATCGCGCCGCGTTCATTTGCTGACTCATATGTCATTTTCGGAACGCGCAAATAAATATACCACGCTTATCACTTCTGTCCGCATATAGCACATCCCATCAATGAAGGTAAATCTAGTCTACATGCACCTCTTCTACCTCATTTATTTACATCCTCTACTTCGCTATCAGAAATGTAGGAAGCGCATAATGCATTCAGTTAGATGTAGATATAGCATAATACAATTATTCCATATGATAGATCCTCATAATGCACTACTAAATGCGAAAAATTAAAAATGATGATTTTGCCTCCTTCCGCCACATTCACCAGAAGACAGGAATCTAGTCTCTTCACGCTGTGTTCATGTACTGACTCATGTGTCTTTTTCGGATCGCGGAAAACCAATATCCCACGCTTATCACTTCCGTCTGCGTATGGCACATCCCATCAATGAAGGTAAATCCAGTCTACATGCACTACTTCTACCTCATTAATTTAGATCGTCTACTTTATCATTAGAAATGTAAGACTCGCACAGTCCATTCAAATAGATGTAGATATTTCACAACATAACTATTACATATAATAAACCCTCATCTAATGCACTAATAAATGAGAAATATTAAAAATAAAGATCTTGCCTCCTTCCGCTACATTCAACAGATGACAGGAATCTATTCTCGTTGCGCTGGTTTAAATTTCCAATGCATCTGCCATTTTCAGAACACGGAAAACTATTATCCCACGTATATCACTTCTGTCTGCATATGGCACATCCCATCAATCATAGAATATCCAGTCTACATGCACCACTTCTACCTCATTTATTTACATCCTCTACTTCGCTATTATAAATGTAGGAAATGCACGATCCATACAGATAGATGTAGATATTTCATAACATACCAATTTCATATGATAGATCCTCCTAATGCACGAATAAATGCAAAAAATTAAGAATTAAAATCTTGCCTTCTTCCGCCACATTCACACAATGACAAGGATCTAGTCTTGTAGCGCTGCGTTTATGTGCTGACTCATGTATCAATTTCGCATGCAACACAAACTACTCACGCTTATCACATCTGTCCATATATGGGGCATCCCATCAATTATTCAAGTCCAGTTCTTATAGACTACATTTTACATTACAATTTATACATTCTACAGACACGTTTTCAACTAGGTGTACCGTAAAATGATATTCCATCATCTATAGTAACTTGCTGTAAAAATTTTGAGAGTCGAGGTGACCACAGGATATGATTTTTGCGTGCTACAATTGTAGTTTAATAGAACCACATATTCATAGTTTTTGAAAATGTTAGCGGAGTATGGCCACTTTCCTAATACAGATATAGTCTTTTATCGCTACAATGTATTTACTATTAAACATCACACTGGCTAATATCTAGCTCACTGTGCATTGAGGTACATGGGTATGTACCTGTTCGTTTACAGGTACATACCCATGTACCTGTCATTTAATATATTTTTTGTACCACTCTGGAACGGCACATCACAGACTACCTATCTGGCAAGGTCACATCGACGGTGGTTCATACACCAGATGACTATCCGGATGATATTCCTAGCTCTGACCCTGCAGTCATGACTTCTGACGAAGATACAGATAATGGCGATACACCCTCCACTATTTTGCATGGAAAGAAGCGAACAATTCTTGACCTTGAGCTCTCAGATGAAGGCAGTGATTATGCAGAATGGGATAATGACAATGATGACGACTTCCACGTCACAATGGATGACGATAATAGCGATATCGAGCACGATACACTTGGTTCAAGTGTCAATAGTCATCGTAATGAAGGTGATAGCAACGAAAATTTGGAGAAAGAACTTAATGATTATGCAGAATCACTGCGCTATGATACACGGCATTCTTCTCCAAATTTGTTTACACACGCAGATAAACTTATTCACGAGTGTCTTAAGGAAATGGCTAGCTTCACAGATATTTTGGATGCGGCAAAATCTACGGATGAACTTCTAAAAGAGGTTTATGCATTACGACGCCAGGTTTCAACTCTGACTGAAGCTCTTCGAAGTCAGACTGCGCTTACAACTGCAGCTAATTCTCACTGCACGATAATGGGCCGTGTAAATAGTGATCTTCGAACTCGACTCGAAAATTCCCACAAGAAGTCCAATCGTGGTGCTTCAACGAAGATAAAGGGAAGGTTTCTGACACATCCAGAGCTTATGGAGGCCCATAAGAAAGATTATGAAGTGCATGCTGCAAAAATAAAAGCCGCAGAGGAGAAGCAAAGGCAGAAGGACCATAGATTGGAGGAAATTGAAGCACGCATCCGTCACGACGGCGTAAGTAAAACATTTGATCATCCACTTTCGTCGTACAAGCGCAAGGATGAGCTTCGTACAATAGCTCGGGCATTAGGCCTCGCTGAGGATGGGAAAATGACAGTTGTATCTCTCATGGGTAGTATTCGTACTCACCTGACAGAGAATGAATTGACGTTGCAGAAAGATCCTCGATTTTCAGGTCTCTTTATGAATAAACGGCGTCGTTTAGATGCACCTCTTCTAGAACAGAATGCCGATAACAATGGAGATGATAACGACACAATCAACTTGGCATCATCTTCTAGGACTGAGGTATTTGGTGATATGGGATCTCAACCTCGTTATCCGCATTTACCCCCCCATGCTATTTATAATCCTTCACATATACAACACTACTCACCTGCGATAGGAGGTTCAGTGACATTACAGGCGGCTTTTCATGGTGCACACTCCAATCCGAGTTATCAGATACATCCTGGTACATTACCCACGAACCCACACAGTCATTGGAATGGACGTCACTATACTGATGATTACCAGAACTACTATACCCAACCACCAAATTACGGCTCTCATCCTGATCACGCTCCAAGGCCATAGTGCCGTATACTAATACTTCCAGCAACTATAAACCTCATAACTTACGTGTTCATATTAATGCATATTTTAAATACTTGACATGTAAATTACCTTACTCATGTATATTCTTCATAAACTACCATGTATATAATCCTACAGTACATAGTTATTAAATGTAATTTGTACTTTGTTACTGACAACCTGACCGGTAATGAGTGGCCGCTTGGCTACGCGAAGCTCGACTAAGGGGCCTGCCAAATGCCATCAACACGATCAATGGAGTTTGAATTTTACCAGTGGTCACACCTGGTCACACTGTAACAACACGAACCAGTGATCAACCCGAACATCTGATTGGCGATAGTATGTGCGGTGGCATTGATGGATGTCAATGACTACAATTGCAAATATGGACAAAGGTGAGAAGAAGCGTGGGAAATCTTGAACAAGGCGAAATGTTGAAGGAAAAGACGGGCAGTTAAGTATACTTGAAATAGCAATAGCGAGTCCAGCTGTTTCAATAGTGGTTACTAATTCTACAACATACATATCATTTACGTAGACAATTCAGAACTTAAGTGTTAAAGTAAGGCGGCTAAACTTTATCAGCAAGGAACTCTCCTAACGCCTGATTCAACTCGTCCGGTTTCTCAAACATCACCCAGTGACTCGCGTCAATTTCCTTCACAGTTAAATTGTCACAGAATCTCCGGAGTGTTGCCTCATTCGTCGAAGGTAAACAGATATAATCTTTCAACGTCGCAACGAATAACGTGGGCATGTTGAACTTATAGTTCTCTTCGGGAACAGCTGAGAACATAAAGTGAGAATGCGATAAGAGAAGCAGACACGGAGTATCATGATATCTCACTTTCATCATCTTTGTTATCCAAAGCTCTTACTCGAGCAGTGTAGTAGTTAAGTGGTCCTTGAAGGCCGCCATGCATTAAACGAGCTTGGTGCTTAAGTTTGTCCTATAGGATGATATACCGAACGATGATGATGTAGATATTCCTACAGAGAGCTCGACTTACCTCTTCTGTCCAGTAGGATGGCAAATCAGCCTGTCTGTTACTTTCAATCCAAGCGCGTATCTTTCCTCTAGGAGCCATGTCTGTTATCAACAAAGTAGGATCTGCCGGGAAAAACAAGCTGTAAAAAGAGTCCAGCTATCAAGTTGTTAATGGTTGATATGTGCCATGGCTGCTGGTAATCACGGCAACAACTTACATTCTTTTCAATTAAACTGGCAGCGTCGGCAGCAGCAAAGAAGTCCCAGTATCCATAGATATCGTAACCTAGGGTTTTGTTATAATGCTGAATTTCCCTTTCCCAGTCCCACTGTGGATTAGGCTGGATGCATCCGATGGAAATGGATACACTGGCCAACACACGATCTGCGTGATAGTTAACCAAGCGTGTGCCAACGATAACTCCCCTTGAACATGTTTAGCATAATCACTCGTAATGACGTAAAAGAAATGTCGCACCAGTCGTGAGAGACAGATACAGCTTTCTGCACTCCCTCCTTGTCCAGAATATCAACGATATCTTGAGCCATAGGCTTGGCTCTGTACGCGTCGGCATCAGTAGGCTTATCAGTCCCACCGTACCCAAGCATATCAGGCGCAATGACACCGTAGTCATGTTTAGCGAGGTAACTGTATTGAGATGACCAGTCCTGTGCAGTTGAAGGAAATCCCGCCAAGAGGAGAACAGTTGGCCTTCCCTTGTTGGGGTTGGGAGTATGGTAATAACCATATGTATACCCACGTTGAGTGACAACTTTGTTGTAAGATGCAAATTCCATATCAGTGCAGATTTGAGTTACATTTCGAGGTCAAATACAGGTATTAAATACTTCTGCTGGTCTTCGTATTCTCGGCGCAATGTCCAAACTCGGGTGGCGAGACGGAAATAAATGACCTCTCTGATGCGTATCACCGTGTATTTCGCGCTGATCGCTTGTTTGTATCGTATACTCCATTTCACGAATGTTGGTTCTGTCTTACTAAACACCAAAGTTCCGAAATCTATATTAAGTATATCTTAGAAAATGATACATAAGCCAGACAATAATATGTCAGCATAGCAAAGTTTCGAGTTACTAATGATCATATAAGCTGCTTACTTGGAACCCAAGGAATTTGTAATTTCTTTGTGATATAATATGTAATACAGAGTTATCTGAAAGCCTACAGTCTGCCAGAATATATCAAGTACACTCGTACTGCTAGGTAAAAGAAGCTATTAAGAAACATATTGTTTCTTACTATCTAGCGGTACACTATATACAGATGGTTCGTCGTAAGTATGATCATGCATATATGTTATAATACAATGGGAAAATCTCAGTCTAGCCCCCTTGTGTTCGAATGGGTTCCTAGTATGAAACCAGTACATTCTGCGTTGTGGACCGTATAGGTTATTATAATAAGGTGTTCTGATCCTTTAGCGACGTCGTTTGATGCTCTTACATCAAGCAATCCTCATATCTACACAATGTCTTTCTATTTAATTTGCGTATCTGCTTCCTGAGAATCAGCCAATGTATAGAAGCACCTGGTGAGTGAGCATATCAATACTAAATGTCTGATAGGATAATACTTAGATAAGAGGCATACTTGCTTACCCTTATTTACCTGGGCCTGCGACCGCTTCTCGGCTCGGTTGCCGTATCCAGTTCGCTGTTTCCGATTGGTTTCCGAGACCCTCCTCCTCAACTCCTCCTTGCAACCTGCCATCCGATAACCCAACTGCCTCCTTCAAGTTGTCATTCTAATGCCTCTCGTACAACCGCGCTCCTCTCCTCGTCCTCCTCCAGACCCTGACTCGACTTACTGGCAAGTGACTGGCAACCACATTTCGTGCTATTCAACGCGCAAGACATTCGTACACGCGTACATCCACTCTCGAGGGATAGCTTATCATCATTCCTCATGCTGGGAATGGGCTGATGGAGTGCTTATGGGAGCGAAAAGAGGATGCAGCGTTGTTGGAGGGTTCGACTATCGGAGGAAGGGTATCACGCGGTACTGGTTGAAGGTCTCTGTCACTTCTATCTCACTTTTTCATTGACATTGTAGGTGTTTCCAATCTCATCAAAGCCAGAGAAAGAGCTAATTGACGCCTCTCCACATTCAAGGCTATATGCACTCCCTCTCCATTGAGCAGATCGACGTTATCCCAAGCAACTTCGACAGCTCGGTGTTCCAGTGCGAATTCGAGGATTTCTGGTGGAACTAGAGTTCATTGGCGTATGTAAATTCAAGCCATCAGGGTGTTGTCAATGTGAGCGATATGGTCATGTTCTTCAAGTTTCTCCTTAGCTTTTTGTCTATTCCACTTCTATTTTGAATTAAACCCTACATCTGTCCTTCGTTTCTCTTTTTCATTCATATCTATCCATTTTTTTCATTCTATTCTTCTCTCTCGTCAATCGTCTCCCCACCCATATTCCGTTCCCTTTCGACTCTTATTTCCCTCTCATCTACCCTCATTCCCCTCCTCTCTTCCTTCTCCTTTTATGCTTCTGTTCCCTGTTCCCTGTCCTCTTAACTACATATGCTCACACATTCTTCCGACGAAATTGAAGATCTCGCTGTCATACTAAGGGCCCATTTTGCGATGCTATACAATATTGATCTCCGAGAACGTGATTAAATAGTTGTAAACGCCATGCTATCGTCGTATTCATCGCTGAGGACTTATTTTGACTGCAATAAATCATTCCACTTCGCCACATCTATAACTATGGTCGGACGGAAACGGTTCTGCAGGCGTTTCAGATCCACGTCATGGATGGAGAGGGGATAACTGGGGATATCTATGGGGAGTGGATCGATAGGTAACGAATTGTTCATATGGGGGTTGATGGATAGTGAACATCGTGCTCAACTTCGGCCTTCGTGTCTATGTCTATCGCTCAGCTCCTTCGGATCACTCATCTTCACCGCATCCTCAGCCATTCCTTAGCTATGAATATATGACTAGCCAGATAGGCCTCTGATGGCATTTTGGGTCTGCAGGGTGTCTTACAATTGCGCTGTGGCTGGTGCTATTGGAAGAGGGTCGATAGGAACCGAATCGTTTGAATTATTCACCATTTTCGTCCTTATCTTCCGTCACATTGAAATATGTCTTCAATATCAACCCTACCCCGCCGAGGAAAGTACTTCAGTGTGGTAAAATAATTACTTTTCAATCGTCCTTTTCAACCGATTAAGTGAAGTCACTAGCAGCTGGCGGTAAGTTATCCTGTATGTTCAGTGCGACAGCAGTGAGACTCGAGCGTCACGTGCGCACTTACTATATCGCCATATTCAATGTAATGGATGGTAAAGCAGGCCAGTGAATTTAACCTTTACGGAAGCTACAAGTTACATCAAATGGTTGCTTGAAGCATCTGCCGACAATGATTCCATATATGTATTAGGCAAAATATCTTACAGAGCCCATCGTGTATTAACATTAAAGTGAGTAGTGAGAATCGAGCTCACACCGCACCTACTAAGATGCGAACGGGTAGCCATTCACTGGAGCACTATTATACCACCACTGGTCATCCAGTCTTTAATGAAAGTAACAGAGCGTGCAAGAAACGATCTATAATATATCAATACGTACCAGTTATCGTAACCATACAAATTATGACAGAAAAATGTTCTAACAACTGTAACTTACTATGTAGCACTTCGGAATATGCGAGTATAGAAACCCCATCAGTTTCCGTTCGTTATTCCGCCTACCATATATAAACAACGAATAGTAATGTATTTCCGAGTAGTGGCTAACACAGAAGCAATTGTGTGGTATCATTAGCACCTCGAAGTGCGTGAGTTCGACACTCTCTATTGTCACTATTATTACAACTCTCAGTAGAAGATCTCGCAAGTTGAATAAAGTAAGTAGGTATATTTGGTAAATAACGATATTAACCTATTGGTTATTTTTCGCTCATCATACTCACATTGAGTCTCAATCACAATCAGCAGCCAGAACCACTTGTGATGTAATAATATCACCACTCGTTATAAATTAAATACGACTTGAAAAAAGGTTTGTGCAGCTATGTGTTTCACCAAGCTCAATCAGTTACAGCAGTGAAAGTCTAGCATCAATGTTCGAGCGGGCTGCTAACATTTCGAGTTCCTATCGAGTTTTTCGAGTTAAACTCGAGTCACACTTAAGTTACAGTCGAGTTCCACTTTTGAGCTCGCTTATTTTTTTCGAGTCAAAGTTAAGTTACCTTGAGTGGCCTTTTCATATTTCGAGTGGACTTAAGTTCCTCACTTTTTTTTTTTGGAAAAGTCAAGTTCCGTCGAGTAAACTTAAGTTCATCACTTATTACTTTTTTGAGTGAAAGTCGAGTTCCTTTGAGTTAACTCAGTTAAGTTAAGTTACTCACTTGTATTTTTTGAGTGAAAGTCAAGTTCCTTCAAGTCAAGTAGAGGGGATGCTAATATTTCGAGCTCCTGTTAATTTTTTCGAGTTAAAGTTAAGTTTTTTGAGTGAACTTAAGTTCTTCAATAAGTTTTTTTTGGTGAAAGTTGAGTTCCGAATATTCTAGTTTCAAAAGTTCAAATGTACAGTAAATATACCCTAATCGTTCCCATACCCCCGCCTGATGTTTTCTACAGCTCTGCTCAACAATTCCCACGCACTCCGCCCGCCTTTATTTACACACATTTGCATGTGTGTTGTACTATCCATCACTTACATCAACACAAATATTCATCACCGCAACGTCAACGTGTGAACACATCGCGGGATTGTTGATGAGCACTCTTCCTAGTCATCATCCTTAACAGTGAGCAAGTCTTTCTTAAATTTTTTGCTCAGTTCTTGCTCTTATTCTTTCAATCTTTTTGCATCACTTAATGTAAGTTGTTATACACATATTAGACCATATTATATTAAGTAATAATGCAAATAAACTTATAAAAAATGCGAGTTACATATGTATTTAGCCTGAAAAGCGGAGGCGTGGGAAAATATGAGCGGGAGGGCGGGAAAGCGAAAAGAGGTCGGAATGATCAGCGAAAGCGTGGGAAAATGTTGAGCGGGGATGCGGACAGCAGTGAACAGTAGAAGCGGATGCATGGGAAATAGAAGTGTACAGCAGTGAGCATCAGAAGTGAAAGGCGGAGGCGTGGGAAACTATGAGCGGGAGGGCGGGAATGATGAAATGCGCGGGAAATTGCGAGCGGATTAGAGGAGAAGCGAAAGCGTGGGAAATGCTGAGCGGAAAGCGGACAGTAGTGAAGCAGAATAATAACGGAAGCATGGGAAATCATGAGTGGGAGGGCGGGATAGCATAAGCAGAGATCAGAATGGTAGCGGAAGCGTGGGAAACACTGAGCGCGAAAGTATGTAGGCGCGATATGTTAAGCGGAAGCGTGGGAAATTATGAGCGGAGGTGCGGGCAACAATGAGAATGTGCAATTAATAAGAAATGAATAAACATTGAATTATAGGCGTGGGAAACAGCGAGCGGGGGGGCGGGAAACAACACAAACTATTGTATAATTATTGTAAGGTACTCATACAATACAGGTATACAACTTGCTTATTTTTCGAGTAAAAGTTAAGTTCCCTTGAGTAAAGTTAAGTTTCTCGCTTATTTTTTTGAGTGAAAATTAAGTTCCATCGAGTCGAGTTGAGTTCCTTGCTTATTTTATTTCGAGTAAAAGTTAAGTTCCATCGAGTTCCTCGCTTAAGCTAAATTCAAGTGTCAGTCGAGTTACCATCGAGTTACCTTTGAGTGGTAAATGACAACTCAACTCCACTTGAATTTGAGTTGAGTTCCATTCGCATTCCAGTTGAGTTCCAGTTAAGTTCCTACTTTAAGTTCCTCAAATTCCATTACTAAAAACCCATACTTTATTATCGTGCTCATTGTTGTCATGATCCCTTAGCTCGTTGTTTCCCACGCCTACCCCTGCCACTGGGGATGTGTAAAAATAGCACCATCACATCAGTCATCAAATCCCTGATAACTCCACTTGCTTCTGATCTGATGCATTGATGGTGATCACGTCGCGCTTCTTCCATCATCATGCTCAGCAGTGAGCACGTATTTTGTGCATTCTTCTCTCACTTTTTGGATTCTTCCTGTAATTTTTTTTTTAAAATATGAAGCTAGTTATTTTGTATGTAATATAACATCTTAGTTGCATAAACATCATGTACTGTGCTTACATAAAATATAGCATTAATAATAATAAATTGAGCTTATCATACTATTTCATAGGTAATTTAGCTGTACAGTTGAAGCATTTAATATACATTCATGTTCACAAAAATATTGAGAGGAATTGCCAAAAAAACTCGGCCAGAAATGAAAATAATGGGTGCTCACTGTTTATGACAATGGTGAGACTTATGAATGCGATCAAACACACCGTGGAAAACAACGTGCGGCACTCATTGATCAATTTGATGGAGATTCAGAGGCATGGGAAATAATGAGCACCGAGGCGCAATAATAAGTGAGCATTAATCTAGTAATCCATAGCAGCATCGGAATGTCTGTGATATATCATACAAATTCAGATAATTTACATTTTTCAAGTTACAGGTGAGTTCCTAAGTTGAGTTCCAGTTGAGTTCCATTCAAGTTACCAGTAACTCAAAAAGTTGACGGCCCTGTTTGAGTGGGAAGTAATTTATAACTAAGCAACATATCAGAGCCTCATATTCAATAGAATGGATGTTAAACTACGCTGGCGAGAGCTTTCTATGAAGCTACAAGTTACTAAATATTTGCTGGAAGTATGTGTCCAAATATTTAGCAGGCAAAATATAATTGACAAAACTCTCGAATTTCTACTGTGATGATAGTGAGAATCGAACTCACACTGCACTTAATAAAGTGAAAATGGGTTGTCTTTCACCGATGCTCTATATTGCCACTGTCAATCCAGTGTGCATATATGATACTAAGAAGTCTCATGAATCTTGTCACTAAAAGATTTGTATAAATACATGGGCAAAAAATGATTAATGTCTTGTAATCTGGATGTTTACAGCAGGAAGAGTTGAAAACCAATAGCTGTTCTATACAGCTGAACTATATTACTACTGAACATATGTTAACTTTCTCCACCCATCATAGACACAGGCATCTGGGAGAAGAAATTATACCTATAGTACAATATACAGGTGAAGCCCAAGATTATTGATGTAAAATTGATAAACAAGTGACTATACTTCAACTACTATTACTGAGATTACAAAATTGAGAATCGAACTCACACACATTCATTCGACGTACCAAGAGGATGTTGGGTCCAAGATAGGATTGTAGAGGAGGTGGAACTTGAGCTGGAAATGTGTATCTGTAATTCTCATCTGCAGTTTATTTTTTTGATTGTGGTTGCATGTATGTTAGGTACATCAGTAAATCAGTGAGAAAATCACCAATAATTATGTGCCTTACAATCAGACATTCAAATTACTCCAGCTCAGAAGTGATTATGAGACATTAGGAGCTCATAATGACTGTCATACATCATCATGATTGGCTCCCAACAATATAAGGTGCTCACTACTTCCCACTACTTTTACATTAAGATCGTGATACATCATAACATACAATAGTTATTATCACAGTATCATGATCATGTTATTACAAGCAGTACATGAGTATGCTTGCATCTGAGCATCACAAAATTCTGAGATTGGGATTATAATTGTCCAAAACACTTGCACAGAGTGCTCAGGTTGTCGAATAATTTGCCTAAATAGACCTATTACTGATGCTAGGTTTAAGATCTAAGGGCTACTAAAGACTAAGGTCCTGCTACAATTTATTATTGCCTCTGGTTTGTTGTGACGCAGACACTTATATTAGTGGTTGAAAGTCCCCATATCTGTGCTTGCTATGTATGACATCACCGATGCCAAATGTACCGAGGATAGCATGTGCACTTGGACTCGGAGCCCTATGTGTTACATCTGTGTTCGGAATCCACTATTCCGCACTTCTGCACTATCCTGCACTTCCACATTGGCCGCATTTATGACCAATCGTCGGATACGTCGTCATGATTTATCACTTACTTACTCGTGCTCATCCACTATGTCACTATTTCATATTACTCCTCTATTACTACTTCTATCCGTTTCACTATATCGCATACAGCCATTACTTCCATTCTTCAGCCACTACTCCTCTATGGTGGCTGACTCCATGTTTACCTATCCCTAGTTATACCCTTATACTTCGCTCAAAGTAAACTACTCCGTACTTTACTTAGTATTTAAGATCTAGTTTTTGTATAGTAACTTTAGTTTTCGTATTGACTACGATTATGAATATACCACTATACTCCGTCTTCTTGTCTCTAAGGTTTTGTCCATAGTTCTGGTCTCTATTCCGACCTTTCCACATTTCGCACTCAACCTTGCTCCTACCTCGAGCTTGTTCCTACCTTGACTTTGAAATATGAACCACCGAGAATCACAAGGGGCGCAGCACATAAGCTGAAGCCAAGGTTCCCTTCCGCACTTTTTGAGTTCTCTGCTTCCGACCTCGAGCTTACATAATACTACAAGTAGCTCCCTCTGCGCTAAACTCAGCGCCTCCCTATTATCCCTCTGAGTGGTACGGTATGTAACACTATGATGCTTTGCGGCTCCATGACTGAAAGTATTTGTAAGAGTACTCCGCATCTAAATGCATATAAGCAGGTGGAATTCCGCTGCATTGAAAGCACTACCCTGCTTGAGCCCCAATTTTTAAACCCTGTAAGTACCCTTCTATGTTCGCATAATCTCTTTAATCATCTCCATATCTTAACCACTGCCATGCTAACTGCTTAAACTACAATAGTTATCCCTATTGTCATTACATGATAGATTACCACATTGCTACAATATTTGTATATGTAGTATTCAACAATAAAATAAAATCTAATGTTGATCTAATGTCCTGACTCCTATTGAACAAGTATTGTTGAGTTCACAACTACATATTATTGGTATTTATGCATCCACCATAGTTACAAGTTTGATGTAACTACTTAATAAAATATAATTCTATTATAAACTTATAATATATGTGTAACTACAGGCTGAATTGTGATGAACCATCCAGAATTATCAAGTTGAGGGTAACTCAAGATTAAATAAGATCAGTTATGAGGCGGTCACGAGATTATGGTAGACTATGTTAATTGCAGTGCATCGTGATGGGTTATAACTGCTCACGAGTTGGTCCAAAATTTAGTGATGTATGCGTGCATATCCACCAGTGCATGAACTTTATAGAAGCACTGACTGCTGCAAAGTGGGTGAAAACACTTGCATACCTCAGCCCCGAAACCACCAACCACTACCTCTCCAACCCAGATGAATTGCCCCACCCAAGACCGCCACCCAGATAGCCCTCCCCACCTTCGTAGATTAGTTGCGAAACTCAAATCAGATACACCCCCCCTCAATGGGGCTACTCCGAACCACCCTCTGGACACCTGTCCTGAGCTATACTTTACTTAGCATGTTTCATTGTTATTGTCTTCTTTATGAGTGTATATTGATTTAAAATGTATACCAATGATCCAGAGTGTTTAGATATGACTTAGAGTGTATATAAATGATTCAGAGAGTGTACATATGATCTACAAGTTGAAAAAATGACTCAGAGAGTGTAGCAGTAATTCAGACTAACAGTTAAAAATTTATAGAGCTAGAGAATGGTATATATTGAACAGTAGAAACAGGGGAAGTTTATAATGAAGCAGGGGGCTCAGAAATATACAGGAAGCTTTACAATGAAGCAGGAAAATTCAGAACAAGGCAGGGGGATTCACACTGAAGCAGAGACTTTGGAAAATTCAAAACAAAGAATGGGGCTTTACAGCGAAGTAGGGAACTTCAGAACAAGGAAGGGGGCTTAATAACAAAGCAGAGAAATTCACAACAAAGCAGGGAGCAATACAGGATAGATTACTACCTATCACACATATTTGCATAGTATAACTGCATGTCAGTATTATATTTACACTCATGCTCAATGCCCTTTGATTTGAGCATGAGCATGATAGGTATTCTATCACATTTATAATACTTATTTACACTTGCACTCAATGTCCTTTAACTTGAGTGTGAGCTTGATTGGCATTTTTACTCATGCTCACAAATATTACACTTGAGCATGAGTGTGATTGGTATTCTTACTCATGCTCACAAATATTACACTTGCATTCAACTTGAGTGTGAGTATAATTGGTATTCCTATTCACACTCACAAGTATTACACTCATGCTCAATGTCCTTTAATTTGAGTGTGAGTGTGGTATTCCTATTCATGCTCACAAGTATTACACTCATGTTCAATGTCCTTTAAATTGAGCATGAGCATGATTGATATTCTTACTCACACTCACAAATATTACACTTGCATTCAACTTGAGTGTGAGTATAATTGGTATTCTTATTCACACTTACAAGTATTACACTCATGCTCAATGTCTGAGTGTGACTGGTATTCCTATTCATGCTCACAAATATTACACTTGCAACTTACTTTTCCTCCCACATGTAAGTGAAGCCAAAATATAAATGTAACATATAATTTTTTTGTGAGTGTGAAGTAAAGACTTTTAGTGTGAGTTGACAGACCTTGAGCATGAGTTGATGACCTTGAGCATGAAAACTTAGACCCTGTGTGTGAATGTATGGACCCTGTGTGTGAGATGTTGACCCTGAGCATGAAGTAAAATCTTGAGTGTGATGTGTGCATGTACACTCAATCCACACTCACACCTTGAGCATGAACATGAGTGTGCATGCACATGTTTGAGCATGAAGTATAAATATTATTCTTCAAGATTTGACTTTATATCTTGATTAGAAATATCACTCACATTCACAATATGGCACAGCCATACAACACCAGCATGTACATTTGATTTACATTCTTTTTGACCCACAAATGGGTCATTTAGAACTAAAATAAATACCTTGAGCATGACATGCTCAATCATGCTCACTTTTGTGCATGTCTGGAATTTTCTATGTGCCCTAAATCCAGCACCAATAAAAGATAAAAGGCTACCAGCTAGGTTGAGACCAGTGACAATGATTGGTAGACCTGTGACGGCAGCCATTGTAGAAAAAAGATAAGTTGCTGTAGTATGAGGAGGGGCCTTATTAAAGACCAGCAAATAACAGCATTTGAACTGATGGATGATTTGATTTCTCATTGTGTGTATAACCCTCACATGAGCCAAGGAACATATTTATTAATCAAAGCATCATTTTGTAGGTCCCTTTGATTACTGCTGGGCAACCCAGTGTCATTCAAGGTAATAGATACCTTAGGTGTTTGGCAGGAAGTGACTTTATTCATGCCTAGCACCTGGGGGTCGAGGGATACTGATCATATGTATTCCTGCAAACTCCTATGATATAGGATGTACAGTAAAGACTGTAAATGGGAGATGAACTGTGGGGCTTTGCTAGGTTTGCTTAGAACTTGGCCTGTGACTGGTATGATACAGCAAAGGCTGTAAATAAGAGATGAACTGTGGGAGTTTCTAGAGTATATGACTAAAGCTGTATAGGGTAACAACGACTGCTAGAAACACTAGGAAAGCTTGTATGTACAGTGAAGGCTGTATATAAAGATTGGTGCTGTGGTGAAGGTTGAAACAAAGTTGAGGGCCTTGGTTGTTTCTGACTGTAGCTTGGTGGCTGAAGTGCATAAACTAATATGTGCTGCTACTGAATAGATATGATAAAAGTGACATTGAGATTCGATACATTGAGTTGAGCTGCATTACATTGAGTTGAGTTGAGTTACATTGAGATTACTGTGAATATATCTATACAGTGAGTTGAGCTGCATTGTTTATGTTACTAATAGAACTGAAGAAAAGCACAATAGATTCTGTATCTAATGTGTAAGAATAACTACTGGGGATGAACAGGTGAGTAAGATCCTAGCTAGTGGTAGGCTATTTGGTAATGGATAAAACTCTGGTGAGTAGAATCCTAGCTGTCAAGCTGTGGTAAATGGATAAAACTACTGTCTAAGACTCAATTCCTCTCTCCTTTTATGCTCTTTTCCTCCTACTGCTGACTAATCCTATCCAAAACCAATCCTGCATTGTCCTTCAAATTTTGTAATGGTAGATCCATTGTCTTGAGGTGGAGGCTGTGCAGAACAATGGTGTTCAAGGAGATGAGTCAGGTCTTGAACAATGGTGACAGAAATAGTATTACATTGTTCTTGTGATGAACAATGGAATTCTATTTATAGATCCCAGCAAACAATGAACATGAAGACAATGGGTGAATAGGAGGACATTGTTCTGCACAATGGGTGCAAAAGAGCAATGGAGTCCTATTATTAGAAACAATGGCATATCCTTGGTAAGCAAATGCATGGGCATTGTTCTGAACAATGGGTGTGAAGAACAATGGAGTTCTATTATTAGAAACAATGGCATGTCCTTGGTAATCGAATGTATAGGCATTGTTCTTGAACAATGGGTGTGAAGAACAATGGTGTCCTATTTTTAATGGTATCAATTATTGGTCACCAAGAAGTTGGGTATTGGCTTGTGTTTCCATATGTTTGTTTCTTGAGAAGCAGTGCCTCATGAGAATTGTTTGGTAGTGTATTCTGAAAGATCTGGATGATGTGGATTCCAGACATTGGGCCATATAACCATATGTGTGTGTTTATGACTAATCAAGTTTCACCCATGACACCAGTTCTCAACAATTCCATTATTTCATGGGAGGAACTGCAATACACAGAAGTAATATATGGGAATTTTTCAACTTTATCACATGTTTACTGGAGGCTCTGCAAGAATTTGAAGACAAGTTACAAAGACATGCATCATTGCAAGTAGAGGAGCCAACACATACATCCAACGATAATCATGTGTAAGCTCTATGGACTTAGACTACATTGAGACCCATCCTTTCAGAGAAGCAGCTTTAATAATAGTTGGTGCTTAAATCATACTTAGTATGATTAGTGTGGTATTAATATTAAGGAGCCCAGGAAACACAAATGGCTATCATCTACAACTCCACAGATATTTGCATCGCAAAATTCAATGGCACATGAACAACATTCTGTGAGTTTATCAGCTCCTACTTGGTCAAAGTAGTGTTACTGGATCCCACATATTCTGCTGTTGAGGTATATTAAGCTCTAAATTGATCAACTCAAGATGACATATGAGTTATTTATGGTATATATCATATACACTGTGAGTTCCCATGCAGGTGTGTAGTCTTGGCTACCCATCCATTTGCAGCGATTCGTCCTAAAAAGGACTTTCCACTGTAACTGTCTGGGATATCTCCAACGACTTTAGGAGGGGTGCGCATTCTGCAATTATCAGGAATTCAGAAGGCCTTTTTTTTCTTTGTAATCACAGTTGTGCCATTGAAACACATTGCATCCTCCACCCACCATCTGCTGAATTCATTCATATTTCCATAGTTTTGTTACTTTGTATCTATCTTTTTGAATAAATATATTTAATCCATGTCATGTTACAATAATATCATTCTGTGCCCTCAAATTCATAGCCAGTTATGTATAGTCTTTACTTATATGCACTTATTACTTAAGAGAATTTGAACTTTGAATACATTGAAATGATCCTGAATAAAGATTGTTTTTCATCTTCTGTAGGTCTCCCACCTTTTTAGATCTCCACCAGAAGAGTATCCCCTACAGAGATTATGTTGAGTTTCCTGGGTCCATTAAAGCTCAGTGTGCTCTGTATCCTTCAATAAGTAAATTGTGCAAAGTGTGAGTTGAGATCATAGCTAAGAGCATGATGTAAATATATTTGTCAAAGATAATGATACAGAATAACAAAACTATGCAGAGGACATGACATTTCAACCAAGTTTTGATAGCACAACTTTGATTACAAAGCAGGAGTACACACCAAAACAGGTGGATCATGTGCATATTTCCAGGCCTTAGTCATGCAAAATGGCCTTCCAAATTCCCAATAATCATGGAATGCACACCCCTCCTAAAGTTGTTGGAGATATCCCAGACGGTTGCAGTGGGAGAATATGCTGTAGAATATGTATGGTGTCAGATGCATTAGCAAATTTTAAAATGAGTAATGAATCTATCTATTGTTCCAATTGTTTCATACCAAATTTAAATGTTTGACATGAATTGAGCCTCTGAAAATGTTCTGATTGGTCTAGAATGGATGGGATCATGGATCTTATTGTAAGTATCTTGCATGGATCAGATGGTTATCCAATTGTTGTGCATATTCCAAATTTGCTCAAAAATTGGACACTTAATATATTAAAATAGCTATCCTAATTGTTACATATGTCAGGTTGTATCATATTTACAATGATCCAATTCACCCTTGTCTGAGGTGATCGAGTGTGTTTGTTAGCCTTTCCATAGGTGTGTATGTGCCATGTACTTATCCTACCTTTATATACTATAATTTCCCAAGTAAGTTGTATCACTGCATATGCCTGTATGCAACCTATCTGATCAGTATCTCATTCCAACTAGGACTGGTCATGGATAGATCTGGATCAATGCGAATTTTGAATGGTTACCTGACAGATAAGTGTCTGACTGGAGAATAAAATGTGTGAAGGTGTGTCAAGTCGTGTTCATGCATCAAGGAGTGCCCCAACGCTGTAATATCCCGGCTATCTGTGACCAGCCCTAGTTCCAACGAATATAACCATAAATCTGAGAATGTGGAAGCCTGTCCTGGACTGTCAAGGATAGTTTGACTATATCACCATCTAAATGTTGATTAGTATTGCATAGTAATTCCAAATGAAAGATCTTTAAGTTATTAAAACATTAAATAAAGCTTTTTTACCTAATTAGTGTATTGCAAGTTATATGGCACAGCTTTTGCTGGCTTTTATAGCTTTACATGAAAGGAAAGCAGTAATTTACACTCCCCCAGGAGGTCTGTATGGATCTGCATAGAATCCATATGGACCTGAAAATTCCATACAGATCCATACAGATCTGTGAGGATACCATACAGAATTTATATAGTGGCTATTATTATTATTATTAGAGGTGATTATTCTGTACAGATTCCATACATATTCTGCATGGATCCTGTGTGGATTTATGCAGAATCTGTAAGATCTGTTTAATACCTTAATTTTCCTGTTTCAAATCACAATGAACACTATTAAAACTGTTAATTCATAATCTCATGTCATCCCTACTACCATCTTGTCTCCACTGCTGCCAGGATCTGTGACACTATGTGAAATCATTGTCACAGGTGTCAAGTGTAACCCTAGGTGAAAAGTTTGACACTACATGAAATCTGTGACACACTCAATGCATAGTGTCATGCTTAATGTATAGTAACACACTCAATACATAGTGTCACGCTTAATGCACAGTGTCATACTCAATGCTTAGTGTCACACTTAATGCACAGTGTCACATGTCATGCTCAACACTTAGTGTCATGCTTAATGTATAGTATCACACTCAATGCATAGTGTTGCACTTAATGTATAGTGTCATACAGTAAGATTCTGTACAGATCTGTACAGAATTTTTCAGGTCTGTAATGCAGAATTCTGCATAATCTGCATGGAATTTTTGATTCAGATTCCAAAAATTCCGTACAGATTCCACATGGATTCTGCACAGATCCTTACAGAACACCTGGCTAAGTGTAAAGAGCTCAAGGAAAGCATATTCTCACCAGATGCAAATGTAAAAAATATAGTTTGATGAAACTAGATCCTTTGAAGTGACAATGATGAGTTTCAAACTCATGGACCTCATGTGTGATTGAAGGTTACAATTTGGGTACATTATCATTTACAATATGGTCTAGTATTGTGTATTTATGAGAACTATAATTTACTTTTAATGGTAATCGATTCTGTCAATTGGATGTAAGTATATGCAAAAATAGTATGGAAAATACATTTTGCAAGTGACAATATAAGTACCGAACTCATCCATTGAAAAGTGTAAGCCTGTCTTTGAGTTGTACTACTGTTTGACTACATTGCCGCTAACAATTTTGAATTATGGATACTTTAACTTTCTTACGACGATATAGTGGTTTGAACGTGAGTTCACGTTGACAGTGAGTAAGAATATGGCTCGCGCTTCGAATTCAATGTGCGATGCCATAACCATCATTCATATTTACGAGTCAATACAACTCACAAGTGCGGTTGTTGTCGACAAAAGTAAGTACTGCAGTGACGAAGGCGGGAGTCGAACTCAGGCTCCTATTCTTTGTAATCTAGCAGCACGTGAGATGTTGATATGCGCACGGACCGTCGGGGAGCCAATCATCCTCGGATGTTCGCTGCCTGTCAAATTCCCAAATGGCTCCTGCTCAATGTTCGGAATCAAGTGGGCTCACGAGACGAAGACTTCCTATTCATAACCTTGAGACTTGAGTCGTGAGTTGCAGTTGTCCATGAAACTTCAATATGCACGCCTGACTCGAGTCCAGGATTCACCCATTCTCCGTCTTCACGCTCAAATCTACCCACCAGAATTGCACATGTCTAACTGAATGACGACAAGAAGCCGAGGAGTTCTATTCTGGGAGGGTACACGATGGGTGGTGTGGGTAGGGGATAGCTGGTAGCTCCATGGTCGTCTATGAAGCGTGATGGAGGAAGCTTGGACACATATAACCTCGAAGACTCGAAGACTTGTAACTGTCAGCTAGGTCCTTGCCTTCCTCCCCATCCTCATAATCGCCCAGCCAAACCTTGGTTGGATCCAACGGCACTTACAACGAACGCGTCAACCCCACGCAGAATTCCACCCACTCCCCACAACTTCAGCCTGGTAGATCTGTTACCGTGGCTAGCCTGCCACCCTCGCCTCACTTTATAATTCCCCGCTGAAGTTTCATGCCCGGGAGCCAGTCTGCGGGAGAGGCGACATAGCTCTATCAGCCCTCAGTGGGGACGCAATACAAAAGCCGTCAGCACAACATAACTGGGGGTTATCGGTTAAGCATTGACGCCTGTGATCGGAAGTGGGTGTTCAGTGATAGCTAGGGGGTGGAATCTCGGTTGCTTGAGGCATACTCGACGCACATGAACGACATCAGGTGAATAATGCTTCACTCGCATCGTCGATAACGCTAACGCTAACCCAGACCTCACGAAGAGAACAATTATACGATCGCTGGACACTAGCAAAGATGTGTATTACCCCCATCGCCGGTGGAACTTGTCGAACCTGCCTACGCAAACATGACGTCCCAGACACTTCATGAATGAGAGGACACTAACCTTAACAAAGGCGATGTGTCATTCATCCCCCTCACCACCACCGTCTTTCTCTCCGCCTCCATCTTCATCTCCCTTGCCAGGCCTCGTCGCTTTCGTTGGCATTGAAATACCTCTCTGTGAACCCAACAACACCTACGAGAGGTGAACTAACAGCGCCTATGAAGTACAGCGCCTATGAAGTTCACCTCACCTGTAACGCAAACACTCACTTACAGTCTCTAAAGCCTACGACCGTGCTTCCTGTGTCTTAGACACCCGTCCTTTCGTCCTCCTACATGCACAGGAAGATACGTAGTTCATTACTAGTATCATGGGCGCGATATGACAGTGAATGCAATGATGGGGACTCGTTCGGATTATAGCTGGCGTGTACTGTTCGGAGTGAGCGAGGATCATTGGAGTGTAAGTACCTTGCTTGTGTGCGGATGGACTATACTCACTTATACATATCTCTTACATCTTACAGGAAGGAATACTATTGGGTGTGCCGCGTAGCACGAGGGCTTAATTCAGCTTCATTCATCGTCTATGCTGCTTTTCTGAACGCCACTGTTATCTCTCTCACCACCACCGTCGTCACTTGCACAGTCTCGAGTGTGCAACGATTAGGAAGAACGTTCCGATATAAATACGAACTCTTGTTTGTACGCTCTAAACCAGGGTCAGTCCGGGGTGATCTGGACGTTCTCGTTGGTGAAGATGCTGAAGATGCTGAGGGCGTCAATGGGATGGAGGGAGGATTCGAGTGCCAATGAGATTTTTCCGGGTTGGATCTGGTGCTGGTGAAAGTTAGTGGACGGTATTGTGATAAGGAACGTTTACTTATTGAACAATAATTCGGATATGCTTCAGGTGTAACGACTTCCAACCCAACGGTTCAACACCAGGATAGCGGCTGTTGCAGTTCGATTCCCCATGTCAGAAATCACCATATGGGATAGGATAGCTCTTGTATGTATTTGTTTTTTGGTCAAACTGTGTAGTGCTACTAGTAGTTCTTTCGAAAGGGGAAATATAACAAACTTACACAATCATCTTCATTTACCAAAGGGATCTTGAAGGTACTCAAAGTTGTCTTGGGGCTTAAGTATTTGATCAAGCCTGCTCACGATCTACTCCAACACTATTGTCCTCTCGTTCCAATACCCCCGTTCCCTCGCACGCTCCAACTACATCACTCGCAAATCATGACTACACAACCGATTCAAACCAACCCATCTCGTTGTCCATCTCTCAACACCCTCCCACAGCAACGACCCACACATCCCAATACCCTGCGCTGAATGGGGCCCCCGAATAACCAGATGGTTGAGCTACGCCCAAGATATTTCGGAGTATATAACAACCACCCGCAGGACTCGATATGTCCGTCTCTCATCACCACTCCCAGGTCACTGCCACGGGCGCAATATCGAAATATTAGATTTTGGACGGGGTAGAGTTTGAGATGCCATTGCACAGACCTCCACCCACGAAAAAGGTTTATGGAATTGTCAACTGGAGGTCGTTACGCATCCGAGTATAATCGTGAGTGAAAATTATTTGGGATCGCAAGAACGGCGAGCGCTACCTAGGTGCTGCCGCTCCACTCTGTTTGGCAAGTGTTTGAGAACCACACCTCCGTTACACAGCCCCAAATATCACCACATTACACACCGTAAACTCTGGTGTACATCAGAGTGTCCTCAGTGTACTCGATTAAAAGATCGATTTGTATGTCACTGTCTGTCATAATGAATTTATGTAGCATTTGGGTTGTATGAACTTTGAAGGTTACCACACTGTTGTCTCGTGGTGTATTTATATGTATGCTCAGGACCTCACATGTAGACTACATCACTGATACATCACAGTACCAGCGTTGATCGATTGACGGTAATTATAATGAACGTTCTAATCTTACTTTGGTTTGATACTGGTCTCAGCAGCCAATCTGTTGGTGCCCGGTAGGAATCCCGATTTAGATGGCGAGCGCTTACGGATGGAGGGTAATCGAGGCCAGAAGGGATAGTGCTCGTGTGCTTTTAGAATTCTAATTTTGATGGATGCTTGTAATGCCTTTCTGATGCTTGTCATTGTGATCATTTGAGAAGAGTTGCGTAAGCACGTCTTGTTAAAAACGAGTCATAGTACAGTTCGATAGCATCAAGCCTTGTTATCGGTGTCCATTGCATTAACAATCCCTGCTTACATCTTCCATGCTGTACACACCACCTTGTCCGCCATCTGCATTAGATTACCCTCGATCCTTGTCATTGGGAATCTGCTGGAGAGTATGCTAACTTGAACAAATACCTACCTTGATTGTGATCTTGCACATTGGAGCAGACGGTGTATTTGGCTTTGATGATTACCGATTGGTAATTTTGCTTGGAATTTACCTCCTCTATTAATGGCAGTGTATTCTTCTGTAGACCAGGGTATTATACGTCTGTATTGCCACTAATGTGTGATAATTAAACGTTAAATATTGGTACGAAAGTGAATACAGTACGTGGCCGTCAGATGGCGCGATTCTGGTATGATGAATAATACGAATATGGACAGCCTGACAAGGGCAATACATCTATCCTGCACATTGCTAGAATTATGTACATTGTATACTGCCAAGTCAACGCAGTTCCAGGCGAACAGTGACCACGGAAGTGTGCTATTATCTATTCCGCAGATCTTGAGCAGCAAACTTTTTGTATACCTACGTAGTACAAATGGGGATTGCGACCGATATGTAATGTTAAAAATTGATACGAATATGAATACAGTACGTAGACGCCAGGCGGGCGACTCGGATACGATGAAATATAACTTACTAGTGTAGATATTAATAATGATGGCTAATACGATTATGGACCGCCTGATAGGAGAAGAAGATTTTTTAACTTCGTTTGTTTCCGCCGACGCTAGACAAAGTCGGAGCTATACAAGGCAACTCAATGAAGTTAATCACATAAAGCATATGATGAACAATGTGATGTTGCGATTGATTGAAAATTGTGCTGCGGATCAGTTGTTGGAATTGTGTGATAAGCTTTCACAATGCCGAGAGCATGGTCCACGCAATGAAATGGAATCTATCTCTGTTAAGGTACTAGGATGAGGACGAGGACCTGTTAGGGCTGCTCAATTCTTAGATCGCGAGGTTTTGGGTCGCGCTGCAAATTACTGAATTTGGGCATTCGCTCCATATTTGGAATTAACCGTGGCTATGCACCATTGCCGGGTTCAAAGTCCGCGCGGCACATTGTCGTGCACCGCTTCAATTCTGCTCCAATATTATATTTCTTAGTTCATTGTAGTTTTATCAACTTTAATCACCTTTAGTTTACAAATAAATCTTCTAACTTCATAATACAATTTATTATCTTGTTTTGTCTATGGAAAATTGAAGTGTACAGGACAGAAGGCCCTGGAAAAGTATGGAGTTTGTTCCTTCCCTCCTTCAACAATTACAAAAATGCATACATACTTTAAGTACAGTATAAGAGCTACATATAAATGTTAATTTTATAAGTAATGTTCAAACCCATGCATCTATGATGTCTCATTTATAAAGCTTAACTTACAAGAATATGACAAGAATTGCAATGATCCATTTACACATTTTCCTATAGAAAAATACTTAGATGAAAAATTTTCAGTTGTTTTTCATTACATTATATTTCAATAATTAGACT
Source organism: Cyathus striatus (assembly GCA_025738555.1). Classification (NCBI taxonomy): domain Eukaryota; kingdom Fungi; phylum Basidiomycota; class Agaricomycetes; order Agaricales; family Nidulariaceae; genus Cyathus; species Cyathus striatus. The sequence goes on from JAOVFP010000001.1 coordinate 325,671, forward strand.
GATGGTTGTGCACTTTGGTACACTGAGTGACTCTCTTGAGACCTAGAAGGAGACAGGCAGTAGCCATGAGAAGAGCTCAAACTTATTCCCACTACCTTTTAAGGTAGTTGGGTTATAGGGTGGTTTCAATTTCCCTATAAGGAAATTTCAGAAATCAGGGTCGGGATCTCACTTTCAGGCATTTTGATTGGCTGACACCCTAAAACCCTTTGCCCTATGATGCTGTGACCAGTGTGACACACCAGTTACTGTTTCTATTTAAAAAATTTGAATTGCTCCGGTGACTATTTAGTAAATTTTCTTTCTTTCCTACTCTTTCATATTATCTTCCTGTATTGTTCTTTATTGAATTTAGTGTGGACCATGGTATTCAATCTTTCATTGACATCATTTGAGAATACCATAAAGGGGCTACAAAACCTTGTTGACTTCGCTCTTTCATCCCCTCATGAAATCCTATAAAATTCATGTACTTGAGCTCCACTGGTGCCTTCCAGAGTAGGTTCTTCTGTTTATTATCCCTATTTTATCCCACTGTCAACTTGAAGTTGACTTGAAGACCAAGAATAGTCATCCTATCAATTTAATTCTATTACATTTAGAGAATTACTGCATCTCAATAGTCCTGTTCTGATCTATTTGTGTCAACAACTGTATTTATCATGGCTGTTTAGCATACCTGAGGTGAATTGAGGCACTATGATAATTTATGATGTTAGTTTTAATAGAACAACAATGTTTTATAATTTATGATGAACTCACTCTCTTCAGTTTTAACCCCTGCTTTGTTAATTTGTTGTTAGTCTTCTAATGTAGTATGTTATTGGAGCTATTCTACTATGTCATTTTAACACTCTGAGTCCTGCTTAATATTGAACACCTTATAACTTTGTTATAACCCCTCATATGTTGTGTTTACTTTCTGTCTACCTGCTTTCTTTGGGGATTTTTGTGTCATTTCTATACCCTCCAGGAGTCCCTATTAAGTAGTAGTTCAACTATTAAAGCTATGTCTACTTAAATTATATATAGGTAGTGGGCTTGATTGATTATAACTTCACAGAACCAGAATAAGGAGAATATTGAATGTAATCAGCAAAGTGGACATAGGAGTAGTCATATTAGACATTAGTGTACCTCTTTGTCAGGTTAAAATAGAAAGTAGAAAATGTTTGTACCTGAACATATATCTTTGTGTTGAATATATATTTCACATTTGGTTGTGGTATATAAATATAAGGTGACACAAACTGATGCTGATGTGCACAAGCACATTATGGACCCTGTATAATAGGTTGGATCTACTGCTAAGCTAAAACAGATACAAATACTTGTTGGCAGAATGTATGGTTTGGTATTTAAAGTAAATTTGAGACCAGACAGTTTGAGAAAGTTATAGTATAGGTAAGACATAGTACATTGAAAGGAAATGTAATGTAAACAAGTGCAAATATGAACCAATGCTGATGTGCACCAGCACATTAAGTAGCCTGTAAATTTGTTTGGATCTATTGCTAAGCTAAAACAGATATAAATACTTGTTGGCAGAATGTATAGTTTTGTATTCAAAGTAGATTTGAGACCAGACAGTTTGAGAATAAAGAGTTATAGTATAGGTAAGACACATGAACTAATGCTGATGTGTACAAAGAAAGTATGTAGCTGTAGAATTGTTTGGATCTACTGCTAAGCTAAAACATCTATAAATACATGTTAGTAGAATGTATAGTTTTGTATTCAAAGTAAATCTGAGACCAGACAGTTTGAGAGTAAAGAGTTATAGTATAAGTAAGACATAGTGCACTCAAAAGAAATGTGATGTAAACAGGTCCAAATGTGATCTAATGCTGATGCACACAAGCACATTATGGAGTTTGTAGTTTTGTTTGGATCTACTGCTAAGCTAAACAGTTATAAATACATATTAGTAGAATATATAGTTTTGTATTCAAAGTAAATTTGAGACCAGACAGTTTGAGAATAAAGAGTTATAGTATAGGTAAGACATAGTGAGTTGAAAGAAATGTGATGTAAACAAGTGAAAATATGAAGGAATGCTGATGCGCACAAGCATATTAATTATGTGACAGAACAGAAAATTCTCTATCAGGCTAGGAATTGAATGTGAGGAATTTGTATTGGCTTTTGTAACTCTTGACAAGTTGTTCCATGTAAAAAGTTATCAAATATTTTGGTTGACATGGATTAACCCAAAAAGTAGCCTGTATGGGCTAACTCCAAAGCAGATTTTGGAATTGAGCCTCTCAATGTATATTCCAAGTATGAAAGATTTCTGGAACAGGTTGCAGAATGGATCCGTAATTTATCTTCTGTTCAACAAACATCTCACTACACCACTAATAATTGTTAGCATGAGCTACACTTACTTAAACATATAATATTTCATATTGTTAGGTAGTGAGTGGGCTCTGCTGCTTGCTGGCCCTTTTTCTTTATTACTAATCAAGGGGTTCCTGCCATTTCAGCTTCGCTAACAGCCATATCTTTATGTTCAACTTACTATCTTTCTTCATATATTGTAACAATGTATAAAAAGGACATATAATGTGATATTTCTAAAAAAAAAACATGGTGTAATTTGAAGCAGGAACCATTGAAATACTCAATGAAGTCGCCTAAGGCTTATTTTCAGTGGTTCAACCATGGTTGATTGCTTCCAACATCCATCAAACATATTCAGACTCAGAATGCTGACACCTAAATCAGGTAACCGTTTCCTAATTTGGTTTAGATGTTGCGCGACCCAAAACCTCGCGATCTAAGAATTGAGCAGCCCTTGCATCGCAATTCTCTCCCTTCATAACCCCGTAGAAGTGTCACATACAGGAGCCTGTCTAAAGGAAACACGGCATGGCTCTACCGGCCCTCAGGGGTGCAATACGAGCCTTCGACGAATTCTGGTCAATCGAAAGTTGGAGCTCATTTGAAGTTAGAGGGTGGGGGCTGGGAGGATCTCGGTTGCTTTATGTACCCTTGACGCACTACGACACCAGGTGAATGAGAACTTTGCTTGTATCATCGACACTGCCAACTCTATCGCAGATCTCTGCCACAGACGCCTCACGAAGAGGACAATTATACGACCAAGGACACCTAGGACATTACGCTAACATTAATAAAAGCAATGTATCGTTCATCCACCTCTTGCCACCATCTTCATCATCCCTAGGCCCTCGCTGCCCCGTCGCCATCGACAACACGTCAGCATAAACCAATAACACCTACAAAGGACACATCAAGTCTTGACCACCTTACACCTCCCAACCCTCATACCTCGTCCAGCCCATCTAAGAAGCAAATCTTCATAATGGGGTTACTAGCATCATTCTCGGAAGTCAAGATAGGGTTATGCATTCATGCTGATGTACATGGGAGATCGTTCGCTGGAGGTATCCTCGGCTCTGGGTCGTCGATTTTCCAATTCTTTTCCTGGACCATTGTGTTGACTCTGGAGGAGGGTACTGTAGCATCAGTTTCTCATATGCCTCACTGCCTTTTTCACCACCACCACCACCACCACCACCACCATGACCACCAGCTTCACCCCCACCCCACCTTCATCGCCACCACCAACTCCTCAGTTTGACCGAACAACACCTAAATTACGAAGGACACTTCAATTCTGACGCAAACATACCTTTCACCCTTGAAAATCCTGTTGGACCACAGCTCCTAGACACGTGCCTCTCGTCTTCCTGGTGCACACACAGTATGATTCGGATGACGGAATTCCATTTCATGTAACTTGATGGATAGTTATCATTGCCAGGGGCGTAACAAGACGATCGATGTAATGCTCGGCTTCGTGTTCGGACCGTAGCTGGCGTATGGTGTTGGGAGTGGGCAAGGCTCCTGGTTCGGAGTAAGTACTATGCTTGCGTGCGGATGGACCATGGTAACTGTGCAGGAAAGGTTGCTGTGGTGTGCCATGTACCACGAACACAGTTACTATGCAGAGAAAAAGACGCCGTCGCGAGTACGATCAGCAAAGTAGAGTCACAGCGCTTTCCTTCACCTTCATCCATCTTTGTCGGCTTTCTCAATGCCACTGTACTGTGCAATCCTCTCAACCCATCGACGACACTTCCACGGCCTCAAGCATACAACTCTTAGGAAGAACGCTTGGACTCACGTATGAAGTCTTGTTTCTATGCTTTAAACCTGGGTTTGGCGGGTGTTCTAGTCGACGATCTCGTTGGTGAAGATGCGATGGAAATGCTGAGAATGTAAATGGGAGGTGGTTTATGGGAGTTGAGAGGTTTATGTGTGGTATGCACCGATTTCTATCTATCTTCCTTTCTGTGTTCATTCATTTGGGTTTCCGTATCCGATCTTCATCTCCCTTTTTCCTTCCATTCACTTATATGGCTTCTTATGCCATCTCAACTTCTTTGTTTCATATCTGCTTTCTTTCCCAGATCACTAGCCCTATTCACTTTCCCATTCGAGGTCTTTACCCTCCCCCCTAAATTCCATCCAGAGTCCAGATGGAATCCGTGGACTCTCTGGAAAGTCCATGGAATTTCCACGGAATTTCCAGCCATTCCATGGATTCCATCTGGACTCTGGATGGACTTGTTTTGGCAGAGATACCTGCCAAATTTTAGTTTTCCAGTCCAGGTGTTTTCAGGATGGATTCCACATGGATTCCGGATTATTGGCCAAATTCTGCCTTTCAGCCAGAATTCTGAAGGAATTTGCTATACCGGATTCTGCCTGGAATCCATATGGATTCCAGGTAGCTTGTATTAACTGGTGGTTTATTACTTACTTTACTTGTATTATAAATAAATTAGTAGAGCATGGCATAGTTGCATTGTTTGAATCAATATTGTTGTGATGATTACATAACATTCATTCACACCATAGTGTGTGTGCACATGCTGTACAGTCCACAACTTCTATTATGGCTATGTCAAGTGTGACATGGTGTGTGGAGTGTGACACTATGCATTGAGTGTGATATGTGTGTTGAGTCTGACATGATGCATTGAGTGATACCATGTGAGTGACACCATGCAAGTGACACTATGTATTAAGTGTTGACACTGTGTGTTGAGTGTGACACCATGTGTTGAGTGTGACACCATGTGTTAAGTGTGACACTGTGTGTTGAGTGTGACACCATGTGTTGAGTGTGACACTGTGTTGAGTGTGACACCGTGTGTTGAGTGTGACACCGTGTGTTGAGTGTGACACCATGTGTTGAGTGTGACACCGTGTGTTGAGTGTGACACCGTGTGTTGAGTGTGACACCATGTGTTGAGTGTAACACCATGTGTTAAGTGTGACACTGTGTGTTGAGTGTGACACCATGTGTTGAGTGTGACACTGTGTTGAGTGTGACACCATGTGTTGAGTGTGACACTGTGTTGAGTGTGACACCGTGTGTTGAGTGTGACACCATGTGTTGAGTGTGACACTAAGTGTTGAGTGTGACACCATGTGTTAAGTGTGACACACAGGCAACACAATGTTGCATAGTATTGCAGTATCATAATAATATGTATCTCGCAGTTTTTCAGTCATCACAGCTACTTTTCACATAGTGTCACACTCAACACATAGTGTCACACTCAATACCTAGTGTCACACTCAATACCCAGTGTCACACTCAATACCTAGTGTCACACTCAACACATAGTGTCACACTCAATACCTAGTGTCCTCTGGCAGCAATGCATAAAAGTATAAAAGTTGATCCATAGTATTAAATGTCAACAAATGTAGACTAGTTGTGCACATTTATGAATGTAGCACTCCCCTGAAACTTGCCTTTGAGGAACCATCTCTATATGTCATATGGAATTTTCAGATGCCCTTCTCGAATATGCTAGTTCATCCTCAACTTCTTTAGTGTTGTTTGTTTTAATGCAACTCAGAGGCATACTCCCAATAGTCTGAACAGGGTTATTTACATCTTTCGTCTGCTCTCCTGCCTCCTTGAGTGACTGGAGTTTCACACGGACAGTGATTGAGTTGAGTGTGATCCCCTACATCCAAGCTTGTTATGGATATATCACATTCTATAGTAGATAGGGTTCTCGACTACCTACACCATTATCCCTAAACCTAGAGTTCTTTTTCTTTCTTGTATTCTCAATTCTATTTTGCAGCTGGCCTGCACAATATCACATGACTCACTAATGAATTCTCATACTAAGGCTATCCTGAGAAAGCCAAGTCAGTAGAATGTTGGAGAACATTCTAAAACATACCAGAATATGTTGGAATGGCATAGAAATTAGATAGGATAGAGTACAGAAAGGTACATAAGTACTGTGTAAATACAAAATGGATCATCCTTTTACCTACTTCAATTCAGTGTGAACTGTAAGACCAGAGCTTGACTTAAGGCTATGCACTAAGTCTCGTCTGTTGTTGCCAAAAAGGGTGATCTACTATTATAAGTTTATTACTCGCCACTTCATACTGTAAGTATTGTCAATTGCCTGAATATCATTGGATAGTCCGGATAGTTCAATCGGCGGTAGCTTGTGACATTACTGTCACGAAAGTTGAAACTACATTGCAATATATTTAGCCTTAAGCATCGTTGCAAAATGCTTGAAAAGTGTCTGCTCAGGTATTGAAATACTACTATATGGCAATGCAAGGCATGTCTCACCATACTAATCCCTTGACTTGATACAACCTATTATAATGTATTCTTAAGATTGTGTCTAGATTATAATGTAAGGTAATATTGTGTATCATGTATTAACCCTCATTGTATTTGTTATCTGTCAGGTCACCAGTCACCAGTGACTAGTGACTTATAGAATGAGTCACACGAGATAAATTAAAATAAAACCAAGAAGTGCTGATATCGTCACTTCAAGATTTGTGACATGGCTTGAAGGAGAAATACCTATAGGCTAAGTGTATAAAGAATCCAGACCTTTCTCGAAGAGGCTGCGTTTGGGTCCAGGTCTCACAAAGGTCTTTGTCCAGACTATGGAACAAGATCCGGTGGATGCTGACTAACCATATGTTCAAAACACATAAAAAGACGACACTCTTGCTAGGTATCACATAACTTAAGAACTAAGTAGCATTAAGTTGTAAGTGGATAACCATAGAGGTAAGTAAACTACCAGTAAGTGATGTTATCTTATCTATGTTATGTTAACAGTGGGTAGCTGGCTAGTGATATCTAAGTGACACGGTATGTAGTATTACTTATGGGTAGACAACATACAAAGCATGTGTACTAGAATGGAAATATTACTTTACTTTTCTGGAGTTTTAGTTGATAAACATAGCTATTCTTTGCATACTCAATTAGACAAAAAATGCGTCCTTTTTTTTATTACCAAAATGGGATACCAGCTGAAAATCAATTGCGTGGTTATCAACTTCATCTTAATAGTCCACGTGAACCTCAAAATATATTGTAAAACTTTCAGCCAAGCTTTATAATGCTGTGAAGGCTTTCGTCCTCTATTATATGCCTTGTAAAGTAGGCCATGCATTAAGGAGTTATAATGCACTTCAATGCCTTGCAAGTAAAAGTTAGTTTTCGTGACAACGTGATTCAGTGTTTGGTCAGACTTACGCTTCGAGAACTCAATCATCTTCAGTATGCTTGACTTATCTCTGCTCTATTCAATGCAAACAGTAACTACACATACAAGGGTACGATTCTATTCTATATCTAGAGTACTGACCTACGTGTATTCACAGGAATACACCAACGCTACAGTTTTCGGCAAACCTTAACAAAGCTGAGCGTTAAAAAAGCACAAATATTTATAATGTTAGCCAAAGACTTACAACAATTGGTGTAATCCATTCAAGTACAATATATCGAGAGTTTTCATGTAAGAAGGAAAGAGCCAAAAGTTTAAATTCCGCTATTGGATGACTTCCCATAAGGATTTAGAGAGAATTTAGCCAGCTATAATTTCAAGGTCCAATTGATCACATGATTTGTCTATTTTCTGGCTATCCCGAGGATATGAATTATACGTGTCCAAGCTTCCTCCAGTAACCGTGATCCTACTCCCAATATCATGTTATATCAACCACCACAGAACTATTAGTGATCCAGTACCAACAGTATCCATCGTGCACCCGTCCATAACACAACAACGCCCTTCCAGACTGAGATAGACATTGATCACACCCCCTCGGCTTGTCATTATTCAGTTCGACGTGTGCAGTTATGGTGGGTGGATTCGAGCCTGATGAGGAAACATAATCTTCGGACGTGAAGACGAAGAATGGGTGAAGCTTGGACTCGAGGCGGGCGTGCATAAGTTGCTGGATGGGATCGCGAGAAGGTCATGGATGGGAAATCTTCGTCTCTTGAGCCCACTTGATTCCGAACCACTTCTGTAGACTATTTCATGTCCAAAGTACGCAAAACGGTTTGAAAAAAGAGAAAGATACCTTGGATAGCAGCAGGAGCTGGCATTTGGGAATCGGTTTGGAACTTGGATGGGTAACGAACATCGGATGATTAGCTCTCCGACGGCATATCAACATCTCACGTGATGCAAGATTACAAAGACTCGGGTTCGAGTTCGACTCCCGCTAGTATCGTCACTACAGTTCTTTTGTGGACAACCACCGCACTCGTGAGTCGTATTGGCTCAAATTTAATTATCTCATAAGAAGATACATCATACTTGTCTTTTTAACGTGCACTGTACGTAAGTGTACCATGTGAACAAGATTAATGTACTAGTAGGTAGATATTGCAACACCTCTTGTCGCATGTACGATCAGAGTCAACTAGTAAAAATATCTATTGGGCTGGCGGAGAGGGAACATACGTTACTGGGCTCTTGATTTTTAAGTACAAGATTAACATGAACCACGCACATATCCATGCTATATTCGTCGCTGTATCAGTTTCTCCAAGGTACGATCCAAAATCCGTATGTCATCTGCCATCCTTATAATCAGATCTTGAGAAGTTCGCCCGTCAGTCAGCTCTGGATTAAGCCTGACAACGGGATACGACACTTCTCCATCCTTTCCTCCCCAGTCGAAATCTACTAACTGGACACGACCATCATTTCCACTGATGATATTTGCGTCCCGTAAATCGCCATGAACGAAACCTTGATCATGAAACTCTGCAACAAGCTTTTTCAAATCGCTCTTCCAGGTTTTTAAGTGTTCCGCAATATGTTCGTGCATAGAAATAGGAACTGCATCAACAAGATATTCCATAGCAATTCCATACCAGCCTCCAGGAAGACGTTGGTATGCAAGTAGTTTTGGTGCATGACTGGCTACAGTGCAAATGCTATGCAATTCGGGACAGTACTGACGAGAGAACTTGACTAAGATGGGTTGGCTGTCCTGGATAGTTCTTGCTGAGTAAATATTCCGATTATGCTCAAGATCGAAAAAATCATATATTTGGAAATCAAGGAAGTCCCTGCTCTCCGAATTGCAGCTGTTCCATCGATGGAGCTTGGATACTCCGGGGATATGTATGCCCTTCATGGGTTTTATCTTAAGCAATCGATTTTGGACAAGATCGTCTTGAATGCGAGCTTGGAGCACCGATGCAGCAGTGAACGCTCGATACAAAGTATTACGATCACGACCTTCCGATGCCGAGCGAATGCACGACAACGCCGGCGTAAGGCCCACAATACGAAACTGAGTATCAAGACTCAATATAGCATAGAATTTGACTTCATGTGCTGATGATGAAAAATGTGAGCTTAATGAGTTAAAAACTAATCGACCCATTCGCACCAATAATCGTAATTCCGAGACCAGGAATCCGGTTCAGCCCCTCGACCTCATTAGGAAAACGTTCCATTCCATGAATGATTGAATGGGCAAAATGACCAATCAGCTTGACATCAGGGATATCTGAGTTTCCTACATGTATATTTCGGAACTCGGAGATAATTGATGCAACGCTGTAGATAGTGTACTGGGCACCTGTTGTCCCTTGGTCAGCAGTGAGAACAGGGATACAGTCACCATTGTATCTTGCAGCAAATATTTCGTTAAGTAGATCTATCCCACTGCTCTTTCTCTCATGGTCATTCGCAAAAAATTTACACATTTCTTCTGCGAAATCGTCGACTGCGCCTTGAAGCATAGGGACGTTAACGAGATTGAGCCCCCGAACATCAGTGCGACCATCGTAGATGTCAAGAAATTCTCCAAATGCATCATAGAGTAATGTAAGGGTGAAGGTGCGCTTGCACCTCAACAAAGAAATTATAATGCGAGTCGGTCGAACGTCCGTTCTTCCTGCGGCGTTCTAAGGTGTCGAGAAAGAGAGGGTAAATTTCACTGAGTTGCCAGAAAGTAGATACAGGGAATTTTTAGTAAGTCGGAAAAAGAATATTACTTAATATACTAAGCGGATATTAAAGGGTCCAGAGTCACGTGATTATCGAAAACAATATCGAATTTTGTAGTGCAGGCAGATCGCCTGCTCTACAAGTAAGGAAGTCGATGGAATGCCATTGTCTTCAAACGGTCGATCATCGAATATCCTCTCCTCTAAGATTTCTTGCATGGGTTCATAGATGGATGGCCTAGCAAGAGATGAAGGGGGCAATATCACTGTATTTCGCCGCTTAATTCGAGATAGAAGGTCCTCATCAGAAAGGGGTCGGGTATGTTTTTCTGGTCCTACGAACAACGTTAGAGCCAGGAGCGGAATAAATTCAACGAATTGTGAGTTACTTGGTATAGAAATCCCTTTTTGCGTTTTGAGATCTTCAACGAGCCACTCAATGCTTTTGCAATGTCCAATCGGAAGTCCAATATATTGAAGATCCTTTACTGTCAATCTTAGTAGCGGTCTACCATGGATATTCTCTGCTTTCAAGATTTCAAAATGCTGAGAATCGAGCTGGTAAGTTGCCATATTAGCTTTGAGGAACTCTTCTACATCATCGGCCGTCCACTCGGTGACTTCTATTGACATCAGCTTAGATGGAATAATCATGTGCGCCGTGAGGAGGAAACAGTTTGGGTACGTGAGTGGGAGGAGCCAGAGGGTATAACAAAGGGGCCTTCGTATATATATCCAGGAGTTGGCTTCAAATGGCTAATACAGTTGATATAGTTAATACAATACAGTACGTACTAGGGAGAGATGTCACAGTTGCATATTGTGTTACGCATCGGCAACTTCTTATTCAACGTTCAGCTGTGTAGCGCGGCGATTTGCTTCTCAACTTAACGCGACTTAATGATGCCACCAGCTTATAAGGACCATAAACAGACATTAATCATACTGTTAAATATCCATCTACCCAAAATAATTAACATCAAAACTTCTTATCTCCCTCGAATCCTACCAATTCAAGTCATAAATCACACCTCCTCCCAAAGCCAGAAATAAAGACGACGAACCTTTAACCCGATAATCCGCTCCTCATCAGCCAACGCCGCCTTATAGCTGAACACCTCTTTCGAAGTCTACGGATATAAGGCAACCACGAAACCACAGGCTCCAGAAAAGCGCTTTCCGAATCCGAGCGAGCAGAGCTTGTGCTTGGGCCTATAGCAAGCTCCTATTTATAATTTTACGAAATCGTATCGCTAGTAGCTCGTAGAACGATAGCGTTGTGAACTCTCCCACGCCGAAAGTTCAAAACCTCGATATGACGCTCGTGGCCACCTGGAACGGAAGATGAGAGATGGACAGAACGAGTCCCGCTAGTGGTCGTTATATATTCGGAGAGTTCGTGGGCGTAGCTGAACCACCAGGCAACTTGGGGACCCCATTCGGTCTAGCATATCGTGAATTTGTTAGGGTCAGGGTGGGTTTCTTTGGTGAAGCATATGGAGAGGAGTAGGGTGGGTTCGCGGAAGTTGTGTAGTGATGTTACGCCGTTGAGGTTGTTAAGTTGTGTGAAGGAACTGGGATAGGTAAGCGGGAGAACGATGACATATGATCTGGAATTCCAAGAACCTCAGCCCGCCTCACCATCAGAATACTTCTCAACCCAGCTCACCGCAGAAAGATCACCTCACCCCGTCACCTCTTTCTCCCCTCCAACCTGACTCTTCCCACTGACGACGCATAAAAGCCTCCAGGGAAGGGAGAACGAGCTCATGAGGCTTATCACGGTGTACGACGAAGGTGAAACTCTAAAATGGTCTTTAGTCAATGCATTGCGGGTGTGTGTTGTGAAGAGTATGAGGGCGGCTTGCGGGCGGTTTCTGAATGGATTTGAAGGTATAGCAGGAGTTGATATATGAGGGAGAGGAGAGGAGAATGGATGACATTCCCCACGGGATATGAATGTCGATACTTCGATTCCGTGATTTAAACGTGGGGGGAGGAGGGAGGAGGAGGGATTTGACTGGGCATGGATGGGTATCTGAATCGATAGTGTAATTTGGAAGGACCTAAAGATGTAAACGCGGTTGAAAGCGGATCGTCGTTCCGAGCTAGCATGTGGTAGTATTTGGGGCTGTGTAATGGAGGCGTGGTTCTCAAACACTTACCAAACAGAGTGGAGTGGTAGCGCCTAGGTAGCACTCGCCGTTCTTGCGATCCCAAATAATTTTCACTCACTTTGCACTTATGTTTGGATGAAGTTCGCATACTTGTGAACACAAACGTACTGAAGATTTTTACGATCATATTTGTGATTTAAATGTCGATGAAACTAACAGGTACACCAAGTACTATTCTAACCCACTGTGTTCCACAAGTTCCCAAGCTCGCCACTGTCCCGAAAAGTTGGTTCATCAGTGCGGAAAACGACCAGGAATAATAAAAAAGCAAGTTATTCTAAATTGAGAAGCTTCTCCACAACATGTTATTTACATTAGATACTAGATTACCAGTGGCAGTATAGGGCAACGGCGAATGGCTACCCCTTTTCACATTAGTAGGTGCAGAGTGAGTTCGATTCTCACTACTTACTGTCATGTCTTATTAGATTCCCCTCCAATATATTTTTTATACTGTGTATGTGAACTCATCGTGAACAGACGCTTGCAGCAACCATTTTATGTAACTTTTATCTTCCGTAAATATTCCAATTCACCGGTGTGGTTTACCATTCATCTCATCGAATATCACGGCGATATAAGTAGGTGTGCACGTTAACGTTCGAGTCTCACTGCTGTCTCACTGATTATAGAGGATAACTTACTGCCAGTGACTGTAGTAATATATATATCAGTTCTGCATACTATAATTTTAGGACTGTTTTGCGAGCAATAAGATTCACCGAACCTACTTCAACGGTGACTTAGTACCTGTTCAAAAGTGTCTTCATGACTACGGAAGTTGAATTATTACCACTAGGGCACATATTAAACTATAGACATGTACTAACACAGTAAAACTATCAAATCGTTCTCGTCGACGAAGTCAACTGCTAGCTTCCCCACTGATATCTCGTTCCACTGAACCGCATCCTCCTGATGACCGGGTAGAGAAGCGTATTGAATCGCTTGTGTCACACCACGACGAGTTCCAACACCGAGAAAATACGCTTCAAGACTGAGATCGTAGATCTCCGTTGACGAGTGGGAAACTTCTACATTGAGAATGAACTTGTATGAGATTGTTCTCCATGCTCGTTCATGGTCTTGGAGCAATGTAAGACGTTTTGATATTGGAAACGAGGAAGAGAACGGGGCATCTTTGACGTCTGCTTTGCCTTTTGCGAGAGTGTATTGGTGTTGGAGGGTTCTTGTGATTGTGTGGTGCAGGAACCAGGAGGTGAATGTGCATGCGAGTAGGGAGCGCATAGTATAGATGAGGAGATCGAGTGGGAGGGTGGGAATGAGGGGGAATGAGGAGCATTAGAGAAAGAAGGGGAGAAGGACATGACTGTTGCTGTTGCTGTTGCTGTTGCTGGGGTTGAGTGGATGGATGGACCTACAGATGTTGAACGAGCCTCGAGGATCATCTGGGAGTGCCAGTGGTGAGTAGTTGTTATGTATTCGCAAATTTCTTGGGCATAGCTGAACCATCGGGTTATTCGGGGACCCAATCAGCCATAGGTATTGAGGTCTGTGGATCATTGTGATGGGGAGGGCGTTCAGAGATGGAGAAAAAGATGGGTTGGTTTGAAGTGGTTGTGTAGTCGTGATTTGCGAGTGATGTAATTAGAGCGTGCGAGGGAGCAGGTGAGTGTGAACGAGTAGATTGTAAGCTTCTCGAATAAGATACCTCAAGAACAAGTTCTTCGTTCTACCCTTCTTCATCCTGCCCTTCCTCAGAATAACTTTCGACCCAGCTCAACGCGGAAACACACCCCCAGCCCAATTCCTATTCCTCCTCCAGATGGCTTGTCCTCGTTCAATACTTGTGTAAAAGCCTCCAACGAAGGCAAAATGAGCTCAAGCAGGTTATCAAGATGAACGATAAATGCAAAATTTTCGAAAGAGCCTTTGATCCAGTGTGTAGTGGGTGTCGATCGTGAAGACGATAAGAGTGTCTTGCGCGCGGTTTCTAATTGGATTTGAAAGTGTAGCAGAAGTTGATGTAGGGCGGGGACTGGAGGAGGAGGGATCGTGTGGACTAGGCTCTCCGCGGGATATGAATGTGGAAACTTCGGTGCCATGGTTTAGTAGTTGGGGGGGGGGGGGGGGGGGGATTTTAATGGGCGTAAGGAAGATGCTTCGTTTATGAGGGGGGGAGAGGGGAGGGAGGGATGTAGTATGTGTCTATGCTGAACCTGTCAGCATTCAGGAGGATGAAAATGTTGTGTTGGAGGGATACGACGCCGAAAGGTTTCATTTATACATCAGATTTAGAATCAAAAACAAACATATGCAACGTACGAATTTCAGTGCCCAAATTTTCCAGTTGTAGACGTGCACCAGCGGACGGTGATCAAGCGATTGGGGGTAATCGATGCATAACACAAGTGTGTCACCGCTTATGTGCATGTGACGCTCGGTGCGCCATGGCCAATTTCCACGTTGCAAACATGGAAGATGGGTTTGAGGGCGTGTGTGTGAGCTTGATTGGAGGGGAAATGGAGGAGATGGATGTCCAGGCCAGGTGGGAAGTGCGTTGGGCTTGTTCTACTGTTGCATTCGAGTTATTGGGAAGTTGGAGAGGGATAGGGAGAAAGAGTGACGTACTAGCATAATAAAGAAACCAGCTCATGTTCATCCATCGCCAAACCGAAGTCAACTACTAGCTTCCCCACTGATATCTCCCTCCACTAAACCGCATCCTCCTGATGACCGGGTAGAGAAGCGTATTGAATCGCTTGTGTCCCATGCCGACGGGTTCCAATACCGAGGAAATACGCTTCACAACCGAGATAGTAGATCTCTGCTGATGAACGGGATACTTCTACATTGCGAATGAACTTGTATGAGAACGTTTTCCATGATTTTTCACAGTCTTTGAGTAACTGGAGTCGTCTTGGTGTGGATATGGGGGAGAGGGCATCTTCGACGCCTGCTTTATCCCTTACGATAGCATACTGGATGCGCGGGGTACATTTGATGGTGTGCTAGAGGAAATGTAATGTGAGTGTGCATGCAAGGAAGGAGCGTGTGGGGACTCGTAGGGCTGCTAACCATAACCGTACATTGAAAACGGCTACGGTACGGTTACGGTGCGCACGGATACCGTACCGTTAGAGATTTAGGAGCTCAATCAGACGGTACGCGAGGATGTGGACTTTAGGAGTTCGAGTGGGAGCGTTGTGAGGGTTGGTTTCAGGAGTATAGCAAGATAAGTTAGGTTGGGGAGGATGACACGACTGTTGCTGGGGTTGGGTCACGAATCGGTATGTGGTGGTGTTTGGATATGTGTAACGAAGGCATGGATCGCAAACACTTCGTTAGCAGTGTCTCTGAGCATTTTTATTCACTTTGCGCCAGTACTTCGATAAAATATCTGTACTTGTCGACGCACGCAAAAATACAATGTGAATGAAACTAAACGGTACACACATCTAGCCCGTGATCCACCTTTAAGTCGAGTCGCCACTGTCCCGACCTCCTCTTGACATGTCTATCCCAGGATGTATGTGAGTTTGATTCTCAATTCTCAATTTTAGAGCCTATCTCAATAAATTAGGTCTCGCCTGTACATTAGGACCTAACAAGAGAATTTACAAGACTAATAAATACTACTACCGTGTATCTTACACAAAAGTTTTATTTCTGCTCCCAGAGGCCAAATAGTTAAGCTGTACAACGTAGCTGTTAGCTTTCAAATTCAAGTTTCAACGTTCAACTTTTACCACTGTCACTGAAATATTACGAGTCATTTTTTGCCTGTGTATTCAAGACTAGTCTTTGGCGGCAAGATCCAGGAGATGTACTGCAACTTTTGTTAGTATCGTGTGTAATTATATCATATAGGTGGTGGTATAGAGCACCTGTGAAAGGGTATCCGTTCGCACTTTATTAGGTGCGGTGTGAGCCCGTTACTCACTACCGTCCGTCATGTAGACCTACCAGAACCTGTTTTTCTACAATATTCTTGGATTCGCACTTACAGCATCCGTTTCTTGAACTTGTAGCTTCTGTAAAACGGTTTTGCCAGTGTAGTAGCGTACCTATACGGTCTACAGCGCAGAATGTACGGGTTTCATACTAGAAACCCATTCGAACACAAGGGCTAGACTGGGATTTTCCAATTGTATTATAACATAGATAATGGGCTGCTAACTTTTCGAGTTCCAGTTAAGTTTTTCGAGTTAAAGTTAAGTTACACTTGAGTTATAGTCGAGTTCCACTTTTGAGCTCGCTTAACTTTTTCGAGTCAAAGTTAAGTTACCTCAAGTGGCCATTTTCTTATTTCGAGTGGACTCGAGTTCCCCACTTTTTTATTTTGGTGAAAGTTGAGTTCCCTTGAGTAGACTTAAGTTCCTTGCTTATTTTTTTTTGGTGAAAGTCGAGTTCCCTTGAGTAAACTTAAGTTCCTGTCTTATTTTTATTTTGAATGAAAGTCGAGTTCCCTTTAATTATTTCGAGTCAAAGTTAAGTTCTGATATGACTAACATTTAGATGTACTTTATTATGTCAGTAGTAGCACCACCTACATAAAATAGGTAATTACGTTAGTTATATTTAGTACGAGGGGTATCTGGTTTGCAATAATGAAATAGAATGAGTTAAAGACTATTGTTTGCTTTCCAAGACTTGATTTTAATACTTCAATTGCGGTACTAGTTCAAAAACTCGGTAACCAACATTCAATTCAACTCAATAGTACTCGGTACTTCAAATTCTAATAAAAACTTCGGATACTGATTTCAGAACGTTACTCTACTTTGAGAACGGAAGTACAGCTCGGGCAGTGCTTACCTTACTCTAGCTATTCTAAACTACTTATATATTATACTTTAATTCGGCTGTACGGTATAAGTAGATAGCATAAATAGGCTACTGACAATACTATTGATAGTTCCTGGGAGATATGGAATACCTTCCATATGCAAAATCATGCGGCTACACCTTGTTTCAGAGGTGTGGCCACTGCTGCTGCATTGGTACTATTTCGGTACATGCGCCAGGACACGCCTCGGCCACAGGGATTCCGGAGTTAACGGCTTTTGCTGACGTGCGCATCAATAGTGCGTGATGGCAAACGTACTGTCCTTGGCTGTTTCACGCGCCATTACTATCATTTGATGAGTGATGCAAAGTCATGGGGTGTTGCAAAATGCAACTTTTTAACACATCGGCTGGTCCGATAACATTGAAAATTAGCATATAGATGTATTTACATTTGGTATTTAAGATTCTATATTTTATTTCATACAATTCCGAGCCTAGACAACTGATATGTACCAATTACGCCGAAATTTACTGATTATTCATACTTTACAGTTAATAACGCAGCGATAAATCAATCATACAGCATCATATCTTAGACATACCATTTACATACATATATAAACTATTCTGTACACGAATTTTGATTGTGTCTGGGGAGTTACGGTATATAAGTACGAAATATGTGCAAGCGTGACAAAGAGAACAGATGCAGGCTGTCACGATGTTGTCAATCACTTTGCAAAGTGCAAAACCCTTTGCAAATGTACAAGGCTAAGTGTGACCAAGTGTGACGAAATTGGCAGAACCCCATGAGTTAGGACCCTTCAGCAGAGGGTGGTTTGCACTTCAAAGACATCATATTTCCACAAAAAAAATCAGATATTCTGCAAGATGAGAAGCATCCCTTTCGAACGGTATATGCATGATGTGCGTGCGAGGTCTCGATGTGGAGATGATGTTGTATCTAAAAATGTTTGCAACACCCATCAAGTGATAGTAACACAAACTACTGTATGTAATATTGTAGGGTACTTCATACAATACAATTGTAGAACTCTTATTTTTCAAGTAAAAGTTAAGTTCCCTAGTGTAAAGTTAAGTTCCATCGAGTGGAGTCGAGTTTCTCGCTTATTTTTTTTTGAGTGAAAGTTAAGTTCTATCGAGTCAAGTCGAGTTTCTCGCTTATAATTTTTTCGAGTGTCAGTCGAGTGGAGTTAAGTTCCTCACTTAAGCTAAATTCAAGTGTCAGTTAAGTTACCATCGAGTTACGTTCGAGTGATAAATGCCACTCGACTCCACTCGAATTTGAGTCAAGTTCCATTCGAGTTCCACTTAAGTTCCAGTTGAGTGTCTAACTTAAGTTCCTCAAGTTCCATAACAAAAAACCCATACTTTATGACTGTCCTCATTGTTGTTGCGATCCCTTAGCTCGTTGTTTCCCACGCCCACCCCTGCCGCCACGGATGTGTAAAAATAGCGCCATCACATCATCCATCAAATTCCCAATCATTCCACTCGCTTCCAATGCGTTGATGGTGGTGGTGTCGCGCTTCTTCCACTGCTGTGCTCAACAGTGAGCATTCATTTTGTGCATTCCTCACTCATTTTTTGTGCTCTTCTCATTATTTTTTTAATACAACAAGAAGTACATTATTTAGTATATAATATATTATTAGTTTCATAAATATAGTGTACTGTGCCTCCATAAAATTTAAAATGCATAATAATAATCTCAGGTTCTCATATAATATTCATCTATGATTTATCTGCACTGTGGAAATATTTAATATATATAGGTGCTCGCAAAAATTGGTATGAAATACTCAAAAACTCGACCATAAACGAGAATACTAGTTGCTCACTGTGTGTGACAATGATGAGCGATATGTACGCGATCAAATGCGCCGTGGAAAACAGCGCGCGGCGCACATTAATCAATTTGATGGAGAGCGCCGAGCGGCATCAAAAAATAGAATCAACATTCAGGGCGTGGGAAATAACGACCGCGAGGCGCAATGGTGAGCGCGCAACAATTTAGTAATCCATAGAGGTGAGGAAACGTCTGTCATAAACCATACAAATCAAGATAATTTACATTTTCGAGTTACAAGTTAAGTTCCTAAGTTAAGTTCCACTTAAGTGTCAGTCGAGTTCCATTCGAGTTACCGGTAACTCGAAAAGTTGACGGCCCGTTTATAAATAGCTTCTTTTACCTAGCAGTACGATAGTACTTGCTGTGTTCTGGCGGACTGTAGGCTTTCAGATAACTCTGTATTACATATTATATCATAAAGAAATTACAAACTCCTTGGGTTCCAAGTAAGCAGCTTACATAATCATTAGTAACTCGAAACTTTGCTATGCTGACATATTATCATCTGGCTTATGTATCATTTTCTAGGATATGCTTAATATAGATTCCGGAACTTTGGTGTTTAGTAAGACAGAACCAACATTCGTGAAATGGAGTATACGACACAAACAGGCGATCAGCACGACACACACGGAGATAAGCATCAGAGAGGCCATATATTTCCGTCTCGCCTCCTGAGTTTGGACATTGCGCCGAGAATACGAAGACCAGCAGAAGTATTTAATACCTGTGTTCGACCTCGAAATGTAGCTCACATCTGCATTGATATGGAATTTGCATCTTACAACAAAGTTGTTACTCAACGCGGGTATACATATGGCTATTACTATACTCCCAACCCCAACAAGGGAAGGCCAACTGTTCTCCTCTTGGCGGGATTTCCTTCAACTGCACAGGACTGGTCATCTCAATACAGTTACCTCGCTAAACATGACTACGGTGTCATTGCGCCTGATATGCTTGGGTATGGTGGGACTGATAAGCCTACTGATGCCGACGCGTACAGAGCCAAGCCTATGGCTCAAGATATCGTTGATATTCTGGACAAGGAGGGAGTGCAGAAAGCTGTATCTGTCTCTCACGACTGGTGCGACATTTCTTTTACGTCATTACGAGTGATTATGCTGAACATGTTCAAGGGGAGTTATCGTTGGCACACGCTTGGTTAACTATCATGCAGATCGTGTGTTAGCCAGTGTATCCATTTCTATCGGATGCATCCAGCCTAATCCACAGTGGGACTGGGAAAGGGAAATTCAGCACTATAATAAAACCCTCGGTTACGATATCTATGGATACTGGGACTTCTATGCCGCTGCCGACGCTGCCAGTTTAATTGAAAAGAATGTAAGTTGCCGTGATTATCAACAGCCATGATGCATATCAACCATTAACAACTCGATAGCTGGACTCTTTCTACAGCTTGTTTTTCCCGGCAGATCCTACTCTGTGGATATCAGACATGGCTCCTAGAGGAAAGATACGCCCTTGGATTGAAAGTAACAGACAGGCTGGTTTGCCATCCTACTGGACAGAAGAGGTAAGTCGAGCTCTCTGTAGGAATATCTATATCATCATCGTTCGGTATTTCAACCTATAGGACAAACGTAAGCATCAAGCTCGTTTGATGCATGGCGGCCTCCAAGGACCACTTAACTACTACACTGCTCGAGTAAGAGCTTTGGATAATAAAGATGATGAAAGTGAGATATCATGATACTCAGTCTCTGCTTTTCTTATCGCGTTCTCACCTTATGTTCTCAGCTGTTCCCGAAGAGAACTATAAGTTCAACATGCCCACGTTATTCGTTGCGACGTTGAAAGATTATATCTGTCTACCTTCGGCGAATGAGGCAACACTCCGGAAATTCTGTGACGACTTAACTGTGAAGGAAATTGACGCGAGTCACTGGGTGATGTTTGAGAAACCGGACGAGTTGAATCAGGCGTTAGGAGAGTTCTTTGCTGATAGAGTTTAGTCATTTTACTTTAACATTTAAGTTCTGAATTGCCTACACAAATGATATGTATGTTGTAGAATTAGTAACCGCTATTGAAACAGCTGCATTCGCTATCTTAACTCACTTGTTTGACATGGCTATGTCCGACCATAATCTGGCAGCCTACTCTGTCTCCACTCCTTTACCATCGATCTACACAGGCAGTGTAGCATAGTCTATGTCACATAGCGCACTGTTTATTGTATGCTTTAAAAGATTATGGGCTTGGCTATGGAACGTCTAACAACCACGCTCAAAATCCATCAAAAATAATTGGTTTTCAACTTTCGGCATTATGGGTCTTCAGTTAACGGCTGTAGGCAGCGCTTAACTGTCGTATTCCATATCCCATTTTCTTACCTACTTACGTAATCATACATTCGCTACGACGTTATGTATTTAACAAGTATTTAAACTGACATACTGCCTCCTGCAATGCCAGTGGTGGAATTGAGTCTGCTGGGCGCGTGACTAGGAGCTCGTTCGTTGGAGGTAGCCTCGGAACTAGCTTGTTATGCTGGGGATTCGTGTTCGGATTGTAGCTGACATATGCTGTTCGGAATGGTATTCATGCCACGTTACCCCAACGTTACCCCTCTCTTCCCATCAATACATCACCTTTCATCTCAAGTTATCGCACACCCTGTCTTTTTGGTCGGGCTAGCCACAAGTCATAACAAGAGTTGGACATGAAGATACAGTATGAAGAAGATGCTACTGTGAGTTGACTCGGTAGTGGATATACTTAATTAGGTGCGTGGTCTTTCTTTGTCGCGTACTTGAAGTTGTAGTTATGTGGTCATACTCGTGGGCTTGTATTATGTAACACGCACGTGTGCTTATGCGCATGGAGTCTGGACCGAACTGCTTCGGGACACGGACTTGGAACATCCTCCTCTTGTCCTCTTCGCCTTTCTTCCTCTACACCGCTTTCCTCCCCAGCATCAGTCTCCACCAACAAACTTCGGGGGATTCAACAACATGTTTTGAACGAAATACATCAATTCTATGCAGAAGAATCTTATCCATTCCACAAAAGCCTGGCGGACCATCATGTCTGCATCGCTATGATCCTCTCTTCGTGATCCATCGAAGCCTCATGCCCAAGAGTCAGCCTAAAGGAAGTTTGGAATAGCTCTACCAACCTCTGGGAGCGCGATACGAGCCGCCTTCGATGCGAAGCTGGGAGTTTGCAGCCCGCTGGCCCGTGTTGTCGGAGGGGGACTAGCGGCTAGTCGATCGGAAGTGGGTGTTGAGCACTTGAGCTATAGTTGGGGGGTGGGGAGGATCTAGCCTGTTGCTTGAGAAGGCTTCGATACACAACGACAACAAGTAAGTCAACTCACTCGTACGTCGAAACCACTAAGGAAGACCTCGTTAGATGTTACCACCACTTCTAGTGCAGTTCGTCGAACATGCCAACACAAACCAGATGTTGCAGGCACCTCATGAGTAAGAGGATACCGTAATAGCTGGAGATTCGAAAGTTGGACTAAAGGTGACCCGTCATCCACTCCCTCGTTACCACCTCCACCTTCCTCGCCAACACCGTCTTTATCTTCCATTGGCTTCGTTGTAATCGATAAAACCCCAGCATGAACCAATAACGCCTACGAAGGATCGACCAGCTCATACCTCCCATACCCCTCCTTCTCCCTCTCATCGCCACCATCACCGCCCATCAAGAACACAAAACTTCGTAACACGGAAATCCGAGTGATTTTCAGAAGTTAACTAGTCAGGATAGGGTGGTGATTCGTCCCCTTTACTTTGCCAGTGGTCGAATTAATGCTGAGTAGGATCTCGTTCACTGGGGACGCCCTCGGTGACTTGTCAAACAATATTGACCGAAGTTTTGAACTTATCGTGTGGAGGAGAGTGGTACTACAGGTTTCAGTATTCATTCTCCCCTGCGCCGTTCTCGCCACCACCACTATCGCCGTTGTGACTACCACTACCACCACCGTCGTTATCCCCACCTTTGTCGCCACTAGCAGCTCCAGGGTACAATTAAACAATGCCTACGAAGGATCCTGACGCTTCAACGCACTTTCACGTTCGAAAAGCGTGGTGGACCATGGCCTCGAGCACCTGCTCTCTCGCCCTCTTCGATGCAGTGAGATATATTCGGCTAGATCCCAGTTTGGCACGCAATGACGCTATCTCTGTTCCCATAGACAAAGCTTGGACACAGCGCAAGCAAAAGTAATATAATATCTGTTTGATTCTTTGTGGCTTGGTTGCCTGCAACCCTCCAGCTGGAACTGCTTAATTGCGGATGATAAGATTCCATCTCACGGCATGGCTCGTCGCGTTATCAGTGTCAGGGTGCGGTAACTTGTAACGTAGTCGACATAATGCTGGGGGTTCAAACGTTCATGTTCGGATAGTAGCTGGCGTGTGCTTTGAAGAGTAAGTCCCGCGCTTGTGCGCAGCTGGATAGCGGTGGCCAAATAGCTTGACGCGTCTCGACGCTCTCTGTTCTGACTCTTCTGTTGTCCAATCTAGATCTTCACCGGGTCCTTGTCTATCTTCCATCTCTCTCTCTCTCTATGGATCTGCGTGGGTGACGCACTTTAGTATAATGCATCTACGTCAATACGAAGTACACCCACTGTCACACCATAACATGGTACAGTGTACACTACGCTTACGGAGGAGGATGCCTGATGGTATAGTCCCTTTGTATCTCCCTCGATATTCACATGCTGATACTTTTACGGCGCAGGATGGGTTATTACTAGCTATTAGTATTCCTGTCAACGATGTAAAATAACATTACTTACCTTCCTTCGACTTTGTATCATCTTCTTGACCGTCAACGCCACACGCACAGCCCCGCGACAATGATGCACAGGAAGAACGCCTTAGCTCGCATAGGCAGATTTGCTTCTCCACTCCAAACCTGGCAGGATTATCTCATTGTGAAGACGGGGAAGAGATGGAGATTTTCAAAGCCGTGTTGTAAACGTACAGATCTGTATTATTTTCGAGTGCATCTTGGGGTAGTACAATTTACGAAACGATAGATGGTGTAAAATTATAGGTCTGAACAGGATACAGTACATAAAATGGCAATAGAATATCGAACTCACGCTTCAAATTGCAAGCCTAAAACATATTCGCATGTACTCTCATTGTCGTTGATCGTGTCCATTCGACGTATGTAGTAGGTACATGTTAAACATATAGATCATAGTGATTCCATCTTTATAATCGATCTTATTGTCGACCCAATGGAAGTTCAAAGAAAATTTAAAACAAATAGAATCCTTTTAAAATCTTACCTTTATGTGGCAGTGACAACATGAGGATCGAACTCATGCACTTCAAAGTGCCTGCAGTCTGCTCTTTCTCTATACTGCCACTAACGATTCATTTTCGTGTTGTGTACAAGAGCCAACTGAGAGAAATCCTTTGTAAATTTGTGGCGCTGAAAGCTAGTGCTCATAATAAATATATTACTTACATCAAGTATGTAGTGAGCCGCAATGGTTATTTCTGTAGTAAAAGTTTACTTTGACCGACGTACGTGCGACAAAAAGTGTTGCGATATCCACCTACGTTAATCTTGTTCGCACGACGTACTCAAGTACAGTGCATGCTAAAAAGATATGTATTATCCAACCACACCAGTGCCAAGCGAGGCAGCCTGCTGTATACCTTACCGCACATACAGCTTAGCTATATTGATATTATGAAAAGGCGCCATAAAAGTGTAGGCAAAAATAATTCGTGTCGTAGAAATCACACATTTCAAGATGCAAGCCTTCCTTAAATTGTGAAGTACAGTTTGGCTACATCGCCCCTCAATGTTTCGGCAGTTGTGCAGAAGAACTAATTTTACAGTGTGTATTTTTAGTGGCTTACAGTAATAGTGATGTATATACTAGTAGTTGGTGCATATGTAGTATTGAATGAATGTAAAGAACCTGTGCTGCGTGTCTACAGCACAATGCAGGCAAAAGTTAGGCTATCTTATGGATTTTGAAGTTAGCAACCGAGCCTGCCTTTCAAGATAAGTATTACCATGCAAGTACAGTTAGACTATATCGCCACGCGCGTACATTCCGTTCTAGTATTATGTAGTAATAGCAGCTGAGAGCTGTCATTTATATTTCGTATGTAGACGCTGAGTTATACGATGTATAAATGACAGTTATTGATTGCAGGATTGTACTAATCTAAGCCAGAAACGAAGACAACAGCGCACATCACACAGCAGAAAATCAATTGAAGCTAGTGCAGGTACCATAAATTAAATATATAACCTAAAGCAAAACTCAGACCAAAGTGCAGCCCGTAGCAAGAATATTCGCAATAGAGATAGCTGAGCGAGAGAGTCGAACTCACGCACTTTGAAGCGCAATAGTACCACAATATTACATCTGTGCTAGCAACTACTCGGTAACACATCCTTATTTGTTGTTTCAATTCTGGATGTAATTATGAACGGAAACTATTAAGGTGTCTAGGTTTACACATTTCGAAGTGCTACCTAGTGTAATGGACTATACAGGACACGGGTGGTATTTATAGGCGTAGACACGGTAGAATCTGTCATTTTGTACTTAGTGTTATAATTTTTACGGTGGGTGACGAGGAGTAGTATTTACTACGAGTGACCTGACAAAAACTTACACGGATTTGAAAGTCGTACGTACATGTTGCGTGCATGACACAGCGGAGTACGAGAATGTCTGATAAGATAATTCCTAGACAAGATTGAACAAAAAGGCGCATTTGTTTACTCTTACTTACCGGGAGTCTGGACCGGCGACCGCTTCTGGACTCGGTTGCCGTTGCCTGGACGATCCTACGCTCATCAAATCCCCTCCCACGATTTCACGTGGTCTATTTCCTCAACTTCTCCTTGCAACCTGCCAATCCGATGACCCAACTGCCTCCAAACTTTGACTGCCGAGAATTTTGATAGGTGTGAACGGCATGCAACTATCGTGTTTTCGTCACATCTATCGGGACTCAGGTGCACGCCTCCAGGCTTCATCCGTTCTCCGTCTCCACGTCCGAAGACTGCCTCTCGTCATCACGCTCCAAGATCTGGATGAGTGTTGTTCTGTTCTGGAAGGGTACACGATGGATGATGTGGGTACAGGATTGCTGGTAGTTCTGCCGTGGTGGATGAAACATGATATTGGGAATAGGTTACTAGAGGAAGCTTGAACACGTATAACTCGCATCCTCGAAGACTCGTGGCCGCCATCCTTGCCTTCGTCCCATCGTCATAAGTGCCCTAGCCAAACCTCAGTAAGATCCACTACGCGAAACGTCAACTTCGTGTCAAATCCCACCGATGTCCAAATTTTCAAATGTGCAAAGACGAGACGATGAAGACTTGTCTTTTCTATTGAATTGCCCTCTCCAAATCCAATCGGACGCCTCTTGAGGCTTCGCCCCTTCTCGTCTCATCAGAAGAAACGCTCCCCTCCTCACATTGCCTCTCCACGTCATGCTCAAGTCCACCGGCCCAGAACGCTGTACGCCGAACGGAATGACGAAAAGAAGCCGGGAAATCCATCCGAGAGCGTACCGAGCTCAGGAGGTGGGGTATCTATGAAATCGAGCGATACTGCCGGGCATGTGGAGGCGTCCTTCTGTGATGGAAAGGTACTCTGGGGTGGTGTGGGTACAGGATTGCTGTTAGTTCCATGGTGGTAGATCGACAGCGTGATACTGGGAGTAGCACCCTCGGTTACTGGAGGAAGCTTCGACACGTATAACGACACCTAGGGAACAAGTCGAATCGAAGCCCACCTACATCCTCGAATCTTCGAACCCGCTGACTCATTGTACCATCCATCATCATCCTCACCGCCTTCTTCCCCATCCTCGTAGTCGCCCAACCAGACCTTAGGTGGATCCAACAATACTTACAACGGGGCTGGTCAACTCGATGCGGAATCTTACCCACCTCCCAAGAACCTGGTGGACCGTATCTGCGTCACTAATGACCATCTCTCATTGCATAATACCCCGTCGGAGCTTTGGGGACGCAATATGACAGCTTCGACGCAAAGCTGGGAGGTTTGGGTGGGCATTGGCCGCCGGTCAGCTTATGTCGTTGTAAATGGATGCACTCATCAAGAACATTGTCAACTTTGTTCCTTTTAAGTACTCGGGGTGTTCATGGTTTCGATGTGGTCGATCGATAGTGCCAGCGCCGGGTAGTCGAAGGTAGTCGATCGAAAGTAGGTGTTGGCGAGACAGCTACGATACCAGGTGAATAGGAACTTCAGTCGTATTGTCGAAGCGCTAACGTGGAACAGACCTCTGCCAAAGGCATCTCACGAAGATGATAGTCACGCTGTCGCGGGACATTCGGAAGTTAGATATCATGCGTCAACGAAACGCATAATCCTACCCCCCGTAGTCCTAATTTCCCATTGAAGCATCACAATCAGGATCAAGAACGCGGCTCAGAAGAATAACTCAACAAGCCCTTGGGGGCGCAATGTTAACAGTGTTTAATGTTTATGTGACGGGGTACGGTTGGTTGATCGGAAGTGGGTGCTCAGTGATAGTTGGGAGGGGGAGATCTCGTTTGCGTAAGACAGCCTCCATGCACCACGACACCAGATGAATAGGAAATTCATTCCTGCCGTCGACACCACCAACGTTAAGGCAGATCGCAGCCACAGATGCCTCGCGAAGAGGGACGATACACGATAGATGGACATCAGCAAGGTTATGGATCACCGCCATCACTGGCAAACTTTATCGAACATCCAACGCATATCTGATGTCCTAGCCATGTCGTTAACCCCTTCATTACCACCACCACCTTCCTCGCCGCCACCATCTTCATCTCCCCCAGGCTCTCGTTACTATCGACAACATGTCAACGTTCAACATGAACCAACAACGTCTACGAAGGATCAACCATTGTACACCTCCCGTCCCTCATCCCCCCTCCCTATCCACCACTACCGCCTATGAATAACGCATGGATTTGTAACAGGATGATCGGAGTCCGTGTCAGGGGTCAGAATAGGGTGATGTGTTCTGGTTAGTGGCAGAACTAAGTCTGCGGGGCGCATAGCTGGATGGGCGTTCATCCGTTGGAGGCATCCTCCGTACTGGCTCGCCGACTTGCCAACAGTGAAGATCGATATCATGGATGCGTCATGTGGAAGAGGGTACTAATGGTCTTACTCTTCATGCCTCCTCACCGCCTCCCTCATCACTATCATCACCATCGTCACCACCACCACCTTGGGTAGAAACGAGGGTTATGTCTTCGGGACTCGGTTCACTTCTGTTAGAGGACTTAGCTACCTCACCTTCCTAGCTATACAGGATGGAGCGGTTGGTTAGTCACGCCGTAGCATAGGAATGAAGGACCTGGGAGACCAGAGGGGGCATACAGGCTTTTTGGCGAGAGAGACGTCAAAAGTGTAGTCATAGTGAAATATTGAGCTCACTCACCTCGCGGATGCTTGTTGGCTATTCTAGAATCTAAACGTGGATGGAAGCAATTGTGAATGCGAACGGAATCAGTTAAGTTGGACGGTTGAGCGCATCACAAGCTTATGTACAACATTCGGATTGAACCGAGCCCTGCGCCGGGCTATCGACGAGTAAAACGGTATTGAGATGTTCACTCTGAGTCACTGACAGTCATTTATTGAGGAAAATTGCGCTGAAGTAAAATTTTTAACGGGAAATAGGCTGGAAAAGGGGAAATATGAGAGGTGACTTTTAACGCGAGCAGTTGCACTGAACTAGACATTGACTTGACACTTTCTTGACAACCATATCCTCCCCATCTCTACCTTAGCACTGGTTTCCTGAGCATTATATTATATCGTGCATACGAAGGTATGTAGTACAAGTAAAGTATGCAGGGTATTAATAGAATGAACAAATGGAATAATAAAGAGAGCATCGATAATCATACAACAAAAACTATGAAGCACGTGTTCGAGGCATCGAGAAGGCGTAGCGCCAACCTAGCACATTGGCTCAGAATAGGAGAATGAACAAAGATGAAACATGAGCGAGGAAGAAGACACACAACAGTGGGCCAATAGAAGAATCGCTGCTCAAAGACGAGTGGCGAGTGACCGTGACTGGACGATCTAAATGCAATGTTGCCAGGAAAACGAAAGAGCAGTTCAAAACCATACATAAACTGGTTCGCAAACGAAGTCACAAAACGCCGAGTAACGGTGAAAAATAGAACAGACGGAAACCCTCCCGCCTCTACAGTGTCCGGGAACCGCACGCACTTGCTTTTTGATTTGTGTCAACCTGTGTCAACGCTTGGCGTTCGACGCTCACGTTACGTAAGCGAACCGATTACGAAAGTCACTATACTTACCCCAAATGGCCCCAGCTTGTATCACATTATAATTTAGACTGTTAAGAGAGTTATAAGACACTATCCGAGTGCCTATCCGGACCCATACCCACCAAAACACATACCCCTCACCTAATAACGTAGACCTGATATATTAATGACTGTAATTAGAACTCGAGCATGATGTATGGACTCTGTAAATTACAGGAGAGGTCCTACTACTATTTACTATAATGCAATGTGCTATGAGTACTACAATAAACCGTAAAGACTAGTCCTTATGGTGATATCATATGTGGTATGCCAGGGGATCGAGATAACAACAACATTGTGTCCCGACGCCATGCCGCCATTTCCAATTTCAGATACAAAGCATGTATTGTTTCACCGCGGAGATATAGCTTGGATATAGCCTCCTCGTGTTTCACAACAATCTTAATGAATCATGTTGTGACTTGCTTCTTTTCCGCTTCCTCCGAAGTCATTGCGCTTAATATATCACAGTGTATGTTTTCCCTCTGAATATTATGTGATTTCCATACATTTTTATGTTTTTCATATGTTTTCCAAATTTCCGAATTTTTTTAAATTGCTTTTATGTGTATACTAATCAATGCAAATCAAATATAGTGCTTCTATGTTGTCTTATATTATCAGAAGTTCCGAGATTACATTTACGTACCTAATAGTAACGTATATATTATTGAAAACTGACTGACAGGGTCTGACAGGACCCCCGATAATACACCAAAATGTCTGTTCCGCTTGCACCCAATTTTATCCGCACCCAATTTTCGAAGATTTTGCATGATTCTATCCGGAATTTGGCACAGGCATTGCAAAAAGTCAGATTTTATCCGGAAGTCGACACAGACATCGCCAAAAAATCTTTTTTTTTTCTGGAAATTGTGGTTTTTCCAAAAATTGCTCAGTTTTGTTGTTTTCATTCAAGTACAGGCATTATCTACATATTTAAAAGTTCTCTTCTTCCTGAGTATTTTTTATGTCATTCTTGAGAAATGTACAGGTATTTTTAATGCAATTTCAATGTGTACATACTACAGCATAATGAACATCCAATCAGACTGCATTGTGCAAACATTTCAGCTGTTGGTCACGGCTGTGGGCGGTGTCTCAAGAACACATATAAAATCTGCAGCTGGGAGAAGGAGGAATTGCTTAATGTATTCATGCTAACAGATGTGTCCCAGAACTGAACACCAATGGAGCGTTCATAAATTTGAATAGGAATGTAGGAAACTCCTGCAGTGTACCATTTCCCAGCATGATTGTTCCATTACACCACACAAGACACATACCCTGCACTTGAAATTCTATCTCAGTACAGCGTGTGGTGTTGTATGTTGGACCTGATATGGGCGGCACCAACTTCTTGTAAGTTTAACTTGTTAAATATGCTCACGCGTTGTTTGAGAACATATTCAAGTTTAAAATTTGTTAGCAACAGCTAAAACCAGAACTAATGTGTTCTATTTCATTGAAAGACTGAAGATAGTAGTGGTTGTCATTCTTGATATTGAGGAGTGTTGTTGACTGACGAGATCGCTCAGAACCAATCTGCGTTGATAGCTAATGGTAAAGCATAGAGTGTCAATGGTTGAAAAATTTCGACTCTTCATGTCATAGATTTTATCCGGACCGGGAACAGGCCTGCCTGAGAAATTACAGTTTTATCCGGAGCTCTGGCACAGGCATATCCGACGAAAATGTGAATTTTATCCGCACTTTCAACAGACATTTTACAAAAATTTCTCGAATTTTATCCGCACCAGGATCAGGCATTTTGGTGTATTATCGGGGGTCCTAGGTTTACCCGTATGGGTGCACCCGTACCCGAATTATTCGCCACCCGCGGGTAAAGACCCGCGTGAGGCCCGGGCCCACCCATGTTAGACCCTATCAATACATCACCTTTCAAAGTTTCATCTCAAGTTATCGCACACCCTGTCTCTTCGGCCGGGCTAGCCACGAGTCATAACAATAGCTGAACATGAAGATACAGCATGAAGAAGATGCTACTTTGAGTTAACTCAGTAGTGGATATAATTAGGTGTGGTCTTTCTTTGTGGCGCACGTGTACTGGATACTTTCGACCGATTGTTCGGTCACGCGTCACGCAGGGCCTCCGAACAGAACAATATAGACCTCTTGTCACGCATCACGGACAGCCATGAATAAAGGTTTAGTGAACATAAAAGAATGAATTTTTCGAAAATCTACAAATTTTTTGGCAAACAATGCAAGTGTTCTCTTATAAATGGGACACTATTGTACACAGTTCATTATTTATTGTACTTAGGTAAATAAACTTTGTTTAAAAAATTCCAAGACGGATACATGCCCTGAATGATGCTTTGGTCAATAGGAGACATGAACAAATTTTATGTCGGTCACGCATCAAACAGGGCAATGAACAGAACAATATTGAAACATTGGTGTCACGCTGAAAATCCATGAACAATCGGTCGAAAGTATCCAGTAGTAGCTATGTGGTCATATTCGTGGACTTGTATTATGTAACACGCACGTGTGCTTATGCGCATGGAGTCTGGATCGAACTGCTTCGGGACACAGACTTGGAACATCCTCCTCTTGTCCTCTTCGCCTTTCTTCCTCTACACCGCTTTCCCCCCGGCATCTGTCTCCACCAAAAAACTTCAGGAGATTCAACAACATGTCTTGAACGAAATGCATCGGTTCTATGCGGGAGAATCCTATCCACTCCACAAAGGCCTGGCGGACCATCATGTCTGCATCGCCATAATCCTCTCTTGATCATCCATCGAAGCCTCATGCCCAAGAGTCAGCCTAAAAGAAGTTTGGAGTAGCTCTACCAACCTCTGGGAGCACGATACGAACCGCCTTCGATGCGAAGCTGGGGGTTTGCAGCTCGCTGGTCTGTGTTGTTGGAGGGGGACTGGCGGCTAGTCGATCTGAAGTGGGTGTTGAGCGCTTGAGCTATAGTTGGGGGGTGGGGAGGATCTAGCCTGTTGCTTGGGACTCCAGCTTCGATACACAATGACAACAAGTAAGTCATAACTTCACTCATACGTCGGTTAGATGTTACCACCAACTCTAGTGCAGTTCGTCGAACATCTCATGAATGAGAGGATACCGTAACAGCTGGAGATTCGATAGTTGGAGTAAAGGCGACCCGTCATCCGCTCCCTCGTTACTACCTCCGCCTTCTCGCCAACACCATCTTCATCCCTCCTCGGACCCTTGTCGCTATCGATAACACCCCAGTACGAACCAATAACACCTACGAAAGATCAACCAGCTTACACCTCCCATACCCCTCCCTCTTCCTCTTATCTCCACCACCACCACTCATAAATCGTAACACGGCAATCGGAGTGGTTTTCAGGAATCGACTAGTCAGGATATCGTGGTGATTCGTGCCCATTTACTTTGGTAGTGATCGAATTGATGCTGAGTAGGATCTCGTTCACTGGGGACGCCCTCGGTGACTTGTCAAACAATATGGACCGAAGTTTTAGACGTATCGTGTGAAAGAGGGTAATACAGGTGTTCGTATTCATTCTCCTCCCCGCCGTTCTCGCCACCACCACCACCACCACCATTGTAATTACCACTACTACCACCGTTATTATCCCCACCTTTGTCGCCACTAGCAGCTCCTGGGTATGATTCAACAACGCCTACGAAGGATTCTGATGCTTCAACGCACTTTCACCCTCGAAAAGCCTGGTGGACCATGGCTTCGAGCACCTGCTCTCTCACCCTCTTCGATGCACAGTGTGATATATTCGGCTAGATCCCAGTATGGCACGCAATGACGCTACCTCTGTCCCCATAGACAAAGCGCAAGCAAGATCTAATCATTCATTCATTCAGCAACAAAGTTGTTCAACGTAAAATAATATCTGTTTGATTCTTTGCGGCGTAGTTGCCTGCAGCCCTCCAGCTGGCACTGCGTGATTGCGGATGATAAGAGTCCATCTCACGGTATGGCTCGTTATACTGCCACTAACGATTCATTATCTTATTGTATACAAGAGCCAACTGAGAGAAGTCCTTTGTAAATTTGTGGAGCTGAAAGCTAGTGCTCACAATATATATATTACTTAGATCAAGTATGTAGCGAGCCGCAATGGCTATTTCTATGGTAAAAGTTTACTTTGACCTACGTACGTACGACGGGAAGTGTTGCGATATCCACCTACGTTAATCTTGTTCGCACGACGTACTCAAGTACAGTGCATGCTAAAAAGATATCTATCATCAAACCATACCCAAGTGCGAAGCGAGGCAGCCTACTGTATACCTTACTACACCTACAGTTCGGCTATATCGCCATGTTCAGTTACATTTCATACTTTGTACTATGTTAACTTAAAAGCTATAGCCCGTAGATCATATATATACGTGAAAATTGCTGTAAGGCACTTCATGAATTCTTATTTCAAATCATGCAAGTATATACTTATATATGAACAGCCGGAGAGCCTTGTACTTACACGGTTATGAAAAGGCGTGATAAATATATAGGAAAAATAATGTGCATCTTCGGCATATCTCCATTTTAAAGTGCAAGCCTTCCTTAAACTGTGAAGTACAGTTTGGCTACATCACCCGTCAATGTTTCGGCAGTTGTGCAGAAGAACTAGATTTTACAGTGTGTATTTTTAGTGACTTACAGTAATAGTGATGTATATACTAGTAGTTGGTGCATATGTAGTATCGAATGAATATAAAGAACCTGTTGCATGTCTACAGCACAACACAGACAAAAGTTAGGTTATCTTATCGATTCTTGAAGTTAGCAACCGAGCCTGCTTTTCAAGATAAATATTACCATGTAAGTACAGTAAGGCTGTGTTGCCACGCACGTACAATCAGTTCTATTATTATGTAGTAATAGCAGCTGAGAGCTGTCATTTATGTTTCGTATGTAGACGCTGAGTTATACGATGTATAAATGACAATTATTGATTGTAGGATTGTACTAAACTAAGCTAGAAGCAAAGACAACAGCGTACATGACATAGCAGAAAATCAATTTAAGTTAGTGTAGGTACGATAAATTAAATATACTGGACTCTTTCGACCAAGTGTTCAGTCACGCGTCACGCAGGGCGTTTGAACTGAACACTTGAGCACATTCGTCACGCGTCACAGGCTGCCATGAACATAAGTTTTGAGGCAAATATGGCGCTTAATTAGCCGATTTTTCCGCCCGTGCCAGGCGGCTGTAGGGGCATGAACAGAACCAACAGGTGTCATACATCAACTCAGAGTTTGAACACTTGGTCAAACCAATTTTTCGCGTCACGCACCAGAAGCCGTGAACAAGTGGTCGAAAGTCTCCAGTATAACCTAAAGCAAAACTCAGACAAAAGTGCAGCCCGTAGAAAGAATAGTGGCAATAGTCTAGAGAGCTGAGCGAGAGAGTCGAACTCATGTAATTTGAAGCACAATAGTACCACAATATTGCATCTGTGCTAGCAACTACTCGGTAACACATCCCTATTTGTTGTTTCAATTATGGATCTAATTACGAACGGAGACTAATAAGGTGTCTAGGTTTACACATTTCGAAGTGCTACCTAGTGTAATGGACTATACAGGACACGGGTGGTATTTATAGGCGTAGACACTCGGTAGAATCTGACATCTTGTACTTGGTTACGGTGGGTGACGAGGAGTTGTATTTACTACGAGCGACCTGACAAAAACGTACACGGATTTGAAAGTCGTATGTACATGTTGCGTACATAACACAGAGGAATACTAAGATGTCCGATAAGATAGGTAATGCCTAGATAAGATTGAACGAAAAGGCGTACTTGTTTACTCTTATTTACCTGGAGTCTGGACCGGAGACCGCTTCTCTATGGAAAGCCTAACGACCACGCTCAATTTCATCAAACGAAATTGAGTTCCGACAATCGGTATCACGGCTTTCTCGGTTAGATTTTGTACTCGGTAACGCCCACACAGGAATGTAATTCCATATCATATATTACGTAAGCTGCTAATACCATATAAGTTTAGTGTACTTATATATACAACATTGACGCTCAGGACCACCCTGGAGGTCGAATCTTTGCTGTTACACCCAATATATACAGCTGTATTAATAGGCTTATTGTCCAATCAACTATGTGCAAGAACGGTCTACAGTTACATTGTTATAGTCAGTTTCCATTGGCACCAATGAATAGTGTAACTCCTGAATAAAATGTTGCAGGTTCAGGTGTTTAAACTATACTGTTGCACTCAAGTCTGACCATTGAACATTGAAATTTTTAACGTGCAAGCTCATAGCACACTTATCGCATGATTTTATATCATGCTCACTGCAGTCATCAGAACTTTGTAGTGCTTGATGTCTGTTGTAACTTGTAAGTTTAACACATTCACATTTAAATTCGCACTTACATTGTGAGCCACCAGATAATCCTCTTCTTACAATAACAGGTATGTAAATACTTTTCAACTGGTGGACCACTCGATTTTACCAGTGGTTACTGTACTGGTACTTATAAAAAATCTTTTCAGATCCATTTATGCAATTAAGTCATGCTCATGCTCCCTATTAGATTGAAGCTGTTGTCTTAATTTTGTACTAGCGGACACCAATAACAGGTTAAGAAAAACCAGGGTCTTAACAAGCTCTTACTTCTTTTTAGTGTGCACACTCAGTGCTCAGGCCTAAGGTCAAAATTCACGCGCACAATACTATATTTATACATTGTTCTCTAAGTACTATTCCCTTTAGCACCAATAAATAGTGCAATTTTTAAGCATGGTGTAATACTATCGCTACCCCCAAGTTCATAGTGTTTTCATTGCTGTTTGATTTAACATATCTTCCCAAAGTCCAATCGTCTCTGGATACTCTCAGGTGCACGGAGAAATTCATGGCCTACTTGAATATGTAGTTTGTTTTGCAGAAATTGAAATACAAGTTTCTACCAGCCAAAAATACTCTGAGATACTAGGAGCTTATAAACACCTTTTCTCAGCTATTTCTTCTCCCATTTCAATCCATCTCAGGTGCCCATCCCAGATCTTTTACATATCTCTATTCTACTATAATACATGAATATATTTTGAAGAATTCATGGTCTGGTGTCCTAGGGATTTGTTCAAATCTGGCCTTTATGTTTAGATTAGAGGACATTCTGAATTTTGTCCCTTTATCGTGAATATCTCTTTCAATAATTACCCCAAGATCCTATAAATTTGGATTCTGAACACAACACTAACTACCCGTGTATGTGTCAAATAATACGGTGAAAAGACAGCTACAGCATTCATACTTCTGCTTTTATAATCTCTCTACGATTTATAATCTCCGGGGCAATGATAGTACAACATCAGATGATTAAAATCAACTTTCACAATCAATTCTAAATGCATTCACTCATAATCATATCATGCTCACGACCTGAAATGCCCAACCGTCTTTACACTCATTGTATTACGAGTGTACCTTGAACAGAATGAACTTGTACATTTACTTACCAGAAAAGATATAAATTGGAAGTCAAGTGTACTTATGCACTCTGCAGAGATATGAAAATCCTCATACTCAAGTGCTCCAAAAGCGCTCAATATTCAATGCTTCAAGCCTAGAACGGATCAAGTTTCGGTAACCCTTAGATATGGGTTTACAAAGAGTATTACGTAATCGCTTATTGAAGATCCGGAGAAAGCCGACGTCGGAACTCATTTCCATTTGATGGGATTGAGCGTGGTCGTTAGGCTTTCCATACTTCTCGGCTCGGATGCCCCGTATCCAGTTCACTGTTTCCGAGACCTTCCTCAACTCCTCCTTGTAACCTGCCAATCCGATGACCCAACTGCCTCCTAACTTTGACTGCCGAGAGTTTTGATAGCTGTGAACGGCATGCAACTATTGTGTTATCGTCATATCCGTCTGGACTCAGGTGCACGCCTCCAGGCTTCATCCGTTCTCCGTCTCCACGTCCGAAGATTGCCTCTCTTCATCACGCTCCAAGATCTGGATGGGTGTTGTTCTGTTCTGGAAGGGTACAAGATGGATTATGTGGGTACAGGATTGCTGGTAGTTCTGCCGTGGTGGATGGAACATGATATTGGGAATAGGTTACCGGAGGAAGCTTGGACACGTATAACTCACATCCTCGAAGACTCGTAAGTTTAACCACTAGCTCGATCCCTGCCTTCCTCCCCATCCTCATAAGTGCCCCAGCCAAACCTCAGTAAGATCCACTACGCGAAACGTCAACTTCGTGTCAAATCCCACCGATGTCTAGCTTTTCAAATGTGCAAAGACGAGACGATTAAGACTTACCATTTCTATTGAATTACCCTCCCCAAATCCAATCGGATGCCTCTTGATGCTTCCCCCATTCTCATCTCATCGGAAGAAGCGCTCCCCTCCCCACATTGCCTCTCCACGTTATGCTCAAGTCCACCGCACAGAATTCTACACGCCGAACTGAATGACGAAAAGAAGCCGGGAAATCCAACCGAGAGCGTACCGAGCTCAAGAGGTGGGGTATCTATGAAAATCGAGCGATGCTGCTGGGCGTGTGGAGGCGTGCTTCTGTGCTGGAAAGGTACTCTGTGTGGTGTGGGTACAGGATTGCTGTTGGCTCCATGGTGGTTGATGGACCGCGTGATATTGGGAGTAGCATCCTCGGTTACTGGAAGACGCTTCGACACGTATGTATAACGACACCTGGAGAACAAGTCGAATCGAGCTCACCCATATTCTCGAATCTTCGACCTCGCCAACTCATTGTACCATCCATCATCCTCCTCACCGCCTTCTTCCCCATCCTCGTAGTCGCCCAACTAAATCCTAGGTGGATCCAACGACGATACTTACAATGAAACCCGCCAACTCGATGCGGAATCCTACCCACATCCCAAGAACCTGGCGGACCGTACCTGCGTCACTAATGTCCATCCCTCATTGCATAATTCCCCGTCGAAGCTCTGGGGGCGCATTACGACAGAGCTGCGGGGTTCGTGGGTGGGCATTGGCCGCCGGTCAGCTTATGTCGTTGGAAATGGAGGCATTCATCAAGATCATTGTCAACTTTGGTCCTCTTAAGTACTCGGAGTGTTCATGGGTTTCGACGTGATCGATCGATTGTGCCAGCGCCGGGTAGTCGAAGGTAGTCGATCGAAAGTTGGTGTTTGTGAGGCAGCTATGATACTAGGTGAATATGAAATTCAGTCATATTGTCGAAGCGCTAACGTGGAGCAGACCTCTGCCACAGGCGCCTCACGAAGATGATAGACACGCTGTCGCTGGACATTTGGAAACACATTATCCTACCCCCCGTAGTCCTAATTTCCCATTGAAGCTTCACGATCAGGATCAAGAACGCGGCTCAGAGGAATAACTCAACAAGCCCTTGGGGGCGCAATGTTAACAGTTTTTAATGCTTATGTGACGGGGTACGGTTGGTTGATCGGAAGTGGATGCTCAGTGATAGTTGGGAGGGGGGGATCTTGTTTGCGTAAGACAGCCTTCATGCACCACGGTACCAGGTGAATAGGAAATTCATTCCTGCCGTCGACACTGTAGAGCAGGCATTCTGCCTGCATGGCAAAAATGCGTTTTTCATCTCCGTTACCTCACTCCGTACATACTGTCGCTTACTCATCATTTACCTCGTGTAGCTTACCTACATAAATGTCGTACGTACACTTCGAGAATGTCAGGTTACGCTTACCCCCTAACTTTGTCTCTCATGCGACCTCACTATGATCTGAAGGGTTGGACGGATGTGCCACCCACTCGCACAATTCTTTGTCGAGAGGATACCGTCAAGCAAATATCCTCCTCCACAGATACCACCAACGTTAAGGCAGATCGCAGCCACGGATGCCTCGCAAAGAGGGATGATACACGATAGATGGACATCAGCAAGGTTATGGATCACTGCCATCATTGGAAAACTTTATCGAACATCCAACGCATATCTGATGTCCTAGCCACGTTGTTAACTCCTTCGCTACCACCACCACCTTCCTCGCCATCACCATCTTCATCTCCCCCGGGCTCTCATCACTATCAACAACATGTCAATGTTCAACATGAACTAACACCGTCTACGAAGGATCAACCACTGTGCACCTCCTGTCCCTCATCCCCCCTCCCTATGTCGGAAAAATCGAAATCGGCATATCTGTTCAGATAAGGTCATATCAGGCCATATCAGTCCATCAGCTGTTTGGGGGGGTTACATGGTTTTAGAAATCACCCAAAAAATACTATACGAAGTATCAGTTGAATATAAGTTTGATCATCATGCGAAGCATTACCAGCAGTGTAAAAGCAAGATAGCTATGAAAATAATTATATGAGTTTAGAAATCACCCAAAAAATACTATACAAAGTATCAGTTGAATATAAGTCTGATCATCATGCAAAGCATTACCAGCAGTGTAAAAGCAAGATAGCTATGAAAATAATTATATGGGTTTAGAAATCACCCAAAAAATACTTTCAGACTTAAAATGTATGATACAGGTGTGTTATATCCGTGTCCGGATACATCGTGCCGACGTTCCCACGTGACCTTCCAACATACCCGGTCCGTTCCCGGAACGTACCCGCTTCGGGTTTACACTTCCCGACGTTCCCGCCCGGGAACGTACCCGGAACCCGTCGGGTTTTCTATCGGGTATCCCGGATACGTACTTTCTCTTATGACGGCCTCACCGCGTCATCATTCTATTACTCCTCCCTTCCATTCCTACTTATACGTTTCATTATGGCCTTTGTAGATTAGTTCCTTATTCTTCATTCTGAGCGCGTCATTTGCGCCCCAACTCCGCTTTGCCAAGACTTCATTTCCTACTTACTCCTTTGACTTGTCCTTTGTATAATACTTCTACATTCGTATCTACAGGTTCCTACTTAGTATAAGTAGTCTTCCAGATGTAATAGGTAGTCTTTAGTATTCGTATCAACTCTGTACACTTTCTTCCTACTCTAAGTTCGAAACCCGCTCCGGGTTTTCCTTCGGGTTTCTCTCCCGCTACCTAGTGTAGTGGCGAAGCCTTCTCTTATACTCTAGAACGTCTTCCTTTGTTACATATCATCTTACTCGAAATACGAACCATTCCCTGGGGATATCCAGGCGGCGCAGCACACAAGCTGAAGCCACGGTTCTTTCCGCACTCCCGCTCTACGTTTCCGCACCCGTACTCACTTCGGGTTTCCGTTATAGTTCTCCCACACCCTCCGGGTGTCTTCGCAACCACTTCTGAGCAGGAAGAGAATCGGTACGTAACAGTATACGAATACTGATACCTTGGATATCTCTTTATCATGGCTCCAACTGGGACTTCGGTTACTCGCACAGCGCATACCGCTAGTCATACCAATGCTGTGGGTGCTCGTGCCACCCGTGCAGCTACGAGGCAACAGCCTCCACGGAGTACTTCAGGTTCTCTACCTTCTACACCGTCTCGGGTTACACCCAGCCCAGCACCACCTCCTAGTGCTACTTTCCTGGGTCCACCCTCGACTTCCGCTCAGCTACTTTCTGTTCCTGCAGCCGGGAACCTCGGATCCGCTCAGGCTCCTCCGGATGGCACTCCACCGCCATACGGTACAGTCGCAGCGGAACGGGACACTCCCGAGGGTCACGGCTCCGATGGTGGTACCATTGGACCGCCACCTCCACCTCCTTCTCAGCCCAATCCTCCGTCTCCACCATCCTCAGACTCAGGGGATGATGGTGATGAGGATGATGTCGACAATCCCAGGCGCACACCTCTTGCGCGCCACTCCCGGGAAGACCGGCTTGCCGAAGCTCTTTTGAGAGTTGCGGAATCCGCCCGGGGTACATCGGGAACACGTCGGGAACGCAACGTTCAAAAGCCAGATACTTTTGACGGTTCCAGTGCTGAGAAGTTGGAGCAGTTCATTACTCAATGCCAAATTTACTTCCGGAATAATCCTTCCCAATACTCGGATGGACACTCTCAAGTCAACTTCGCTCTCGCATATCTTCGGGATACCGCGCTTCAGCTCGTTATGCCGACCCTCTCCAATCCCTATGCTGATGATGAGTTCCTTCACTCTTGGGAGGTTTTCGTCGTCATGCTAGAGGATAACTTCGGGTTAGCGAACCCGGAAGGGGATGCCGAGAATGATCTGGATGTCCTCATTATGAAGGATTCACAGAAACTGTCCAAGTATCTTGTACAGTTCAACAGGCTTGCACAGCGCACCGACTGGGATGATAAATCCTTATGCCACCGACTCTATTCCGGGTTTCCGGGTCGCATTAAGGATGAGATCTCTCATGTTGGGAAACCTACCACAAAGCGCGGGATGATTAAACTAGCTCAAGGGATCGATAGTCGGTACTGGGAACGCCAGTCCGAGCGTACGCGGGAATCCCACCAGCCTCGGGGTCCGCGGGTTCCGGATAGCTCTGTTAGAGCTACTACAAACCGCCCCGCAGTCACCCCGGCGCCTTCCCGCCTCGTTTCAGGTCAATATGCGCCACGTCCGAGTTATCCCCACCGTGCTGGTAGTCACCCACCTCGTTCCTCGCAGCCTCCCCAACAGCGGAGGCCGGAATTGAATGACAAGGTTGGTCGAGATGGCAAACTTTTGCCACAAGAACGTCAGCGTCGCATGGACAACAATCTATGCTTGTTCTGCGGTAATCGGGGCATCGCGCCAAAGAATGTCCCCGCTCTGCCTCTTCCGCGGCTAGAGCCCGGGCATCCGGAATATCCGCTTCGGCTCCTACGTCGGCTTCTGCGGGTCCCTCGACCCGCAGGTCCGCGCCTCTTTCCAACCCGGCTTCGGGTTCGAAAAAATAGGGAGCGGTCCTCTGGACACCACACAAGCCGAGGACCGCGTTGTTCCCCCTTGTGCGCAGCCGATGCAGGTAAGACTCAACGCTTCCGCTCTTTCCGACCCCAATGCCCTTCATATTCCACTTTGTAGTACCATCCATGCTCTCCCTACACCCTGTACAGTTTCATATAGCGCTCTAGTCGATTCGGGTTCTACCCATTGTTTTATGGATTCATCTTTCGTTCGGACACATGCTATTCCTACCTCACCTACTCCACCTATCGCTCTCAGACTTTTCGATGGCACCACCAATCATGTTATAACCGAGTTCGTTACACTGCCTGTACTATTCCCTACCGGTGAATGTATTACAGTCGAACTCTATGTGACACCTCTTGATTCCGTGTGTTCTGCAGTCCTAGGATACAATTGGCTCACCCGCTTCAATCCGTTGATTGACTGGGTATCGGGCTCATTAACATTCCGGACTCCAGACACTTCCGAGCAACTTCCGCTCAAATCCGGGATCTCGGAACCAGGTTCCGCTTCCGAGGATCCATCTCCGGTCACCTCTGATGAGTCTCTGCCACCTCCTCCTAGCATTTCGCTAATAAATGGTGCCGCCTTCTCGCGTGCATGCCGTTTAGAGGAGCACAGACTTTCCGTATCCAGCTTGGTGCTGTCGCTTCTGCCGCTGCCCTCAATCCAGAGGAAGCTCCGGATCTCTCTTCAATACCGTCTGAGTATCACGAGTTTGCTGATGTATTTAGCAAGTCCCGGGCAGATACACTTGCCCCTCACCGTCCCTACGACTTAAAGATCAACCTAGAAGAAGGTGCTTCACCTCCTGTAGGTCGGATCTATTCCCTTTCCCAATCCGAGCTTTCCGCTCTTCGGGAATTCATCGATGAACATATCCGGATCGGATTTATTCAACCTTCACGCTCTCCGCACGGGGCTCCCGTCCTTTTTGTCCGCAAGAAGGACGGATCGCTTCGGCTTTGTGTGGATTTCCGCGGGTTGAACGCTATTTCTAAAAAGGATCGTTATCCTTTGCCACTCATTTCAGATTTGCTCGACAGTCCCCGTCGCGCCCGTATCTACACCAAGATCGACCTACGTCATGCGTACCACCTGGTCCGCATTGCCGAGGACGATGAATGGAAAACCGCTTTCCGGACTCGCTATGGATCCTTTGAATGGCTAGTCATGCCCTTCGGACTTTCCAATGCACCCGCGGGTTTCCAACGCTTCATGAACGATGTTTTCAAAGACCTTCTTGATGTGTGCGTCATAGTTTATTTGGATGACATCCTTATATACTCTGATAACCTTGCGCAACATCGCCAACATGTCAGGGAAGTTTTGCGTCGACTCCGGAAGCACGGGTTGTACGCGCGCGCGGATAAGTGTGAGTTCCACTCGGAATCCGTGGAATATCTCGGATATATACTATCGCCCAACGGTCTCACCATGTCTCCAACAAAGGTGAAGACTATTCAAGAATGGCCGGAACCAAGGAAAGTAAAAGACATTCAATCCTTCCTTGGGTTCGCTAATTTCTATCGGCGTTTTATATACAACTATTCCGACATAGTTGTTCCGCTCACCCGCCTTACCCGGAAGGGTAATCCGTGGAACTTCTCGGAAAAATGCCGTTCCGCTTTCACTGAACTTAAGGACGCTTTCACGTCGGCACCCATTCTTACCCATTGGGTTCCCGACAAGCAGCTCATCGTGGAAACCGACGCTTCGGATTACGCGTTGGCTGCTATCCTGTCTATAGTTTCCGATGATGGCGAGATTCACCCTATCGCTTTCCACTCACGAACCTTTACACCTCCCGAGTTAAACTACGACACCCACGACAAGGAATTGCTTGCTATCTTGAAGCATTCCAAGTCTGGCGTCATTACCTGGAAGGTTCCGGTTCACCCATCGATGTCGTCACAGACCACAAGAACTTGGAATACTTTTCCACAACCAAGATCTTGTCCCGACGACAAGCCCGATGGTCAGTATCTTTCCCAGTTCAATCTAGTGATCTGCTTTCGACCCGGAAAACTCGGGGCGAAGCCGGATGCTCTGACTAGACGATGGGACGTCTACCCTAAAGAGGGGGATAGCGACTACGCTAAGGTCAATCCGCATAACTATCGTCCAGTGTTCACCCAGGAACAGCTTATCACTTCTCTCCGAGCAACCTCACTTATTGTACCCGCTCTTCGCGCTAGTATCATCATGGACATTGAACAGTTACATACTGACATATTATCAGCTCTCCCTAATGACCCGGTCGCAGTTATCCGAATGCGGACTCCCGAGAATCGTTGGACTGTAACCCCGGACGGGTTCCTCCGTCTAGATAACCGGATCTATGTTCCGGACTCCGGAACCCTTCGGCTTCGGGTTTTACAGTACAAACACGACCACCCGCTTTCAGGACACCTTGGAC
Organism: Cyathus striatus; assembly: GCA_025738555.1. Lineage (NCBI taxonomy): Eukaryota > Fungi > Basidiomycota > Agaricomycetes > Agaricales > Nidulariaceae > Cyathus > Cyathus striatus. Next base: position 370,365 of record JAOVFP010000001.1, read on the forward strand.
AGAACAAGACCCTCGAGCTAATTCGACGCGAATATACTTGGCCGCTTATACGGACGTTTGTAAAGGACTATTGTAAGTCTTGTAATACTTGCATGCGTTCTAAACCACAGCGCCCGCCCGTACGGAACCCTGAAACAACTTCCGGTTCCCGGACGCCCATGGCATTCGATATCTATGGATTTCATAGATCAACTTCCAAAATCATCGGCTTCCAAGTATGATTCTATACTCGTTATCGTGGATCGTTTCTCCAAGCAGTCTATCTTCATTCCCACTCATACCACTTGCTCTTCTTCCGACCTTGCGCTTCTATTTGTACTTCATGTCTTTTCCAAGCACGGAGTCCCGGAACACATCACTTCCGATCGTGGTTCCGAGTTTGTGTCACATTTCTTCCGCTCCCTCGGTACGGCCCTTGACATCACTTTACATTTCACCTCGGGTTATCATCCCGAAGGCGACGGCCAAACGAAACGCACAAACCAAACTCTGGAACAATACCTTCGGGCCTACTGCAACTACCAGCAGGATAACTGGTGTGATCTTTTACCTCTTGCTGAATTTGCTTACAATAATGCACCGAGCGCAACCACAGGAATTTCACCGTTCTACGCAAACAAGGGTTATCACCCGAACCTTGCGATACATCCGGAACGTGATCTCACTTCCGCTCGTGCACGGCACTTCGCAGTAAACCTCGAGGAACTTCACGAGATGCTTCGGACCGAAATACTCAGTGCGCAGAAACGTTATCAAACACCCGCCGATGCGCGTCGCAAACCCGCACCCGCATTCCCTGTCGGGACAAAGGTATACGTTAAAGCCGAGTACTTCCGGACAACCCGACCATCCCGGAAACTTGCAGAAAAGTTCCTAGGACCTTTTGAAGTCATCGCACTTGCCGGATCGCATTCGCGTACCTTGCGCCTTCCAGAACAATTTCGTGCAGTCCACCCAGTATTCCATGTATCCATGCTTGAACCCAATACTGAAAATACTATCCCAGATCGCATTATTCCTCCACCACCACCTGTCCAGGTTGATGGTGATATTGAATACGAGGTCTCGGAAATATTGGACTCTAAACTGGATCGTCGTTTGCGTTGCAAACTGAGGTACTACGTACGCTGGCTAGGGTATGAAGGGACAGATGAAGAGTTTTCATGGCTTCCGCCACGGAACTGGAACACGCTACGGATATCATTGAAGAGTTCCACTCCCGCTATCCGGATAAGCCCGGCCCTACTCCTATTTCTTAAATTTCACGTTACTTATTATCCGCTTGCAGTTTCACCTTATACAAAAACCAAAAACAACGAATAACATCCAAAAAGCGAGATACAAGTACATTAATTCTTGGTAACGTGTTACGACCATTTCCATCACTCCCTCTGCGTCTGCAACTCGACCCGAGCTACTTCCACACCTTCCGACGCAATTCCGGCACCCGTCACAACTTCCTCGTATGCATCCGGATCCCGGAGGCATTCCACGAGCAAGGTTTCAATATGGAAACATGGACAATGTGCCCAGATACCTTGGAAACATCTCAGGACAACTTATCGAGTTTGCCTACCACCTGGAAATTGGCATCACGACATCTGTAACTCAACTTGATAGACTACGCTATCTTCCAATGCTTCCTGCATTTTCCCCGGCAGTTCCTGCTACTTCCGCATCCAACCCAGACCTCATCCAATATCTTCCAATCACTTCTCCATCCATTCCCAACTCTTCCGATGCTTCCAACCCAGTTCCGACACTCATCTCAGTCGGATATACAATCGGCAGTGCAACTAAGCTTGCCGCATTACCAGAACATCCGGAACGAATGGCTACCAGTGGAATATTGATGCACATGTCCTTCCACATCCATGGGCAGTGTTAATAGGTCTCGGGTTCAGCTACGACTTGCTGGAACTTACTCAGGAACTTGTAGTTCACACCTTTGCTACTTCCCTTGCCAAAGGAATCAGATGCGCTCTCTTTCTGTTATTTGAACATCTACTGACCAATAGGATTTCTTGTATTATTTTTAGTTATATATTCTCGCACACAGTATGACCTCGTGGGCTCGGCCCTAAAAGGGGATACTGTTATATCCGTGTCCGGATACATCGTGCCGACGTTCCCACGTGACCTTCCAACATACCCGGTCCGTTCCCAGGAACGTACCCGCTTCGGGTTTACACTTCCCGACGTTCCCGCCCGGGAACGTACCCAGAACCCGTCGGGTTTTCTATCGGGTATCCCGGATACGTACTTTCTCTTATGACGGCCTCACCGCGTCATCATTCTATTACTCCTCCCTTCCATTCCTACTTATACGTTTCATTATGGCCTTTGTAGATTAGTTCCTTATTCTTCATTCTGAGCGCGTCATTTGCGCCCCAACTCCGCTTTGCCAAGACTTCATTTCCTACTTACTCCTTTGACTTGTCCTTTGTATAATACTTCTACATTCGTATCTACAGGTTCCTACTTAGTATAAGTAGTCTTCCAGATGTAATAGGTAGTCTTTAGTATTCGTATCAACTCTGTACACTTTCTTCCTACTCTAAGTTCCGAAACCCGCTCCGGGTTTTCCTTCGGGTTTCTCTCCCGCTACCTAGTGTAGTGGCGAAGCCTTCTCTTATACTCTAGAACGTCTTCCTTTGTTACATATCATCTTACTCGAAATACGAACCATTCCCTGGGGATATCCAGGCGGCGCAGCACACAAGCTGAAGCCACGGTTCTTTCCGCACTCCCGCTCTACGTTTCCGCACCCGTACTCACTTCGGGTTTCCGTTATAGTTCTCCCACACCCTCCGGGTGTCTTCGCAACCACTTCTGAGCAGGAAGAGAATCGGTACGTAACAAGGTGATCACATCCTTACTCTGCTGATAAGTAATTACATCCTGGGCAAGTTGTTCTAATCACATGCATAAAATATGTTGATGATTAATTCGTTACGACGGCGGACAACAGAAGTTACAATTCAACAATTTATTGTCACAAAAAGCACTCTATTACATTACTTAACTGGTAGTACTACCACATACTAAGAATAATGTAGCTACTAATGCATCCCACAAGTGTAATACTGTGCTACGAAAAGGGTTAGAGATGTAGGTAAGTAGCATGAAGAAAAACTTCAAGTAGGCAAGCAAAGCACTGAACATACCATTCATTTAAGCTCAGGGGTTGCGTTCAGACTTTGTCCAGTGGGGTAGTGAGTGTATCATACATCCGAGGAATTGCGGGCCTTTTATGCAATTGTGGTCTGTGGCGCTGTGGAGACACTGATGCAATACTGACGTCATAAACTCCAAACCTTGGAGTCAAGCCGGCCTGAGTGCTGGGGCTCTATGGGCATTCGTCACATGCAGTACTGATGCGCCGAATTTGTGATTTGTATTTAAATAGTACTAATATATTATGTAATACTCAAATAATCATCGCAAACCACAGGCTTTAAGTTCAAGGGAGAGAAAACACAGATAATGTATAAACTAGTATAAAGGTAGGAAACTATAGATTAAATATTCTTTCTAATATGAAATTACTTGGTTCAAGTACTGTTCAGATTCGTTTCTATTCCAATTTATTACACTCCTAGAGTGGAAGAAGCCTAGGATTTCTCCTGGGATTGCTTGCTTTTCCTCCTTATTCCTGTCCTCCTTATATATCTTCTACAAATAAAACTGTACAGTACCTATATATGGAAAGGAACTACTCTAGACTATTCTATATGATGACATAATGTTGTTTCCAACATATTGACCATGCAGGAGCAACAATACATGTGGAATTCCATGTGGTAGATCAAACAGCGGGATAATTTCGGAGTACAAGTACGAAGTCACATGACATGTTCCGGGCTATGCGTAACCGCAGTAACCGGTTCGGAGATAACGGTTCTAACGCCTCGCGTTCGATCACGTGACAAGAACGCGTGTAACGCGTTCCCTTAGGTTTAATCAAGTACTGGGTGCCTGTACATAGTCTTTTGGACTCTAGTAATTAGATAGTACACATCTTGTATTATTCCTTTAGTATATATCAAATAGATATTTCTGCTGGCAGTGCAGGACTCAACCCCAGCTCTCAGATGTCCCATTCCCTTAGTAACGTATTCAAAATAGAACACTTTGATTGGCAACTCGGGACTCGCCCCAACCCTTGTACTCATGATGTGCATTACTAATACTGAGTTCTAATATTATATGACAAATAAAGAGATTTAACCATTAAATAGTTTTAAGGCGTATCAGTACTTTGCAAAAAATGGACTAGTTCAACAATCCTAGAATAGAGTAGTTAGTAAGGTAAAGGGTAATGAAGACTTAGCTAGATTGAATTAGTGTTCTGATGTTGACACTTCCTATAGACCTTATAGCTTAGAGGACTCAATAGGACGCACAAAGTAAAGTCAAAAAGGGAGGTGAAATTCCTCTTAAGTCCTAACTCGAGGTATATACATGAGCAGCAATCGAAAGGGAATAGCGCACGCATGCTCTGATGTCGCCAGAGCCCAGGGAATCGGTAAAGTAAAAGAAATCACATGAAATTGAAGGCAGAGAAAGAAATATAACAATGGAAAGAGAAATGGTAAGGTAACAGATGTATAGTAATGAAAGAGAGACTGTGTTTAAATCACAACAAATGAACAAAACAGCCTACCACTCCCAGTACTCATCGAACTGATGCACAAAGATGGCGACCCTCTCTTGACTTTACCACCGAACACACGACATTGGAGATGACAGTAGGCTACTCTCCCCAAAGTAGCGGTGCAGTGAACTAGGCTGCATGCTCAACAATGCATGGTTGGTGGCGGGGTGCTCGGTTGTCAGACAGTGGCAATCAGAACATCGGAAATGGAAGAGAGAGAATCAAAGTCTAGACAGTAAGCACCATATCAGCTGGTTTCGATTTTTCCGACATATCCACCACTACGTCCTATGTGGCTCGTCGACTTGCCAATAGTGCAGACCGATATCATGGATGCATCGTGTGGAAGAGGATACTAAAGGTCTTACTTTTCATCCCTCCTCACCCATTTTTTTTCATGACTGTTACTACCATTGTTACCAACAGCATCTTCACCCACATACCCACCTTCATCGTCACCACCACCTCCTCAGTAGGACTCAACATCGCCCACGAATGACACCCCAGCCCGCAACGATGATGCAATCACTCACTTTCACCCTTGTAAAGCCTAGTGGACGGTGGCTTCAAGCACCCGCCCTCTCGTCCTCGTGAATGGGGAGGACGATGCGGATGATAAGAGTCCATCTCACGTCATGGCTAGTCGCGCTGTCAGCGTCAGGGTGGAACAGACGGGCGGCGTAACGCTGGGAGTTCGTGTTCGGATGATAGCTGGATGATAGCTAACGTATGCTGTTCGGAGTGAGCGGCTTCTTGGAGAGTAAGTGCACGCCACTTACACTGTCTCGAGAAAATATTGCTTAAGAAGTACCCTCCGACTCAGATACGAAGTTCTACACTCCAAATCTGTGTTAGTGGTTTATCTTGTTGATAACGATGAGATAGAGTTACCGACTCCGAGGGTTGAATGGGACGTAGGGAGGATTTGAGGGGTGGGATTGAGGGATTTTCGGCTTCCCTTTCCCTCTGGTTCACTTCGACTGCATCTTACACCCTTCTCGCACCTTTCGTTTGCTCTCTGCTCTCTTCCTCCACCTTCCACCTTCCTCTTCCCTTCTCGTAACTTCCCTGCTTGTTCGATTTTCCACTCCTATATCTTATACCTTCTCTCTACAATCCCTATTTCTTTCATTGTTGTATCAACACGCTGGCACGTATGTACACTGTACAGGCAGTCCCGTTCTTATAGACACATACGCCTTCTTGGACTGGTGTCTCGGTTTCCACTCATGGAAGTGCTAAGTTTCCAGCAACTTAATTTTGTAGCGCTGATTGATATCGCTCGTGTCGAATCCGTATGTGGGGGGAGAAGATATTTGGCATAGGAATGAGGGGCCTAGGAGACCAGAGGAACGCAAGGGCATATAGACTTATTGGGGCGAGAGGCTGAAGTCAACGTGCAGTTTTCTATCATCCATAATAATGTATATAGTACATTATAAGGTATCCGAAGTATTAACGAAATGAGACAATAAAGTGAGCCTCGGTATAACAAAAACTATGAGGCACGTGTTCGAGGCATAGATTGGAAGGCATAGCGCATTAGCTCGCAAATTCAACACGTAACTAGAACGAGGAAGGGCGAGAGAGGGAGAGTGCTAACAGAGTAAGAGGGTTAAAAGAGCTGAAACATTAATGAAGGAGGAATAAAAATATACACAACGGTGGGCCAATAGAACGGACGTAAAGACCTGGTGAGACATTGCAGGATCCGAAATTTGAATCCAATGTCACTAGCAGAAGGAAGAGAGGTTCATAACCCTATGTATGTGCTGCATGGAGAAAGCATAAATACGCCGGTTCGGAACGACGTAACAAAATGCCGAGTAATGGAGCAAAAAGAGAATAGAGGGGGAGGGTGCCCCAGGACGAGACGAGAAAAGAGCCAGAGTCGAAACGAAACTGGAATACGTGCGACCTAGAACAACACATTCACGTCGGGAAGCGAGGGACTTTCGCGAGATGTAAACTGAAGTGGAACATCAGGAAATTCTCCACCGGCTAAATTAGTAAAGTTAGCCAAATTTAGAGATAATTAGTGTATCTAAGTTAAAGGTAGTCAGATTTAGAGATTATTAGTGTATTTAAGTTAATATAAGGTACGATGTATCTAATATGTACAAAATATGTACTAGATTTAGCTAATTTGAGCTAATGTGAAAATATTAAGATAATAAAGTATTGGGTTAGGACAGAATAAGTGTTTCTAAGTAAAGGGAATACTAATACATCCCTAAAATGTATTATGTTCAACTTAATTTGACTACCATTAGTGTTATGTGTAAATCACTTTGAATTTCATCAAGTACATGGTTTTTATGGAAACTATTATCTATACTACTTCTAAGTAGGTTGTCAGTAGGTTGTAGTACTTAGTAGTTGTTAGTTAAACTCTGTAATTTACGTACATAATTTATGGAGGAGAGATATAAAAGCGAGTACTTAATGCCAATTGAACTTGTCAATGTGTCAACGCATCACCCGGGGAGTGACGAGTTGACACTGGACAGGATTTCGTTTGTCATTTCAAACTCCGTTCGCACCGGTCTAATCCGGTCATGTGACATGTTGGATTTGCCACGTTGTCATCAACATGTAAACGTGTCGGCATAGCTCTTCGGAGCCTGAATTCAACTTGAACCAAATCTTACCGCTTGCCAATTCTTGCTTCCCTCCCTCTGCCGTCCTCTTGCCCCTCCTGCCTATCTGCTCCTCTTCCCTCTTCCCCTTTATGACATATACAAGCTTGTCTTCACCTCTTGCTCATGTTGATGTCGATTTTCATCCTCAAAGCCTGCTCTTCTGCCTCTGTCACCATGGCTGACTCCACCTCTGCCCGTACTCCACCTCTGCCCGTACTCCACCTTTGCCCACAGGACCATGTCTGGAACCACGTTGGGGGATTTCAGTGTACGTTTACTCGAACTCTGCCCGCCCTTTCTGAAATGGAATCTGCCTAGATGTGTTTTGGCTGCTTTCTGCCAGCACCCCTTTAACGTGCTCGTTCCCTCAGACCACATCCTACTCCTCACCTTTTTGCCTTGAATTTTTTTGCCCGCTATCTGATACATACGCTCCTCTTTGCTCACTACCCTTTGCTTTCATTAGACTGTTCAAAAACTTCTGCGTTCTCGGCTTTCTTTTGAAGTTCACCATATGTTTCTGGTTGTTTTGTATGTAAGTACCTCCTCTTTTTCATTTCCTTGGTTCACAAATAACAACTAGCACTCATCATGTTTATAGACTTGTGATTTGGTGTACCGGGTGTATAAGGTATGTTATATGTTTTATGATTGAGAGTGCACATGTTAGGGTACATGTTATGTTGGTTATTGAAGGGGTGCTTTGTATATGTCTTAGTTATGTTAGTCAGTACATAGTTCATGTATCTAGTAGTGCATTCAATGTTAATGATTTCTATTGTTTATTTATGAAACAACATGTCAGATAACCAATTAATTCAGTGCTAAAACATTCTTTAATAATGCTTATTCTTGAAATATGTTGAAATATGGTGGAAAAAGTTGAAATTAGGTAAAATTAGGTGAATCAAAGTAAAAATAAGGAGGGGGCCAATCCTAATTTGCCTAAAACAACTTACAGACCTTAATTTTGCTTAATTTTGCTTTAATTGCCTTTAAATTGCTATTCATTGCTTATATATGCTTTACTGCAGTTATTTCTCCTAATCATGTATGTTAGGTATTTCCTGATGAATAGGAGGGATAAAGAATAGATGGCAATGGAAGCTGGAGTGAAGGAAATAGTTAACAGGGGCCCATGGAGGAAACAAGAGAAAAATAGCGCAAACGAAACGGCTATGGATGGAGTGGCACAGTAAAAAAAGGCACGAAGGGAGTGTTATGAGTAGTGTTGTTGGCAATATCTCGCTGTTTTGCCGCGCCAGGTATCGCCAGGTGGCGAAACAGTTCGGGTGAAAGAGGGTGGCGATACCTGGCGATACCAAATCGTATCATAAGCTTATGTAATTACAAAAAAGATAGTGTACTAGTCATTCCTGGGCATTGCGCCATAAAATATCACTACTATGGCTGGCAATAAGGGTGGAAGACCTGAGGATTCAGCAATCTATGCACATTTTGTCAAAAAGGAACGTAATGAAAGGACTAAATGATGGACAGTTACCTGCAACTACTGCTCCATGGACATAATTCACTGTGACAATCAATGCCTTGTACATCTAGCACACAAGTGCAAGAAGATTGGATATGAAGAGCGGCAGGCAGCCAACTTGCAGCTGATAGATCGTGGCGGGGGGGCTATTGTGGAGATATCAGATGACGAGGTTGATGGAGAGGGATCTAGTAGTGCTGTCAGGATGACATCAGGTCCACCGAAGAAGAAGCAGAAGACAGCACCTGGAAAGGCAGTGGTTATTACTGGAATGGGGAGCTTCGTTGACAGAGCCCTTACTGCTGAGGAGCAAGTTGTAGCAAACACTCGTCTCTTGAGGTGAGTAAATACCTGCTGAAGGTGCCAATCATGTTTTAAATACATCACACAGATGGTTTATTCATGGTAACATACCTTTGAACCAAGCCGACAGCTATTTATTCCGAAAATGGGTGGGAAATATTCATCCATCCTATTCCCCTGCTTCGTGTTTCGTTCTCACGACGACATATCTTCCGGCAGAAGAAGCACGAGCCTACCAGAATGACATAAATAGGCTCGCAAATAAGAAGAACTTGACCTATTTGATGGATGGTTGGGAGGACAGTATGAAACGAAGTGTATATGGCTGCCTGCTATTGGAAGTTGGAGAATTCCCAATTATACTAGCACTGAAGGAACTTACAGGAGTGAGGGGAACAGCAGATAACCTTGTTGCAGTTGCAAACGAGGCAATGCAATGGAAGAATGTTGATGCCCAGAACATTGTTGTGGTGTGTACAGACAATCCCACCACAATGCAGGCATTCCGCCACAAATGGACAACTGAGCATAGTCACATATTAGTAAGTAAGTTTAATTGTGACAGATAAATGGTTAAACTTACAAGAAATTTCAGCCATTGCCGTGCTTCATGCATGGTGTGAATACTATAATGGGGAAGGTAGCATGCTATCCAATGATAAAAGATCTAATTACCAAGAATACGAAAATTGTGACGTTCTTCAATATGTCACACTACTGGGGAGGTCAGCTGGATAAACTTGCGAAGGAGAATAAGGTTATGCATGGGCTGAAGAAGAATACTGAGTCTTGATTCTATGCAGTGATTCTGCAAGCACTCAGTGTTCAAGAACACAAGAAGGTCCTTTCTGATCTGTGTACTTGTGATGAAGCCCAGCAGACAATAAATGGGCTCTCACCTATTAGACGCAATGTCATTGCATCCGTGTTGGAAGTTGGCAGATGGCAACTCAATGAAGAGTTCATCAAGATCTGCAAGCCACTCATTGATCTAATTGGTGATACCAAGTCCAGGGACATAACTCTGGTGGATTGTATGATCCATCTGATTTGGGCACAATGGGAGATCATGAACTTAAAGGAAGCAGATTTTGAACATAAAGATTTTCTTCAACATGCAAAACGAACAATTACTCACTAATTTCATACCATGAACACTGACCTCCACTGGCTAACATTGTTCCTCCACCCACTCTGCCGAAAACTTGCTATTTCTTCCTCAGTACACTCAAGAACTCTTAGAGATGCATTTGGAATTGCTTTGCATATTGCAGAGAAATGGGGTTGGGCTCAAACAAATGCAAAGCAGTTGCTGAAGGATATTCAAGCCTATGCAAATGAAGAAGCACCATTTATGGGTGGTAAGGCTGATGCAATAGCATGGTGGAAATCAGTCAATATAGGTTTTCACCCAATTAAAGTCTTCGTGCTAAAGATGATGTCTATTGTTCCACATGTGGCAGAGGTAGAACACTTCTTCTCCAATTTGGGTGGAGTCCAGAGCATGAAGAGATTGCGATTGACAGTTTCCCATTTGGGCTTGCTGGGAACACTCAGAAACCACTACAATAGGCAATTACATGAGGCAGCCATTGCTGAAGGAAAGGACCCTTGTTGTCGTCACGGACACATGCACATTACATCAAAGGGTATTGATACAGACTGTGCTGACATTCTGACAGAGAGTTTCTCTATTCCTGTTCCTCTTGCAACTGGCTTTGAAGGAACTGATCTGGGTGGTCCTGAAGGCATTACTATGGAGGAGCTTGATGCTGAGTTTTTGGCACTGGAGCAATCTGCTTTTGCAGCAGAGACTGGTGATGGCCTGAGTGTTACTATTCCAGTAAGAGATGTCTATGATATCTCTCTTATTGACAGAATATGTGATGGACAACTACCTACCTTTCAAAATATGGTTGCTGGAGCTGATATAGGTAATGATAATGGTGTATGGGATGCCAATTCATTACTCCACTCAATGGGTGTCTAATAGAATACATATTTTGTAGTCTAATATCTATTCATCACTCATTCGTAGCTGAATTAATTTTTGTTCCATTGCCAGTCTTGCCATATTTTGCCATGTTCCCATGCCAGGGTTTCGCCACGCCAGGTGAATGGCGAATGATCTGGGAGGTTTTGCCACCTACACTAGTTATGAGCCTCATGTTCATACAGCATTTGCATATCAGGTACAGTATACACTTGGAAGGAAGACAAGAAATGGGGTGAATAATATGGGAGTGGAGGATACCATCAGAGAAATACCACAGTCAAATAGACAGTGCAGAACTAAAAGACGAAGAAACGAGCAGCTCACCTATGTGTTGTGCCTAACCAGTTTACATTTCTCCACTCTGTTCCTCTAGCTCTTTGCCTTTCCTTACTTTTCTCTTTACATCCCTTTCACTTTATTGTTCACATTCACTTTGTGTTATTTCTTCTCTTTGCATCTGCTCCTACATTACATGTGCAATCTCAAATTTGTTTATGGTGTTGAGGTGTCACATCATCAGGTGACACCTCCCCATGGCTTGAAGTTGATGAGCAATCAAACAATTTGGGAGTGCACATTGGGATAGGAGGGCCTGAGTAAGTTGATACCACCAATCATGGTAAAAAGTTCTGTAGTTATCAGGCTGATGGTAAGAGCTCAATTGATTGAGTTTTGAATCAAGTCAAATGTGGTGGTAATAGGAGTAGAGGGGGTACAGTAGGTAGAAAGAGTGTCACACCCTGTTCTCTGGGGTACCAAGACTTAGCAAGGGGGAACTAATATTGAGGCAGAGAAGGACACAGTGTTAGTCATGTGACTTAGAGTACAAATTGAAATATACAGAGTTGTTGAAATGTTAGCTTCAGCTTATGTGCTGTGCCCCTTGGTTCCCTGGTTCCAGTATTTCAAGCATAAAAGGAAGAGGTAGGGAAGTAGAGTTAGGTGCAGGAAAAGTGGAGTTAGAAGAACTAAGTACAGAGAGAAAAGGGTTATTAAATGTGTAGTTGATTTGAAAACTAAAGAATACAATACAAACAAGTACTACTTAAATAATAAATGGATAGACTGAAGGCCAGTAGCTGAGAGATCAAGGAGTTGTACATGGTGTTATGTATTGTATGGTGGGAAACTCTCAGTCTGCCATACCCAGAGTAAAGTAGCAACATAAAGGCAGTCATTACATGAGCTCCCTAAGAGTGGTAGATAACTCAGAATTAAAATGGAAATATGTGCTGGAAAAGAATACAGAAAAGCAGAACAAATGGCAGAGTAAATATAGAAAAAGCAGAACAAAAATAAAAAGAAGTGGAGAATGAACTAAAATGTTCCAAAGTGCAGTAGAAGTAAAACTATGGCAGAGAAAATATAATTAGGATGAGGTAATCAATTAATAGGAATATCAGGATTAGGCTTATCAGGATAGCACAAGTAATACTCTTCAATCAACTCTGTTGTGTGTTCAAGCTCATTATAAACCAATCAAGTGAGTTCTTCATCTGTGCTCTCATAGCTAGTCCACCAGACTAGATAATGAAGGGGGTACTTCTTGAACTGATGGTCAATCTTGGAGTTGCAGATGTTACTGATTTCAAACTTGTTATCACCACTTACTTCCACCAGATGGGTAGGAGCTTCACATTCTGGGATGGTGCTCTTGTGGGTGATTGGAATGGATGTATAACAATTTGAGGTTTCTTAAGTGAAATGTACTGTAAAACAAGTCCAGCTCAAGGATGAGAATGACAAAGAAGATAGGAATCTGCTTGAAAATAGCCTAGATAAGGAAGCAAGGCATGTCAACAATTAGGGCATATATTCATAAATGTGGATGAGATACTAAGTGTCTATCACCTAGTATGGCAATAGGCCTATAACCTATAGAAAATAGCATCTCTAAGTTAGATTATACACATATAGACATTGTTAGTTAATCTATATCTCAGTTTAGTATAATAATACAATGACTGAGGTGTCAAACTGTATCTAGTAGTCTATATATTCTTTCCAAAAGTGTCACTGGAGCATATAGTAAGTAAAAGGGTGAAAGGAAATAGGTGGTAAATAAAAGAAATAAAGAACTTATGAGCAGTATGGTGAATGTGTTTGCTCACTTAACTCAACAACCTCCATGCTCTGAGCCTCATTAAAATTTACAATAGAAGAATTAATTTCAGTATGAGGATGTTCTTCACCCAGTAGTTTGGTATGTACCTCCAAAACATGTTTCTGCAGCTCTTCTGCCTCATTTCATTTTCCAAGATGAGAATAAGTTGATGCCAAACTATTCATACTTGTCAGTGTATCTGAATGCTCTCCACCTAGCAGCTTTGTATGTATCTCCAAGACATGTGCCTGCAGCTCTTCTGCCTCATTCCATTTTCCAAGATCAGAAAATATCATTGCCAAATTACTCATACTTCTCAGTGTATCTGGGTGCTCTCTGCCTAGCAACTTCAAACATATCTCCAAGACATGTACCTGCAGCTCTTCTGCCTCATTCCATTTTCCAAGCTTGGAAAATAGTGTTGCCAAATTATTCATACTTGTCAGTGTATCTGGGTGCTCTCCTCCTAGCAGCTTGGTATGTATCTCCAAGACATGTGCCTGCAGCTCTTCTGCCTCATTCCATTTTCCAAGCTTGGAAAATATCATTGCCAAATTATTCATACTTGTCAGTGTATCTGGGTGCTCTCCTCCTAGCAGCTTTGTATGTATCTCCAAGACATGTGCCTGCAGCTCTTCTGCCTCATTCCATTTTCCAAGCTTGGAAAATATCATTGCCAAATTATTCACACTTGTCAGTGTATCTGGGTGCTCTCTGCCTAGCAGCTTTGTGTGTATCTCCAAGACATGTGCCTGCAGCTCTTCTGCCTCATTCCATTTTCCAAAATTGGAAAATGACATTGCCAAATTACCCATACTTTTCAGTGTATCTGGATGCTCTCTGCCTAGCAGCTTGGTATATATATCTGAGACATGTGCCTGCAGCTCTTCTGCCTCATTCCATTTTCCAAGATTGGAAAATGACATTGCCAAATTACCCATACTTTTCAGTGTATCTGGGTGCTCTCTGCCTAGCAGCTTTGTACGTATCTCCAAGACATATGCATGCAGCTCTTCTGCCTCATTCCATTTTCCAAGATTGAAAAATGACATTGCCAAATTACCCATACATTTCAGTGTATCTGGGTGCTCTCTGCCTAGCAGCTTGGTACATATATCTGAGACATGTGCCTGCAGCTCTTCTGCCTCATTCCATTTTCCAAGCTTGGAAAATATCATTGCCAAATTATTCATAGTTAACAGTGTATCTGGGTGCTCTCTACCTAGCAGCTTGGTACATATCTCCAAGGCATGTGTCTGCAACTCTTCTGCCTCATTCCATCTTCCACTATGACAATAAGCTACTGCCAAATTATTCATACTTCCTAGTGTCTTAGAATTATTTTCCCCAAATAACTCTTTGTTGCTCTGCACAATTCTTATAAGAAAATCATGTGTTTCTCTGTACTTTCCTGCCATTTTCAATGCTGTTGAAAGCCTATTGAATGTATCAAAATAGTAGTTGTTCTCCATCATATTATTCATTTGTAATACAATTTGAAGTGTATGCAAAGTAATGTCTTGTACATATTTATGTTCCTCAATGGTATCTTCATATGATATAGATGTAGATAATATACCACTTGCATTTGCTATCCAGTACACTCTTTCTATTTTTTTCATTCTATCTTGACACCAAAGATGAACAAGTGGATGAAAACTGAAGTATTCTACATTATCTTTTTTAATTAAAGAAAATGACACAAGAATTGATGTAGCTTTATTGAAAAGGTATTCATCCCATTCATCATCATTATTTATATTGAATAATTCCTTTTCCATACTTGTAATAAAAATTGGCCTGACATCATTGATATATTCATCAATAATTGAGTTGTAATAATTTGCAGCTCTTTCAAATATATTTATAGGAATGTTTGTGTGATGAAAGAAGGCACAAATGTTAATGATAATAATAGCATATCTGGCAGCTTTCATATCATTTGAAGTTTCTGACATTCTCAATAATTTTTTAAAAGAGACTTCCCATGTTCCATAAACTGTCTTGTCATACTTTGAAGCTCCTTTAAAATCTTCATCACCCATCAGTTTAGCTCTGTACTTGAAGTAGACTTTCAGATACTGAGTAATGTCAGAATTGCTACTCATTATATAAGCACCAGCTTGAGCAATGGCTAATGGAAGGCAATGAAGTTCAGTAACTATATCTTTTGATACTGTTTGATACTGTTTAGACTGATTCTCCAATCCACTGGTTTTGAGAAGTAATTCAATTGCAGTGGAATCACACATTTCCTTAACTTCCATGGAATTTTCACTTCTAGTAATTCTTTTCAAAGCTTGATTTCTGCTGGTAATAAGTATATTTCCCTTATTTCCAGGTGGAAGATATTTCTCCACTAATTCAGGAGATCCATCAGCATTGTCATAGATAATCAACCATTTCAACTTTCTGAAAGAAACCCAGCTCAGAATAGAATTTGCAGAAAATTCACCCAACTGAGCAGGTGCTAAGCCTTTTGAAACACCGAGTTCGTGTTAATATACTTACTCTTTATCGGACGATCTGAATCATCTTTCAAGGATATAAGTATGCAACGAATTGAATGCCTAAGTGCCGAGATCTCATCCGATAGCATAGTGATATCTATTATCAGTGAGGGAA
The DNA here is from genome assembly GCA_025738555.1 of Cyathus striatus. Taxonomy (NCBI): domain Eukaryota; kingdom Fungi; phylum Basidiomycota; class Agaricomycetes; order Agaricales; family Nidulariaceae; genus Cyathus; species Cyathus striatus. The sequence goes on from JAOVFP010000001.1 coordinate 386,184, forward strand.
GCTATTTACCACTCGTTCAAATGCTGCCTTTTATTAATCGATACACACTCACGTTGACTTTAGGACGTCTAGTTCAGGAAAGGGTCCGGAGCGCGGTTGACCTACCGTCTGCTATGTTGCTTCATGGGCTCGCGCACAGGCCAATGCAACTTCGCTACCCAACTGCTTCAGCATTTCTACTCTACTTTCGACATAGTGAATCAGTGATCTTGTCAACTTGTTTTGCACTTGATATTGCACCACGAAGATCTGGCATCGACCTTGACTTCTCCTGCTAGGGATGACTAGTAGACTTTTCGTACAGAATACCGACTTGCTGCAGACAATAAGAGATATCAAATCATCCAATCTCTTGCCCCAATGCGGGCGTACCATATCACACGATACCGTGGATGACTTTTGCAATACCAAAGTGCTCTGTCCCTGTGCTCCCATGACCCTTTGCAACACGGGATATGAGCCTCCACAGCGTGTCACAAAAGTCCGATTTACCTTGGAAGGCATTAAGCCTTTATTCTTGTAATAATGCACTGTAAGATAATTATAAGATAGTACTGAAAACATTACAACGAAACGGCAATTCATTGTAAGGTATGGGCTTTCCTATAGTAAATTATAAGGCTACCGGTACTATACAAGAGATCTAAAGGTATTTCTAAGATTAAGGCACAATTTCAAGGTAACAATAATATTACCCTATCTCTATATTCCATCGCAATATGACTGACATATACATATTACAGGAGTGTATTTGTTGACTCTAAAGTAGTCTTTTAATATATTAGTGATATCAGTTTACTCGTCTACCTTACCATTAGACAGAAAGAAAATAATTATTCCATTACTGTGGTGGTTATATATTTTTAAGGTTTGTGACACGGATTAACATTGTGAATCGGCAGCGAGCAAAACTAGATGGAATTATGGACAAGCCTAGAGCACCTAAGCCTAACAGGACAGAGCCCAGAACATAGAGCCGAGACTATGCAAGATCTGGTTGAGTGCTGACTAAAGCACCTACCTAAAACATATAAAGGGCGACACTAGCAAGGGCATTATGCTCGTCAAGTCTTCATGACTTGGCTGAAGAACTATAGCATGTAAGTAAGTTACATACTTTAAAGGTAAGCAATAAGATAATCTGGTAAGTACTATTCTTATGTGTGTACTAATCTGTATTACTTATCTCCATAAGTAGACAGTAGTATTAGTTGTAATACTGTATGTACGTAGGAAGAAGAAATTAAGACTTTTTATTTATTACTCAATGAAAAATTTTGCATATGCTAGAAAGCTATTTGAACATTTATTTTACATTTTTGGAACATACAAGCCTAAAAGTCATCAAATGACATCGACTTCATTGTAAGACTCAGTACTGAGCTTTACAAGTTATCGCATTTGTTAAAGTACATTATAGGCTCTTCGCAAGTCCCTCAATGCCATCTAAGATTTCGTCCTCTTGGGGGGCAGGAAATGCCTTAAGGCATTAACATGCACTGTAATGCGTTGGGTGGAAAACTAGGTTTTCGTGACACGGGCATAGTTGGAAATACCATGCGTTATTGGATTGGGATAGATGCTATACATCGGGCTGCGAGCGAGATGAATGCCCAGCACTTACAGGTGAGCTATTCGTCTTGTTTGCATCGCCTACTGATCAGCTTCTATTATTCTTCGTTTTCTCTTGCTATTGCACTGCCATTCTACTTCCTAATTTTCTCCCTTCCTCACCCACACACACTGTAAACCGGTATTGCAGCGCCCCCTCATCGACACTATTATTTCCTTTTCCTTTTTGCTCAACGTTGACTGTGTGACCCTACGCTTCCCTCCTATATCACTTACCCTGTGTCTATTCTTTCCTATGAGTGGACATTGTATCCCTTCGTGCCTTGCTGAGCCTGTACCGTCCCACGTCGTCACTAGCCATTTTGTTTTCATTATTTTCATTCACTTCCTCCATGGGTGCCCATGAACTGATTCCTTCACTACAATTTCCATTGCCCATCTATTCCTTCTCGTGAAACTCGTCCCTCGATTTCATTTCTACTTCCCAATGTGGATTTTGTTGTTCAGGTGTCAGGCTCCTAAAACCATCCTCTTGCCTCGCTCGAATGGCCTTACATAAGAGACAGCTACAAGAACAAACAAAATGTAGCGGCCAAACTCACGAGGGAGAGGCTGGCAAACATTATGACAGGGGATCTCGGTGATGTGACAATACCTCGGGAGCCACTGATAAGAAATACCTTGCTTATAAAAAATGACCAATTTCACATGGCAATAAATTCTCACTTCCATAGGAATTGATGACAAGGGATGTGGCAATTGCAGAGGCTCATTTGGCAGTGATACTATAAGAGAACTTCCCTATCACTTAAATGTCTGCAACTCGAGGAGATTGACAATCCATTGAAGTCTTTAGGAGTCCCACACTAAGTATCTCTGATATATTTTCTGAGTGTAAAAACATACCCATAAGAGATTGAAATGCATTAAAATACTAATGCATGTAACGGTTTTCTGAGCTCTTTACACTTAGCCATGTGTTCTGTACAGATCCGCGCGGAATCCGTGCGGAATCCGTACGGAATTTTCGGAGTCCGTGCGGAATCTGCACAGATTTTTTTCATTTTGGCAGAGGTTTTTTTGGGTCTGTACAGATTCCGCACAGATTCCGAAAATTCCGTACAGATTACGCAGAATTCCTCAGAATTCCGCATTACAGACCTGAAAATTCTGTACAGATTCTGTACAGAATCTGTACAGAATTTTATTATACTTGTTTCCTTGCATGTGACACTCTGCATTAAGCATGACACTAGGTGTTGAGTGTGATACTAGGTGTTGAGTGTGACACTATACGTTAAATGTGACACTATAAGCGTGACACCAGGTGTTGAGTGTGACACTATACATTAAATGTGACACTATAAATGTGACACTAGGTGTTGAGTGTGATACTATACATTAAATGTGACACTATAAGCGTGACACTAGGTGTTGAGTGTGACACTAGATGTTGAGTGTGATACTATACATTAAATGTGACACTATAAGTGTGACACTAGGTGTTGAGTGTGATACTATAGATTAAATGTAACATGATAAACGTGACACTAGGTGTTGAGTGTGATACTAGGCGTTGAGTGTGATACTATACATTAAATGTGACACTATAAGCGTGACACTAGGTGTTGAGTGTGACACTATATGTTAAATGTGACACTATAAGCGTGACACTAGGTGTTGAGTGTGATACTAGGTGTTGAGTGTGACACTAGGTGTTGAGTGTGACACTATATGTTAAATGTGACACTATAAGCGTGACACTAGGTGTTGAGTGTGATACTAGGTGTTGAGTGTGACACTAAGTGTTAAGTGTGACACTAAGCATTGAGTGTGACACTAAGTGTTAAGTGTGACACTAAGCATTGAGTGTGACACTAAGCATTGAGTGTGACACTAAGCATTGAGTGTGACACTAAGCATTGAGTGTGACACTAAGTGTTGAGTGTGACACTAAGCGTTGAGTGTGACACTAAGCATTGAGTGTGACACTCTGCATTAAGCGTGACACTAAGGGTTGAGTGTGACACTAAGCATTGAGTGTGACACTCTGCATTAAGCGTGACACTAAGGGTTGAGTGTGACACTAAGCATTGAGTGTGACACTAAGGGTTGAGTGTGACACTAAGTGTTGAGTGTGACACTAAGCATTGAGTGTGACACTAAGCATTGAGTGTGACACTCTGCATTAAGCGTGACACTAAGGGTTGAGTGTGACACTAAGCATTGAGTGTGACACTAAGCATTGAGTGTGACACTCTGCATTAAGCGTGACACTAAGGGTTGAGTGTGACACTAAGCATTGAGTGTGACACTAAGCATTGGGTGTGACACTAAGCATTGAGTGTGACACTAAGTGTTGAGTGTGACACTCTGCATTAAGCGTGACACTAAGGGTTGAGTGTCACACTAAGCATTGAGTGTGACACTAAGCATTGAGTATGACTAAGCATGACACTAAGTGTTGAGTGTGACACTATACATTAAACATAACACTATACATTAAGCATGATACTAAGTATTGAGTGTGACACTATGCATTAAGCATAACACTAAGTGATGAGTGTGACACTCTGCATTAAGTGTGACACTAAGTGTTGAGTGTGATACTATACATTAAGCATAACACTATGCATTAAGTGTGATACTATGCATTGAGAACGATACTATATATTGAGTGTATCATGGATTTTGTATAGTGTGACACTTTTCACCTAGAGTTACACTTGACATGTGTGACAAGGCAGCAATGCATAAATCCACACAGAATCCATGCAGAATATGTATGGAATCCATATAGAATAATCACCTCTAATAATAATAATAGCTACTATATAAATTCTGTATGGTATCTATACAGGTCTGTACGGGTCTGTACGGATCCGTACGGAATTTTCGGATTCCGTGCGGATTCCGTACGGATCCGTACAGACCTCTTGGGGGAGTGTAAATTACTGGGTTTTCTGCATAAATTCCTCAGAGGTAGAACACATTTTTAAAATGAAAAGCTTGCTTACAATGCTTATTAATTTGTCTAAATTATTTTCTACTTATTCCTTGATGTTTTCGGGTGCATATATTTCTGGATCTACAACTGGAAACAAATCTTCACCCAAATAATCACTTTCATTCTGGATATTGGAGGCTACAAGGTAGGGTGGTTTTTGAACCAAGAAATAATTAGAAAGCCATAAATGAAGTTGGCAATGCCAATGTTACATTCTTCAAGCAAACGAAGTGTGTGATCTATTTTAAATCTCTCTCTCCTCATCTACTACCTCCCTCATAAATGCGACATCCCCTCTACTCCCATTCCAATCCCTTCTCCTCCCAAGTCTAAACTGGCAAGGCATCGAAGTATCCTTCTTCGTATCCCATGGAGAACCCAGCCCCGAGAACTCTCCCCCCCTTCCCTTTCCTGCACTATCACCTCCAATACCTTCAACCCCATTCTGAAATTGTCCATCCGATACTCTTATTCTATTCACAATAGACATACGCTACACACTTGATCAACAGCCATTCAAGGGCTTCACGATTGTCATGCATAGAGATATACTCCTCGAGATCATTTTGCCTTCTTTGCAGGATTTTGTGCATAGTTTGAATGGGAAGGTTTGGAGGGAGGTGTTCGGATGGGGTGGTTTTTCTGCATTGAGTTATGTTGAGAGTTATTTGGCTGAAGCTGAAGGGGAGCATAAAGAAGATGATGGCTTGGGATTTGGGTTTCCTATCATGATGCAAAGAGTTCACAATCTACTTCAACACTGTCGTCTACTCATTCAATCACGCCAGTTCCGTCCAACATCATAACAGCCTCAATGGCAGAACACTGCTACACAACAGACAACTGTCTGTCAATCTCCATCTCCGAAGAACAACCTCACCACCGCAACGACCTGCAACCTCGAATACGCTGGGCCGAATGGGGCCCCAACACAACCCGATGGTTCACCTATGGCCAACAACTTTCTGAATATATAACGACTACCAGTGGGACTTGATATGTATGCCTTACTTCTCTACACTAGATCGAAATATTGGACTTTGGAAGGGGAAGGGTTCGAGAAACTGTCTCGCTATGCTTCACCAACTCAGATACGGATTCGGAACATTATGCATGGGATGTTGTTGAGCATCCAAGCACAATCTCTACTGGATTGGATTTGAAAAGCGCATTCCTTGAGCCTGTTGTTTCGTGTCTACCTTATATCTGTATGGCTTCAAAAGTGGTGTTTGACTATAAGGCAGTGTTGGTTGATGAGGAGCAGACTATTGGTTTGAAGGTTTGGCGCAATTATATTTGCTGATTGGATTGGTAGGATTCTAGTAGGGAGGTTAGAAGTTTCGATGTTTTTTATTTCGGGGAGGGAGACTGAGTCGCATACAGTGCTTACAATGTAAATTTATGTATATTGTTGCTGCATGCAGCATACTCAACGCGCATGTAAGTTGTACCAATTATGCCAGTTCTCAATGCCAATTATTGATCGATTCTGCTGAGGTTGAGAACTTCAGGCTCTACTTGATGTCCTCTGATGTTACTAACTAAAAACCTTGAATAGTATTGTCCGGCAGAGTGGATTGTAAAATAGAGGCCCATTGCATTTTAACTTACATCTCGAATACAGTGTAATGGCTAACATTGTCGCCTCTCAATGGCTTGCAACCAGGATCGTGGCGGGCACATAGAAAATTCCGGGCACACACAAAAGTGAGTGTGATTGAGCATGTTATGCTCAAGGTATTTATTTTAGCTCTAAATGGCCCATTTGTGGGTCAAAAAGAGTGTAAATCAAATGTACATACTAGTGTTGTATGGCTGTGTCATATTGTGAATGTGAGTGATGTTTCTAATCAAGATATGAAGTCAAATCTTGAAGAATAATATTTATACTTCACACTCAAACATGTGCATGCATGCTCAAGGTGTGAGCATGGATTGAGCGTGCACACACACATCATGCTCAAGATTTTACTTCATGCTCAGGGTCAATATCTCACACACAGGGTCCATACATTCATGCACAGGGTCTGAGTTTTCACGCTCAAGGTCATCAACTCACGCTCAAGGTCTGTCAACTCACACTCAAAGTTTTTACTTCATGCTCACAAAGAAATTATATGTTACATTCATATTTTGGCTTCACTTACATGTGGGAGGAAAAGTAAGTTGCAAGTGTAATATATGTGAGCATGAGTTTATTACTTGTGAGTGTGAATAGGAATACCAATTATGCTCCATGCTCAAGTTAAAGAACATTGAGTGTGAGTGTAATATTTGTGAGCATGAATAGGAATACCAATCACACTCATACTCAAGTTAAAGGATATTGAGCATGAGTGTAATACTTGTGAGCATGAATAGGAATATCACACTCACACTCAAGTTAAAGGACATCGAGCATGAGTGTAATACTTGTGAGCATGAATAGGAACATCACACTCACACTCAAGTTAAAGGACACTGAGCATGAGTGTAATACTTGTGAGCATGAATAGGAATACCACACTCACACTCAATGTCTTTTAATCATTGAGTGTGAGTGTAATACTTGTGAGCATGAATAGGAATACCAATTATACTCACACTCAAGTTGAATGCAAGTGTAATATTTGTGAGTGTGAGTAAGAAAACCAATCACGCTCATGCTCAAATTAAAGGACATTGAGTGTGAGTGTAATACTTGTGAGCATGAATAGGGATACCACACTCACGCTCAAGTTAAAGGACATTGAGCATGAATAGGAATACCAATTATACTCACACCCAAGTTGAATGCAAGTGTAATATTTGTGAGTGTGAGTAAGAATACCAATCACACTCATGCTCAAGTTAAAAGACATTGAGCGTGAGTGTAATACTTGTGAGCATGAATAGGAATACCACACTCATGCTCAAGTTGAATGCAAGTGTAATATTTGTGAGCATGAGTAAATATGCCAATCATGCTCACACTCAAGTTAAAGGACATTGAGTGCAAGTATAAATAAGTATTATAAATGTGATAGAATACCTATCATGCTCATGCTCAAATTAAAGGGCATTGAGCATGAGTGTAAATATAATACTGACATGCAGTTAAACTATGCAAATATGTGTGATAGGTAGTAATCTTTCCTGTATTGCTCCCTGCTTCGTTGTGAATTTCCCTGCTTTGTTATTAAGCCCCCTTCCTTGTTCTGAAGTTCCCTACTTTGCTGTAAAGCCCCATTCTTTGTTTTGAATTTCCCAAGGTCTCTGCTTCACTGTGAATCCCCCTGCCTTGTTCTGAATTTTCCTGCTTCATTGTAAAGCTTCCTGTAATTTTCTGAGCCCCCTGCTTTATTATAAACTTCCCCTGTTTCTACTGTTCAATATATACCATTCTCTAGCTCTATAAATTTTTTACTGTTAGTCTGAATTACTGCTACACTCTCTGAATCATTTTTTCAACTTGTAGATCATATGTACACTCTCTGAATCATTTATATACACTCTAAGTCATATCTAAACACTCTGGATCATTGGTATACATTTTAAATCAATATACACTGATACGCCTGACGGACGTACAACGTATATAAGCGTATTTTTGCGATATCTACATAATATAAATCACTCACTTGCGATCACAATTGGATTACCTAAGCGTTGGAGTGAGGTCCGAACTGCCAACGATCGTGCTATTTATAGTCACCACCACTAAGGACATAGTAAACAGATCTAAAAGCAATAGTGATTATAATAAGGGATTAGCAAGAAAGCGTGTATATAGAACCCCAGCGGCACTTGATCCACCATAAGCGCGCGGTAACGCGACGTGTCCAGGTCACAGGATGGTTCCGGCAGCGCAACTTACCCAAAGAAGCCGACAGCGTCAAGGCGCCCATCAAGCACCAACAGCCATTGCCGCTACTCTGGACTCAACTCAGATCGGTCCTCGGCATCTTGCGAATGAGATCTCACCCTGATCTACCGATCGAAGCGAACGGACCATATACCCGAAGCCGTGGTTGCCGATGGTTCTATCTTTAGGCCCGCGACGCAACGGGGCGTCTAAGACCCGCGCATCAACCAATAAGCGCGTCTCTATTGTCACGCGCGCCCGCCCCTTTTGAGGAGCTAAGTCCAACGCTCTCCTATCCAGACCTTCGCGCACGTCCCTCTGCCCAGTGTCGTAGTTAATTACCTTATCTAGACATCTGCTATACCTGTACAGTACCTTTACAGTACCTAAGAACTCCGCTTTTTCAGTAGTATATAAGACTCGCAAACCTGCTCATGTAGAACCAAGCAATCCTGTATCGATTCCTTCCGCTATCAGTGCTATTTAGCGTATTCGTGACAATCTATTCAATTTCCGAGTGTAACAACCCAGTGTGATCTAAGCCCTCCCAGGACCTCAAAGAAGTTTAGTTTATTATTAGTGATTACAAGCGTTATAGATTACAAGTGAATATTATAGTGTGTTCATCCCTCCCTTGCCCGGAATTACCTTGTGTATTCTGAAGATATTCCCCCGGACTCGCCCCTGCTTGATTGTTAGCAAGAGTAAGCGATGACCTTTACATAGTTTCGTAGCTATTACTCCCTAGTAACCCTCTTAGCCCTTTTAACACTCATAAAGAAGACAATAACAATGAAATATATATAAAACCCACTGGTGTTCTTCAATTATTACATTACAGTGCTTAGTATATACCAAATTTTATTAAAAACATGCTTTACTATGCCAATTATTCAGTATGTAGTTGATATAAGACAGCCAGTTGGCTCATGCTCATATAAGGATTATTCACACTCATGTATAGAATATTCACACTCACATACAGAATATTCATGCACAGGGTCAAATTTTCACGCTCAACTCACACTCACTTTTGTGCATGCCCGGAATTTTCTTGCTGCCTGATCACGGTGTCAGTTTAAGATAATAATTATCTAAGGTGGTCAGCAGGAAGTGACTTTGTTCGTGCTTTGCACCTGAGTGTTGGAGGATATTATTTGTAGATATTCTCCTTAACTCAAGAGGTTTGGTGATGAACACAGGTGTATGTTTAAGTGTAGAGGTGGGTAGGTAAGTTTAGAAGAGTAGGCGAATAGCAAGCACAACAACTAGGATTGTGGCAAGGGCTTGCAGGTGAAGGGTAGGCTGAAGATATAGGTCACTATTATGTTGAAGGTTGAAGTGGAGCTGAGGTCCCTGACGGTTTCTGCTTCTTACTTCACAACTGGGGCGCATATATAATTTACAAGGTTACAGTGCCTCACTGTCTGGGTGGACACAAATACGATACTGCTGCTGTAGATAAGGTGTCTCACTATCTGAGTGGACACAAATATGATGCTGCTGCTATTTACTTTACGAAGATATGGTGCCTCACTATCTGAGTGGACACAAATACGATGCTGCTACTGCTGTTACTTTACGAAGTTGCGGTGCCTTACTATCTGAGTAGACACAAATAATACAAATTAGTTTCATACTTTACTGTTGACGCTTTATATGTGACTCTGACAATACATGTACTGAGTAGAGGGGAAGTATATAGGTTATATTTAGTAAGTAAGGGTTGTGTGCTACAACTGCAAAGGGATACAAACAAATGTAAACTAGGTATAAGTTGTTAATTCTACAGGCCAAATCCTCCTCCTTATATGCCTTTTACCCTCCTGCTGACTAATCATATCCCACACCTACTTTCCCATTGTTCTCCAACTGGGGAAAGTATGAGTCATCCTTTTCTCCATTGTTCTCCAATTTAGGATGCATGAGTCAGCATCTTAGACAATGGGTATATTTAGCACAATAGAAATGCTATTAATAGTACTTGAAAGAACAATGGGTATATTTAGCACAATGGTTGTGCTATTAATAGCTCTTGAGAACAATGGTGCTCTTTTGTTTGTACCTAAAGGCTTTCTTATTTTGTACAGGGTATAATTATTTGTACATATTAGTCTTGGTGTAATTGTTTGTATGATGATGTTTATTCTGATTAGTGCTGGTCCAGTAGTATGACTAAGTATTTGTGTATGTTTATCTTGATTAATAATAAGTTGGTATTGTAGTTACTTGTTTGTATATAATTGTTCTGATTGGTGATGGACTATTAGTGTTTATATAGCTTTATTTGTTAGTGTATTGATTAGTTACTTGTGTATAGTTTTCCTGATTAATAGTGAAATAGAAGTGTATATTAAGTATTGTTTGTTAAGGTATTATTAAGTTTTCTAAGTGCTTGCTTTTCTATCTTTGAGTGATTTAGCTGTATTCATGTCATTATGTGAAATCAACTTTCACCTGTAACAATGGCAGCTCAGGGTACAATTCCTCATATCTGAATTTTCTCTGCTTAAAATAATGTACTTTTACACTGCTACATAGTTATCATTTTCCAAAGTTGAAATATTCAGAATCACATTTTGGAGTGTTGACTTTAAAGGTAAGCATTGTTTTTGGCAATATCCATTACACAATGGTCTCCAACATATCTCATTTATAAGTAGCCATAATACACCATATTCCATACTAAATATTCTCAATTTGTCTCCTGAGTCCTACAGCCTCCCAACTTATAGGTTGATGTTGATGGGAGTGCATCCCAAGGCAATGACACTGTCTAAATGAATAGTCAGTTGTGTATCAAATGCCATTATTCCAGGACTTACTGAAGGAATTATTGGTGCAACATATGGGCTGCACAGTGCTATAAACTGTTTTTATTAACAACATCATCCAAGACACAAAAGTGAAAAAAGTCTTGCCAAGAATTCCCTCCTAGACCAACAGCAGAGATAGGCAAACAAGTTGTACCAATCAAAGCAGTAACATCCAGCACAATGGCACCTAACAGCATCAAGAGGGTAGCAATGCTCGGGGTGGTAGCTGTCCCAGTGGTATTGCAGCACTGGAGGTCACTGGTGTTGCAATCGCTGGTGGGGGTGTCGTTCTGACAAGTCAGCATGGTAACCGCAAGAGTTGTGAGAGTGAGGGTGATTGTGGATAGTGTGAATTGCATGTTTGGTTGTAGATGGAGTTATGAACATCGATTGTGGGTTGTTCTGAGAATTATGAAGTGGTTGGTATGAGTTCTTTATAGGGATTTCATGAATGTAATGAGACTTCTTTGGGTTGTGATAGATGTTTTTTTTATAGTCTAGATTGGGACTGTGAGCATTCAAAAAGGTTGTGTTTGCACATGTGAATTGGGGCTGACAGTTTTTGATGGTATGCACAGTACTGAACAGTACTCAATGTACTGTGCATGTACCATGCAGTACTGATTAGTACTGTAAATGTACTGTGCATACTGTGCATACCACACAACAGATACTAATTTACAGTATAAATTGTAACCTAATAAGCTATGTAAAATCAATAAATACTTATTTATTATGCTATAACACTGGTTGATGAGGGTATAATGTATGGGTTATCAAGATTCTTCTTGCATCTTTACCCTCTTATACCCAATGAATTTAAGTATAGTAGTGTACTTATAATATAATTAGGTATTGCTGCTGTACAATTGAGCTTATCACACATGATACTAATAATTATAACATTTCTCATCAATTAAAACACAAAAATTCGAATTAAGATGTACTTTGAGAAATTTTTAAGTTTCATATATTGCAATGACATGTATTTATTTAATGTGGTACCGTGCATAAGTACCATGCATACCATGAAAGTACCATGCACTGCCACAATATACCATACAAGTACCATACACATCAAAAATCATGTACTGTGCAGATACTGTGCACAAAAATCTGTACCATACAGTACTGTTCATGAACAAAATACCATAAATTGGTACCATAAAGTACTGTGCAGTGTCATCAATGTACTGTGCAGCACTCATTTTTGTCAATAAATAAATATGTATGTATTTCATTCTCACCTGCCCTCCTGCTCAATATGCTTATCAATTAAGTATGTTGCTCATTAATGCCAACCTTCCCACCCATTGTTTCCCACACCTCCGCTTAACAATTATGTTGCTTAATTGATGTCAGCCTCTCCACTCATTGTCTCCCATGCCTCTGCTTATCTATTTTCTGCATGACAACCTTCCCACCCATCATTTCCCATGCTTCTGCTAATCATATTCAGTCCCCACTCACTGCTGCCTGCCCCTCTTCTCAATAATTCCCATGATATTTCCTTTTCTAAATACTCACCCTCAACATTTCCCACATATTTTAGTGTTGCCCACTGCTGCTTATAGCTTTCCATGCTTCATCTTTCCATCAATTCATTGTTCCTCACCCTCCGCCTTTATTTTCACATGCACATATTGTGCATTCATTGGACTTTCCATTAAATTTATAACAAATCAACAGTACATATGCTTCATAAATTATAACTGTAGGATTCACTGTACAAAAGTATTAATTATTCCACAGTGGAAATTTGAATTATTTCGCATTTTCATATGATTACCCTTTCTTGTAATACCTAAGGTACAACATAATGTAATGAGTACTAATGAGTACACATACTAGTATTACAATAATAATATGAAACACAATGTAATGAGTACTTATGAGTATGCATATTACTATTACAATAACAATATAAGACATAATGTAATGAGTACTTATGAGTACACATAATAGTATTACAATATCAATAGGAAATATAATGTAATGAGTACTTATGAGTATGCATATTACTATTACAATAACAATAGGAAACACAATGTAATGAGTACTTATGAGTAGAGTCGTGGCTATCAATTTGATCAATCCCTGTCACTAACTAGTAGGGGCGCGCACTAGATGGTCAGTGAGAGGTCATTGATTTCGTTTGAGGTCTGAGTGCAATCAATGGTTAGTATGGAATCAATAGTTAGTATGGAATCAATAGTAACTAGAAATCATTGTAATATAAATCAATTAGAAATGAAATCAATGGAGATCAGTCCGAAATCAATCAATCTGCGAAATCATTAAAATTAAAAATCAATCAGAATGAAATCAATGCAGAAATTAATTCAAATCCTTCGGTCCCCCACTACAGCTCAACATACAAGTAGGGTAGTTAACCATGTAGTAATAACCACTGTACTATAGTACCTTTTCTAGTTAATCTGCACAAATATACTTGATACATAGGTAGAAATCATTTGTACCTGAAAAATCAATCAATGTAAGGTGAAATCAATCAATGTAGGGTGAAATCAATGCTATGGACTTAGTAGAATTACACTCTATAGGTGGAATCAATCAATTTAAAGTGAAATCAATGGGTAGAAATCATTTGTACCTGAAAAATCAATCAATGTAGGGTGAAATCAATCAATGTAGAGCGAAATCAATGCTATGGACTTAGTAGAACTACACTCTATAGGTGGAATCAATCAATTTAAAGTGAAATCAATGGGTAGAAATCATTTGTATCTGGAAAATCAATCAATGTAAGGTGAAATCAATCAATGTAGGGTGAAATCAATGCTATGAATTCAGTATAATTACATTCTATATGTGGAATCAATCAATTTAAAGTGGAATCAATGCTGTTATGTATGTGGAATCAATGGGAAAGCAATAATTACATATATACTTTCCAGTTAACTAAAGGATCATTTATAATGTGATATATATTCAAGTCTATTGGATAAATAAACAAACATTTGCTTAAAATGTGTTATAATTTTCTCATCCATCTTGCATACATCTAGATAATGTTAATGGACATCGTTGAGACACTATGAGAATAATTCCCACGGTATTTTCTTTCAATGAATTGACTGTAACATGTAACATACAAGTACTTAGGTACTTTGTAATTGTAATAGAGCAGATATAATAATGATAAAATAAAAGAATGATGACTAATCACTGACATATGCACTCACTAAATATATAGCACTGATTTCACAATGATTTTATCATCTATTCTCATTGATTTATTAATGATTCCACATATAGAAGGTAATTCTGCTAAGTTCATAGCATTGATTTCACCCTACATTGATTGATTTCACCTTACATTGATTGATTCTCCAGATATAAATGATTTCTACCCATTGATTTCACTTTAAATTGATTGATTCCACCTATAGAGTGTAATTCTACTAAGTCCATAGCATTGATTTCACCCTACATTGATTGATTTCACCTTACATTGATTGATTTTTCAGGTACAAATGATTTCTACCTATGTATCAAGTATATTTGTGCAGATTAACTAGAAAAGGTACTATAGTACAGTAGTTATTACTACATGGTTAACTACCCTACTTGTATGTTGAGCTGTCGAAGGATTTGAATTAATTTCTGCATTGATTTCATTCTGATTGATTTTAATTTTAATGATTTCGCAGATTGATTGATTTCGGACTGATCTCCATTGATTTCATTTCTAATTGATTTATATTACAATGATTTCTAGTTACTATTGATTCCATACTAACTATTGATTCCATACTAACCATTGATTGCGCTCAGACCTCAAACGAAATCAATGACCTCTCACTGACCATCTAGTGTGCACCCCCACTAGTTAGTGACAGGGATTGATCAGAATGAAAGCCACTGGTGATGAGTATGCATAATAGTATTACAACAACAATAGGAAACATAATGTAATGAGTACTTATGAGTACACATAATACTATTACAATAACAATAGGAAACATAATGTAATGAGTACTTATGAGTATGCATATTACTATTACAATAACAATAGGAAACACAATGTAATGAGTACTTATGAGTATGCATAATAGTATTACAACAACAATAGGAAACATAAAGTAATGAGTACTTATGAGTACACATAATAGTATTACAATAACAATAGGAAATATAAAGTAATGAGTACTTATGAGTACACATAATAGTATTACAATAACAATAAGGAATATAAAGTAATGAGTACCTATGAGTACACATAATAGTATTACAATAACAATAGGGAATGTGAAGTAATGAGTACTTATGAGTACACATAATACAATTGTAATAATAGTAAGAAGCACAAAGTAATGAGTTTTTATGAGTAATCTGTACTCATTTAAGCTCGACATTTTATGATATTTCATATCATAAAACGTCAAGCTTAAATGAGAAATTTGGCTGACACTTATGTGGATTCCAGGTAGAGTTCAGGACTTCAGGTAGAGTCCAGGTAGAGTCCCGGACTCCAAGTAGACTCCAGGTGGACTCCATCTGGACTCCACCTGGACTCTACCTGTACTCCCCATAAATGCTACTTTACTTTACTTCAATAACCACATATATATATAAATTCCAAAGTTACAAAAATATTTTATTTATTTTACATGATCTAATTCAATTCCATCATCTTCAACATTATTATCATTTGTATTTGTGTTTCATGTTTGTTTGATGTTCTGTTTCATTAGCACACATTGAGTATGAATAAAAGCATTGCATGTGTTGTCCAATTAAAGTTGTCCACAGTCATTCTATTAAGAATGCTTTGAAATCCTCCTAACCATGCATTAAGTTGTTCACATGCCTAAGTTTCAATCAGATATATATGTTATTATTGAATATTGACAAACATACCTGTGTATTGAAAGCTCATTTGTAGTGTGGATTTCCTTCAGCATCTCTTTCAACAAGAACCAGATTAGGTGCTGATCCATTTAGAGGACTTGGATTGCAACACTCATTTCATTATCTTCTATATGTTGAAATTCTTGATTTCTTGCATTTCTTTCCAAATCTGGTACATGCCTATTTTCATCAATGCCAACAATAGCAGCATTATCATCAGCTGTAATTATATCAGCTATAGCCTTATATTTATGAGTGCATTCACTACATGAATGTTGCAATGCATTGTTAATAATTCCTTTTTGACCTAATTGATCAAATGCAGCTTTAGTTACTTGTTCAGTTGATACTCTATCAGGAATTCTCAAATCACAATTTGTTGATAATGAAATGTAGTGTGTAGTTTCTTCTATGAATGCTTTCCATACCTGCCGGTGTGAAACTGGTGGTATTTCATTTTCAGTACCATTTGAAAAGGTATAGTTCCAAAACTCAGTATATGCTGCAGTGGATGCATGAAAGTGATAAATAGAGTTGACAACCATGGTTGTAAACACTCTGTCAGCCCATATATTTGCACCAATCTTTAAATATTTTGCTCTGTTAAAGAATATGGTATCTTTAGGACTCAATTGAGGATCTTGTGATTCCTCCCTTTCATCACTATCTACTTCTTCAATAATATCATTTGCATTATTTTGCTCCTGATCTTTATCTTCTGGATCATACTCATTCTTAGGAAGTATACTTTTATGATCAGCATAATATATAGCTTTACATTTCAAGCATGTCCCTGCAAGTAATTGAGCATTTTTATATAATTGAACTTCTTTTATCAATCTAACTGTAACTCGATCACACCCTCGAGTGTTTAAATGCAATGCTCTTCCAGCACATAATTTTCTGGAAGTTGAACAAGTTGTGTGCGCAGGGCAAATAAGTAATACAAGCTCAATTTCTGTAGTAGAAATTGACTTCAGAAATTGTGCATGCTCTGTCTTTCATGTATATGGATTTAAGCACAAAACTTCAATCATCTTATCAAGTTTCTTGACAAATTTAGTTGTCTTTGTTGATACATCCAGTGAATTTTCATTTTCATCTTCAAACAATTGACTATCATCACCCTTTATCCACCCATTAGTCAACTTAGAATACTCACTGTCAACAATTGGATTTTTTGCTCTTGCATGGAGATTGAGAAGGTCTACATTGTTTGTTAATGTAAAAAGTAAAGTTAAAACTGTTGCCAAAGTAATTTCCTTACTGAGAATCTCATTGATCATACAGTATTTCAAGTATGTCATTTTGATGCTGTCCTTCTTCTTATCTACATTCTCAAGATGTTTAGAGATCTCAAAGTGATTTATAAGCAATTGAATTATGTCACCATTGCTCATTCCTGATTCAGATTTAGACTTAGAAGATGATGACTTATTAACTGTGGAAGATGGTCCTGGAATTTGCTGATCTACAGCACCATCTGCTAAAATCTCAACAATATACTTATTGTTCTCTTGTTTCCAATCAAGTGTCTCAGATCACTGTAATGTTTTTGAGAATCTTCCTTTTAGCATCCATCTTCCATCTTTGTGAACTGAAATAGGTGAATTTTTGTCAGACACAAGCTCCCAATATTCAGCAATGATCTCAAGAACACTAGCAAGATCAGACCCTGGAGTCTGATTGTCAATTACATAGTCTGCTTTGGTATGATCATGTGTCAGGAATAAATGAATTTCACCATTTGTGTTCTCTGGAGGAATCATTGATACATCCATTGATACATCTATGTAAATGAATAAGTAAAACTAATGAATTAATAAATAATACAAATATACCTTCTTCTTCATCTCCAAAGTTAAAGAAATTACCAATGGCATGCTGGCATGAAAATCCTCCAACTGCATGTGAGGCACCTTGAGGATCACTATCTGAGTAGCTTCTAACTGAGCTATGGGATTCTGAGTGATGTGATATCTTACTCATTGAGGTGCTTTGACTATCAGAATCTGAGCTGGAGAGCTCTGATTGGCCATGTTTAAAATCAGAAGCTTTCTTAGGTGTATGATCAATATCCATCTCCTCTGAGTTGCTTATTTCCTCAGATTCACTCCTATTTTGTAACTTATCTATTTCCTTGAACTTATTCATTTCTTCTGATTCACTCATTTCTTCTGATTCACTCGTTTCTTCTGATTCACTCATTTCTTCTGATTCACTCATTTCTTCTGATTCACTCATTTCTTCTGATTCACTCATTTCTTCTGATTCACCCATTTCTTCTGATTCACCCATTTCTTCTGATTCACCCATTTCTTCTGATTCATCCATTTCTTCTAATTCATTCACTTCTTCTGACTCATCCACAGTAGCAAATGCATTAAGCTCATTGAGCTGCTTATTTGATTCAGAAGTGTTAGAAGATTCAGTGTCAGAAGATGACTCAGATGTAGTCTTAGATTTATCAATATTCAAACTCCCCAACTGTGAGCTCAGTGGAACAAGAATTTCCTCCTCATTCAATGAGTTGCCTACTTTTTCAGTAGTGGCACTTGTGGATGTGGTCTTAGCAGATGAGGACACTTGATGTTGAGGAGGAAGAGGAGGAGGAAGAGGAGGAGGAAGAGGAGGAGGAGGAGCAACAGATGTATTATCATTCTCCAGAATTTGTTCCACTCTACTAAATTAGTTAAAGTATTCAAGGTAAATATAACAGTTACTTATGGGGTTAAATGCTTTGGCTTTCCTTGTACTTCATTAGTAATATCTTCTTGAAGTTGTGTAACTGAAGTTTTTCTACATTTTAATGTTAGTTAGATCACATAAAGAACAAATTAAATTACTACATACTTAGATTTCCCCCCCCTTTTCCTTTCTCCTTTTTAGATGAAGATTCTGAGTTTTCTCTTTTTTTGGATTTTGTGTTAATCTGAGTTTTGGATTTCAAAGACTTGGACATATTAGTGGGTTCATGAGATGTATCTTTCCTCCAGACTGTTCTTGTGCCTTATTTGCAGCAATTCTTGTGCTAGATCTCATAGATTTAGGCTTCTCAGATGGCTCAGAAGGTGTAATTGTCCCTCCTCCTGATTGTACTTGTGCTCTACAAGCAACCCTGGAGCTAGATCTCACAGACTTAGGCATCTCAGATAGCTCAGAAGGTGTGTTCATCCCTCCTTCAGATATTTCTTGTGTCTTAGAAGCAACTGGAGCAACTCTAGTGCTTGATCTAGAAGATCTGGGCTCAACTATAGAAGGATTGACAGAGTTTGAGGTTGAGGTTGACTTAGACATGTTAGATACAGTGGATAGTGACTTTAAAGAGCAGGTGGGGGGCAGGACAGCAATCTCAGTGTGGATCAAAGTAGGAAGGGAAGAAAGATTTCATCACTTAGAAAGCTTACTATATGTGAGAATCTAATTATATTTCAGTCTGGCACACATTGATTCAAAAAATTTAAAAATAGAATGGAGTCCATTAAGGTTCATGGCATGCACCCACATTAAATTTACTAAAAATAGACTGATATCAGTCTAAATAAATTGCTATTAAATCAATTGCCAGCCGGCCTCACACTGTAATAAAAATATACCAGAATTGATTTCATCTGCATGTGTTTGCAGCTTCCCATTAAAAGAAGTTTTCTTTGTATGCACTTGCACCTTGCCTTGTACTATATTAATAACTTGTGTGTGCTCACAATCTCACTTTCTACTCATTTGCACTCACTCATAATCTCACAGGTTTGTTTATAACCATTATTACATACAATATTTTTATTATTCTAATATACTGGCTACACTAATACAAATAGAATAACAATGCTATTTAATGTGTATATGAAGATGTAGTGGTCTGGCAGAGGCAGAGGTGGCACTGGTGTGATGCTGGCATTGGCAGTGTGAGGGGAGGTCATTGTTGTTGCATGCATATGGAAAATGCGAATTCATTTGCAGCAGCTGAGAATATAGACATTGCTATTCAGTCTCTTCTGGATGAGTAAACACTTAATTCCAGTTTAAATATGTACCAAAATTCATTTGTACTTATCTATTTGTAATATAGATGCCTGAGCAGCCGCTTGAGTAGCTCAGCTCACTGAGCTGAGGAGAGCTGAGCTATTCCATTTCATAAGTGTCAGCCAAATTTATCATTTAAGCTCGACATTTTATGATATTTCATATCATAAAACATCGAGCTTAAATGAGTGAGGCATATATCATATATAGTATACAGAGAGTACTTATGAGTACACATAATACTATTACAACAACAATAGGAAATATAAATTTAAAAAATGACTCCAAGCAATTTTGATTGGTTTTTACGTACCATGTTGTTTTATCACAGTAAGCATGTACAGATTCCACACAGATCCACACAGATTCTGCACAAATCTGCACAGGCTCCTTGGAGGAGTGTAAATTACTGCAAGCTTCACCAATGTCTACTCTTAATCTTCCTGTTGGCAACATTCCTCCTAACTTGCTGGAGGGAATTATATTCTCTACTCAGACTTCACCCCTGCTGACAGATGTTCTTATTCCCTTTTCAGCATTACAGAGCTCTTCTGAAATTGCAGGAGTTCCTTCCTCCATTTCTGAGCCCTTTTCTGAAGGACTCTGTGATGCTGGAAAGGGAATAGGGTCATCTGCCAGTGGGGGTGAAGTCTGACAGAATGTAGTGGTGCCTTCAACCCCCCCCTCCAAGTTCAGGTAACTTCATCTTCCCTTCTGATGTCTCATACACAAAGGTTTTACACTCAATCACCTCCATGCTTCATGATAGACTAACTTCTGAATTTAGTCATCTCAGTCTTCCCATTTTGGAATGATTGGTGATACCTCCCATTCCATGGTATGTGCCTAAGTCTTTTTCAGTCTCATGGTTCGATTTTCTAAATTTAGTGTGATCCCTCTACTTCCAAGAACTTATCTACTTCCAAGAACTTATTCTGGATCCCAAGTCTGGCATCCAAATTTTCTCCAAAGAGAATATACCAATGCCTCACCACATTAAAATAAAACACCAGTCAGATAATGGTGAGCCCATTACATTCATAATCCTCAAAGGACCAGCTTCTTTATTGAACTCCAACAGCATGTTAACCATTCAATTTATATGCTCTAAGCTGAAAGGATTCTCTGCAGAGTCTGATACCAATTCTGACATATAAATTGTGGAGGAGAACCATTACACATATGAGCTATGAGGAAGTAGAAGCCATGACATGCCCTTCTGATTTGTGGAGGACAACACAATGGATGGTAACTATTTCTTCTTTTATTCTCTTTTATGTACTAATTTTTTTCCAGAGCTCAAGGCATTCATTAATGATGGGGCTGAAAAGCTGGGACCCAGTCTTTGAAAATAAGCTCTCTGTGATCCAGCAACATTGACAGGGGCAGAGTTTGCGTATGTTGATCAGCTCCTTGCCTTAGAGGGCCTAACCACGAACTCAGGCAATGTTCAATGCCCATGGCATCATTACCACAGAAGTTATGGGCTTAATGGTGAAGGATTAAAAAAGAGTTCTATGGTTGATGGTAAGGTAGATAAAAGAATAAGTCTCCTACTCTACTTTGTGTTCCCAGTCCATGTGCAGTTTATATGGCAGGGAATAAGAATGCATCTAGGTCTAGAAAATGCATCTATGAGCTCAAGAACTCAGATGCTCTCAATTGTGGTTGCTACATCAAGTCCGGACTCACAGAGCTGTACATTTACAGAGGTTGGAGGCTCTTGAAGTGGGCTGGAAGCAAGCTATCATTGTCATATTTAATTTACTGCATGCTCATTAACTGCTTCTATACTCAGTTTCTGATAATGACCCTATAGTGATGGAGCCCTTCAAAGAACATGAATTCATGTCATCTCAAACACAGAACTTTGTGATCAAAAACATGCAGAAAGAGATGCTCCTGATGATTGACAACTACTATACTGGCAGTATCACTATGACACTAAAAAAGGATGAAGAAAGGTGGCACATGTTGATGGTGATTAGGAACATCAACCATCTGAATGAGCTCAGTGAGGAGAAAAGTCATAGATATTGATTGTTGACCTTGATGGTTCCTACTGAGGCATATGAGAAGATTAAGGCAGGGAAGCAGAAGGTGCAAATGAGTGGATAGATACTATACTTTTCCACAATACAACTCATTTCAATTGTATTTACAGTTAATTAAGTACCATATTAAATGCTACTGACTAGTGGAATTGAACATTGATTGAACACCAAACCTAAATACATCATGTAAATAGTGACTTGAATGCCTATTAATAATTGATTAGTAATGCATGTTTTCATCTATTACATCTATTAAACTGGTAAACTTACTGATCAACAAAGCTTAATGATAGCATCATGTTGGATACCTTTACCTGACATACAAAATAGAATTATCCATGTATAGTAGTGCTCATCTACTGATGTTACCACTATAAGTTTTATGATGAAACTTCAGGGAGATCCCCATTGTCTCATCTCCAAAACAGAACATACTCACAGATTCTTCAGTGAGGGATAGCCAATTTGTGAGCAGTTAGGTAATGGATTAGATTTGCAAGGTAGTAATATGCCTAGCGTACTCCTACCTATTATAAAAACATTATTTCTATATTCTACATGCTACTTACAAACGGTATAATATACATGGGTTGTATTTAGTAGCTAAGGTAGAGGTCCTGGACCGTTAGCTAGCGTGGGAACAATTCGCGCTAATAAGGGACATAACTAACCTAAGTAGGAAAGCGTCTAAGAATAGAAACACCGACATCAGAGTTTATTCTCGACATCGGTGGGAAATAGTTACCAGTAAGGCCGGAGATCGAGCTAAGCGCATCTATTCTAATAATAGATTATCGAAGCCATGTTATTGTGTCATAGGAAAAGACATGAGAACTAGACTCATGGCAAATGCCGCTATCTAACCATGCTGTACCAGCGCTGTGCATCAGCATGCCATAGGTGCCTGGATAGGCCTGAGACCCGGCATTCCTGGCCAGCTTATTCAGCGTTTCCCATTTCCACACGTCAAAGCACACAGCATCATGCCTTCATATGGAGCGTCTCACCTGCAGATATGGCTTATTGTACTTTGCTATCTTTCCATATGGACACATTCTTGGCACTCGTATGTTTGGTATATTCATGATTTACTCTGGTCCATCCCAGATGCCTGTCTCCAGTCTAAAAGTCTACTTTACAGCTTAGCTGATGTGTAATTACTGCTTTTGTATTAACTATATAGTTTCTCTTAGCCGTGTTCTGTAAGATATTTAATAGGTAGATTTGTGTAGTAGAAGGGCAGTCTCCTGTGCCCCGAGAAATACCATCTAGTGTTGTGCTTTAGTATTTGTGTGAGCTTTGAGATCCTAAGTGCAATGCGAAGTGAGAAGTCATAAGCCCGTGCTAAGTCCGAGATTAAGGAACACACATCAAAATGTGCATCAAAGTGTTCACTAAGCTGTTTCCCTTCGTGAACGTCAGTCTTTGACACCTCCCCTTTTACTTTACTTCGCCTGGAAGCATTTTGCATCCAAGTCTTACCCACTGAGCACCTTCTTAGTGAGCGTACGTGGTGTGAGTGAAATTACATATATTTTAATTTATACTACGTTGCGCTAAACTAGGTACTTTAGTAGGTAGATATCTTCTGATTGAGAGACTGTTCCTGATTCTGTGAGTACCTTTCCAGTTTGACAAAATAGTTGGTTTGGATTTTGCATGTATCATTATGTAATTTTAGGACTCAGAAACTGAAATATGGAATCAAATTTAACACTTGAAGGGGCACATATCATTCAAAAATATCACATTTTATTCTAGTGCTATGTCACTTACTGCCAAAGTTTGAGGCCAATTCTTTATAGCACTATTTTTAAGCTTTCATTAGAAGCCCATCAATCTCGTAACTCAGACTGGCCTTACTCTTTGCTTGGTTATGGGTATTTTGAGGGGACTGAGCTCTTTACAGTGTGCAGAAAGAAGAATCTATGAGCAGTTTGAGCAGTTTGCTCTTTCAGGTGCTGTCAAATCTTATTTAATCATTTCAGTTCTTGTGAATTATACACAATATTCTAATATATAATTCAAATGTTCAAGACACAGTTGAAAAATCTGGCAACAAACACACAAACACCAAATGCCACAACACAGGGAGTTATGTGAATCCTTTGAGCTTGAAATTTTCTGTGTTTTGAGTCTAACTGTTGCTTCTTAGCATATATAGTAGGGAGAAATAAGTATATAACACTGTTATACACACCACAAATACCTCAATTCCTTCAGCATAAACCACCTCTATAATATTTCACTTCTACATTTACTTATTAATCCCCCCATTATGTTGTCTCTATCTTACAATGCCCCACATGGATCCCAAAACTCTGTGCCGACCTCAGATGCATCAGGGTCATTCCCTTGGTGGCCACAGGTATATAAGCAGTCCTTTTGAAGCATCATGTGCCTGGTATTATATATTAGGCATTTGCTAATACCTTTAGTACCGAAGGCAGGATCGCTTACACACCCGAATTGCCTCTGGCATACCAGGGGATGAGTATGCTGCACACTCCTCTTATGCATCCTATTCAGGACCTGGTTGATCAACAACTATTAAGATCTCATGGAGCACCTGGCTTGCAACACCTAGTAGTAAGATTTTCCATTTGTTTCTTGAATTTGATAAATACTGACATTAGACACAACAGATTTATAATGCAGGGATGTCTAGGAACATCAGGGAGAGGGGTGACCAGTTAATACATGTGTCACCATGTCAAGGCTGCACCATACAACATGGGGAAACAAGATGATATCGGCATTGCAAGCTCAATCCATATGCAGTGATGATCACATGTGACAGGTGCAAGATAAATCACCAAAGGTTTTGTGAACATGATGTGGACTCCAAAAGTGGTCCATGCAACACTGTGTTTATGGATCTGGTGGAGTTCTGTAAACTTGCTATCAGTTTGGACCCAAAATGCATGCTCCCATTGCTGACTGATGACAACATCATCAGGGGTATCATAAAGGGCAACCCTACCACAATCAGTTTAGATGAAGACTATGTGTTCAAAATATTTCAAAGAGGGGAAGAATATAGTCCTTGTATAAAATTTCATAATTTGGGAATATGGTAGTGGTATATAGTATTTGTATCATAAATGATTCAGTGTATCAATTTATTAGAATGCTTAAAAAGAAAGTCCATAAACATTGTTATTTCAAACACAATAGATAGGTTGGAAAATTCAATAAAGCTGAGATGCTTTAGTGAGTATTTACTTTACAATGGATGCATCCAAATGAATAAAAACAAATGTCCATAAACATTGTTATGCAGAATGTGATAGACAGATTGAGAAGTTCAATATAACCAAGGTATCAAATGGCACACGCTCAGTTAAATTTGGATTGAAGCATTCATTCACTGATTTCTTGTTGACAAGTACACAAATGAGCTGTGTCTGTGCAGCATTGATCCTGTATTACATAATGCAAATATGGATTTTCATATATACATGCTCAGTGAGCTGGGGGGCATGGGAAATAACATCTATGCCCAGTAATACATACCATGGATCCTCACAACATTTCAGTGAGTACCCTGATGGATTACAGTACATTGGAGGTATCCAAATACATGTTCATAAATATTGTTATTCATAACACATTAGACAGATTGGGAAATTCAATGTAGCTGAGGTATTAAATGGCAGACCCTCAGCAGCTAAATTTGGATTGACACATTTACTGATTTCTCATTGTAAAGTATGCAAATGAGCCACATCTGTGCAGCATCAATCCTGTATTATATGATGCAAATATGAATTTTCATGTCAAAAGGTAACAACAGATGGGGTGTGCAACAATGGCATGGTCATAATATCAGAAGATGCCATTGACCAAAACAGTCTGACAGATGTGTGCAGTTGCATGGTTGATATATACACTGAGATACATGTTTCAAATAATGCTCCTGTGGTGTAATGGTATTAGTTGCTTTATTGTGGGAACTTATACTTATATAATATGATATGATCAAGAGTTTGATTTGTGATAGTTCCAGTTTCTTTTTTAATAAAAGTAAGTACCATTACATGTACTAGTACTAAGACATGGAGTCATGTTTACCTGAATTCCAGGTGAATGCCACATGAAATTCACATATTCATGTATTCATGTGTAATTCATGTGTAATTCACATGAAACAATTTGCAGGGGACTCCCCCAAAATCAGAGAAAATCAAGGTCCAAAATTTCAGGTAAACTTCACATGAGATTCACGTAAAGTTCACATGAAAAGGGTGGGGGAGGGTAAAGACCTCACATTTTCCTAAGCATATGTTGACAGAGCATTTCCACAGATGTGCTAAGCCATAGGCCATGTAAACCTGTCCATAATTTCCCAGATGTTAACGTATATCAATCCCAATTTGGACATGTGTTCACGGATGGGTAGCTGAGACTAGGCGTGTACATTGTCCAAAATTAGCCTAACGGTCCCATAGTATTATATCCGTGTGTTGAATAGCGGACAAAGTCGTTGTATATTAGTATAAAAATGTCGATGCTCTTCAGTACAGGTTTCGAATACATCCGTTGGAGGAAAGGGATGTGGTTAACTGTCCGTTAGAGAAGTAGTTATGTACACGTGGCCCAGAACAAAATACAGACGCTGTGACCGGCTCACCTGGCTAAACTGGGTTACCGGTAATTTAACTAATTTCCATACATAACCAGAGATTCATCGATACGACCAGATCGCGTTACTAGCTACAGAGTCTGGTTCTCAGCTTTCGTTCTTCCAAGCTCTGTTTCGAAACGTTACCAGCTGGCTATCGATAGATATAAGCGCACCTCTTCTGTCAGGTACGTAGAAGTTCCAAGGACCATGCGATTACGTGGAATCGGGGAAATAGTAGTGTAGAACTTACTTGGAGTCTTGGAGCTGGAAAAGAGATTCGGGACTATCTAGGCAGATGACACTGAGCAGAGGTATGCGAGAGGACGGTATGTACGGAACTGGTAACCTCACGGACCGGATCGTTGGATTGAAGCTGTGCGGATTGATAACGGAATCACCAGATAACACATAGATGATTGGGGTTGGATCTTGGTTGAATCAAAGCTGTGCGATTGATAACGTAACGGCTAGACAACGCATGGGTGACTAGGAGTTCCGTCAAATCTCGTAGCATATATAAACTTAATGTACGCTGGGGGGAAGCAATCACCGCAGGTAGCAGTAGATAGGGTAGTGTCGTAGTCTAGGCTATGCAGTTGGCATTGACAGATAAAGGAGCCCACCATTTCATTAAGTTCTCAAAGATAATTGAAAGTACTGTGATAGTATATTATTAGAATATAAAGAACCCTTTGAGCTGTTACTACCCTCGAACATATCAAATCTATTGTTGGTATACAAGGGCAATCTATTTTAAATCGATTATTACACATCATAACAATTAATTAGGTAACGTTCCTTTCAGTTCTACGGTAGCAACATCACTGCACAGCTACAACAACATGATTGAGCGCATTTTGGGAGAGAGATGTACGATCATATCGTATCTACATATGTATTTTCGTTTAAGTTCCTAGTCTAGCGAAACTCCCATATTGATGGCTTGGTGTAAGGTACGGAAGAGAGCAGTGGGAAATGTTAATGTGACGCTGAATGATAATGGCTAGTGCTGTCGAACCAGTGTATCACTTGTCTTCGACAGGATGTACCAACACAACTCATATAATAGTTCTACCAGCAGTTGAACGTATTTCTCTCAGAAAAGCTGTACAAATAAATGCAAGGAAAAAATCTTCAAGCCTATATAAAGCTTGGTCAATCAATTGGTACAGCTTAGTCGATCCCCTGGACGTATGAGGACAAATGAGGTTCAAACGATAAGATGATTGATTAACAAACACAGATTCGGACGATTCTGTGATGTGGAGCGTTATACTAGACTAGATGTTCCGAGCTCACATATAAATGCAGTACAAGACTGTAATACAATGTGGTAACCTCCATACATCCCCAAATCTACTTACTTCATAGATTCACTATGGGACACATTGAGATACCAATCAATGTATTAATCGAGTGCATTGATATTCTTCTGACGACCAATCGTGTTTATTGTGTGTTATTTTATACTACCTCTCTGTTTGATTTCTCGCCCTTATGATTTAGTTGCCGCCATGTCTTTCCTCATCTATGACATCATATACTGTTTCTACGATGAGGTATTAATGTTCCAGTGCTCACATTTTATGCGACATTATTTAACTATTTAATATTCTATAGATGAAATACATTTGGCGGTGAGATGACTGTCACATTATTTACCAGATATCTCACAGTACTTTTTCCAGGGGAATGAAATGGTCAACACCCAAAGTGCTTTATATCATTGCACGTTATTATTGTCTCCTAATTTTTTTGTAAGATTGTTTCAACATATGAATTGATAAATAGCTTATCTTTTCGACTTTGGAGGATTTCCTCAGTAACTGGTATTAGTATTCACATTTAATCAAAATATTCCTTTAGCTATATCTGACTTTTCTAGACCCATCCAATCTGTCAACAACCGTAAGTAATTCTGACACGATTCTACTGCCTTACAAACTGAAAACGATGCAATAAGTTGTAATAGTATGATTACTGTTATACTTAATGGAATCTGACATGCTCTTGAAGTTGTCGCGCAACAGGATGGTTCACTGCAATGTAAGTACATAATTTAATTAAATAATCCTAATTAAAAATAAAAGTGTATAGCTTCAGTATAAATAGGACTGTAACTGACACTATCTTTGCCTTTCGAGTTAGTGCATGTTACGGAAACAGCCGACGAAGTAAGCACACCCATTGATCTATGTTAATTATGCTAGACTTATAGCAATCCTTAAGTCGTTTTATTTCTCGCTATATCTTTATTTGGTCAGTTATAATACTTTTTTGTTGATTATTAAGTACTAACTTATGTGTGGAACGCTCCAGTGCAGTTCTCGGTTTGGTTCGGATAACTATATCATAATGTTGCATGCTAATTGTCACTGCTAGTTACTACTCACTAGGACTCTAATATCTTGCTTCACAACAACATACACTATTCTTGATATTGCTGGATACAATGCATGCTTTATAAATGGAACAGTGGATGATTTTACTCTCAATAATGTTCGATCTCTATATTATGGTTACACTGCTGCATTTCACAGTATGTTTTGCATATTATCTCATAAGCAATATTTAATTCCCTTAAAAGCTATGTTATTTCTTCTAACAATTATCAGGATAGGGAAAGATATCATTCTAGCCCCTGGTGGCCTGAATAATCTGCTTAGAAATGATCGAAAAATGTTTCCTGTTATTACATCACTCATACGAGATGGTACACTGTATTTTTCGATTGTATTTGGTAAAGCATTCTTAATACTAACTTCAGCTGATATACTGAAATATGTGTATTGCAGTATTTACGGTAATTATGCTGTCACTGGCGATCGAAAATTTTAAACCAAAAAATAAGATGGGCAGCTATTTGAAACCGTAATTTCCGGTCCTACTTTATTGTCCCTTGAAGTCTTATTTATGTATGTTTACAGGTGGTACGATGCAACCATGTCATATACGGTAAGTTAGATGTTCATACGTTAGATTAACATTAATAGATTCCTAGGGATCACGGCTGATATTAAGCCTGCGAAAATTATCTGGCATCAATGGAAGTGCAAGTGCACCAATGTCGTCCAAGTCAATATTTTTCGCCCAAGCACCGCGTAGGACCGTCAACATCATATCCCGAGAAGATGAATTCGAGAACAGCGTGGCTTAATATGCACAAGTCTGACCGTTATGCATAATTAATAGTTTCAAGTAGTCGACTCAAGTTGCTTTTGGTAGTGTTAAAAGGCCTGTTACAGATATACTTATAATATATTTAATTGAAAATGAATAAGGGTAGAGCTGTGAAGAGGGGGCTTACAAGAATTCCAGTCAATGACAATTTTGTTCGAGTGAGTTCGAGTTGCATTTGAGTTGCAATCGAGTAGCATTTGAGTTGCACTCGAGTGACAATTCGAGTAACAATTCAAATCACATTCAAGTTATTAAAAAAATAAGTCCGTAAAGGTAAGTGTTTAATAAATACTTATACTCTACATTACTATCACTGTCTCCCCACTGTCCTGCCCCCCGCCCGCTTTTTCCTTCAACATTCCGCCTTGTTCAATTTTTCACACGCTTCTTCTCACCTTTGTCCATGTTTGCAACTGCTGTCATTGACATCCATCAATGCCATCAAACTCGCTTCCTCAATGCCGCTGCACATAATTGATGGGTGATCTGTTGATGGGCACCCTTCCTCATTATCATGCTC
This sequence comes from Cyathus striatus, assembly GCA_025738555.1. Taxonomy (NCBI): domain Eukaryota; kingdom Fungi; phylum Basidiomycota; class Agaricomycetes; order Agaricales; family Nidulariaceae; genus Cyathus; species Cyathus striatus. Next base: position 416,681 of record JAOVFP010000001.1, read on the forward strand.
AACAGCGAGCAAGTAATTTCGCATTTTCTATCTCAATATTTCCTATTTTCTCTTGGATCTTTTTGTAATATCTGTTATATACTCTTCTTTATACATTAGACTGTACCTTAGATGTTGTATGAAAAGGTAATCTTATTAAAATGCGGAATAATTCAAGTTTTTACTGTGGAATAATTAATACTTTTGTACAATGAATGATTATAAATTTAAGAGAAGTGCAATAAATTAGCAATATGTGCGTGGGAAAATGAAAGCGGAGGGTGGGACATGACAAATTGATGAAATGATGAAGCATGGGAAATCATAACCGACGGTGGGCAACACGAAAATGCATGGGAAATGTTAAGGGTGAGTATTTGGTGAAGGAAATACCATGGGAATTTTGAGAGAGGAGGGGCAGGAAGCAGTGAGTGGGAGTTGAATACAATAAGCGGAGGCGTGGGAAACGATGAGCGGGAGGGTTGGCATCCATCATAAATGATAAGCGGAGGCGTGGGAAACAATGAGCGGGAGGGCGGATGAGAGTGTAGTACACAAGAAGTACAATTAAATTTATCGACATAAAATTGAGTGAGTTAATTTAGTAAATTCAAGTGACAATCAAGTTACATTCAAGTGAAAATTCAAGTGAAGGTTGAGTTGCATTCAAGTAACATTCAAGTTGCATTCAAGTAGCATTCAAGTTACATTTGAGTAAGATTTGAGTGATATTTTTTTTGAGTGACAACAATTTCACTTGAGTAAAAATTTGAGTAGCATTTGAGTAGCATTCAAGTTACAATTGAGTGACAATTCAAAATTTGAGTGAAATTTGAGTGACATTTGAGTGACATATGCAACAGTGAGAAAAATATTATACTATTACTAGCTTATTTCTTGCACATTTTACTTAGTTTTTTCAGTTTAATATATTGTTCATTAGGTACATAATAGTAAGATAGCTATTTATCAACTGGAGTAGCAAACAAGTATATAAATCATGTAATTAAGTCACTAAAATTAAGCAAGATACTTAAGCACACAAAAATCAAGTGAAAATTGAGTAACACTTCAAGTGACAATTTGAGTAATGTTTGAGTAACATTCGAGTGACACTCAACTGGAATTCCTGTAGGCCCATGAAGAGGCATGCTCCATTGTTACCCATGGTCTGCATAAAAGTTGTAATGGAATATACCCTTCGATCTATCAGCAATACCATGGTTAACCTCTCAATTGGCCATCAAACCTTGTCTTATCTTTTATTTGAGCTGTCAACTTTTCAAGTTACCAGTAACTCGAATGGAACTTGATTAGAACTCGACTAGAACTCGACTTTGGAACTCACCTGTAACTCAAAAAATATAAAATGTATGGTATATGACAGACATTCCAACACTGCTATGGATTGCTAGATTAATGCTTACTCGCTATTGTGCCTCCGCACTCATTATCTCACATGCTCCTGAATGTCGATCATTAATTTGATCTGTCCATCAAATTGATCAATGAGTGCCGCACATTGTTTTCCATGGCGCATTTGATCGCTTTCATGTGCCTCATCATTGTCATAAACAGTGAGCACCCATTATTTTCATTTCTGATTGAGTTCTTGTGTGATTCCTCTCAATTTTTTTGTGAATATGAATGTATATTAAATGCTTTGACAGTATAGCTAAACTACCTATGAAATAGTATGAAAAGCTGAAATTATTATTATTCATATAATATTTTCTATAAGCACAGTACATGATATTTATACAACTAAGATGTTATATTACATACAAAATAAATAACTTCACATTGTACAAAAGAAATCACAGGAAAAATCGAAAAACTGAGAGAAGAACACACAAAATATGTGCTCACTGTTGAGCATGATGATGGAAGAAGTGCGACACGATCACCATCAATGCATCAGAAGTGAGTGGAATGATTGGGGATTTGATGGATGATGTGATGGTGCTATTTTTACACATCCGCAGCAGCAGGGGTGGGCGTGGGAAACAACGAGCTAAGGGATCACAACAACAATGAACACAATCATAAAGTATGGGTTTTTTGTTAAGGAACTTGAGGAACTTAAGTTAGATACTTGACTGGAACTTAAGTGGAACTCAAATGGAACTCAACTCAAATTCAAGTGGAGTTGAGTGGCATTTTCCACTTGAAGATAACTCGATGGTAACTTACCTTCCACTTGAATTTAGCATAAGTGAGGAACTTAACTCCACTCAACTGACACTTGAAAAAAATAATAAGTGAGGAACTCGACTTGACTCGATGGAACTTAACTTTCACTCAAAAAAATAAGCGGGGAACTCAACTCAACTTGATGGAACTTAACTTTTACTTGAAAAATAAGCAGTTCTAAAATTGTATTGTATGGAGTACCTTACAATAATACATACAGTAGTTTGTGTTGTTTCCTGCCCCCCTGCTCACTGTTTCCCATGCATATAATTCAATGTTTACTCATTTCCCATTAATTGCACATCCTCATTGTTGCCCGCACCTCAGCTCATAATTTCCCACGCTTCCGCTTAACATATCACACCTACATACTTTCGCGCTCAATGTTTCCCACGCTCTGCTGCTATCATTCTGACCTCTACTCATTATTTCCTGCCCTCCCACTCATAATTTCCCATGCATCTGCTTATTATTTCTGCTGTCCACTGCTGTCCACTTCCCACTGAGCATTCCCCATGCTTTCACTTCTCCTTTAATTATTATTTCCTGCCTTCCCTTCTGCTTGCAATTTCATTATTTCCTGCTCTCCTGCTTATAGTTTCCCACACTTCCGCTTCTGCTGTTCACTGCTGTCCACATCCCCACTCAGCATTTTCCCATGCTATCACTTTTTATTCTGACCACTGTTTATTATTTCCCTCCCTCCCATTCGCAATTTCCCACGCATTTCACCATTTCCGGCCCTCCCGCTCGTATTTTCCCACGCCTCCGCTCTTATTTTCCCTCACAACTAATACACTTTTCTAAACAAATCACATAATCTGTATAAAGCATGGAACATATTATAATAAAAGATTAAATACATATATAACTCGCATTTTTATAAGTTTATTTACATTAGTACTTAGTATCATATGGCCTACTAAATGTATAACAACTTATATTAAGTGACGCAAAAAGATTGAAATAAAAAGAGCAAGAATTGAGCTTAAAATTCAGAAAAGACTTCCTCACTATTGAATATGATGAGCACTGGTGATAAGGAAGAGTGCACATCAAAAATGACACAGTGTGTTGACATCACAGTGATGAATATTTGTGTATGATAGATGTGATGGTTCAATACTGCATGCAAACAGAAGTAAATAAAGGCAGGCAGAGTGCGTGGGAAATGTAGACGAAATCAGGTGGGGTGCGGGACAGAGCTGTGATAGCAATAGTGGTGATTAGAAAATAGTAGTACTAGTGATTAGTTTATAGTTGTATAATTGAAATTTTGAAACTTGAACTTGAAGGAACTTGAAAGGAACTTGAAAATTAGTGAGGAAATTAACTTGAGAGAACTCAACTTTCAGAAAAAAATTAACAAAGAACTTAAGTCAACTCGAAAAACTTAACTTGAGGGAACTCAATTTACACTCACTAAAAAATTAGTAAGGAACTTAACTTAACTCAAGAGATCAACTTTCAGAAAAAAAATTAGTGAGGAACTTAAGTCCACTGAAAAAACTTAACTTTCACTCAGATAGTAGTACTAGTAATTAGTTTATACTTACTTTACACTTGAAATTTTGAAACTTGAACTTGAGGGAACTTGACTTACACTCACTAAAAATTAGCAAGGAACTTAAGTACATGTGCAAAACCTTGTGGAGCCCTGTGCCTGAAACAGTCAAGGACTGTACAGACCTCTGCCATCACACACTATTGATGCACACATCAGAAAGAGCCGGTAACTCCAGATCTATTTATAACAAGCACTTACTAAAGACAGCATGTGTCCCACAATAGTACTGTGGCTATGGCAAATATGGTGCCACTGAAACACAGTATTAATGCATGGTTTGCCGCATGGAGGGTGTTTCATATCTCCTGGGTATTATCAATAGTCTTAGCAGTAGTACACTTACACTATTTACCTACACCATACAGCTGAGTCTAATTACAATATATAAGTAGTTTATGTTAGCTAGAGGAGAGCAAGGGGCCATCAACTTTTCGAGTTACTGATAAGTTATAACTCAAATGGAACTTAAGAACTTGACTTTCACTGGAAAATATAAGGTAGTAACTTAACTTGATCTGAGGGAACCCAACTTTCACTCAAAAAAAAATAAGCAAGGAACTTAAGTTTACTTGAGAGAACTTAACTTTCACCAAAAAAAAGCAAGGAACTTAAGTCCACTCAAGGGAACTTGACTTTCACAAAAAAAAAAAATCGGGGAACTCAAGTCCACTCGAAATAAGAAAATGGCCACTTGAGGAAACTTAACTTTGACTCAAAAAAGTTATGTGAGCTCAATAGTGGAACTCAACTATAACTTAAGTGAGACTCAACTTTAACTCAAAAAACTCGACAGGAACTCGAAAAGTTTGCAGCCCCTTTTATTCCACTTGAGCTAAAGTGAGTACTATGAAAAATGCTTCTGCTTAACCAGTTTTAAGTGCACGAAGCTTATAAGAAGAAACAACTTTGAGTGAGATTATTGCAGATTTTAACATGTGCTAATATCATAGGAATTTTACCACACATTGGAGGCAAAGCACTTCGGCCTATAAATTCAAATTAGTACACTACCTGCATACATGAATAAAAATCATATATTTACCAATTTCTGCCCATTCCTCTGGTGTCTTGTTGTGTGATTCAGGTGGTGTGCCATGAGCTACAGCAAGAATAGCCTTGTTCTTCAACTTGTCAACTTTTTTGTGAAGACATGACAAGCACCATGTAGATTTGTGGGTTTATCAGTGCAGTATAGAGTTCCATCCTGAACAAAAACCTTCCAAACTGGTGACTTTGGCGGCATTGTTGAGACAAATTGTAAATGATCTATTTCAATGAATTAAACCCAGAACTAGAATGATAACTATAATGAGACTCACCTCAATATTTCTTTGGAAGCTGTTGATGAGAATGAAGGACTACACAGAATATATATTATTCATTGAACATTTTACCTGTTTGGCTCTTACACTTATTCATGCTCTACAGTGAAGAAAAATAGTAAATATCATTCTTCAGCATGGTGCTAATACAGGATAATGTTAATGTAATGTGGCATTTGAACATACTGCAGCATAGCCAAGTGAGTTAAATGTACAGATATTATAAGAGCAGTGCCACATAGAGTTGGATGTATGTGACCCTAACATTGCTACTCAATTGCTACTTGCTCCACCCACAAAGGTACAAAAAGACAATACAGAGTGCATGCAGTGTAGAGGTTGTGGAAGGGGCCAAAGGGGCATAGTGGATCAAGCATTGAACTTCACTTGGTGTTCTATTAGTGTGTTTCGAAAGGGGTGGGAACAATTTTTACTTTAGACCTGTTGCGACTCTATCAATAAATAGGTTTGACAGATCAGTCTAAAGGTCGGAAGCTGTATTAGTAATCAGACTGATTAGACCTCCATTGACTGACTTTGCCAACACTGATAAACACAGGTACAAGGAAAACAAAAAATTGTGAATTGCGAAAAATTGTTAAAAATAAATAAAATGAGTAGTAATATTTAAAACAGTGTTAATACAAATATATACCTCCTGAAGTATGTAATGAGTATAATAATTACAGTTGAAAGCCATTCAAACCTATTCCAGCTTAAATTTCACTCACCCAATGGCATAGGCTATGAACAGTTCACTTCAAGTGTCACACATTCTATAAGGCTGTGAACAAAGGTTTGGGTCATTACACCTGGGGGGGTCTGAACACTTGGTCAAAGTTATCCACTAATACCAATTGAAAGATTCCATGCATAGTGAAGTTTATTCAAATAAATGAAAGTCATAAATAAAAATAACTGACAAATGTCTCATAGTACATGAAGTAAATGTAAAGCAGAGAACTTTTGACACATAGCTTAGGCACTGTTTGGCAAAATAATATGGGGCATATTCTCAGTTTCTGAGAATGCAATCAAAGTCTCAGGCTCCATATTCAGTAAGGCACTACTAGTGGCAGCTGCCAATCTGAAGTGGTGGCCACTAGTGTTGCCACGGTTTGACTCCACTCCACTTTATTTGACTTCTACCAGTTTTATGGAGTTGACAATGGAAGGGCTGAGTTGAGTTGTGCCTGAGTGATGCACTCAACTTGACTTGTGACTAAGTCATCAAGTTACATATAAATCATATATTATTGATATTTGTACCAGTAAAACCCTCCCTGAAAGAAAATATAAATGTCACACCTCATATTATGCATGTATGCAGCAACTTACAATGCTTTTTGTAATATAATTCACATTTGAAGTAATAAATTGTTGCAGGGAAATATAAATGAAAGTTGAAGGAATATAAGTGCTCATCACACAGGACTGACATCGCATGTGCACACTTGGTGGCAGGTGCCTTACCAGTAAGTTGCCAAAGTAAAAATACAATCCACTACATAATATTTGTGATACACCATAATTAAAGCCAAGATCATGTAGAAATTATCCTTATATTAAACAGTGTGCTATATTGAATAGATATATGAAATATGCTGCCGTACAGGGCAGACTGCATTGGAAGGCTGATATATGAGACTTTGTGCAAACTTAAACTTCGGTCTCACCTGTATGGTTTGCAGTTTTCGAGTTGAACTGTGGCAACACTAGTGGCCACCACTTCAAATTGGCAGCTGCCACTAGTGGCAGTGCCTTACCAAATATGGAGCCTGAGACTTTGATCACATTCTCAGAAACTGAGAATACACCCCATATTATTTTGTCAAACAGAGCCTTATGAAAGGATGCTATTCCAAATGATGATACTTATAGTGATTTGAATGTGGTTTACACCTCAAATTCAAAGTGTGATACTTCAACCCTGTTCAATGCATCTGTACTATATTGCTGTTCCTATTAGCCTTATGTTTATCATAGATTAGGTATGCACATGAGAACAATTATTGTGAAACAAGATAATTGAATTTGAATCAATATGACTTACAAGTGCAGTTGTTGTCCACAAAAGTACTGTAGTATGATACAGTTATTCACCATGTGACACAACACCCCCATACAATGCAACAGTACAAAGAACTTTGCATGCAACTCATTGAAATTATAACCAATTTTGTTCATTCCTTTTCTATTTTACTCAAGTCATATTTCTCAATCCATCTGTGCAAAAATGAAACACATTATATATTTCTATCTTATATAAAATGCTTTACAACACACAATGCTTATATCAAATGCACCAGTTTTGAAAAATAAGAAGCTTTAAATCTGACAGTTACAATGTAATTGTGCTTAATAAAACAGATATATAAATACCTACACAATATATTGCAAACATGGAAAACTTTGAATGAGACTGTGGTGCATTACTACCTGAGCAATCAAATCTAGATGATTATTTTACATAATAGGGTCCAGTCAAATATTACTTAATTAATCATTGCCATGCCTTAGTTCGGCTCAATGTTGCACTCTGTGGTAATTACCCCAAATTCACCATTTGGAAAGATATTCATGTGGAAGGTGTAAATCTAAACCTAGAGCCTTCAAATTCCGCAGACATTTAATTCATATTATACATAATGTATTTTTAGAATTTCAGAGCAAACGAGTTTATTGGTCATGTACAGCTTATGAAACAAAATTTGGCATTGCATAAGATGGTGAATAACTGTAGTGGGAGTCAAACTCATACAAGCTTGTACACTTTGTAATGTTGCCTCACATGATATGTTGATATGTGCACGGACTGGGAATCGCATTGCTTCGGAATCAAGTAGGATCATGAGACAAAAACTTCCCATCCATAACATTCTTGCAATCAAGTCCACACTCAATGGGTCTTATTTGATTAGCTTAAAGAAGCAGATTGGAAGAAAGAACCCCTGATAAGCACCCATAAAACATTTTATTAAGCTTGCGAATGTCTCATGTGTCTTTATAAATTCAAAGTATCAGTTTTTGTCACAGAAGTGTTACAGTGCTTGGGTACTCCCCGAGTGGCACCCGCAGTGCCCTCCCCCCTTCCCATGCCCTTACAAAGATAAATCTAAGCTCTAATATGGGCCTACAGGAAATCCAGTTGAGTGTCACTTGAATGTCACTTGAATTGTCACTCAAAGTGTCACTTGATTTTCACTTGATTTTCACTTGCTTTATTATCTCATTTAATTTCAGTAGCCTCATTACATGATTTATGTACTTGTTTGCTACTCCAGTTGTTAAATAGCTATCTTAATATTATGTACTTAATGAACAATACATTAAACTGAAACAACTAAGTAAAATGTGCAAGAAATCAGCTAGTAATGATATAATATTTTTCTCACTGTTGCATATGTCACTCAAATGTCACTTGAATTTCACTTGAATTTTGAATTGTCACTCAATTGCAACTTGAATGCTACTTGAATGCAACTCAAATTATGACTTGAGTAAAATTGTTGTCACTTGAAAAAAATATCACTTGAATCTTACTCGAATGCAACTTTACTGTTACTTGAATTTTCACTTGAATGTGTCACTCAGATTTCTGGACTGTCACTCGAATTTGCTTCCTTAACTCACTCAATTTTAAATTTAGATGTACTTCTTGTGTACTTTGCTCTCATCTGCCCTCCCACTCAAATTTTCCTGTGCCTCTGCTTATCAGTTATATTCATTAATGTCCTGCTCATTGTTTCCCATGCCTCTGCTTAAATATTATACTACTTGATTGATGTCAGCCTCTCTGCTCATTGTTTTCCATGCCCCTGCTGATCATTTGTGATGGATGTCAACCTCCCTGCTCGTCGTTTCCCACGCCTCCGTTTGTCATTGTAATGGATACCAACCTTCCCGCTCGTCGTTTCCCACGCCTCCGCTTATCATATTCAATTCCCAAATACTCATCCTTAACATTTTCCACACATTTTGGTGTTGCCCACTGTCGCTTATGATTTCCCATGCTTCATTATTTCATCAATTTGTTGTTTCCCGCTCCCCGCTTTCATTTTCCCACGCACATATTGCCAATTTATTGGACTTTCCCTTAAATGTATAACCATTCAACAGTACCTATGCTTCATGAACTATAATTGTAGCATTCATTGTACAAAGTGTTAATTATTCCACAGTAGAAATTTAAATTATTTCACATTTTCAAAAGATTACCCTTTCATATAACATCTAAGGTACAGTGTAATATATAAAGAATAATATATAACAGATGTTACAAAAAGATTCAAAAGAAAATAGTAAATATTGAGATAGAAAATGCGAAATTACTTGCTCACTGTTGAGTATGATGATGAGGAAGGGCACCCATCAATACATCATCCATCAATATGTGCGGTGGCCTTGAGGAAGTGAGTTTGATGGCATTGATGGATGTCAATGACAGCAATTGCAAACATGGACAAAGGTGAGAAGATGCATCAGAAATTTTGAACAAGGTGAGAACATTGAAGGAAATGGGGGGCAGGGCAGGCAGGTGGGACATAGGGGAGATATGAGAGTAGTGTAGAGTACAAAAATGTATTAAAAATGCATCATAACAGACTTAATTTTTTTTCATTACTTGAATCTCAGATTGTCACTTGATTGCAACTCAAACACTACTTGATTGCAACTTGAACATCACTTGATTTCACTCAAAAGAAATCAGCTGCAACTGGAATTCTTGTAAACCCCTCTAATATTACTTCAAAGTGTCTAATAGCTGGCATTCCACTTATTCAATATATCTGCAGATAAAATAGGACAGTTAATGCACTATTTATAATTCTTTAAATCTTTGATTAGGAGTGTAAGCTTGTTGTAAGGACTCAGAGTGGCTTTAATATTTACAGCACCATAGTAAATTAAAATCCATAGCCTCATAGAAATGTAAACACCCCATATATGAATAATGGGAATGATGAAAAAGTATGTAGGACAGAGGGACTAGTATAGAAGGAAAAATACAACTTTGTGATATAGTACTTGTGAATCAGAAGTTTACCCTCTGAAGATCTTGAATAGTGTTTATTGTGATATACTTAATGACATCACAATGTTTAAAATGAGAAAACGTAGAGTATTACTCACAAAACATATGTGGTTAGCCAATATAAATTGTCTCTAATATCTTCCTTACTGTAGAGCAGGCATTCTGCCTGCATGGCAAAAATGTGTTTTTCATCTCCATTACCTCACTCTGTACATACTGTCACTTACTCATCATTTACCTTGTGTAGCTTACCTACATAAATGTTGTACATACACTTCGAGAATGTCAGGTTACACTTACCCCCCAACTTCATCTCTCATGTAATCTCACTAGGATCTGAAGGGTTGGATGGATGTGCGACCCACTCGCACAATTCTTTGTCAAGAGGATACTGTCAAGCAAATATCCTCCTCCACACTTATATCATCTAAGTATGTGTGATTCAATAATCCTAACTTAGATATCTTCCATTGGAGTATCATACACTATTCCATTAAGTGTTGCAAACTGTCTTAGTCTAGCAACAGTTTAACTTGCTATATGTAGAGAGGAATTCCCTTAGACTGATCTATTCACATAGTGGCCATAGAACAGATATATCTATCTCATGTATAGTACAACAGCTGATTTGTGTTACAGACTTGCTGTGTATGATATCATACAGTGCATTTGCATGTGGCTACTAGTACTTTAGTAAAATGAATAAGTTATCAATAATTTGACAATAAAAGGATAATGAAAACTTGAATATAAGTAAGGTAGCATGTCTATGCATGTGTGTACTTACTACTTCTACTATTAATGTATTCATGGTGCTCAACACCTTTTGTCAACCCTACTACACTGCTATCTTCATTAATTCCAATTTCTCTTAATATTGCTAGTTTAAGGACTCCAGTTGGTGAATACTATCTATTTTTAAACATTCAAAAGACATTATTGCAATTGTACCAGCTGGCTACGAAGCTGTAACATCTTCTAGTTTTCAGAGCTGGTCCTAGCAATCATATTAAATAGTACTAATACATATTTACTGTGCTAGTACTCATATGTTTTTCTACATTTACATAATATGATATCTGCAGTATAAGTGATAAGCTTGTGTACACACTTCTGTGACACATGCCACTGGCCAGTTGCAAAGACATTAATTTTTTACCAATTAGGTTTGAAGATACTTCAGTATAAAAATTTCTTGTTCTATGTACCATATTCAATTGCAATAAAATAAATTGCACAATGAAGTGGGGGCAAAGATTGGTGAAAGGTGCAAAACCTCAAAATTGCTTCAAAGGTGGCAAAATGACGGAGTAGCTGAGTGCATCAAAGTCACACACTTGAAGCTTCCGTCACACACAAGGAAATTCCCTATTGGCTAGAAGGTTTTATAGTAAATGTACAATATGCATTCCAAAATGGGACAGAGGATCATACCCACTGTCAGGCATGATTTTTGATTATTATAATGCATGCAAATGCACTGTATACCACAATTAAAGAAATTGCACAGTAATGTCACATGACTGAATAGCTCACACAATCACATGATACAACACACTATTAAGCAAATAAACCCAATACCATACATGAACAAATCAATACCTTACATGAACAAACAACTCTAAATCACTATTAAACATAATACACATACCAATAATTAATCGCTTGCACAAACAATGCACTAACAAAGGATAATATGACACTCTTCCATTGTCCTATTCACCTATTGTTTAAAGACAATGAGAGGCTATTTATATACAACTCCATTGTTTTCACCACCATTGTTCATAAGAAATGAATAGCATTGTACTCTTTACCCATTGTTTGAAGACAATGTGAAACTATTTATATATGACTCCATTGTTTTCACTGCCATTGTTCACACAATGGCAGATAGGTATCTATTGTTCACTACTCCATTGTTATAAAAATGGATTCCTATTGTTCTTGCCCAGAACAATGTAGCTCTTTATTTAGAACAATGTAATTCATTACACATTGTTCTAACATATGCTATTGTTCTCTGCTGACTAACCCTCAAATACCATTGTTCTGTACAGCCTCAGATCTGAAATCTACACTTGCACACTACCCATTTTGGAGAACAATGTAGGATTGTAGAGTGGGAATTGGATTACTAAGCAGGTTGGGAAAAGGTATATAAGGAGGGCAGTTTGGCAGTAGATAGATAGCTACTTACCCCCAGTAGTCTCACCCATTTGTCATTAGTCATTAGTTATTAGTACAGTTTTATCAGTACAACCAGTCCAGTCAGTAATAGTAACAGTAACAGAAACCGAAGCAGTCACAGTCACAGTCACAGTTAAAGTATCCATCACAGTAACAGTATCAGTCAAAGTAACAGTTTAGTACAGTATCAGTATCAGAGCACTTCAGTCATAGGTCAAGTCTTAAGCAAGTTAAGCATTGATCTATACAATATACACATCAGGAGCTCTTTACACTCCCCCCCCCCTTACATGTGAATAGGTGAAGTTCATGTGAAGATCACATGAAATTTATGTGAACTTTTAGTCCATTATTTTTTCGATTTTTAGGTGAGAACACTGCAAATTATTTCACATGAATTTCACATGAAAGATTCACCTAATTTTCACATGAACTTTTCACATTCTGGATTCACGTTCACTCTAAAGGAAGGTGAAATTCATGTGTGGTTCACATGAAGTGTGAATTGAATGTTACTCTTACTATATATAGTATATGATATATAAAAAAAAGAGTGTTAAGACTGGTGTTCAAATGAAGCTCCTGGCAAAATCACATGACTTTTCACAAATGTTAGCAACTTAACCACTAGGCCATGAGACCTTGTAAATACCTTGTACTATATGCCATATAACTATCTTATGCTCCCTACCCACAACTGTTTTTGCTCAATGTTGAATAGCTTCCCACATGTTTGCCTTGCCATGCAACCCCACCATTGTCATGCCCCACCACCACCACCACCATGGGCTAGCTCTCACACACACTTCTCTGCTTCCAATTCCTCTTCTCCCTCTTGAATGTTATGTCTCTGTGACATATTTTATGTGTTTTGGTAAGTTTCTTTTAATGAAGTAGATCGATAGTCAATGAAATCTCACCGGTATTTTTCAGGATCATTTGCTACCTCTTCTTTTCCACTGTTGTCGAAGCGCCTCTTCCCACCACTTGTTCATTGAGTCGTCACTATCAGGTAAGTCTGTTTTGTCGCATGAGTATGTTCCCACTGCTAATTCTTCTCATCCAGATATATTCTTATCGATTACACACATTCAAATCATGCCACATGCACTCTCGTATCAACACACAATGTAATGTTTGGAGTCGAATCGAGATGGTGGGTTATTGTGTGGGTAATGGGCTGGATGTTGAAAAGAGGTACTTGTGTTCTAGTAGTGAAATTGGCTCTAAATTTGCAACTGACTTCACTATAAAATTCACAAGACTCTTTAAGTGCGAGTTGTGGGAAAGGTGGGTGTTCCTTCTTATTGTCTTATGCAAGTTTAAATCGTTTGAAAAGTCTTTGAATCGAAATGCAATAGAATTTTATTGTATAATTCAAGTAATACACCTTTGTACTACTTCAAACTTTGTAGAAGTGACTTAACAACCTTTTGCTAGTACAACTTCTTAGAAAACCGAAACAAGAGCAACTATTTACTCTTTATGAAACCACTTTATTGAAATAACTAAGTCCTAGGCCCTCTCTGGAGTCTCAGAACTTCAATTCTTTCCAAAATGCGAACCAAAACAACTATATTCTTTGAAACAAATAAGACCTAAACCACTACCCAATACCTATTGTACCTGGGCAAGAAAGGTGCGAATCTGCTTGCATTTCTACCCTCTATAGTACCTACTTAAATATATAAAGCCCAGAACTATTATTATGATTTTCCCAGACATTGTATACTACATATATCTACCTGAAACACTTCCCCTGTCCTTATTTGTGTCTTTATTTAGCTATCATTTGACTATGAGTCACTCCGAGGCATTAGAATCCTCTAGAATTTTCAATTCCCATGGTTTTCAGATGCTACAGTGTCTCATCATTGATCATTTTGGGTAGATCATCATAAAATTGTCATCTTTGATCTAATGTTTTGTTCTTATCTAGATCGGTGCCTCGGTGAGACCATGACCTATCATACTAGAATAGAATGTACTAAATTCTAGCTTCCGATCAAGACCAAAATCATCCTGATTGATGAAGAATTGACTATTCTACATCACTTTGAAATATTCTTTAATTCATGTTTATGTCATTGACTATTTGTTAGACTTCAATCCTGATGCCAAACAAACAACTTAGCGGTATCAAAGTGAAATTAAAACATATACAAGTCATGTGACTGGCAGAAAAGCGGTCCCTTCAATATTTAATATCTTTTCCTACACACCAGGCTAATGGTAGGTTGGACATAGAAGCACTTGTACTATATTTTATGATATGAACTGTTGAATATTAACCCAATTAAAAGGCCAATAAGTACAAGGCTTGCTATTTTATAGCAGTCCATAGATCTTTATTTATTGTCTGGGGTTCATTAATATGTACAGATTTAAGACTGTAAATGGTAGAAATGTGCAATTTTATGCCTAAATGCACAGGTGGCATCAAAACATGCAGCATTCGAAGATGTGAGTCTGTTCCGTTTTAGTTGTCATGATTATGCTAATATGTACTATGTGTAGGCTACCCACTCACATGTTTATTCACCATTCGCCACTTGCAACACTCCTCCCCACCTTTACCCCCTCCATTTTGCTACTCATGGTGTCCGCCACCTGCCTCAATGTAAATCCACCATGGCCCTCTCTCGTCACCTGCCCCTTTCAGTGCTGACTCGGGGGGTCATACTGTCACCACGGAAAGTCACTGATGCCACATTAGTATGCTATCTCAACTCAATCTATCCACTCTGACTCTACCATCTGCCATTGTCCCTCAGCATCATCAACCACCACCACCACTTCTACCTCCTGTACCACTCTTGTCCTCCCATATTGACTTATCAATGCCCCATCATTGATCATGTCTTCTGCTCCCACAGGAGCTTCTAGCCTTTTGGGCTAGGTGTGCATACATGTGCTTGGGGGGGGGGAGCTTGGGAATGCTAGGTGTGTGACCACTCACTTCAATGACAGTCTACAATAACCCCCTCTCAATGTCAGTCCACAACAACCCCCCTCTCAATGTCTGCCCCTTTCAGTCCCAGCATCAACATGAAATGTTGATGCCACATTACCTTGGTGCTGACTCAGGGGGTTGTATTGTCAATGTGGAATGTGTCCATTCCATCCACCATCATCCTCTCTCAGCGTCCTCCCCACCTTCACCCTCTCACTCATGGTGTCCACCGCCCACCCAGCTGTGGTAAACTCTTACCTTAAAACAGTATTGGAATCAGTTGCAAAACAAATGCCTATTATTAAGTGTAAGATTAACTTGACTTAAAGTTACTTGTTGACTAATATTATATAGCTCAAAATAGGCTTATTATGTATTTCGACACTGAATGTGGAATCTGGATTATCTTTGGATGTTTCAATGATATTGAAACCACTGATACTGTTAAGTGGACTTCAAGGATGAATGATATGGCACTATATCTGGCTGCTGTAATGTGATTTTACTTATATTTATGCCAAATTTCTTATGATTGCTTAGATCTCTGTAAAGGATGTGAATTTCCACTTAGCAAGAAGTATAGGCAGTACTTTTGGATCATCAACAACATCTAAGAGCACTGACAATGCCTCTGGATCTGGATCTGTTATTACTGAGGACAATCCTGATATCTTTGAAGGACTTACTAAGAAGCAAGAGCTCATTATCTCCATTTATAAAGTGGACAAGTCTCTTCTTGGACATAAGAATTGGTCCATTCAGATAGCCTGGAAGATCTACCAAGAGGTACAACAAGTCAAGAATTTGGTAGAAACAAACCAATTACTAAGGACTTGCATAAGATGTTTGGAGCAGCTGGAACCTCTTGGCATCACTGGGATAAAGTCCTTAAAGTTATATCTAGCTACCCAGACATGGAAGAGTGGCTGAGCAGCACAACCTCTCCTGATGCTAAGACAACCCATGAGTTATGGGGCTTGGAGAAGACAGCAGGTTTTACTCAAGTGGACTTGGAACATTGGATTATGAGAAAGAAAATATTAGTGCTGGAAAGGGGAAGCAGAAGGCAGAAGGGGGGAAGACTAAGAAAGGATCTGGTTTAAAGAAGAAGTAAGTAAATTTTTGAAAGATAGCAATTTTTCCCTTTAAAATCTATATCAAATGTACTTTTAGTTTCTTGTATATCTGTGTATGGCTACTTAAACTCCTCTATGAAATAGTTATTCAACATTATTGGATGCTTGCACTTGCATATTTACCTATAGCTTATGGTATAGGATCTGAACAAGAATTTCCTATACTTAAGTTTGCAAAATTTAATTCATTCATTCAAGAAACATTTGGTTCAAAAATAAGCCTATCAACTGTTCTATTTTTGATGTTTACATTAACAAAAAATGTTGAATTGCTAAATTTGCATGCAAGGCAGCAGTATCATGAAGGAAATGATAGAAGAAGAACTCAAATTTCAAGTTGGATGAATGTCTTGGCAACTACTGTTCACACTGTTCTTGGTGATAAAACAAAGCATTTATTTTCAGAAAATCAGATTCCAACTATAGTTGATGATGATGAAGTAATTTCAGAAATTGCAATTAAGCTAGATAAATTTGCAAAGTTTTTGGGACTGCATCCTTATAATGATGATGGTTACTTTACCCAGGAGCTTGGACCTATCTCAGAGAAAAAAATTACTCCTGTATGTCTTATATGCCCCACATCTATGCAGTGTGTTACAGAATCTTGTGATGGTCATTCATTAAGGCAAAATTCAAAATATTCTGATATCCCCAAAGTTAATTTAATTGAAGGAACAAAGTTGTATTACAATGCACATATATTAACTGGTCATTGTTCAGGATGTAATACAATTTATTATGCAGATCATAAGCATATTAATATTATTGGTCAAGAGCCTCAGACAGAATACTTGAATGATGCACATTATATTAAAATTGGAGCACATCTATGGGTAGATCATGTATTCTCAAAGGCAATTATGAATGCCACATATAGCTTTCATGCATCTACTGCAACCTATGCAGAGTTCTGGACAAATAGCTATGGTGATAATAAAGAATTAAGTCACCAACAAGTTTGGGATGGATTTATTGAAGAATCAATTTGTACTATGAGCACAGCATTTGATAAGCAATTTGTAGTTCAAGATGGTCTATCCACTAAAGATATTACTATCAAAGCATATGAATATCTTGGAGAGAGTGGAAAATGGTGCACTAAACCAGCTGAGCCAACACAGCCTTTAGATATAACTGCTGACTATGTCACATGTCATTGCTGTCACCAGCTGTCGGTGACCAGTGACTGGTGCCAGTGATGTGTCACCACTGTGCTTCTCACCATCGTCACTCTCCACCCCCACTGTTGTCACTCTCCACCCCTACTTGGGTCCCTTGTCCTTCGCCACCTAGCTTGACAACAATGCCCACATTTTGTCACTCACCCTTATCTATTGCCACCTTGCTCGATGGCAACATTGCCATGTCAATGCCATGGTTCATTGCCCCCCTCATCTCTCACCACCTCACTCAATGACAATGTTGTCACATCAACACCCATGCTTCGCCACCCCCCCTCATCCCTCATCACCTTGCCTCACAAATGACGAGCACACAGCTTGTCTCCTCTCCTCTGCACCTCATCTGGCAAATGACAAGGTGCTGTTCTGCCTTCCCCCTCCACCTCATCTCACAAGTGATGAGGTGTTTCGTCTCCTCCCCATCCTCTTGCACCTTGTCTGGCAAATGACAAGGTGTTTCATCTCCTCCCCATCCCCTTGCACCTTGTCTGACAAATGGCAAGGTGCCATTCATCCTCCTCCCCCTGCACCTTGTCTTGCAAGTGATGAGGTGGTGCTCATCCTCCCCCTCCTTGCACCTAGTGTGGCAAACGACGAGGTGCTATTTGTTCTCTGCCCCCTGCACCTCGTCTCGCAAGTGATGAGGTGTTTTGTCTCCTCCCCACCCCCTGCACCTCATCTGGCAAACGACGAGGTGCTGCCATTCCACCTTCCCCCTCCACCTCATCTTGCAAGTGACAAAGTGTTTTGTCTCCTCCCCACCCCCTGCACCTCATCTGGCAAATGACAAGGTGCTGCCATTCTGCCTTCCCCCTCCATCTCATCTCACAAGTGACAAGGTGGATCAAATAACACTCACTACAAGACATGTTAACTTCATGCCAAATCCCACCCTTGCACCAAACCTTAATAGTGCGTGGCTATCCTGCATCTCCCTCCCCCACTTCATAATCCCCCTTCAAAGCTTCACACCCAGGACTCAGGAGTCCTTGTGAGCGCAATACCACAGCCTTCGACACAAAGCTGGTGTGTTCATGGTTATAGTTGAGAGGGGGGATCTCATTTGCATAGGGTGGCCTTCATGCACAACAAAACCAGGTGAATAGGAAACTCACTCCTGCCGCCAACACCACTAACTTTAAGGTAGATTTCAGTCACAAGTGCCTTGCAAAGAGGGCAGTTGCATGATAGCTGGACATTTGCAAGGTTATGGATCACCCCCATCGCTGGCAAAGTTTGTCAAACAGGTTGCCAATGGAAACATGTCCCAGGCCCATCATCCACCCCCTCATTACCACCACCACTGTTTTCATCTCCCTTGCACCCATCACCCCCGTCACTATTGACAATGCAAAGCATGAACTAAAAACATGTACAAAAGATGCATCAACCAGCTTATACCTCTCATCCCTTGTCCCTCTCCACTACTACCACCTATGAAGAATGCAAGGCTTTGTAACAGACCCACTATAAGACATGCTAGCTTCATGCCAATCACTTCCATACACCTTATCCATAATACAGCGTGGCTACTTATAGTGTCACCTTCCCCCCACTTTATAATTCCCCATTGAAGCTTTATGCACAGGAGCCCTTAGGGGCGCAACACGACACCCCTCAATGCAAAGCTGGTGTATTCATGGTTAGGTATTGGCTGCCGGTCAGCTTGTGCTGTTCAAGATCAAGACACCCATCAAGATCACTGTCAACTTTGTTCCTCTTAAGTACTCAGGGTGCTCATGGGTTTTGAAGCAGTCAATGGATAGTTCTGGTGCCTGGTAGTCAAGGTAGTTGATCAAAAGTGGAGGTTCGTGAGGCAGCTATAGTACAAGGTGGATAGTTACTTCAGTTGTATTGTCGACAATGCTAACGTGTAGCAGACCTCTGCCACAGGCACCTCACAAAGATGATAGTCAGTGCTGTCGCTAGATACTCAGAAGTTAGAGATTATGCATCAATGAAACACATAATTCTACCCATTCTAAAAAAGCCTGGTAGTCCCAATTTCCCAGTGAAGCCTTACAATCAGGGTCATGATTAGGCATTGGATGGCATGTATTGTTGGAAGTTGACTGGGACACCTCGCGAAGAGGGCAGTCACATGATCAATGGACATTCGCAATGTCATGGATCAGTCCTCTTGCTGGCAAAGTTTGTTGAATAGGCTGCCTGTACAAACCTGATGTTCCAGCCTCGTTGTTTACTCATTCACCATCACCATCTTCATCTCCCCTGGGCTCTTGTCACTATTGACAACACGTCAACGTTCAACATTAACTAACACCATCTACAAAGGATCAACCATTGTGCACCTCCCATCTCATCCCCCCTCCTTATTCACCACTACCACCTATAAAGAACGCAAGGCTTTGTAACAGGATGATCGGAGTCCATGTCAGGGGCCAGGATAAAGTAATGTGTTATGGTTAGTGGTAGAAATAAGTCTGCAGAACGCATAGCTAGGTGGGTGCTTGTCTGTTGGAGGCATCCTCCATACTGGCTCATCGACTTGCCAACAGTGCAGACTGATATTGTGGATGCATCGTGTGGAAGATGGTAGTAATGATCTTACTCTTCATCCCTCCTTACTGACTCCCTCATCACTATCACCACCATCATCACCACCACCACATTGCTTAGAAATGAGGATTATGTCTTCAGGACTTGGTTCACTTCTTTTAGAGGACTTAGCTATATCACCTTCCTAGCTATACAGGGTGGAGTGGTTGGTTAGTCGGTCACAATACAGCACTGAGTGCTAATTAGTAATGTTCATGTCGACACTGTGGCATAGGAACGAGGGACCTGGGAGACCAGAGGGGGCATGCAGGCTTTTTGATGTGAGACATCAAAAGTGCAGTCATAGTGAAATAATGAGCTAACTCACCTCACGAATGCTTGTTGGCTCATTCTAGAATCTAAATGTGGATGGTAGCAATTGTGAAAGTGAACAGAAGCAGTTGAGTTGGATGATTGAGTGCATCACAAGTTTATGTACAATATATTCAGATTGAACCAGACCCCTGCACTGAGCTATCGATGACTAAAGTGGTATTGAGATATTCACTCTGAGTCACTGACAAGCATTTATTGAGGAAAATTGTGCTGAAGTCAACTTTTAATGAGAAATAGGTTAGAAAATGGGGAAATATGAGATGTGACCTTTTAACGTGAGTAGTTGCACTGAACTAGACATTGACTTGACACTTTCTTGACAACCCTATCCTCCTCATCCACCTTAGCACTGGTTTCCTGAGCATCATATTATATCGTGCATATGAAGGTATGTAGTACAAGTAAAGTACGTGGGGTATTAATAGAATGAACAAATTCCCACTACCTTTTAAGGTAGTAGGGTTATGTAGGGTGATGAAAACTTGTTTTTTGCAGAGCAAACACAGGACTCTGGATAATCCTGCTTAAAGTTAGATACTAAATCGGCAGTTTTTGACCAGTTATAGGGGGACAAAAATTAGAAAAATTTCCCTGAATCTTAGGGGGATAGCATATCTGGTACAATATATACTGGGTTTATAGGGGGACACAGTATCTAAGGCATTGAATATTATGTAGGCTATTTAGTCAATATTTTTATCATTCTGGCATATCACAAGTCGATTTACCACACTCAGAGCATGGGTCTTCTGCTTAAATATCTCTACATATGTCTATGTAAATATGTTACTGTGCATTTCTATAATAGAGTGGTTTTGAGGACCAAGCTGAATGGATAAAGAAAAGTGCCAGTGTCCAGGTTGTATCTGCTGCCAGACCTGCATTCCTATACATGATATAGCACATATGTTGTTTGTGGATGGCACCCAATTGTGTTTTCTGCCTTTCCCTGCACCTTTCTCATACATTGTAACAGCCATAATAAATTATCAGCTATTATAAGCAGCTGCGCAATTCTAATAACTTTTCTGAGACAACAGGTAACAGTACCTATACAAGATCTAAAGCTGAGAGCACTGATGCAGCACTTAAAGTGCATGAGAGACTTTTCCGCTGGATAAGCTCATCAGACACAATATCAAGAACATCTTTATATATCTTTCCAGCTCCAATCCAACTCTTCCTTGCTTATTATTTCGAGTGGACATTTTCCTTGCTTATATTTTTTGGTGAAAGTCGAGTTCCCTTGAGTCAAGTGAAGTTACTCATTTTTTTTTTTTTGAGTGAAAGTTGAGTTCCCTTGAGTCAAGTGAAGTTACTTGCTTATTTTTTTTTGAGTGAAAGTCAAGTTTCCTTGGTCGAACTAGGTGACTCACATATTTTTAAGAATGACAGTCAGCGAGATAAATCTAACATCTATTCATGCAGATATTTCCGTGCACAAGTCTTTGAGTGAAGTCGAGTTCCCTTGAATCAAACCAAATTACTCGCTATTTTTTTTTTTGAGTGAAAGTCAAGTTTCCTTAGTAAAACTAGGTGACTCGCATATGGAATAATAAGTGAGCATATTTGTATTGATAGATATACTAGCATCATAAATATTTTTTGTACAGTATGTCAATAAGGGGTAATATAGGTTGGAATAGGAAGGAAGTATGCCTATGTATAACTTATAGGTCTGGCATACTTAGCTACACCCTGAACAGTGCCAAAGTCAGTGTTATCTTTTTTTTTTTCAATTCTAGTTTATTAAGTTAGGTTGTGGAAAACCATATGTCACGACTACATGGTGCGATCTACTTGACTAAGAGAGACTATCTAACTGGTGTGAGTGGGGTACTGTTGCTACGAACTTGGGCTGTGATGCTGGAGGCGAGATCATCCGGTCTTGCCAGGTATATAGTGGGAAATCGAATCATGTCAAGAGTCAGGCATCTGGTGGGTCCCACTTGGGGAGGGTGCCTAGTGTGCAGTTGAAGTGTACAGTGGTGCGGGCAAAGGTGAAGAGTGCAGCAATGCATTTGGGTGAGGTGAGGAGTTCTCCTAGCATGAGGCGGTCCTGCGCTGTCCTGTGAGTAGGACAGTGGAATAGGAAGTGGTCAGTGGTTTTGGGCCTGAGGTGGCAGTGGTGACAGACAGGAGAGGGGGATTTCCCAATGCAGTGGAGGTGGTGGTACAGGGGGTTATGATTCATAATGAGATAACCTAGCAGTGTTGAGAGTTTACAGGGTAATGTGAAGAATGTCTCCTGGAATTTCGGGAGATGTTTGAGAGGGAGGATGCAGTTAATTCGATGGTAGCAAGGGGAGGTTCTCCAGGCATTGTCATTGTGTGATATGAGAGAAATCTGGTGAGCTGTGTGGAGTGCAGCTCTGTTTGTGGGGAGTGGTGAACATAAGCTTTTGGTAGAAAGGGGTGAAGGCTTGAGCCATTCATGATAGCGCCCTTTGCCTCTGCAACTGCGTGTTCATTTCCCGGCATGTCCAAGTGTCCCAGTACCCATCGAATGGTGATGGTGGGTTGGCAGGCCATGGGGCATGTTCAAGGATGGATCCCAGCTGATGTCATTGTTATCTTGCAGATGGTGGTATGTGCTACATATGAGGAACTTCTTACAGCTACCTTGCCCAGCCACTCATAACTCCCTTCTAACTCAATGGCATGAGTTCACTGGCATTGTTGTACATACATGAATACTTGTGTAACATTGTAGGCAGGAATTGAAGTTTGAATTAAGCTTCAATGGGCACAAAAGCCGCTCCGACTTGGAGGAAGGGGAAGTTAGAGAAGATTGTTGAAGGTATTTCAGATACAGCGAAATGGTGGAGGGTAAGTGATTTGGACTGCTATAACAATGAATTTCAACTTATGTCTTCATGTATCAGTTCTTGCAATTTCATGTCAGACTTGGAAAGCGAACTTGTTGCACATTCGGTTGGACCCAAATTAGATATCCTATGTAAGTATATCTTTCTTTTTTTTCTTTTCCTACTCACTTTCTGAAGCTATAGAAAATGATGGGCTTTGTTTGCTATATCCTGTATTGAGAACACCTTGTATCAAGACACATACCTATCACAATGGGCATTTCCTCTAGGCACTATGCTATTGCCTGGGACCAGCCTCTCTCTACATGGTCGTCTACAATGCAGAATGCACGGGCTTTATTCTGGGCACCCACCTCGTGAAATCCCTACAGATCAGCAGTTATCATATGGTCTCCTTTGCAGCAGACATTCAGGCATCCCTCTCAGTGGCTGGCAGCTTTTATTTGCAATCTTACATGACACTCCAACTATTAATAAATTCACCATACTTTAAACCTGTGCCATATTTCGGTTGCCATAAATAAGTATTGCTGTAATCACAGAATTGGCTTATTCTTCAATATTTTATATACATATATATTCTACATGGTTATGGTATGTATTCATATATTATAACGTCTTCGAAATTGACCGTTTCGACGACTTTTTGCGGCCTCGGAAATCTCCGTTCAAGGTTCCCACGCCCTCTCGAGGATGAGAAAGGTACATTGTTATGACTTCGCTCTCACTAATACATTAGAATATGTAACATATAATTATTACATTAAATGCTATTTACTTAACTGAGATAAGCTAAGGCATTTGATAGGCACCTACAATGCTCGAATTTTTATGTTATGTTATACCTCTTCTGCACCATCTTTCTTAATTTATTGATGGTAATAAAGCAGTGTATTGGGAAGCTGAACATACAATATAGCTCGAAGGTATCTGGACATGGTTTTACTTTGATGAGCAGTGTACAGGTGCTTTTATATTGGAGATAAGAAAATATAAACCTTTTAGTGTTAGATATCTATTAATAAAATGTACAAAAGTGAAATAAGAGCATAAACGAGGTTCTATTATCCCTAACATTACAGTTGAATGAAGTTGGATGTACGGCACAATGGTCAGAACAGTGCAGGAATTAAAATGGTAATTTCTGAATCCTTAGAAAGTTGTTGAAACAGTCAATTTTACAGACATATCCACAGTAGATTTACATACCAACATATATTATAAAATAGCAGAATGTATTTATGATGGAAATGTCAAAAAATGCGCAGATTATATGATTAAAGCTGTGGGATGTGAAGTGTTGTTGAAGGGAAACTAGAGTTTCAGCAAGTGCGACTGGGTCTGTCAGTTGCTAGCAGCTTCAAATTGAGAGTATAAGTCTTGAGGTTATGTTTGTGATAAGTCTGAAATGATCAGACTTCAAGTTTTGATATGCAAGTGCTAGAGTGAATACTTGAGGTTGTTATCAAGAGTAGTGTCGACCCAAGGGCGCTCTTCTTGAGCTACTTAACCCTTGTTGAACAGTGGAGAATGGCTAGGGTAGATGTGAACTCCTCTATTAACTGGGGAGATGTAGCTAACTACAGAGGGTTTATATATGTAATTATCTATGTGATTCATATAAAATTTAAGGAGTACACTAGAGTAAAGAGAAACATAGCTTTGGAGAGATGTGTGCAGCAATGCATGTTGAGTGTTGTCACTTTTTCTGCCATTGTCGATTGCTGTGTCCGATTCCATGGGTGTTGTCCGAGCTGAATTGGGATATTTGCTTTCAGGGTTGTTTGGTTCTGAGGGTGTTGGTTGGTCTGGCACGTGACTTGTTGGTTTCGGAACATGTTGACTTTGGTGGAATAACCTTTTGTATTCTAATGACTTCACTTTTCTCCATCTTCGATCTGCTTTGTTCAGCATGCGCACACAGTGATCTGGTATGTGTTTCATTGTATTGTTTGTTAAGATTCTGACATGGTTATGTGTTTTATATGATTTCATACGTAGGCCACTGACAGGCCTTACACAGCGACACATAAGTATGGTGAACTGAACTATAACTATGGCGAATTTATTAATAGATATGATGCTCCATCCTCAAGAAGGTGTGAGAACCTTGAACAGTGATTTCCGAGGCTGCAAAAAGTCATCGAAACGGTCAATTTCAAAGATGTTATAATATATGAATACATACCATAACTATGTAGAATACATATGTATATAAAACATTGAGCAATAAGCCAATTCTGCAATTACAACAATACTTATTTATGGCAACCGAAGTATGGCACAGGTTTTAAGTACAGTGAATTAATTAATAGTTGGAGCATCAAGTGCAGTGGTGAACAGAATGACTCAAACAGGTGCATGTAAGTCTCTTAACAAGTTATGACAACAGGATAGACTAAAGAATAATCCCTGGTTATGTGATGATGAGGCTGTGCAACACCTGTCTCAACTCATGGACTCTACTACAACTGGTAATCCCACTGATTCCTTAACTGAAGAACTAGGTATTGCTTGGCTGCCATATCTGAGCCTCTTGGTATTGACCCAGGATGTTTTCCAGGCAATAGTACCAGTAGCCTAGTTGAACTTGATAAACATCTACATGACATTGACTTGTTATGGAGTAGTAATATGTCATGATATGTATGAGGCACATCAGATGAATACATGTTATATGGGGATAATACTATTTTTCTGCAGTTCAAAATAGGGGGCTTTGGTGAAACATATTCATTGCTTCAGACATCAACAAGCATTTTTATCCCAGCTTGCAGCAAGTTGTAGATAGCACTAAACAGGAATCGAGAAATGGGATTTGTATGTACTATTAACTAATATTCATCTATAACTTCTGGTTTACACAATAGCAGGCCAAATATGTGCAGTCGATTGGAAGTTTATTTGCTGTCGGACATAAACGGAAACATTCCATTTCAAATTCCACATCCCCTACTCACAAGAAACTAAAAGCTCCTACTGGCGAAGAGAAGACTGAAGGAGAGGGGAGTAGGAGGGAAACAACTATGCAGGATCTCCTCAACACAGCGGGTTTGTTACACTATAATGATATGCCCTCCACCTTTTCTAACATCCCCCACCAGGCATGGTTATAGCCTGCTTACCGATCTACAAAAATGAGACACAGGATGACATTGATAAGAAGCATAAGATAATTGGCGAAGTGTATGAACAAGCAGAACAAGGCATACCAAAAGGATTCGCGCTCTTTGTAACACCTGAAGGTCAGTTATTGACATATAATAAGAGGTTATTTGCTAAATACCATCTATCCTTTTGCATTTAGGACATATCCAAGGATATATTGCAAGGCCCATTGAAAGGGACATAACTGGACTACTTCCTAAAGTCAAAGTTGAACCCATGGAAGTCAAACATGTGGAACCTATACAATCAAATACAACCCATGCACAGACAAAAATCGGTGTTAAAGCTTCAAAGCATAACACCAGTGATAGCGATGATAGTGACAGTGAGACTGACGATGAGAGTGATGATGACGACGATGATGACGAAGATGACAGGAAGGTCCTGAACATTAAGAGTGGTTGCAAGTTTAGAGGAATCAATAAACGTGAGCTCAAAAAGATCACCAAAACAATTGATCTTTGGCCCGGTGAAGACCCTAATACATGGAACACTTTTCCGGATGGAGAGTGGCAACACAAGTACTCTCTGTGGTATTACACTAATACAGGACGAATGAAGATCCAATGGGCGAACCAGTCATCTTGGGGAGTGAAAAGGAATGGAAGCTGAGATGCAAAAACATACAAAAGAGGCTATAGATGTCAAAGGACTTGCTGAGGAGTCTTTACTTGCAATAATCCCAGTTGCCTGGTTATTATTCATGCCAGATCCACATTGAAGGCACGAAGTAAGCAGCAAGAACGGAAGTGTAAGCAATGTAAAAACTTGATAACCTACATTAGATGCAACGCCAAGTCCATTACTTATATTTATAGGAAGGGTGTATATTTCTGTCAGCACGGTTTTCATCATCACAGCAAACCAGGTGATGTAGTTAGTCCCTTACCAGTGCAGCATGAAAAGTTAAGGCAGGATGTCATTTTACATCCAAACGCTAAAGCTTCGGAGCTGCAGTCAGGAGCACAAGATGTAATGGGCATACCTGGGGTGCCAGCGACTGATTATTCCACCTGTTATAACAATGTCCACAGAATCGCTGTGGAAAGAAAACAGATCATTGAGTCTTTGGGGGACCCCCCAATAACGCTGGAGTTCAATCTCGAAGCATACAAAACATTTTCTAAAGCATATCTGACATTTATTGTCACTGAGGATCTTATCGACAAGAAAGTTATCTCTTTCCAATCTACTTGGATGGCTTCCTTACTTGTCAGAGCTGATTTTAATCCTTCTGGGTTAAATGGTGTTATCTCAGATGCCACACATGGCTGGTGGAAAGACAGGTCTTCTCTTGTTATTATTTCTACACTCTATTGCATGCAAATTTTATCATGGATGCCAGTCTTGTTCATCTACAGCGACAGTGGAATGAGCTTACACTACAAGCTTCATTTCTGGGTGTTATTTGGAAATATCTTTATTCTGTACAGAGAGAACAAAGTGCAGATTACCGATTGTACCTTCTCTGGGGTGTGTATTTTATATGCTCTCCTTCCATAGATAACACACATTAACCACCTGTTAGGTTGTCGATTTCAGTGAGGCCCAGCAAAATGGGTATATCGACATGTTTGTTGAGATGGCCATTGAAATGAATGATCCTTGAGATCTTGCTAAACTGAGGGTTGCCACTGAGGGTCTTCTGAAAGGCTGCCAATAGCATTTCAAAAGCAGCATGAGGCATATCAAGCATATGAAAGGAATCAATGACGATTCCAATGGCTATAAATTCGAAATGAACATGCTTCATCTTCTCGATGTGCCAGTGAAAGAATTTGACGAGATTGTCAAGAAGATTTTTCTAACCTTCCCGAAGGTGAAGCTGTGGCTATCCTGGTATTTATGGCCCCACATGGCATTGATGATTTTTCAGTGTAAACGAAGGATGGGGGTTACTGAATGGACATCTCTACCATCCACAATGAATGCTGAGGAAGTGCAGCACTTCAAGATGTATATGTCCCAGGGTTGAGACCACTACTTTTACAAAGGCCTTAAATCATTGAAGGCGCTTGCAGATGTGAACGAAATGACATTCAATGCTGTCATTAGTAAGTCTTAACTCTTATCTTAAGTTGGGGATGGTACTGATATTTATTTTCATAGCTGGCACACGTATTTGTTATGGAAAAGCTGCACCCTGGCAGACATACGATCGAAAGTCTCACCATCCAGAAAGGAAGCTAATTGATGAGTCGACAGATGAGGAAACCAAGAAGGAAAATAAAGCAACCAAATCACCTGAAGAAGAGTCCCCAAAGAAAACACTGGCTGAGAATAAACCAAAGAAGAAAAGAGCAGAGAAGATCGTGAATGATGGTCATCCTTATGATCACAAAACCAAAAAATATTTAGACACCCATGCAGGTCTAAATGAAGCTGCTAAGAATGAAGAGAAGGCTAAGCTCGTTCAAGTGACAAAAGCAATGGAGAGAGCCAAAAAAAATGCCACAAAAAAAGTAACAACACAACGGAAGACTCAACAGGGACCTAAAGGTGTTACAGAGCCTCAAAAGAAGAAAAGTCAGCACAAGCTACTACCTAAAGGCATTCCAAAGCCTCATAAGAAAAAAATGTTTGAAGATTTTAGCTCTAGCCCACTGAATATCTCTGATGAAGGGTGCAAACCCAGTCTTTTTGCTTCCTTCTCATGGGAGGACAATTCGTACTGGTTGGATTCTTCTTTACAGCTCTTATTTCAGGCTTTGTATTGTTGTCCCCGCGACTTTGAAACTGCAGTGAGGACTGTGCCACCAGACTGCCATCTGAAGGTAGTCGAGATGTTATTTAATAAATACTCAGGCTATCAAGCCAAAGTCTTTAGCCTATCCTCTGTAAAGAAGCTTTCAGAGGAACAGAATATATTCTTAAACTATCTCACAAATCATAGGATAGGAAATATTAGAAAGGGCAATTTCAACAACCTCTGGGTGAGTTAGTATGATCCATCACATATACTTTCTTATTGGCTTCATGGTTAGGAATGGTTCTATGACATTGTGAACAAGGCGAGCATGGAAAGCAAGTATAACGGCCACCTGTACTTTGAACGACTCAAGGTGGCCGTATGCATATGTTGTAAAGCTCTCGACACAAATGAGATTACACACTTGTACATGGAAAAGATGCTGAAACAGAAAAGGGCCATTCATTTGATGATTAAGAACTTTAACACATTCAACAGAAATGCAAATACATGGCTTAAGCATCAAACCAGCTTTAAATATGACATCCACGATGTACTTCCCTGTTACAGAACCATTGATGGTAAGCCCAAGTGCACTGGGGTTAACTTTGATGTTATGAAATGGTTATCTATCCCAGTTGTACTAATCATCAATGTAGACAAGGTTTGTTTTACACCTCAAGGCAAGGACAACTTACCTTTGGTTTGGAATTTTCTGGGGGAAATTCAACCTGATGGAAATTCCATTGTTTACGAAATGATCAGGCGTGCTTTCTATGGTGCCAACCACTTCAGAACTCGGTACTCGTACAACAGTGCAATTTATGACTACAATGGGATGAACACTGGCACCGCAAAAGAGCTCACTGATATGACAGCTAAGACTGCTCTGTACAGACAGAACGTAAATCCTCCACCCAGCTTCTCCACAACCACAGTCATTTATAAGTTGTGAGGTGGCGTAAGTTCACAAGAATCATTCTTAGAGTGACAGGTCACAAAGATTCTTGAGCTACATCAGATTAGCATCTCAGGCATGCAGGGGCTACAGAAACCTCTGGTATTAAAGTACTGTGGAGCTGATCTTTCTCCAGAGGTCAATCGTCCATGGTTCAAGAAGACAAAGCAAGTGTATACCCGGGAATATACTGGAGCTATTCCCAAATAGTCCACAATGCCACCAGAGGAACCAACAACTCTACACCATTGAGTTACTCCCATAACAGATAATGAGAGCAGTGAACGTTCCATTCCACCACCAGAGGAATTGTCAACTCAGCATCCAGATGAGAAGGGTTCATCACAACTACAAGATGGGGAAGATGATGACTCTGTCGAAAGCAACTCACCTTTCAACTGTTGATGTGGTGTAGCTGGAAACAGCCCAGAACTCGACACGAAGGCACCAGGAGCTATTCAATGCTACAGGTGCAAAGATTGGATGCACTTGGCTTGCCAACAAGGTGGATGAGGATCTTGGCTGCCAGAAGAAATGGATTTCTTCTGTGACTACTGCTCAAAGGGAAAGTCTTATGAACCGTAAGCAACCTTTTATTCACTTTATAGCAACTTTTCTTATATTTCCACCTTTTAGGCCAACCCTCCCAAAAGGGTGGCCACAAAGAATGCAAACAAATTGCTTACTGTTAGTTCTTCCAGGCCACATAAGAGATAACTACTAACTATTTTGTCAACTAGAGCAAGGAGAGGTGCTTTAATCCTTGTCGGTCAGTATTGGTACCCAGGAAGGATTCTTAGGAAAGTCAAGCTAGGACATGAGACACAATGGGATGTCAAGCTTTGGAGGGACTGTAGTATCCCAGAGAGCAATCAGGGAAAGTTTCTTATCTACAATGGCATGAAAGAAAGCGAAATTGTCAATGAGTTGTGGAAAGATATCCAAAGCCGGCAAGGGATACAGGTGATCATATTTTTATAGTCTTAACATAATAGCTAATAAGCATACCAGCTTGGTCATTGGAAGCTGGCAATTAATACTCCTTTGGAGGAAGACATAATCGAGAACTTCATACAGACTCCGGTAACAAAAGAAATGGAGGGGATCTGGAATGAGGCAGAAGAGCTGCAGGCACATGTCTTGAAGATACGTACCAAGCTGTTAGGTGGAGAGCACCCAGATACACTGACAAGTGTAGGTAATCTGGCAGTAGTGTTTTCCAAGCTTGGAAAATGGAATGAGGCAGAAGAGCTGCAGGCAAATGTCTTGGTAATACATACCAAGCTGCTAGGCAGAGAGCACCCAGATACACTAAGAAGTATGAATAATCTGGCACTGTCATTTTCTGAGCATGGAAAATGAAATGAGGCAGAAGAGCTGCAGGCACATGTCTTGGAGATACATACCAAGCAACTAGGTAGAGAGCACCCAAATACACTGAGAAGTATGGATAATCTGGTAAGGATATTTTCCAAGCTTGGAAAATGGAATGAGGCAGAAGAGCTGCAGGTACATGTCTTGGAGATAAGTACCAAGCTGCTAGGCAGAGAGCACCCAGATACACTGAGAAGTATAAATAATCTGGCAATGATATTTTCCAAGCATGGAAAATGGAAAGAGGCAGAAAAGTTGCAGGCACGTGTCTTGAAGATACATACCAAGCTGCTAGGTGAAGAGCACCTAGATACACTGACAGGTATGAATAATCTGGCAATGTTATTTCTGATCTTGGAAGATGGAATGAAGCAGAAGAGCTGCAGGCACATGTCTTGGAGATAAGTACCAAGCTGCTAGGCAGAGAGCACCCAGATACACTGAGAAGTATAAATAATCTGGCAATGATATTTTCCAAGCTTGGAAAATGGAATGAGGCAGAAGAGCTGCAGGCACATGTCTTGGTGATACATACCAAGCTGATAGGCAGAGAGCACCCAGATACACTGACAAGTATGAATAATCTAGCAATGTTATTTTCTGATCTTGGAAAATGGAATGAGGCAGAAGAGCTGCAGGTACATGTCTTGGAGATATGTACCAAGCTGCTAGGTGGAGAGCACCCAGATACACTAACAAGTATGAATAATTTGGCATCAACTTATTCTAGTCTTGGAAAATGGAATGAGACAGAAGAGCTACAGGCATGTGTCTTGGAGATACATACCAAGCTGCTAGGTGGAGAACACCCAGATACACTGATATATATGAATAATGTAGAGCAGGCAAAATGCCTGTGATGCAAAACACAATATCTTGCACATCTGAAGACATTCCAAATACGATTACATAATCACGCATCATGCATCATTGATGTGTTTGTACACATTCCGCTCGCACTCTCTGTTCAATCACCATCCCTGCTCGCTCGTTTCAATCTTTCCTCAAAATATACTTCTTCATACCCCATCCTGACTACACCAATCCCCTGTGACACTCAGAGTTCTCAAAATAGCTCTGACATTGGCACTGACACCAGACCCTGATGTTTGGAAAACTTGTCTCCTCGCAAACCTCAACACATTGGACTATCTTACTGAGTTTCCTATTTATTTCTAATGTTTCACACTTTTCCTTTTACATCCTTCATCCAATATAATTGCTCTTATTTATTTTAGATTTATTGGTTTTTCTGGTATATAAATCCCTGTAGTTACACTACAGAATCTAATCAATTTGCCTTCACCTTAGAACACTCCAGATCAGATGGATGTCTTGATCAACTTGTTTATTATTCTTTGTTTAGGTACACCCAACTGACTTACCACCTCTTCAATAATCTGACAATGATACTTTCCAAGCTTGGAAAATGGAATGAGGCAGAAGAGCTGCAGGAACATGTCTTGGAGATACATACCAAGCTGCTAAGTGGAGAGCACCCAGATACACTGAGAAGTATGAATATTTTGGCATCAATTTATTTTAACCTTGAAAAATGGAATGAGGCAGAAGAGCTACAGGCACATGTTCTGGAGATACATAACAAGCTGCTAGGTGGAGAGCATTCAGATACACTGAGAAGTATGAATAATCTGGCAATAATATTTTCCAAGCTTGGAAAATGGAATGAGGCAGAAGAGCTGCAGGCACATGTCTTGGAGATATGTACCAAGCTTCTAGGTGGAGAGCACCCACATACACTGACAAGTATGAATAATTTTGCATCAACTTATTTTGATCTTGAAAAATGGAATGAGGCAGAAGAGCTGCAGGCACATATCTTGGGGATATGCACCAAGCTGCTAGGTGGAGAGCACTCAGATAAACTGAGAAGTATGAATAATTTTACATCAACTTATTCTGATCTTATAAAATGAAATGAGGCAGAAGAGCTGCAGATACATGTACTGGATATACATTCCAAGCTACTGGGTGAAGAACATTCTGATACTAAAATTAATTCTTCTACTGTAAATTTCAAAGAGGCACAGAGCCTGTAGGTTATTGAGTTAAGTGAGAAAACACATTCATCATAGTGCTCATAAATTCTTTATTTCTTTTATTTACCACCTATTCCCTTTCACCTTTTTATTTACTATATGCTCCAGTGAAACTTATGGAAAGAATATATAGACTACTTGATACAATCTTACACTGAGATATATATTAACTAACAATGTCTATGTACTAAGCAGCCATTATAATCAAATTATTGCATTTGATTGCCCATTGATTGGTTTACAAATATTGCCCTTTAATAAGTCAGAGTATGCAAATGATTGCATATGATTTTCTCACATTTAAAAATGATTGTATTTGATTGTCCAAGGATTGTTGTATTAACATAGCCCACTGATCAGTCATTATATACAAATGATTGCATATGATTGTTATAAAATATTCCTGATACAAAAAAGCATCAGAATGGCTTATACTTATGAGCAGCAAGCATTCATCAGTGCATTTCCAGCTTTGATGAAGAAATAGCAAGATTGGCTGACAGAGTTGCAAAGGATAAGTAAGCCAAGGCCTAACTAATAGCTCAAAATTTATGAACTCGTAGTACAAGCCAAGGATGCATGTGCGCTATATCGCCATTGTACTCCTATTCAAGTGCTGATATTTACCTAATTTTTAACTTGATACAATACATCGATACTTGGGTAATAACACGTGCAAGGTAGTAGTATAGTTAAGCATAAAAACAATTGATGTACCGACCATTATCAATAGTGACGATTGCGAGAGTCGATCATGAACTCTGAGTGCGAGGTGGTACGCGTGTACTATATCGCCACTTTACATTTATTTAAGCGGTGGAATTTAACGAGTTTTGATAACTTGAAGTAAATAAATATAAGGGTTACGTTGGAAGCTCGCGATATTTAGTGCGATACTTGGGTTGTAATACAGGTAAAAGTATGATATTCTTCGACGCAAATAGTGATTATAGCGAGAATCGAATATCGACCGAACTCGAAGTGCGAGGTAGTACGTGTGCACTATATCACCACTACACTCCTTGAACGAGTCTTGATAGGCTGTGCGATGAGTACGAGGAAAATTATAATTATTACAGTGAATACATAGATACGTGGGCAATAATACAAGGTAAAAACATAGCTTCACAAAGTTTTCTCCAAGCCAGAGTCAAACGTAATGCGATCTGCGGGACGAAGATACATAGTATGCTATATCACCACTGTACACTCCTATTCAAACACCAATATTTAAGTAAATTTGAAATGGTGCGCGGTGGTTATCAGTGCCTTATGAGGAAAACATGTCATGGCAGGTTTTTGTAAGAATGTCATATACGAAAACGCTAAAGTACTTGAAGTAATTATAATGGTTAACGTTATAAGCTTGCGCTATATAGTGAACACATTGGTACTTAGGTGATATTACAGGATAAAAATATAGTTTAACGTGTTCTTTCACAATGATGATAGTGTGAGTCGAACTCGAAGGTAATATCTACACTATATCGCCACTGCACTCTTATTCACACGTTGGTAGTTAACAAATTTTAATATGTTGTGCGGTAGGTATTTGAGTCTGTAGCTATGCACTAGCTAGTTTAAAGTTCGTATGAGATATAAGCACCGTAAATTTCAATATTTTAATCAATGAGAGTCAATAGTACAAAGTAAAAAATACATCTTAGAATGCCCCGTATAGTGATGATAGCGAGAATCGAACATAACTCACAACTCAAAAGTGCAATGTGTAGAAAGGAATAACCTATACACGTAGTAAGTAATAGTAAACTACATGTAATGTCAGTAAGTGATATAAATAGAATATAAGCTAGAAGTCTCACCTCAGTGTTATTGTATGATATAACGACTGAGGTGTATCTCTATCTAATGATACGTATATATACGAATCTGAGAGTGGCTATGATATATAGGTGAAAGGGAAATATAAGTAAAGGAAGAAAGGGATGAATGGTTAATTAAAGGGAGAGAAAAGGAGAATGCGCATACACGCATTTACGGTGATACAGACATTATGTCCGTTTCATATCAACACAATGCGAGGCGAGGATACACTTACGATATATCACCACTACAATGCTATTCCAGCGATGGTATTTATTGAGTTTTGATAGGTTGCCAGTGTGCTGTTAGTACGAGTTAAAATTGTACTATTATTGTTCAGTAAGAATCATACATATCATTATAACCACTGGAAGTAAATATAACGGGGAGAACCCTCGCGCTAGATAGTGAATGCATCGACAATTTGGGCTATAATACAAGGTTAAAATTTATTTGAAAAATTAGAGATACGGGGACGCGTCGTGATGATAGCGATAGTCGAACGTACCTCACACCTCGAACTCGAACTCGAAGTGCGAGATGAGGATACGTGTGTGCTATATCGTCACTTAAAACTTATCTGTTTGAATGGCATTACGTGAATAGCTACGTACATACAGCAGTAGAATAACGGTGTTAAGAGACACCTCAACCCGAGTCAACGAGTCTCAATAAAAGCAGCTGCACAGCACGGACAAACCTCGGACATAATACATACCCAAAGACAAAGGAAAGGAGAACCATAGCAGTCAGACTCGTCATGTCATCGCATAATGTCAAATCTCCTCTCAGCCCCAGGACTCTCGAGTCTCGACGCCGAGGATGGGGTCGAGGACGACATAAAGTACGTCATACATGCATCTCCACTTCGTTTAGCGTCGGGCCATAGCAACCACTTCTGTCAGATTCGAAGCTTCGAAGCTTCGTTCGAGGAATAGATGTCAAATCGAAGGGTTGGTGTGTTCTTTCATTGTGAGATGCCAAACGGGAGAAAAGTTAGGATAATGAGAGATAAGATAAACACACAATAAGAAAACACACGATAAGAAAGAAACGAAACAACAAAGGCTTATTTGGTTCTATTTACCTCCTCAACCACCTCGTCTCGGCTCCGTACAGGACACGATCACATCAACCCATCTCCGATCCAACCCCTTATTCCCCCTTCCTGCTCGCCTCGCCTCCGTAATGCCATTCTCTTTCTTCTAACTCACTCTCTCGTTTCGACAAGGCAAGGTATGTATACTACAAATTAGGATGTACGAAGAAAGAAGAAAACGAAAGAAAAAGGAAACAATGGATGCTGTTGAGAAGAGTCAGAGTCAAAGCGGTGATAATAGCTATAGTTTAGATAAAGGTCTCCTTTCTTTCCTTCTTTCTTTCTTCGTACTTACTAACGACTATGCACACAGAACAATCCGACTCGGAGAACTGGGACGACGATTTCGATTTCGATCCCTCACTCCATTCACACGACAAAGACGAAGACAACGAGGCCGACGACGATGATGGGCTAGAGGGGGGAGGGGGGGAAAGGAGGAACAGAGGAGGAAGTACAGGATCATGGGAAGAACGTCCCTCGATGGATAGTATTCCTTCATCTGCTGTCAGTGAAGATTGGGACTGTGAACTTCCAAGCAGTCCCAAGTCACCTCGTTCACAGATGGACATGGAGGAGGGGACGCAGGCACGGTCGCAGCATACACCGATTCCGATTCCCGGGAGACTTATGGGCATGTTAAGGGATATATCTATATCTCCTGCACTTTCGATTATGCCTACTGCCGAAGAAGAAGAGGGGAGAATATCGATAGACTCAGAAGAACACTCACAAGAAGAAAGCTTGCATACTCAACTACGACGCGAGGCGTACCCTTACCATCCAACACTCTCCCCATCCCCAACAACCGCCGTATCAACTCGAGCATCCCTCTCGCCACTCACACCAACCACAAGAATCAGAAGCTCAATCTCCCCGTCTCCGAGGAGACTGTTCGCACCGAAGTTCGGGAGATCTCCTCTGCATACCCTGTCTATCTCCCCTCCTCCCGCTCCTCTACCTCCTGCAGGAGACAAAGAGAGGGCGGTGTTGCAAGGAACAGAAATCCGAGACAGTCTCGAAGATATCCCACTTTCGCGCTTGGGTGGGGGGAAGCGAAAGTGGAGTTTTTCATTTAAAGATGTGAGGCGGAAGCCTCCTTTTCCTTCTTCCTCTGCGGTTTTAGGAAACGAAGGAGGAGGGGGAGGGGGGTTCATGGACAATCTACGCCGGTTGAGTCTCGTTTCCGCTGTTGGGAGAGTAGGGAGACACAGCAGATCTGCAAGCGTTTCGTCTTCCACGGGTGGTGGGAGGGGGTCGATGGATACTGGGATAAGAGGGTCTATGGATACGACTAGCTCGTTTGCTTCAAGCTCTGTGGGGAGAGAGGCGACGAGAGGGTCGAGGAGTGTTGAGATTACGAGGATTGTTGAGGATGTTCGGGATGTTCGGGATGTTCGGGTTGGTGATGTCGAGGTTTTGGGTTCTGCTATGGATCCCACGTCTCCCCCTGCCACCTTCACGGCCAACACGAACCTGAAAACCAACACCTCCACCAACACCTCCTCCTCTGCCAACGCTCACGCTCACGTCAACACCAACATCAATGCCTCCTCGACTACCGCCCCTTCAACCACCACCAGCCCCTCTGGCAACACCACCAATGCCTCCGCCGACACCTTAACCGCTGACACATTAACCATCGTCGACACTTCAAACACCGCCTCCTCCTCTAACCCCACCACCACCACCACCACCACCACCGCCCCCTCCTCTGCTCCCACCTCCCCCTCTACCACCACCTCCCCCACCGCTGACACCGCTGACCTGACACAGAGGACAAATACGAAGAAGACACTGTATCCTTCGAAATCCGCAAACTGGAAGAACTGGTCCAACTCACAGCACACGAACTTGAAGCTTCTTCTCCTCTTTCTTCTCCGTTGAGGGTTTCGGCTCGGGGGGCCTCGTCTTCCTCTTCCTCACCAAGAGAAGGAGAGGAAGATGAAATGGCAGCAACACCGCGCATCCCACTCCGCCCGCTATGTAACCACTCTTTTCGGCAGAATACGACTCCTCCCGGTCCCGGGGAGCAAAAACAGGCTTCGAATGCACCTTTATCATTCGCTGCGCTCTCTCTCTCCCCACACTCGCCCCAGGTGCCGAGGACACCGCAGTCCCTTGGTCGCTCCGCATTTCCTTCCCCCTCTTCCATGAGTAGGAGCGGGGGAGGGAGTGGTTGAGGAGGAAAGGAGTTGAGAAGGAGACGCAGTTCGATGGGTGACTTGGATTTAGATATTGAAGAAGGACTTAAGATTCCCGATGGGATTCGACTTAAGCAAGAGAGGATAAGGAGGGATTTAGAGGGTGTGAGGGAATTTAGGGGTGTTGTATGTAATTGTAGTAAGTAGGAATGTCACAGCGAGTGAAATCTAGGCTAATCTTGTCCACCTGATGTAAGTATGCAAAATAATAGATGAGCCCACCCGCACATCCCCTTCATGAAGGGGTATCGAACTTAGAACCTCGAAATTGAAGTACGACTTACAGCTCGAGTACATCTCCACTTATAATTCATTGTCGTTCTGCATATTTATTCAAACTGCTTGCTTATTCAATCAACATACTCGTGGAGTATAAGCAAAAGTAAAAGTGTTATATCTCGCATTTTCAGGGATTGTGGCGATATAGAGTCTGGCATGCCTGTTAAGAACATTTAGGCTACATGGATTGTGTTATGAAGCTAATTGAAAGTTCTTCTAATTACGGAACTGTTGCACATATTATTGCAAGTTGGAATGGACAGCCGTTTGTGGACTAGTAAGTATACACAAAAACAAAATAATCGATTATGAAAAACCATGTCGGAAAAATCGAAACCAGCTGATATGGTGCTTGCGCTTCTGACGGGGTTATAACTCCTTATAATATTCCGCAGGTATCCTTATCAGCATGCTTGTCAATGAGTATATGTCTCTGTCCAGTCTTCTACTGATTGATAATTGATGTACAGACATTTGAATGATTTGACCTTTTAAATGAAGAAGCCATGAATTGGAGCATGTTTGAGCAATATTTTTTTTGCATACTTACATAGATTTGATCCTCATAATGTAGATCTTCATCTGGAAAATTGCAGGTAATGAATGATCGAAGTCGCCCATCAAAGGAAATGAAATGATGATCGGTCACTGCAAATATCTTCTCTACTTCGCGTGATTCCAACTGACGTCCACTGCGTGATCCAAATGTCCAGTGGACCTCATTCCCAGCAGAAGACTCTTCTCTATCTTCAGGTTCCGATGGATGCACCATAGTACTTTCATCATATTTCTCGATAGCCATATGAATGGCAGCTATCACTTCTTGATTTTCATCAATTTTCACCATCTAAGTAGAGGAGTGCGCAATAGATTATATTCTGTAATAGACAGTATCACGAATAGACTAACCTGTTTCTCGACTTTCTTTTTATTCGTCTGCTTATAGGCCTGAGATGCTTCCTGTTGGAACCCCTCTCCAGGATGTGTCAACATATTGTCAGTGGTTCCCTTGTTCTTTATATCTGAGATTACGTGCGTGATATAATGCTGTTTAAAGAAACTAAAATTCTTCTTGTACAAAGTTGAGACCTTCTATTATATTTTATACTAGTATAAGTAGAGAGAGTTGTTAATAATTAAAAGGATGTACGTACTTTACAGTATTTTTCATAATCTTTAATTACTTCTTCTAGATGTTGGAGTCATCGTTCTGTCATGCATCTCAGGCCAATCATAATTCGATAGCATTGGTAAGCTTGAATACAATGTATGAGAGGTGAA
Source organism: Cyathus striatus (assembly GCA_025738555.1). NCBI lineage: Eukaryota > Fungi > Basidiomycota > Agaricomycetes > Agaricales > Nidulariaceae > Cyathus > Cyathus striatus. The sequence goes on from JAOVFP010000001.1 coordinate 456,899, forward strand.
TTTCAAGGAAATAGTTGCACGATGCAGGGAAGTATGCACTTGCTTCTGCAGCACAGAACACATATTCTCAGAAGTACACAATTCAAAAGATTCTGTGATACAATCAAGCTTCATCTTGGGAACAAGGCACTTTGGACATAGAAAATTAGCTTTCGGACCCCGGCATGCACAGAAGTATGAGGCCTCTTCGCCATCCTGAGATTCAATTAAAATGCCAGGATGGAGAATGCGAGCCACGTTATCATTGCACATATGAGCTTCCCCACATTTAGAGCACTTTTTCAGAGATTGAAAAATTCTGGCAAGAATTTGTTGGTACACCTCACGTTTGAACAGAGAAAATTCGACATTTTCAGCTGAGCCACGTGAAGTATGATGTCCTGGATCATCAATCTCCATATTGTAAGTTTTTCGATCATTATAACCTCACTGCTCAGAAACATACCATCGTCATATAACCTAATAGTATTCCACCACCATTTCCAGATGCATTTTGGATATTTTGTGGAAGCCAAGCTGCTTGAAGGATCATTGGATATACCTTAACACAGTGAGTAGCAAGTCCTTTATCTAGCCAAAAATGAAGTGGAAGGTAACAGTGCGGAAATAGGCTATTATTAGGGAGCGATGTCTAGAATTTATTACTTCAGAAAGTTGAACAAATTAAGAAGATATATAGTACTAACATCAACTTCCCACCATGTGTCAGCTGTATTTGGTTCATCAATTATATGTTCTTCAATATACTCTGGAGCTCGAGAACAATAAAATTTGCAGACTGAATTCCAACAACTGACTGATGCAAGTGACTTGTCATGAATTAGGTTTAGAATATACTCCCAGGGATCATGGTAATAAAACTCAAAATCCTCCTTTTGTCCATGATAGACAGCCGATATTATTTCATGCTTAAACTAATATAAATGTCAGATGAAAATATATTGTTCATATTGTTAAAAAATACCTGTATGCCATATTCTCTAGCGAAAGCTAGAGAATCACTCATTTCCTTGTGGTTATGAATCGTGAGTTCACTTCCACCCACAGACCAACCATTATGAATCCCAGCTAGCTGCGCATTGACAAGTTTTTCTGAAAGCAAACCCATCACAGCCGTTTCTGTGTACTCAAAATCTGCGCGAGTTCGAAATGGTGCCCAGGGTCTATCTTCCCCAGGGGGTGCAAAGACTTTTGCATCTGCCAGATATGCAGAACACGATCCTTCACTGATTGCTGTAAGAGGGATTATAGTTGTAATACTACCTTTACTATGAGGATGAGGGATCATTTTGATATAAACATCCAGCAGCTGTGGGCTATTAACCTCACAGGCTACATTATCGGCTGGTTAACATAATATTTATTACGAGATTCAAATATCCACCTTCTTCAACAGGCTTCAGTACTCCCATTATGAGGTTATCCTCATCCAAAGTACCAGAAGTCGGAACTTCATTCGTAATTTGAAGCCCATCCTTATCCATTTCTATCAGCATATGAAAACTGATAAATACTGAACTCACGTTAATGGAGACTTGGCAAGGGGCACAAGACCAAGCCTGAAACTCTTGTTTCTCATCGCATTTCTTCAATACTTTCTTTTTATTCGATGCTTGCCTCTTCAATTTAAGACAAGCGACCACATGCTTGCTAAATCCATGGTTATCGCGATGGGTTTTGCAGTGCTTACAGTAGCTGTATTTGACAAGCCCAGACTGCGTATTGAGTTGTTTTGCCTTCAACTTTGCAGTTCACACCATTCTGAAGTAATAGTCAGCTTTCTCAGCCTTCAAGAGATTTTAGCTTAGATGTACTATTTGACCTTATCAGCAATGCTTTCATGATTTCATCATACATTAAACCTGTCAGTTCAAGGTGGAGCAGAGGGATAAGCAATTGTCGTCACCTGGAGCTGCAACCGAATTAAAGTAGTACTGTTAAAAGGGCAGAGCATCGTCTGTTGACCTTTACATTGGATTTTCTACACCCACATGCCATCCACATCACAACAAGCACACTCCTTACAGAGGAGTCCATCACCACCAATCGAATATTCTTTAACAGAAAGCATCACATGCAGTCTGATGAAACTGGTCAAGGTAATTTATTTTGTATTGTACATATGCCAGTAGCTAATCATGATTCACTGTGCGACTGCATGTTAACACCTTGTCATAGCCGTATATTCCTACCTTATTTCCACACTTCTACTCCGCACTTTCCGCACTCTCCGCACTTTCTGACTTGTATAGATCTCGTCCTTTCACTTTCTTCTTCCGCTCTTCTAACTGAAAGTCCCCGAGCTTATGTCACCTTATTCATCCGGTTCATTATCCGTTCTCCATTATGCTTTCTCCATCATACCCCGGGTATACTTACTCTCAGCATTCATCCCAATCCTTAGTTCATACTTGGTACATATTATATTCACTTATTACTCCATCTTCCACCACCATCTTATTATCATTATCAACTAGTGTACTAGTATCCCATTCGTTCACCAGTCATTGGTGAAGTCATATAGTATTTAAGTAGTACATCTTGTACTATTACTACTCAGTTTGAATATCGACTAAGTTACTATCCTTCTTACTTGTCTTTGAGTCCTACTCAACCCTGGCTTGAATTTTTGCCTTCACAGCAACGACTTTGCACTCCGCACTCTTGTCCCTCTCTTCCTCCGCACTCCTGTCTCTCTCTTCCACACTCCGAAATACCTGGACCACAAGAATGACAAGGGGCACAGCATATAAGCTGAAGCCAACAGTCCTTCTGTCCCGCACTTCCCTACCTTATACTTCCGACCTTACATAGAAATATGGGTCTTGACACACCTGCAGGTTGCTAGGCATCTTGAGCTTCAAAGGAACGAGGCTCAAGTAGAGATCCAAGCATTACAGCGTAAGCTTGCAGATGTATCCAACTGTGAAGAGGACAGCGACTCGGAAGCTCCCTTGTGAAAGCATCGTAAAGCTGCTGATAGTGAGAATGAGGATGGTATTTCAGCAAATTTGGAAGACCAGGCTATGGATGCAGGTCGAAAATTTGTTATTCTTTACTGTCCATGGCTTCAGATAGGAACAGGAACTTTCTGAGTCCACTATGACCCCCAAGCAAATGAAGCTGAGCAGTTTGAAAACCTTGACAACAAGGTTCAAGGACAAATTTGCGAAATCTGGTTGGTATTGGGGGATTTGGCAGAAGGAATGTCGTCCAAGGAATGGATTGGAAAGAGTGTAAGTAACCCTTCACATAAATCATATCACTCTATTTAATGGCTGTTAGTTTGTCAAAGGAATGAAGGTGCAATGTTCCAACACTTCCACTCGTCTCCATCATCAATGCGTGGCTCTCTTTAATGTAGCAGCATCTGAGTTACTTCTACCAGATACTAGATGAGAGCAACTCAGAGAATGGATTGGATGGGTATATGATGGTCATGGATCCGGATCATACTCAAGTGTTGATGTTGAGATATTGCATAAGGATTACAAGGGATCCTTTGACTATGACATGATCTTTTTAAATCCTATTCTCATGAGAGTGAGTTATTGAAAGTGAATATTCAATTTATACTGACGTACCAGTAACGAATAAGGTCTTCATTGCCATTATTCAAGGTCCGACTGCAGCCATTGAGTTGATGAATGGGGTTGTCTCATATCCGAAGATGGATACCATGGCTCGCAAGCATGAAATCCAATATACTACACCAGGAGCCATAGCTACCTCTGCGATACTGGTATGTGCCATGTTACTTGTAGAGAAATGTACAATCACTTACTAACATTTTGTAAGGCTTGGTGGACCCTTTCTGCTGATCAGTGCTGATACGACTAACTTGGGTTTACGTTATATTATTAGCAGTAGCACCACTAACGAGAAATATATTCTCTAAGTTAGTTATATTTAGTACGAAGGGTGTATGGATTTCCAATATGAAATAGAACAAGATAATGATCCTGGGTTATTTCTAAAGCTTGGTTTCGGAGACTTCAAGAGCAGTTTCAGTTAAAAACTCGAAGTTCTAATATTCAATTCAACAAACTAATACTCGGTACTTCAGATACTAGTCAAAAACTTCGAATACTAATTCCAGAACGTTACTCTACTCTGAGAACGGAAGACAGCTCATGCAGTACTTGCCTTCCCTACAGCTAACCTGAACTACCTATATACTATAACGACGCCTAGGCATATTGTGTAATGTAGTCTAATTCCAGTCTTTAGGTAATGTGCTTCCAAGAATATTTACTAAGCTAGGACTGACTCTGCACATGAGAAATAGTGTGGATGCGCCTTGTTTCAAAGGCGCTCCAAATGCTGCGGCATTGGTATTTTTTAATACATGTGCTAGAACATGCGCTTGCATTGGTATGCACTCGGTTACAAAGGATTTCGGAGTTAACAGCTTGTTCTGATGTGCGCATCAATTGTGCGTGATGGCATTAGTACCGTTCTTGGCTGTTTCATGCGCCCTTGTCCATGTGGTTTCACACATGTAAGCCGTACAACCACCCGGTTTCTCATATGGGGGGTACAGGCCGTGTTCTGTTAATGCTACGGATTTGAGTGATACCGGCATAGGTACTTTGATTTAGGATTTATTTCGGAGTTTCATACCGTGGCACGTGATGCATTGGACTTCGTGTTAGAACACCATTCAAGGTGTATGAGAGTGATACAGCGGCTTCATTATAGAATAATAATAAAATAAGTAGCTTCATGGCTACCGTGAAAAGAGTAATATATTAAAATAAATGCAAGGGACCAAAGCCATATGATATATTTTTCAATACCCTTGGTTTGTATCAGTGCGACACTTTGGCTGGTGGCACGGGCCTCAACCCCAGCCCTTGTACTCGTCCCTTAGTAAGGTATCTTGTAAAAGATACTATAGTTGGCAATTCGGGACTCATTCCAACTCTTGTACTCATGGGGCGGCCCTTGCACAGGCTTAATATGAATATTTGAATAAATGCAATAATAATCGAAAAATAGGTTTATTTTAAAAGCCGGCGTATCAGTGCCTTCAAAGCACAGGAGTAACAACTGGTATCAATTATGCAAAAGACCTGGATGAATACCTCGAGATCTTGACAAAGCATAAGTGTCAGCTAATTTGATCATTGAGTAGCAGGGATATATGATTGTGGCAATCACAGAAGCCAGGTGCTTATATGATTGTCTTTTTGTATGCATATTTGGAATTCTACTTACTTCAGGTGATCATAAACAATCATTAATTTGTTTTAATTGAATATTACTATTGTATGTATGTATTAGATGATCATAAACAATCAATGACTGGTTCTAATTGATTATTACTATTGTATGTATATAATGGATGATCATAAACAATCAATGACTGGTTCTAATTGATTATTACTATTGTATGTATATAATGGATGATCATAAACAATCATTGATTTGTTTTAATTGAATACTACTATTGTATGTATCTTTTAGGTGATCATAAACAATCATTGATTTGTTTTAATTGAATATTACTATTGTATGTGTCTTTTAGGTGATCATAAACAATCATTCATCCATTCTAATTGAATATTACTATTGTATGTATATATTGAATGATCATAAACAATCATTGATTTGTTTTAATTGAATATTACTAATGTATGTATCCTTTAGGTGATCATAAGCAATCATTGGTTGATACTAATTGGATATTACTATTGTACTAATGTGCTGCTGATTTCCCTCATGTCACGTTTGTCACGCTCTTCGCGCGCGTCACATATTTCCCGCGCTTTCTATGTTTCCCACGCATCACGTTGTCACATTCTTCATGTGTGTCACACATTTCATGCCGCGTCACAAACTTCCCGCGCTTCCCATCATTCCCGCGCTCTAGATAATTTCCGCGCTTTGCACATACTCCCACGCTTCACGCATATTCCCACCCATCATACTCGTCACATTCTTCGCGCGCGTCACACACATTCCCACGCTTCGCATTTGTCACATTCTTCCCTCGCGTCACGTCTGTCACACACATTCCCACGCTTCGCATTTGTCACATTCTTCCTGTGCGTCACATTTGTCACATACATTCCCGCGCTTCATATTTGTCACATATATTCGCACGCGTCACGCGCACTCATTTATGTATTGTTGTTGATTACTAGGAAATTATATTAGTATAGTATGGAGGCACTCAAAAGTGATCATTGGCACTCATTTATGTATTATTGTTGATTACTAGGGGATAGTATTAGTATAGAATGAGGGCACTCAAAAGTGATCATTTAATGAATATTAGGAGGTGATCATTGGCACTCATTTATGTATTGTTATTACTGATTACTAGTTGATCTGCGCTTCACATATTTCCCACGCTTCGCATTTGTCACGCACTTCCCACTTGTCACGTTGGTCACACATATTCCCGCGCCTCATGTTTTTCCCACGCATCGAATTTGTCACGTACTTCCCGCGTGTCACGTTCGTCACACATATTCCCGCGCTTCATATATGTCACGTACTTCACACGCGTCACGTTCGTCACACATATTCCCGCGCTACGCATTTGTCACGTACTTCCCGCGTGTCACGTTCGTCACATATATTCCCGCGCTTCACATTTGTCACAATTTTCAGTATGTTGCACTCTCCCACAGTTATCACTGGACTCTCACTGGACTCTCACCAGACTATCAAGAGTTCAGTGAGAGTCTCACTAGAGTCTCACTAGACTATCAAGACTCTCACTGAACTCTCACTAGACTATCGAGAATCCAGTGAGAGTCTCACTACACTATCAGTAGGGCACCTGAACTCTACTTGAACTCCACTGAACTCAGGTGCCTAAGCTGTACCTAGACTCTATTATCACAGTTGTAACATGTTTCCCACAGTCATCACACTTGTCACACATGTGTGAAAGTGTGACATGTTGGAAAATGTTGGATAAAGTGTGACATATTGGAAAATATTGGAAGAAGTGTGACATGTGTGACATGTTGGAAAAAATGTAGTTACATTTGTCACAACATAACAGTACACTGAAAGTGTGACAAGTGTGATGGCTATGATATGTCATACATGTCATGCTTTTCCAACATGTCACACTTTTCCCATGCTGTCACAATTTTTCCAACATTTTCTGACATGTCACACTTTCACACTTCCTACAGTCATCAAACTTGTCACACATGTGTGATAGCGTGACATGTGTGACAAGCGTGGGAAAAATTGTGACATGTTTGGAGAAGTGTGGCAAGTGTGATGGTTATGATATGTGATACTTTTCCAAACATGTCACACTTTTCCCACGCGTGTCACATACGTCACACTTTTTCCCACGCCTGCCACACGTCACACTTCCTCCCCAACATTTTCCAATATGTCACACTTTTTCCCACGCTTGTCACACATGTCACGCTTTTCCAACATTTTCCAACATGTCACACTTTCATACATATGTGACAATAGAGTCTAGATACAGCTTAGGCACCACACCTCTTCTAACATTTTTCAACATGTTGAAAAATGTTGAAAAAGTGTGACATGTGACATATTGGACAATATTGGAAAAAGTGTGACAAGTGTGATGTCTATGATATGTCACACATATCACACATGTTGCACTTTTACCAAAATGTCACGCTTTTCCAAGATGTCACACTTTCACACATGTGTGACAAGTGTAATGACTGTGGGAAACATGTTATCACTGACATGTTGGAAAATGTTGAAAAAGTGTGACATATTGGGAAAAGTGTGATATGTGTGATAGCTATGATATGTCACACATATCACACATGTTGCACCTTTTCCAATATTTTCCAAGATGTCACACAGGTCATGTGACTGCTTAGGTGCAGAGAGATCTTATGAAATGTTGTGTGGGAATTTGTAACAACAGAGTTAAATGTCAGAGATTGTACTGAGAGTCCAGTGGCTTATTCTCACTAGATTCTCATTGGACTCTCTGAGATTCATCTCATTATACTATCACTAGACTCTCAGAGATTCTCACCCAATGAGAATTAGGTGAGATTTTACTGAGATGAAAATCATGCATTTTCTCACTGTAGTCTCAGTAAACTCTCACTGAACTCTCACTACTCTCTCATTCTATCACTATATTCTCACTGGATTCTCACTGGAGTATCAGAGAATCTCATGAGAATCTCACTGGATTCTCCTGAGAATGTGGGTCAGTGTCATGTCCTCACAATTTTCACGTGCGTCACGTTTGTCACAAGTCTTCCACACTACGCATATATCACACATGTCACGCTTTAGCGCGTTTGTCATGCTTTGCATGCGCGTCACGCGTCACGTTTGTCACGTTCTTTATGAGCGTTACGCTTTTATGCATGTCACACATCTCACACTATTTGTCACGCATTTTACACTCGTCACACGTGTCACGTATTTGAGGCGCGTGACGCCGTGACGATCTGCATGCATGTCACACTTTTATCAGATTTTTCTGTCTCTACCACTATTCAAGTTGTCATGAAAGTGGAGTAAGTATGTAATAGTATAGAGTGAATTATATATGCAGAGGAAACAATATGTACTTGTAGAATTGAAGATTGTAACATGGAAAATAACAATTAGAAAGTTATGGAAGTGTGGTAATGATAAGAAACTAGAATGAAAAATGTAGAGTGTATATGTAGTAGAAGTCTTACCCCCACTGACAGAGCATGAGAAATTTGGAAATGGGATGATATGATATTTAATAATCAGGACTAGAGATGTAATGAAATGACAAAGTAAAAACTATAATGGTTAGTCTGAATATGAGAGATAATGAGGTGATTATAATAGAAATGAATATTTGAACATATTTAACAATGTCATGTCTCATTCTATTCCACTAGGGACAAGAACTGCAGAGGAGATAGTCTAGATAGCAGAGTAACCAGTACACATTAGTAAGGTGCATGGAAGTAGTGAACAGGTACAGAAGTAGTGGAACATTGGCTTCAACATGTGTGTTGTGCCCCTTGGACTTCCAGTTCACCCAGAGTTGACTTCAATGGTTTGGGAATTGTCATGGATATGATAAACAACTGAACAGAAAAGGACATATACTGAAAGAACTACATATGGATAACAAATCTGAAAAGCGCAGATCAACTAGTAATCAGTAATAACAATACATAAATGAGTGCCAATGATCACCTCCTAATATTCATTAAATGATCACTTTTGAGTGCCCTCATTCTATACTAATACTATCCCCTAGTAATCAACAATAATACATAAATGGGTGCCAATGATCACCTCCTAATGCTCTCAAAATGATCACTTTTGAGTGCCTCCATACTATACTAATATAATTTCCTAGTAATCAACAACAATACATAAATGAGTGCCAATGATCACCTTATAATATTCTTCAAACGATCACTTTTGAGTGTCCTCATACTATACTAATATAATTCCCTAGTAGTCAATACCAATACATAAATGAGTGCCAATGATCACCTTCTAATATTCTTAAAATGATCACTTTTGAGTGCCCCCATACTATACTAATATAATCCCCTAGTAGTCAATACCAATACATAAATGAGTGCCAATGATCACCTTCTAATATTCTTCAAATGATCACTTTTGAGTGCCTCTATACTATACTAATATAATTTCCTAGTAATCAACAACAATACATAAATGAGTGCCAATGATCACCTTATAATATTCTTCAAACGATCACTTTTGAGTGTCCTCATACTATACTAATATAATTCCCTAGTAGTCAATACCAATACATAAATGAGTGCCAATGATCACCTTCTAATATTCTTAAAATGATCACTTTTGAGTGCCCCCATACTATACTAATATAATCCCCTAGTAGTCAATACCAATACATAAATGAGTGCCAATGATCACCTTCTAATATTCTTCAAATGATCACTTTTGAGTGCCTCTATACTATACTAATATAATTCCCTAGTAATCAACAACAATACATAAATGAGTTCCAATAATCACCTTCTAATATTCTTCAAATGATCACTTTTGAGTGCCTCTATACTATACTAATATAATCCCCTAGTAGTCAATACCAATACATAAATGAGTGCCAATGATCACCACTCCATTACATTTACTGAATATGCCTTATAAAAATGGCACTCATTTATTTGGTGGAGATTTAGGATTGCAGCACTCATTTTTCCTGAGCGATTTGTGATCAAATTGGCTGACACCACTCATAGAGAGGCTGTGATCAACATGAAGCTTGCAAAGTCAGAACAAAAACAGAAACTTACCACCTAGAACCTTAGAACCTGAACATAAACAGAGATAACAATTCCATGCTGAGATTCCACAGTTCCAGTACCATTTCATTTGGTTTTACAGAGCTAGTCGCGGTCCTAAGACCGCTATACCACATTGGAATATATGTCACATTGGCTCCGACGCATAACAACTGTAGATGGTGAAGATCCTTGAGTGCCTTGGAGACTGTAAGAGAAAGGAGAAGAAAACTGGTCCAGGTAGAAGGGAGCGTTGGATCTATTGTATCACACTGCCAGTAAACTCCCAGGCAGCGCAAGAGAAGGAAGTTGGTAGGGGTGGATTCATTGGATCACACTGCCAGTAAAATCCCAGGCAGCGCAATTCCATGATCATAAGAGAAAGGAACAATGGAAAATAATTCAGATTAGTGAAGTGCATATGTCACGTGTGCAATTATTTGTTGCACAATGCAACGTCTTGTAAATATAACAATGCAACAACACAATCACGTTCTTGATCAATCCCTTCTTTCACTACAACACTCAACGTTGCCTGGGAGTTTACTGGCAGTGTACAGTTGCATTTCTTAACATTCATTACTTCTCTCTCAAACACTCTTTCTTCACCACGATACTCACGTTGCCTGGGAGTTTACTGGCAGTGTACAGCCTCGTTCCGACTACTAGCATCGCGCTGCCTGGGATTTTACTGGTGGTGTCCATTTCTTCAAATCCTTCCTTCAACCATGATACTGAGTGGTGTCAGCCAATTTTTTCATATAAACTCAAGGCTATATGAGCATGCGTTCTTATAAGCACTGGGTTCAATGATCACCTCTAAATTATATAGTATTCTATACTATTAGTGATTGAAATAGTGATCATAAATGATCATTTAGGGATATAGGTGGCATATTGGGGTACTTACTAGTACTAATAGGTTTCTATGGACTATTACTTGTTCTAATGGATTTATAAATGATCATAAGTGATCATTGAGTGATGCAGGTGGTGTAATGGGTTATTAGTGGTACTAATGGATTTGTAAGTGATCATATGTGATCATTGAGTGATGGGAGTGGTGTATTGGACTAGTACTGGTACTAATGGGTTTGTTAGTGATCATAAGTGATCATTAGTTGATATAGGTGGGATATTGAGCTAGTACTAGTACTAATGGATTTGTAAGTGATCATAAGTGATCAATTAGTAATATAGGTGGCATACTAGGTTATTATTGGTATTAATGGATCTTAAATGATCATAAGTGCTCATTAAGTGATACAAAGGCATATTAGACCACTATATTAGCACTAATGGATTCGTAAATGATCACACGTATCACATATGTGACACATGTGACACACGTTACATATGTCACATTTTGCGCGCTGTCACAGTTTGTCACAGTTTGTCACATATGTCACATATGTCACGCATGTCACATTTCGCATGCATATCACATATTGTCACATATGTCACACACTATTACAGTCGTCACACACTGTCACACACTGTCACATACTGTCACATATGTCACAGTTTGTCGCACATATCACAATCATCACATAGTGTCACAGTTGTCATGTACATCACATTTTACATGTATGTCACACATGTCACTATTTGTTGTATTTGTCACATATTTCATATTTGTCAGTGTTGCAATGTCACATATGTCATGTATGTTATATTTTGCATGTTTGTTATACATGTTACACATGTTACTTTTTCACATTTGCTTGTATAACCCTCCTGTTATGTATATCACATATATCACATTCTTCATATATCACACATGTCACACTTCACTAACATGTAACATCTGTTGTTATATTTTCAGTCTTGTTAGATATTCTGAGTTGCACAGCCTCTGGTTCAGACCTTGGTAGGACTTTGGTTGGACTTTGGTAGAAACCTTTAGTATGTCTGTGTTTATGTTTGAGTCTTTGCTCCATTATCACACTCTATTCTCTCAACCACCTCTTTCCACTCTTGTTACTTCTGACAATTCTTCACATCTGTTATACTTTTACACATGTTCCATATCTCTCATTTGTAATACTGTACCATTTAAATCAGTTTGGGATGGTCAAAAATTTGACATGATATAGCACTTTCATGACATGTGACATGATTTAGCATCCCAATGTAGGTATATAAAGTGTATTAGCTGAGAATAATAACAGGAATAAAGGTGTTTAAAAGTCATAATAGAAGTAATAATGACATGCAAACAGAATGAAGAATATAGTAGTAACATAATGACATTTGATTGAGTATAGAAAGTGTGACAAAGAGATAGATGATGTGACAACAGAAGGAATAATTGAATGGAAGATATAAATAAAACAATATATCAGACTAGATTACTGAGCATGTGATGAATAGACAGAATGAAATATGACATGTGGCAAGATGATAAAATTGTCAAGACTGTTTCAAAAGTCAAACTCATAGAACATATAATGACTGATGAAGGTTAGACAAAATTAAGGGCTAAGTGCAGTTATAACTGTCTAATTAAAACAGCACTGTGACTGTCAGAAAGTGGTACCAATGAAATGTGATTTCTGGCTAGTGTTATGAATGTCAAGTTCAACCAAGCACAAGTATACAGTAGGTGAAAATATGAAAAATATGATTCTCTTAAAGTAGTTTAGTGCTTTTCATGTGATCTTTGAGTGTAATGAGAACAGTAGTGGGAGTGGGAAGTGAAGACAGGAGCATGAACTTGATGATAGTAGAGACATCAAGGTATTAAGAATGGTGGGACAGTGAATGAGAATCAGGGGATGGATAAAATGAAGAGTTCATGTGATTGTGGGAGTGTGCACATAAAAGTCAAAAGTGCAATCTATTGTTTTGAGCTAGAAAGTACCATGACAAGAAAGGCAACATGCAAATGAAGTGTAATATGTGTGATATATGAATAAAGTGTAACTGATGCAGGAATGTGAAAGGTGTGACATGCATTACATATGAGCAAAATTTGACAGATTTGGAAATGTGATATATGTGATATACATAACAGGAGGGTCACACAAGCTAATGTGACAAATGTGACAGATATGATAGCTATATCAAATATGAAAAAGGTAACATGTGTGATATGTATAACATATATACAAAATGTGACAAATGTGAATATGTGACAAATGTGACTAATATAAAATATGTGACAGATACAACAAATACTGACATGTGTGACATACATGTAAAATGTGATGTATGTGACGACTGTGATATGTGCGACAAACTGTGACATACACGCGTGACATATGTGACAATATGTGACAATATGTAATATGCATGTGAAATGTGTGAAATACATGACAAATGTGACAAATGTGACAATATGTAATATGCATGCGAAATGTGACATGCGTGACATATGTGACATATGTGACATATGTGACAAACTGTGACAAACTGTGACAACGTGCAAAATGTGACATATGTAACGTGTGTCACATGTGTCACATATGTGATACGTGTGATCATTTACGAATCCATTAGTGCTAATATAGTGGTCTAATATGCCTTTGTATCACTTAATGAGCACTTATGATCATTTAAGATCCATTAATACCAATAATAACCTAGTATGCCACCTATATTACTAATTGATCACTTATGATCACTTACAAATCCATTAGTACCACCAATACCCCAATATGCCACTTGTATCACCTAATGATCACTTATGATCACTTACAAATCCATTAGTACTAGTACTAGCTCAATATCCCACCTATATCAACTAATGATCACTTATGATCACTAACAAACCCATTAGTACCAGTACTAGTCCAATACACCACTCCCATCACTCAATGATCACATATGATCACTTACAAATCCATTAGTACCACTAATAACCCATTACACCACCTGCATCACTCAATGATCACTTATGATCATTTATAAATCCATTAGAACAAGTAATAGTCCATAGAAACCTATTAGTACTAGTAAGTACCCCAATATGCCACCTATATCCCTAAATGATCATTTATGATCACTATTTCAATCACTAATAGTATAGAATACTATATAATTTAGAGGTGATCATTGAACCCAGTGCTTATAAGAATGCATGATCATATAGCCTTGAGTTTATATGGAAAAAATTGGCTGACACTTATGTGATACTTACATTGCCTGGGATTTTATTGGCAGTGTACAGTGACTGTGTTCACTCGTTGTTCAATTACTCGCATCGCGTTGGTTTTACTGGCAGTCCTCATACATCCAATCTGTCCTCGTCCTAACCCCAATGAATCATCTAATGCTGTCAAATAACAAGTAAGTTCATCACTAATATATTATACATTTGGGAAATAAGCTGAAGGTTATCCTACAGTCTCGATCGCTCTGATGGCAAAGTTACCATGATGGACGGCACTTTGTATTACTCTCCAAACAGCCGTTGTTCTTTCCATGGGGTCTATTACTTAGACCCTGGTGACATTGCCAACCACTTCTTCGTCAATGATATACTGGGTACTTGGTCGAAATGCCCGGTTTCATGGAATGAAAGCCTAGGATGGTTAGGCCTTCTACCTTTTCAGGTTTTATATGAAGGTCCACTATTTGGACGTCTGCACTCATTCCATATCAATCATGGAGTGATCATGAACGGCATTGGCTATCATCTGTACCGTGAAGATGCCACTTTATGGCTTCAGCTACACTACAACTTGCGTGATTTGGTTTGGGCTCTGCAGAGGTCGTATGGATTCAACTTCGATCCACCCATGGCCCCAGAAAACGGTACATTCGATGAAGTCTTTACCACCATCGAGACAGCATTTAACAACATAAAATGCTGGAGAATGTGGTTCTCTTCATGGATTGCATTGATATCATTTCTGGTGGTGGCTGCAGAGACTATTGATGGGGATGAACAGAAATGGTGTCAGGTTGCTGAGTTGTATGATCGTGGTGGAGGTCTAGATCCTTTTGCCATTGGGTAGATTAACTGTCTATGGATGAGCCCGGCCTGTGACATCTTTTTAAGAGGCAGAATAGGCGTCTACCTGGATCATAGGGTCCCACATCCATCCATAGCATGGTTCTGTTGACACAATATCCCTGTTTGGTACAGGTGGGACCCTAGCAATGCTGTTGACAAGTACCCTGCACCGTATCCACACCAGCTACAAGAAGTCCAAACCTTCAGGCTGGTTGAACCAACACTTCATGAGCCGCAAGGATCCTACAAAACTACGAATGCACCACGCGAATATCAATTATGTCAGCTACAGGAGACTTTTGCCTCTCAGCCTCCCAAGCAGGATACACACCAGCTTTCTCCTCAGGAATTCTTAAAGAGACAGCGTGAGAGTGATATTCAGAAGATGGCAGAAGCTCAGAATAGCGACCCTGCAAAATACCAGAAATATATGCAAAGGCAGAAGAAGCCTAGCACAGTGGCAGCAAGGGTTTTTGTGTAGGAGCAAGATGTCAAGGACTATGACAGGTGGACACGTACCGAAGTTTCTCGTCACTGGCGCGAGACAACACTGGGTGATTATGGGGGTGCTACATATTTCAGTCCCATTGCTTACGAATGGGATTGCTGTGAAGAATTTGGCATGATGCCTGGCACTGACGACCCGATGCCCGACAACTCGATGCCCAATGATGATGGGGAAGCTGGAGAACCTTTGGCAACATGTTCATTAACACCACCGCCTTTCTCAATGCAGGACTCAGACACACTGGAGATTGATTTGCCATCTGTGAGACAGTTTGCGACAGCTCTTGAAGGATCCTCTTCAGAATTTGTGTCTTTGACTGTGGAGGGAGTGTTGGAGGAGGGAGAAGTAGAGGAAGGAGAGCTACAGGAGGAACCGGTGCAGGAGGGAAAGATGCAGAGCATCAATCAGGAGGTGCTTGAGATATTGTCCATGAATTATGGGTTTACGCACCCTATTCCACTGCCAACAAAGGCTGTGTTTCCAGAAGTTCTGCGACATACAGATAATGATGTTCTAAACTTCTTGCACGTTCTGGGACTGTGGGATGAAGGTCATTTTAAAAGAAGTCCCATCACAGCAATCTGCATGAAATACATAAAGAGTCTCAGTGTTGGTGAGGTGGATAGAGACACCTGTGATCTATCGCCTTATAACCATGCGTATTTGGGTCAAGCACATTGAATACAATACATTCGATGTCTCAAGTATCAAAAACATACCCATAAAGGAAATGGGTCTATGTTCATGAAAGATGATACTGTGCAAGAGAAAAGTCTGTATATGTTTGATTTCAAAGATCATGCTACAGTACCCTGGAAAATCGTGGTGACTTCAGCATGGGATGCATTGTTCATTTGTTGTATGGACGAGCGAATGAGTAATTATGAAATTGCTCATTATTTAGTATTGGCAGGTGTTCCCTTCTGCACTCTTCTGCCCCTTGTCAGTGGAAATGTGGTCTCAGAATGCAATACACCCATGCGGGTTCCTATTGTTTTTAATGGACATGTATTTACACAGGCAGATTATAATGCCTATGCACGCCAACGTGATTATATTCTCCAAAGACCCAGAGGGCTTGCTGCGCTGCTGTATGGAGGTCACATATGGCGTCTTGCGGTAATAACCTTACCTGTGGAGAAAGCTCTTACCAGCCCAACAGGAATTCATCAAAATGAAGATGCAATGTTTCATGCAGAGGACTGCTACACCAGTGAAGAATATTTCGATGATGATTTAACAAACGATGAGATCGCACTCGTGATAGGAACTTATTATTCCTATTCTGGTGAGAGAAATATTGTATCTAATTTAATATACTTATATACTTATGTTGCTCTGATAGATTCTAATACTCTGGATACGCATTTATCGTGGTTTCCAACTCCATTCCATTATGATTCAAGTTCTGAAGATTATGGGTGCTGGACCCCATACCGTGAGTTTGAATACCAGAACACTAATCGCAGCATGACTATCCCAAAAACATTGGGGGTTTGGAGAGGACAGCTGAGAGGGATATCTGTGATGCGCAAACTGCACCAGAAACTCGAAAGCCAAGCTTTGGTGTTTCTTCAAAATATGCGCTCGGATCTCTGGCAGGCTCAGCCTAATATGTAGAGTAAAGGTTTCTTCAAAGTGTGCATTCAGATCTCTGGCAGACTCAGCTTCATATGTAGAGTAATTTCTTAATATTTTTGAACTATAACACCGTGGGAGGTGGCTTATATACTTACCTTCTTGCACATCACCACTGCCACCTCACGGCGTAGCCGTCTCGCACCCCGTCGCATCGTCATTTGGCAATCTCTAGATTACAGCTATATATGAAGGTGGCATTGTATACGACAACATGAACCCGAGATTTATTACCAAAAAATGTGTGTATGCTCAGTCGTGCTCCCGGCACCAACAACATTGGCATCACACCATCACCAATGCCATACGTTCTCAAGTGTGGTGTGTGTGTGTATGCTCAGTCATTCCCGCGGCACCGTCGACGCTCATCGTCACGGCATCAAACAGGCCAGGCAGGCCAGTCATCGCACCTCAATGTCATCCACGTTCTCGGTGGTGGTAAGTGCCAACCTAATCTATTTTTCTTCGATTTTTTTTACTCATTATTGGTCATTTGACATGTAGATTCATGTACTACGTGTTCAATTCAGTTGCTGGTCGCATGAACGAAGATGAGAGGGAGTACGCTTATCATATCACCAGACGCGCTGTAGAACACCATGAATCACGGATCGACAATGGCATCGAACACTGGGTTGTTGTGTAAGTCTACATACATTATAGCTCTTGCACATTTCAACTGACAGTAGACATGTTCTTCAGATGTGCGTATCACAACAGCAACAGCGACAATCGATGTCACTACACCATTCATGGCTTCCTAGCAAATGGTCGTGCGTGTGCTACATTGCACATATACTCGGAATGGTGCTCTCGACTATACTTGAACAGGGGTTGTACTTGGGGGAAGCGCCGTGGCAGGTGAATGAAATTCTCTACGGAATGTATACCACTTTGACGAATTATTGCTAATTTTCTTGTACCTAATCTTATACTGTACATATAGATGTAATCTTTGTCTTTGGTCATTGATATGATTTCTTGCGATGCACACTGCTAAAAATAGTTCCAAGAGAATAAATGGTAAGTAATCTTGAGATATAAGCCAGACAAATTACTGAAATATTCTTCATAAGGTCATGATTTATCCGAAAGCAATATACTGAAGATATTTTTTGGTTGAGTAATACCCCCTGAAGGCCCTTCCTGCGGGTCAGATGGCAGTGCCTACAGTGATTACTAGCGCGTATGTGTTGGTCCCCTGACTAGCGCGCCACACAGATCATATTGACGTGTAACTTATTGTGTGTAACGGTACATAAAAGTATTAGTACTGAGTGTTACATTGAAGTACTAACTAGAAAGTACTAGCTCCTTGCCCACCCCACCAACCCACTATGTTGGATCCCACTGAAGATCTAGGTACTCGTTCCTGATTTAAGACTTCTACTGTGATGGCATTCGCGTCATCTATCCACTGTTCCCAGTCTTCATTGTTGGGTAGATCTTCTGGCACTTGTGGGCATCGTGACAATCCGTCCGCTGCTGCGTGATCTTTGCCAGGTATGTGAACGAGTTTAAAGGGGGAGAATAATAAAATTCCAGCCATCAAAAGTATTGATACTGAGCGTTACATTGAAGTACTAACTAGAAAGTACTAACTCCTTGCTCACTCCACCAACCTACTACGTTGGATCCCAAGTCCCTTTTGATTGATATCATGTTTTGGAGTGGTGCGTATCTGGCACTTGTTCATTTGAATCACCATTTCCTTTCTGCCCAACGCCACCATACTCTCGAGTGCCAAATTTTGCAATGTCAGTAATAACTTTTACTCATTTGGACTTGATTTAACATATGTGTAGGAATGGCAGTACCATTTAAAATACTTACTGGCTAAGTTAGTTTTACATGGTACCATGACCAAGTGACCAATAACATTTCTCCTGTCCAGCTTAGATTTTATTTTAATTAAATCTGCTCCAAGTTTTCGACTCATCGGAGCAATTCTCCAATTAAGAGCCGACTCCATAGCATTTCAGCAGGTATATAAAGGCCGACAATGGTGCCATTAGTTCAGCAATGCATCACCCCAAGAAACCTCCCATCAATCGATATACTGAACTATCACCTGTAGTCCCCTGCCCCCAGACCCAGGTGCAACTGAAAAGATATTCATTCTTTCCAGAACCTCGCATCCATGAAGACACCCCAGGTAATTGTGTTGCAGCTCGATATACTTTCCTGTGCTAATTATATCTTGTTTTTAGAGACACAGGATTACTCTGAAACGACTTCTTGAGAGTCTTCCAGTTACACTGGGCTTGGACAAAGTAATGTCGTCAATACTGTTGAGTCATCCAGCTCATCTGGGCAACAGTCCAAGGTGAATTCAGGCAGAAAGCTTTTGGGGATCTTGCTAATGTTCTATTGTTTCTAGAATTTAAATCACATTCAGCCCAACCTCAGATCTTCAACTATGAACAAGCGAAAGCGTGATGTTGTTGATCTCATAGCGAACGAACAGCCATCGAAAATGAAATGTTGCCATAAACTTATGGTGAAGGATAAGGATCTGATGACAGAGAAGATTGATAATATTGAGCACACTGTTATCACCATGTTGGAGGAACTGCAGCATGAGGTTCAGGAGCTGTAGCTCAGTAGTATTATTGTATACTGGCTTCTTTCAATGAATTTCTCACTTGCATTTCGTTGTGACCAATAATAATGTCTATAACTATTACATTGTATGACTAGTAATATAAATATCATAGAACTGATTACACTTGTTGGTCTGGTCAAATCTATCAGCATTGTCAGGCTGATTATGCTTTTCAATTGATTTATAACTGTCTTAATGGTTATCAGGTATTACACTACTTCTATTGCTTCGCGAGGTGATCAGACTTATACTTCATAAAATATTTTTTGGGTGATTTCTGAACCCATATAATTATTTTCATAGCTATCTTGCTTTTACACTGCTGGTAATGCTTTGCACGATGATCAGACTTATATTCAACTGATACTTTGTATAGTATTTTTTGGGTGATTTCTAAACCCATATAATTATCTTCATAGCTATCTTGCTTTTACACTGCTGGTAATGCTTCGCATGATGATCAGACTTATATTCAACTGATACTTCATATAGTATTTTTTGGGTGATTTCTAAACCCATATCATTATTTTCATAGCTATCTTACTTTTACACTGCTGGTAATGCTTCGTGTGATTATCAGACTTATATTCAACTGATACTTCGCATAGTATTTTTTGGCTGATTTCTAAAACCATGTAACCCCCCCAAGCAGCTGATGGACTGATATGGCCTGATATGACCTTATCTGAACAGATATGCCAATTTCAATTTTTCCGACACATAGGAATGAGATGCAGCTTGGCCACAATGACACCTATAATCCGTTCTTTGAAAGCTGTATACTACTAATACCAATTGAAAGATTCCATGCATGTTTATTCGAATGAACGAAAGTCATATATGAAAATAACTTACAAATGTCTCAGTGTACATGAAGTAAATGTAAAGCAGAGAACTCTTGACACATGGGTGGTACACTCCCACTCACCCATTATTGATGTGATAAGTTATATATGTAAGCTAAAAATATAACTTACGAAAGGATGCTATTGCAAATGATGATATAGCGATTTGAACGTAGTTTGCACCCGAATTCGAAGTGCGATGCTTCAACCTTGTTCAATGCATTTGTGCTATACTGCTATTCCTATTCGCCTTATATTACCATATATTAGGTATGTGCATAAGAGCAAATGAGAGAATTGAATTTAAGTCAATACCACTCATGAGTGCAGTTGTTGTCCACAAAAGTACTGTAGTGACAATAGTGGGAGTCGAACTTGTACACTTTGTAATGTTGCCTCACGTGATATGTATGTTGATATGCACACGAACCGGGAACGGCACTTCCGATACTGACTGTCATTCGTCTCCCACACCTGGAACATCACATGATATTCCAAATCGAGAAATATATTCCCGCACCCATGTATACTTGAACATAAACTGATTGTACTTTGTATTTTATACAATGCTATAGTGTACTGGAATACAACCCATAATATTACCCTAGTGGTGCTTGAGGTTGCGTGTTCAATTCTCGATGTATGAGTTTTTAATTTTGCACCTCAGATGCTGCCGTGCCGGTGTGCCAGTGTAAGGCACTGTAAGCTGGAGACTTGGGCTAAGTGTACTATCGTCGATCAGCACTTAGTGTTCATCAGGAGTTAGTGTTGGGCATTTTTGACCGCCTTCCCGACCTTTATTTCTCTCAAAATTTCACATATAACTATTCCTTACTTCAATAAACACGAATACCACTTTTTTTGTCAGTATGAGCTCATTTACTGTGTTTATGTTTTTGGAAGTCGTCACGCTGGCCGTGTTACGGCTGAGAGGAATTTTAATGAAATGATCATTTTTTGATGGCGTCAAACATCACGTAACCTCGTTTAAAGTCAATAACGCGACAGTGAGGAACGTGTCGTGACTCACATACGACACTGAGTGCTTGGGCTGGCTCTCAAGCCTCTAGGATATTATGGCTAGTGGCAGTTCACAAAGCCAAAGTCATGTGTTTCATGACCAAGATTATGAGAAAAGTATTCAAGCTGCAATTACCACAAAAAGGGATGGAACTTGCAAATTCTGGACAGATGCTGCTAAAGCATGTTGTGCATGTGCAAGCCAGAAGCGGCATGAACATTCACACATCAATGAGAATGCCGATATGACCGAGAATGCGAATGCTTTGGAATGTAAATTGTAGAATCATGTAGAACAGTATAGATATATTTACTAGTATAAAATTACAATGAAATTCCTGTATGTACATTAAGTGTGAATCTATTCCCCCATTTCCTTACTCCTAATATTGTGTGAACCTAAGTCTTAGTTGCCTGCGCACCTTGGTAAGTACTATTTATTTAGATACTATCACAATAAAGCAAACAGTGTAAGTCAACCATTACTTGAATTTTCTCTTTATTTTGTGCCGTAGCTCATTTAGAAATGCTTTAGGTTAACATTAATACCCTTCGACAACGTGCAAATCGGTTAGAAGTGCCATCAAAGCTATCAACGGAGTTCGAATACGAGGCAATGTCACAGCTATGACAACACTAAGTCCTGATGAACACTAAGTCCTGATTGATGATAGTACCGAGGCTGACAGCTCCCTGTCGCGCCAAGCTCGCGTTTGCATCAGCATAATATAAAATAGCATTGCTCATATGTCGGGAAGAGGCGGCATTGGAAACCAAGTTGGCAAGAGACCGAATAGGATGTTGCACTGGAAAGAAGAATTTGAGGAGAATTAAACTGTTGTCCAACCCACACTGTACTACTGTCAGTTAATTATGGAGGATGATGATACATCTCTTCGTCTGTGTTTTAACTCATTGTCATCATGTAAATAACTGACCAATTGACCTTTCAAGTACTGTGATTCTTGTTGTCAACGCGCAAGGGCCAAAAAAAAAAATCAGTGTGCAGACACAAAAAATAAAGTGACTACACACATAGCTGGAGAAAAACAGTGCAGGGATTTCTGACGTGATAACGTCGGAAAAGTATACACGTGTGAATATACCTCGGGCTGTAGAGAATTGAAGCAGAATTAGAATGCCTCATTATTATTACTTTATCTATGACATTGATTCTATCTAATTGGTTTTTACTTTTGCCGTCACTTGCCGCTGCTAAGCTGCTACATTGTCTTCGTCCTCATGTCATAATTCCGTACACATGTCAGCAGTAGTTTCAAAGCACATAAGTACTTGCGACGAGAGGTCTCCCAGGTAGTGATATTGCCTGTGCCGGGAGTCACATGATGTCCCAGGTGGGGGAGAGCAAGGGGACTTCTTCCGATACTGTACCATTTTGACCGATTGTTCGCTCATTTTGAGCGTGACCGAAAATTTGGGTTCATTGTTCAGTTCAGGGACCAATTCAGTGCATGACATGCTTAAGATTTGTTCATGCCAACAATGTTCATTGTCCTCAGATTTTTAACAATGATGGACATGAAACACTATTTTATGATATATAATACATACATCTAATGTAAAAAAAAATTTGTCAAAATTATGCCTTATTTAATTGCCCTGACCCTTTGTTCAGTGCTCTCTGGGACGCATGACAAGGCCTGAATTTGTTCTGTTCGGAGACCCTGCATGACGCGTGACCGAACAATTGGTCAAAATGGTACAGTACTCATTACTCCAAATGGCTGTTGCTGCTGTCCAAGGCATATTTCTCTCCTTTCAAACCGTTTTACATATTCACTGACATAAAATAGTGTACAGAAGTGTCGGATAGCATTCCAGGGAAGGTGTTCGGAATCAAGTGGGATCACGAGACAAAGACTTCCCATCCATATCCTTTTTGCTACTGCACCCTTTTGACCAACTATTCAGTAACATGTCACATGACACCATGAACACAAACAGATATATGTTTCGTAACGCATCACACTGCTCCATGAACAGAGGTACGAGGAAATTTGAAAACAGCTGAAATTCAAAAAAAAAAATTGTTGCAATTTGCAATAATTTTGGCTAAAGAAAGTACTACTGTACTGTCTTAGGAACCCAGTCACATTAGTGTAAATTCGAATTTTATAACTTTTAAAGACTGTAAATTTAGAATAAAATACAAGTACTACACAGAAGACCCTGTATAGAATCATTTCCAACTTTAATCGCATTTTTTGAAGTATTCTATGAGATGTTACGAATATTTTTATTGTGAGACCTCAGAAAGTGGAAAAACCGGAACCCGGCCACCCCTTATTAATAATATCAGGGCTTGTCTAGCAGCCGAACTAAGCTTACCGGACTTACTCGGACTTAACAACTAAATATCATCTTCATTCCATGAATAACAATGATTTCGATGTTTGAAGCCACAAATTTGCACATTTTACTTCGACAGCTGCCATAATATATTAACCAATATTTATTCTACTTATTATGATTAACTACAGTGCTTTATCCGGCCTGTGGTATCCAATATTTGATATATTAGGACGAAAAAATGAGAAGTAGAGGTTCTGGATAGATCTACAGTTTCTAAACAAAATAAAATAGCTAAAATTATGTTAAAACTTTAATAATAATGTAATGATTGTATGTATTCTGCATTATAATTTTTGTATTGTCTTTCTACCATTCATGAAAGATACAAACAGTTTAATGTACACCTTGAAACTGCTTCTTTGTACCACTCTGATGTGCAGATTGGCTAAATAGTATAGAAATGAGTGAAAATGAGATTTATATAACAGTACAAATCAATACAGAGGGCTTTAGAATAGATATATAGCATGATTGTATGCTTTGGATGTGCTGCATACAGCTGCAACATTACCTTCCTTCTAGAGTGTGGGAATCTGCATCTTAGATTTAGCCAATTTTGGTTGTAGCGGTCAACTAAGTTCTGAATTTCTCGATGTACAGGAGAGTAGCAATCTAAATACTTATACACTATATAGATAATATAGTAATGTACTGTACTGTATCAAAAATTTGCACAAATGGCTGATGTGGAAGCTCGAGGATGAGCTGTGACCGGGTTCCAGGTGTGGCCGAGTTCCTGATAGCCGACAGTACTAATACTGTGCAACCACTGTGTATCGTTTAGTGTTCTTCATAAGTCATTGAAGAATATAATGCATTTTTTAATTCCTTTGAACGTGTCCTACTTTACCAACAACCTCTTTCAGTTTACATTCTGTGGGATTCAGAATAATTGAAAGTGAAGCAACTCGAGCAAGAGCTCGCACACTATACATACTTATAACACACATCACAAGTAGGTAGATATTTACTACTATACTTTACGAGCCCACATAAACAGCAGGGTGGTCTAATAAACTAACTTAGATATATTTGTAAATAGTGTAAATAGCTCTCGACCACCTACATACTTAGCATCGTATGGTAGCTTTAAATAGATTTTTTTTAATAATAAAAAAGGGCTCGCACAGACGTGTCATAATGATTATGTAAGCTAAGTAATTACTCACTGAACAGATCTTCCATTCGTCACGCATCACACTGACCCTTGAACAGAGGGTCCAACTGTTCATCGTCATCACAGCGTAATTGGATGAACAGTTGGTCGAAAGGGTGCAGTATCCCATCGAGCTGTCCGTGAAACTTATGCACACCCGCCTCGAGTCCAGGCTTCACATATTCTCTGTCTCCACGTCCGAAAATCGCACCTCCTGATCGCGCTCGAATCCACCCACCAGAACTGCACGCGTCGAACTGAATGGCGACAAGAAGCCGGGCAATCCAACCGAGAGCGTACGGAGCTGAGGAGGAGGGGGGTTGTCTGAAATCGAGCACTTGATGAGGCATGTCTGATATATCAGCCCTTGTAGTTACAGTAAAAACCTGATGTATGGATCGTTGTAAGTTACAGGTGGGGTGCTGATATATCACTCATTGTAGTTACAGTTCCATCTGCCTGCAGGCAGCCAAATACAGACTGTATTCGCGACAATTGCCTTTTCCTCATGTTCGTCTACTAATCATCAAAATTCGAGATCCAAATCTGTAAATGTAAAATAAGTGGGCTTCAATGTGATTATTTCGCGCTATCCCAAGCAATTTTATTAGGCTTCAAAAGGGACTGTACACCGGCTGCTACTACATTTTAGTGGTATTTTTGTGTTCATTTATGCATGTCATTGCATTACATATTTTTTAAATAAGTAGCGGAAATGTATCTATAAGAAAATAATATGGAGTATAGTATATTTGTATGTACTTCTCCAAGTATTATAGAAAACTAAGAGGTACATACTGTGGTATTTTTTGCTTACACATTGTGGTGAAACCGACTAACGACGCCAAAACGATGCTCCAGTGTGCACACTTTCCGATGATGCGCGCTTACATAACTATAATATATTCACACGAGCATCGTGCCGGTGACGCCGGAACATGCAGAGGTTTATGCAGCACAGAAACATAGCATGCATACATGATTCTTCCTCGTAATTGCAAAATAAAAATAGGGTAACACTCCAGTTTACCAAAATATGATAATATATACTGTTTAACATCCATTTTCGACCGACAGGAGTTTTGGTCTGACGAAAATCTAAGATCCTTAGAAACAAGCACTATTGTATAGGTCATTGTACCTCAATTCCATTCGAATTTTGACTTTAATTTTGACTCTTAGGAATCATTATGGACCTTATGGTTAACCCATGAGTATCCGAATATGCCCGTGGCAATGTGTAGGCTCGTAGACGTTTGTTGTAGGTGGCCCGCTGTGTGGAGTTTGCTTTCTACACATATCTCGATATCTATAAAGCGGGCTGACACGATATTTTGCTTTTAGTTACCATAAAATACCATAAGTACATATATAAGATTGCGACAGTAATACAAACGAGACGGAGGAGCAATCGAGGAGCAATTGAGGGGTGATTTTGATGTCGGGAGGAGGAAGGTATCTCTTCAGCTTGATACTCTGTAAGCAGATTAATAAAATAAAATGATGTCACATACATACATACTATGGTGTTATATACCAAAGTCGTTGAGAAGAAAGTTACTGAAATGAAGTACCTACAGCAGTGAAAAGTGCAATGAAAAGGAGGAGGAAGGGATTTATGTACCTCAGTCCCCTGTGGCACGATAGCTACCATTTTTTGTAATCGTACGAGCGTATATTGGCGATATATATATCCCAGGTTCTGAGCCTAACGTCCTTAAAATGCGGGCGCCATGGAGGAGGGATGGGTGAGAGAAGGGGTGAGTATAAGAAGAACCTCCACAAATCGAGTTCTTGTAGAACGATTAGTGCCATACGACGCCATTATGAAGGCATACAGTCGGTTATTCCAGTCCCAAACTTAAGAAACAGAAGATATGATAGAAGATATATTGCCGTATATCTGCAGGAGGCGCAAAATGGCGGTGACCGACATTACCGACACACCTGCGGCGCGTTGCATGTTGCATGACTAATGCCGCTGCGAAGAGTGCCTCATGCATCAGCCACTCCTTCCTATTTGGGAACAACCTGTAAGTTACAGTGATCCATACATCACAAAACTACAGTATCGCCTGAATCGAGCGATGTTGCTCAGGATCTGTGGTAGTTCCAAGTGGCAGCTTGGTTACTGGAGGAAGCTTCGACACGTATTACCCACATCCTTAGACTTGAAGGCTCAAAACCGCCAAATCGATCCTTCCGTCCCGGACGCATTTTGACGAAGGAGATACTATACTGCTCAAGATCTTCGAACTGGTCCTCCTCGCCGTTCTTCCCCTACACCGCCTTCCTCCCATCCTCATAATCGCCCATCCGAACCTCAGTAGGATCAAACAAAACTCACTACAAGACACGTTAACTTCATGCCAAATGCCGCCCTTGCGCCTAACCTTAATAGAGCGTGGCTATCCTGCGTCCCCCTCCCCCACTTCATAATCCTCCTTCGAAGCTTCACACCCAGGAGTCCTGGTGGAGTCCATACTCGATGGGTCTTATTCGATTAGCTTAAAGAAGCAGATCGGAAGAAAGAGCCTTTGCCAAGCGCCCATAAAACATTTTATTAAGCTTGCGAATATCTCACGCGTCTTTATAAATTCAAAGTGTCAGTTTTTGTCACAGAAGTATCACGGCGCTCGGGTACTCCCCGAGTGACGCCCGCAGCGCCCTCCCCCTTTCCCGCGCCCTTGCAAAGATAAATCTAAGCTCTAATATTACTTCAAGGTGTCTAATAGCTGGCATTCCACCCATTCAATATATCTGCAGAAATAGGACAGCCAATGCACTATTTATGATTCTTTAGATCCTTGATTAGGGGTGTAAGCTTGGTGTAAGCACTCGGAGTGGCATGTGCTGTAGGGTGAGGATCTTTAATATTTACAGCACCATAGTAAATTAAAACCCATAGCCTCGTAGAAATGCAAAAAACCCCAGATATGAATAATGGGAATGACGAAAAAGTAAGTAGGACAGCGAGACTAGGATAGAAGGAAAAATACAACTTCGTGATATAGTACTTGTGAATCAGAAGTTTACCCTCTGAAGATCTTGAATAGTGTTTATCGTGATATACTTAACGACATCATAACGTTTAAAATGAGAAAACATAGAGTATTACTCACAAAACATATGTGGTTAGCCAATATGGATTGTCCCTAATATCTTCCTTACATCATCTAAGTATGTGTGATTCAATAATCCTGACTTAGATATCTTCTGTTGGAGTATCATACATTATTCCATTAAGTGTTGCAAACCGTCTTAGTCTAGCAACAGTTTAACTTGCTATATGTAGAGCTGAATCCACTTAGACTTATCTGTTCACGTAGTGGCGGTAGAACAAATATATCTATCTCGTGTATAGTACAACAGCTGATTCGTGTCACAGACTCGCTGTGTACGGTATCATACAGTGCATTGGCGTGTGGCTACTAGTACTTTAGTAAAATGAATAAGTTATCAATAATTTAACGATAAAAGGATAATGAAAACTTGAATATGGGCCGTCAACTTTTCGAGTTCCTGGTAACTCGAATGGAACTCGACTGGAACTCGACTGGAACTCGACTTTGGAACTTACCTGTAACTCGAAAAATGTAAATTGTATGGTATATGACAGAAATTCCAACACTGCTATGGATTGCTAGATTAATGTTCGCCTCCGCGCTCATTATTTCCCACGCCCCTGAACGTCGATCATTAATTTGATCTAATGCCTCTGCCTCCATCAAATTGATCAATGAGTGCCGCACGTTGTTTTCCGCGGCACGTTTGATCACATTCATGTGCCTCGTCATCGTCATAAACAATGAGCACCCATTTTTTTCATTTCTAGTTGAGTTCATGGGCTATTCCTCCCAATCTTTTTGTGAATACGAATGTATATTAAATACTTCGACAGTACAGCTAAATTACCTATGAAATAGTATGAAATGCTGATATTATTATTATTCATATTATATTTTCTGTAAGCACAATACACTATGTTTATGCAACCAAGATGTTATATTACATACAAAATAACTAACTTCATATTGTAAAAAATAAATCACAGGAAGAATCTAAAAACTGAGAGAAGAATGCACAAAATACGTGCTCACTGTTGAGCATGATGATGGAAGAAGTGCGACGCGATCACTATCAATGCATCAGAAGCGAGTGGAGATATCGGGGATTTGATGGCTGAAGTGATGGCGCTATTTTTACA
Source organism: Cyathus striatus (assembly GCA_025738555.1). Classification (NCBI taxonomy): domain Eukaryota; kingdom Fungi; phylum Basidiomycota; class Agaricomycetes; order Agaricales; family Nidulariaceae; genus Cyathus; species Cyathus striatus. Next base: position 486,458 of record JAOVFP010000001.1, read on the forward strand.
CATCCGCGGCGGCAGGGGTGGGCGTGGGAAACAACAAGCTAAGGAATCATGACGACAATGAGCACAATTATAAAGTATGGGTTTTTAGTAATGGAATTTGAGGAACTTAAAGTAGGAACTTAACTGGAACTCAACCGGAACTCGAATGGAACTCAACTCAAATTCAAGTGGAGTTGAGTTGTCATTTACCACTCGAAGGTAACTCGATGGTAACTCGACTGACACTCGAATTTAGCTTAAGCGAGGAACTCGATGGAACTTAACTTTTACTCAAAAAAAAATAAGCGAGGAACTCGACTCGATTCAATGGAACTTAACTTTCACTCAAAAAAATAAGCGAGAAACTTAACTTTACTCAAGGGAACTTAACTTTTACTTGAAAAATAAGCAAGTTGTATAATGAATACCTTACAATAATTATACAGTAGTTTGTGTTGTTTCCCGCCCCCCCGCTCGCTGTTTCCCACGCTTATAATTTAATGTTTATTCATTTCCTATTAATTGCACATTCTTATTGTTGCCTGCACCTCCGCTCATAATTTCCCACGCTTCCGCTTAACATATCGCGCCTATATACTTTCGTGCTCACTGATTCCCATGCTCTGCTCATTGTCACCGCACCTCCGCTCATAATTTCCCACGCTTCCGCTATCATTCTGATCTCTACTCATACTATCTCGCCCTCCCACTCATGATTTCCCACGCTCTCGCTTCTCCTCTAATCCGCTCACAATTTCCCGTACATTTCATCATTCCCGCCCTCCCGCTCATAATTTCCCACGCCTTCGCTTTTCACTTCTGATGCTCACTGCTGTCCACTTCTATTTCCCACGCCTCCGCTTCTGCTGTTCACTGCTATCTGCATCCCCCCTCAACATTTTCCCACGCTTTCGCTGATCATTCCGACCTCTTTTCACTTTCCCGCCCTCCCGCTCATATTTTCCCACGCCTCCGCTTTTCACTTCTGGTGCTCATTACTGTCTGCTTCTACTTCCCACACCTCCGCTTCTATTGTTCACTGCTGTCCGCATCCCCGCTCAAATTTTCCCACGCTTTCGCTTATCATTCCGACCTCTGTTCATTATCTCCCGCCCTCCTGCTCATAGTTTCCCATGCGTCCGCTCTTACTTTCCCACACAATTGATACACTTTTCCAACAAATTACATAATCTACTGTAAAAAGCATGGAACATATTATTATAAAGGATTACATAAAAATGTAACTCGCATTTTTTATAAGTTTATTTACATTATTACTTAATATAATATGGTCTACTATGTGTATAACAACCTACATTAAGTGATGCAAAAAGATTGAAAGAAAAGAGCAAGAACTGAGCTAACAATTTAAGAAAAGACTTGCTCACTGTTAAGAATGATGACTAGGAAGAGTGCCCATCAACAGTCCCGCAATGTGTTCGTGTGTTGATGTCACGGTGATGAATATTTGTGTTGATGTAAGTGATGAATAGTACAACACACGTGCAAATGTGTGTAAATAAAGGCGGGCAGAGTGCGTGGGAATTGTTGAGCAGAGCTGTAGAAAACATCGGGCGGGGGTATGGAAACAATTAGTGTACACTTACTGTACACTTGAACTTTTGAAATTAGAATATTCGGAACTCGACTTACAGGAACTAAATATAACTCGAGGGAACTTGACTTTCACCAAAAAAAACTTAACTTTAACTCGAAAAAATTAACAGGAGCTCGAAATGTTAGCATCCCCTCTACTTGACTTGAGGGAACTTGACTTTCACTCAAAAAATACAAGTGAGTAACTTAACTTGACTCAAAGGAACTTGACTTTCACTTAAAAAAAAATTAAGTGGTGAACTTAAGTTTACTCGAGGGAACTCGACTTTTCCAAAAATAAAAATGCAAGGAACTTAAGTCCACTCGAAATATGAAAAAGCCACTCGAGGTAACTTAACTTTGACTCGAAAAAGTTAAGCGAGATCAAAAGTGGAACTTGACTATAACTTAGGTGAGACTCGACTGTAACTCGAAAAACTCGACAGGAACTCGAAAAGTTAGCAGCCCCTTGAATATAGGTAAGGTAGCGTGTCTATGCATGTGTGTACTTACTACTCCTACTATTAATGTATTCATGGTGCTCGACCCCATTTGTCAACACTGCTACACCGCTATCTTCATTAATTCCAATTTCTCTTAATATTGCTAGTTTAAGGACTCCGGTTGGTGAATACTATCTATTTTTTAAACATTCAAAAGACATTATTACAATTGTACCAGCTGGCTACGAAGCTGTAACATCTTCTAGTTTTCAGAGCTGGTCCTAGCAATCACATTAAATGGTACTAATACATATTTACTGTGCTAGTACTCGTATGTTTTTCTACATTTACATAATACGATGTCTGTGGAATAAGTGATGGACTTGTGTACGCACTTCCATGACTCACGCCGCCTGGTGCGCCGGCCAGTTGCAAAGACATCAATTTTTCACCAATTAGGCTTGAAGATACTTCAGTATGAAAATCTCTTGTTCTATGCACCATATTCAATCGCAATAAAATAAATCGCACAATGAAGTGGGGGCGAAGACTGGCAAAAGGTGCGAAACCTCAAATTGCTTCAAAGGCGGCAAAATGACGGGGTAGCTGAGCGCATCAAAGTCACACGCTCGAAGCTTCTGTCACGCACAAGGAAATTCCCTATTGGCTGGAAGGTTTTATGGTAAACGTACAATATGCATTCCGAAACGGGATGGAGAATCATGCCCGCCTGCTTCTCTAACCTAATCGAATAAGACCCATCGACTGTTCCCTCGTCCTGGTGAGCGCAATACCACGGCCTTCGATGCAAAGCTGATGTGTTCGTGGTTATAGTTGGGGGCATGTTAATAGTCGTAATTCGTACCATTTAGGTACGGATATGGTTGTCTTTGGGTGCGGGCTATGTGTGTTCTGCGAGGGTACAATATTTGGTAGTTTTGACAGGGTACGAATATCGTACCCTCACAATCAAATTTGTCTCGCACCATATGTACCATATTATTATGTAATCCAGTAAATATAAGGAGTAATTTCCGTCTAGGATAACGGGATCAATTCGAAGCAGTAGCAGCATAGCTGTGTATCACAAAACGGAAAATCCACAATGCAGTGCACATAAATTAGCCGGGTCCATTTTCACATATATCCTTTGCATTCTGAATAACGTTATATTATAACCTCCAATTAATAACTTGTAGTGATGTCTCTCATACCAAATTCAGAATTATAGAACATGTAGATATGTAGAACAACAATATTTGCTTTATTAGACTTTCCCATGCCTTCAAAACCTCGGATATGTATATTTCAAGCAGCACTACATTGCGTGTAGAATAACGGGATCGTACATTTCATATCATAAAACGGAAATTCCCCAAATACGTTGAACACAACTTAGGTCCGGCTCCCATCCCGTTTCCCTCGGCTAATTTATATTTCTACATCTGCCCTTTGCGTTATGAATAATGATACATTACACCCACTGTTTAATAACATCTATTGTTCTCTATCGCACTAAATTAAGTATTTTAGAACATGGAAATATGTAGCAAAACAATGTGTTTTTATTTGAATTTCCCAAGCCCCCCGATCCCTGGATATGCATATTTCGAGTGGCAGTGCATTACGTGTAGAATAACGGCATCGTACGTTGCATATCGTAAAACGGAAATTTCACAATTGCATTAAACATAAATGATCCGGCTGCCATCACATGTCCCTCGCTAATCTATATTTCTACATCTGTTCTTTGCGTTCTGAATAATGCATTCTAATGCTCACTATTTAATATCGTGTACTGTCTTCTATCACACTAAATTAAGTACTATAGAACATGGTGATATGTAGAACAACATTATTTCACTTTCCTACGCTTTCAGAACCTCTGATATGCATATTTCAAGCGGCAGTGCATTAAGTACAGAACAACGGGACCGTACATTGCGTATCATAAAACGGAAATTCTACAAATGCGTTGAACATAAATTACGTCCGGCCCCCATCACATGTTCCTCAGCTAATTGATACTTCTACATCTGTCCTTTACATTCTAAATAACGCCGTCTAATGCTCACTATTTAATATCATGTACTGTCCTCTATCACACTAAATTAAGTATTATAGAATATGGAGATATGTAGAACAATAAAGTGTTTTTATTTGATTTTTCCATGCCTCCAGAACCTAAAATTTGTATATTTCAGGCTGCAGTACATTGCATGTCGTATAACGAGATTGACTCGGAACAGTAGCAGGGCTCACATGTGTGTAAAAAAACGAAAATTCCACAAATGCGTTGAACATACATTAGCTGGCCCCCGCCACATGTCCCTCTGCTAATCTACATCTCTACATCTGTCCTTTGCATTCTAAATAACAATATATCACACCCACTATTTAATATCCTCCACTGTCCCTTATCACAATAAATTAAAATACTATAGGACATGGAGTTATGTAGAAGAACAAAGTGTTTTATTTGACTTTCCCACGCTTCCAGAACCTCGGATGTGCATATTTCATGCGGCAATGCATTGCGTGTAATGTAATGGGATCGTCTCGGAACAGTAGCAGGTCTTACATGCGTGTAGAAAAACGGGAGTTCCACAAATGCATCGAATATAAATTAGCCGACTCTCATCACATGTCCCTCAGGTAATTTATATTTCTACATCTGTCTTTGCGTTATGAATAACGCCGTTTATATCTCCCTATTTAACATGGTGTACTGTCCTCTATCACACTTAAGTAAGAACTATAGAACATGGAGATATGTAGAAGAACAAAGTGTTTTATTTGACTTTCCCACGCTTCCAGAACCTCGGATGTGCATATTTCATGCAGCAATGCATTGTGTGTAATATAACAGGATTGTCTCGAAACAGTAGCAGGTCTTACATGCGTGTAGAAAAACGGGAGTTCCACAAATGCATCGAATATAAATTAGTCAACTCTCATCACATGTCCCTCGGGTAATTTATATTTCTACATCTGTCCTTTGCGTTATGAATAATGCCATTTATTTCTCCCTATTTAACATGGTGTACTGTCCTCTATCACACTAAATTTTAAACTATAGAATACGCAGATAATTAGAACAACATGTGTTCATTTGACTTTCCCACGCTTTCAGAACCTCGGATATGTATATTTCATGCGGCAGTGCATTGCGTATAGAATAATAGGATCATATATTGTGTATAATAAGACGGAAATTCCACAAATGCATTCAACGTAAACTTTCTGGCTCCTTTTACATGTCCCTTGGCTAATTTATATTTCTACATCTGACCTTTTCATTCTGAATAATGGTATATTACACCCACTAGGTTATATCCTCTACTATCCTCTATCACCCCAAATTAAGCACTATTCTATATCTCTACATATTTGCTTTACATTCTGGGCCACTGTGTCACTCACCTTTGTACTATGGCAGAGAGTTTGGGACAATCCCACTGGTATACTGTACGAATCCGATCAATTGGGCATGCCTTTGAGTGCGTGACAGGCCCAAACCACAAAGTGATTTTGGCACACGAGAATTTGTAGTGTGACATGCCAGAATTTTCAGCATTTTCATTACTCAAGCTAGCCAATAAGCCCAAATTAGTGCATATATTTAGCTTTCAAATGTACAGAACACTATTGTTTAGCAAGAATTAGCTTTTGGAGAAGAAAAAATAGTCATTACACTGAAATTTTTTAGGTATTATGCTGGCGCCTAAATATGTCACGGTCTAACCTTTCGGCATTTTCATTTGTGACGCGTGACATGGCCCAAATTTCGGCGCAGCAGAATGGGTGCGTGACGCATGACTGCCCAATTGATCTGATTCGTACAGTATCCGCCTGTTATAGCTCAAGGCGCTTGGAAGCACTACTCGCTAAATATAGAACACCGGCATGATATTCCCACGTCACCATATGATCAATATACAAAGATAATAATTTGAAATTTTGAATATTTAAAATATATGATGAAAAAGCTTGTACTTATTCTTCAAGATATTTTCTCAATATCTTCAAAAGCCCACGATGTGTCCCCAATATGTCACTTGGGCTTCACAAGATAATCACAACCAATCTAGGGTTCGGTAATTCCTGAACTTCTTTCAATCAACGCACATCTTATCTCTACTTCCTGGGGGTTTTCTTATCACTTGGTCACGGGATTGTATCTCGCTAATAGACACGTTGACCTTAGGCATGTTCTACTGGTAGGTTTGTCTGTCCTGTTGCATTTCTTGCCATATCGTATATTGTAATGGCTCTCGTACGTCACTTTTAATATATATTATTTTATTATATGCTTCATGTGTGTAGATACTATGAAATATGCTTTTCACAGCCAGGGTCTCAGCTCCAACTCTGACATAACTGAGATTGTCAAGTAAGCGAAATTCCATTTTATAGAATAAGTGAAAATTAGCTTTGCAACTTCTGTATGCCAGTCAGGCATATTATCTCCCCACAGCCAACAAATAACTGCTTTTATTTTCGATCCCCCACCATATTTCCCATGGTTTTCTGCCCTCGAAGTTTATTTGTGAGGTCACCGTCATTTCTCGACTTTCGAAGACTGTACATGCTCTTCCTCATGTTGTTATGGATCCTCAGGGTCCATCTCAGTTTTTCGTATTTTAAAGGTATGGTGCTGGTGATAATGACCCATTCCCTACTATTTTCCTGACTTGAACTGCTTGAACTGTTTATCTTTTGCTCATCATGCCCCCCCGTGCGATGTCCATCCCTGCTCGCAACCTGAGCTCCACCCCCAAATTGTGTGCCTCTAACTCCTTTGAACCTAACATTGCTGCCCCTTTGTGAGAGTTACATTGTGGTCCCGCCATCCGCTGTTCAGCATCCTGATACTCCATCCTCCCATGGAGGTAACGGGTGAAGAGATTGAAGAAATCCTGCCGCCTGTCGCAACCCAAGCTCCTCCTGTTGCACCTACCCCATTCTCTTCACCTGTCCTGGCACCTTCTCCATACATTCCAGCCATCGCTGCTGTGCCGGAATCGATGGATGACATTCCTTCACTCACTTCCTCCATTGATTTTGAACCAAGTGCAGCGCCGAACCCTTCACCTAGGCCATTTCTTCGTGATGTACGTATTAGTGCCAGCCCTCATAGGCATCATCCCATCGAAGTTTTGATGCCGCCTCTCAAGATTGGTAAGCCTCTGCGTCTCGTTACTAATTTATCTGCTTACACACTAGGGACTCCCCTAGCTGTTCCAGCTGTCCCAGAACCCATTGTTGTGGATGACGAGCCTACTTCTGAGGACATCATTGTGCTCACCGACACAAACAAGGATCAGCTGTGTGAATCCTCTGATGAACTTCCCTTGGGTATGTCTCCCCCTTCTCTTTTTTATCGCGGTATTGATTCTGACATCATATTTTTCTATCTTTAGCGAGCGCTCGCACTTTTCATGCTTCTACTGTGGCCAAATGTGCGCCTACTGTTTCGTTAGCCCCCTCTTCTCCTATTACTGCTACTACTTCTGCCCGGAAAGGCAAAAATACCCCTAAAGTTCCAAAGACCCATACCAAAGAAACTTTGCCTGCACTGGTGTCCAGTGCACCCCTTGAGCTTGCAATGCTGCATAGTGTGCTTGAGGATGCTGTGGTCCATAATGGCATGATTTCTTGCCTCAGTTGTGGAGGCGAGTCCTTGAAGTGCAAGCCCGGCAAGCTTGGTCATTGGTGCCTCTGTTGTGTTCAACGGGAGAAAAGTCAGTGCACCCGGCAGCTCAATGCTCCCCAAGTGAACTTCCAGACCACCATCACATATGGTATCGGACTTAATTCTATCCCTGGTAGGTTTAATAATACTTTTCCTACTTGCCGCTGTACTAAATGTGTTCCTTTATCAATTTCTAAACCTAGCTGATCTTGGGCGGCAGATCGTCCTCCCTCCATTATTTTACTGACTACGTCTGGTGCATCCATCTTCATGTTCAATTCATTCATTGTCTGGAGGAGTTTGCTGAGGCTAACAAAGACTTCTCTCAGTTCGTTGCTGCAGGTATCTTCTCCGATGACTATACTGAACAAAGCTTTCACGAGCTGTGCCAGCTGGCTAAGTGCATTGAGGATTGGGTTCTGCCTGATCCTGATGTTACCGCGGATTTTGAGGATGCCCTGTTGGACACTCTCGCTGCTCATCTGATTGTCGTTAACCCTCTCCTTGGCGAGTTCCCTTGGCCCAAAAAGGGGGAGGAAGTGGTGCCACGGGAGTTCCTAGACAACATGATGGTGGCAAATATCCAGAACTTCTGGATCCAGAAGAAGAGCAAGAACGGTGCTGCTCATGCATAGTGTCGCAGGCTTTCATTTCAATTTTTGTGTTGCACTGTTATATACTTTGGAGTCACGTTGTAGGCTAGTATATCTACCAGTATTGCGTTGTGTGGTGATGTCATTATACTGTAGATTACATTTATAATACTATGCCATTTGTTGCTGTTAAGTTCCTTGTGATAAAAGTCAAATAACATAACTTAGAACATATTAAGACTTAAAATCGTAATTTTCGGGATGGGATTGAATGTGGAAACATGTGTGTGCTGCCACTTGAAATATACTGTCATTGATCAACACTTCACCAACCCCATCAAGTCGCTATTTTTGAGTTTGTCACGCAATGTCACAATGCCGCAATCAGCTGGTTTGGAGGTCCGCAGCGTGTATGCACAATGTGAGACATTTGCTTGACCTCCTTCCAGGAAACTCCTTGATTGCTATTGAAACAACATGGCGGCAAGCATGACAATGCGTCAAATTTCCTACTTTTGAAGGGACTCCAGAACTACCTGTTCTTTTGTCTTGAAACTTTTAGCACAAGTTTTAATATGTACAGACAATATAAATGTAAATTTTTATGGCTTGTAGAAGTGTTACTGCGGCGATATTCAAGAAATAGTGACTCAACGGGGTTTAGCGAAGTGTTGATCAATGACAGTATACATATCCAGAATATGTGATGGGAGCCGGATATAAAAGGTAATGGGAATGATAATAATAACTCGAACTAATAATAGGTCACCAAAGCTTCAGACTAATAATAGCTTGCAAGTTATTATTGAATGTGCACAGGTTGTTCACATTTAATATGTTATGTGTTTCAATACAAGATGCAGGAATTATACCAATAATACAGTAAAGTATCTAATAAAACAATTGTAGAACAATATAATATGGTAAAGCATCTAATAAAACAATTGTAGGACAAGTAGTATGATCAAGATGTAAGTACAGGATGTCAGCGTGATAATAGTATGCCTATCACTTCCTGTAGGAAGGTGAGCAGGAAATAAAATAAGAGAAAAGATCTACTTACACAGGATATCGAATTTGGGTCCAATTGAATGCACAACAAGTACGTTTCCCTAACCGTACATGAAACTGCAAGAACTGATAGATGAAGATGTAAGTTCAAATTCATCAGTATAGTAATACGAATCACTTACCTTCCACTCTTTCTTTTTGTCCAATACATATTCAATGATTTTCTCCAATTTCCCCTTCCTCCAAGTCGGCCCCAGTCTACGACCTCTGTAGATATGTTTGTGGTAGAAGACCATGACATCGTTGCCAATCCGGAAGGTGAACTGATTGATGTATAATTAGGAGGAATATAATACCATACCTTGTATTTCTTCAGCTGTTCATCATAACTGAGCATTTCGATAGGGGGGATCCTCTTCGGCATCTAAGCAAAGTTAGAATTATTACTAGAGTGCCAAAATGCCAAACTTACCTGATCAATGCTTGAAAGTTAAGACTTTGAGTAGTTGAGGAAGCTGGAAGATGACAAGATGGCTTTTGAACCCATTGAAGCTTAATTCAAACTCCATGTCCTGCCTACAACATCATACACGGGTTGGTGCATCTACTCCAACGCCAACACACATACGCCATTTTTAACGATTCGTATGCTACACATACATGACAGACTATGAACTACTAAATGTCGAGAAATTCGCTAGGTAGAGTGTGCCGTATCTACACTGCTTCTTTAGAATTGCTGGGTATTCTTACTTTTCGGCATATATACAAATGTAATGTTTCCTACATAACATCAAGTATAGATGCAGTCTTAACGTTGTTTCATACAAGTCCAAAGAGTCACATGGTGCTGGAACAATAATGATGTACCTGGAGAACAGTTACAAAGTGTGTAGAGGTAATTACAGTCCGTTTAGGCGGTTTACCATAAGTGCAATTAAGGCACCCATGGAACCAGTAACCTCATACACTGAATACTCAGGTAACGGGCTGAGGGCTGTTGAGGGTGTGTTGATAACGGAGTGAAAAGATAAACATGTGGGCGTCTGATGTGAGATGTGAGCGCCAGGTGTATTATTGCCATAACTCAGCAGTATGCTAGGGCAAGTAAACATGTATTATTTTTGTACCACTGAATGGCATTTCTAAGTAGCTATATTTAACGGCTTTCTTTGATCAATGTGGCATTTACTGTATACATACCAAACAGATGTTTCTTTAAGTTCTTTTCTCTTTGTTAAGGAAAAACACGTTGTTGAAGTAAAAATAAAAAGAAGATATTTTACAGTGTGTATGATATTTAACTACTGATTTAATCCCTTTGCATTCCTCCTGAAACTTTCTCATATTCCTCGGCAGGAATCATTATAGTTAGAAAGCAATGTGATTGTTTATGTGTTTCACCCAGCTCATTGAGATGTGCAACATTTCTCGTCACCATCAGCATGCGCCGCCTTCCTTCATCCATGTCAGGTGTCACATTAGCGCTCCTGGTATAATAGTCATCGACCATCAAAAGCATCTCCCTCTTCATATTTTCGATCACAAAATCCCGTATTCAAGTCGACATAAACTCCTCCAGTTTAAAGGTTTCAGTCTTTATTATATTGTCAGATGGATCTGAATATAGAAGTGGGAAGCTGTTAGTCTGCATGCTATATGCAAAGAAGAAGACAACAACAACACACCTCCAACCCATTGTGAGAGCTTCCAGGTCCTATAGAAATAGAGTTCCATAAGTCCCGATTCAACATAACAGCCACAGTCCAAAGTATCCTTGTTTTGAAGCTGATAGATACGACTTCGCAACTTTCTCTCCACAGGTACGTTATTATCACCTGCCATAATTACTGACCAAGGACTGGGAACTCAAGGCAAGTAGACAGTCGACATATGCAAACTCAGACCCCTTCAATGTTGCTGGATCACTCAAGGCGGTTCTTCGAAGTCCGCTACCCAGCTTTTGAGCTCTCTCATCAAGGAAAAGGTTTATATCTGATGAACAATGAGTGCTTTAAAAGACAAGTGAAAGGAACAGAGAGACATATGCGACTCTTCGTCTTCATCCAAGAACTCGAATGGGATATTGTGACTCCCACTCCCTCTGACTTCATATTTAAAAGGAGAGGTTGGCGTTTTTCCTGTAAATAAAGTCAACTTCATTCATTGTGAGCTAACAGTTAACGTACCGATCACTTCGATATCAGAGCCCGACTCTATGGGACACACTTTTAGTTTGGTAAATATCTGTGGAACAGTTATGTACTAGTAAGCATATTGCTGACTATTTCTACATCCGAGTCTGAATCAATGGCAGAGCCGTTACACCCAACGAATATGATACCTGACTCCCCTATGCATGACATAACTTTCTCCTTAACCCGACTGGGTATATGTACATTCTCTTCCAAGAATATCTTTACATCTGCTTTAGGATCAAGAACAAGTCTCTGGAAGGGTGAATAGGCAAAGGTAGAAACATTTTTAAAAGGGTGATCTATGCAGCCATCTTTGAAAGAGTAAGCAATATTTCACTGTAATTTGAAGCTACTTACTGTCGAGATGTTGGCTTGATGAAACAATCCCCAAGTCCAACTCTGACTCCTCTATCAGAGCAATTGGGGCTTTATCCACTTTTTATAGTAACATGGGGTCAATGTGTGTGTACAGAGCGCTACCACCACCATTCTCCAGTTCCTCGGGTGTTGGTGCTGCTGCTTTCAGCTTGGACAAGAGCATGGATGCTCGTTCGGTGAAGGGCTGTGACTAAAGTAAGAAACAAGGCAAATATAACTGAATAATTAGATGCATACCATAAAGGTGCCATTAATCATTCCTGAAGGCTGAGAAGACTAGATTTAGAAGATAATTAATTAATCATGAGATTGAAGGGTTAGGCACATACTATGGATTTGGTACCACCAATCATTCCTGAAAAGGAAGGCTGAGAAAACCAAAATTAGAGTTGAGAAGTGTGGAGATGATTGACAATCAGCGCTTCTGCTTACATAATCAGCACTGGGCTGGAATGGAATAACAAGTCAGCAGTACTTAGAACATGAAAAATGATAATCATACTGTCAGTTTGGGGGAGTCAGGAAAATTATAGGTTGCATGAACCGAGGTTCTACCAGAAACCATGCCAAAATCCAGGGGTGAACTGGCAGAAAATACTGCTTCACTAATGTCCCCTGGTGGTGGTATTGGTGGTTTTGATGGCCTGGATGCTGGGGGGGGGGGCACTGCTTGTCTTCCCTAGTGGCGGTATTGGTGGTTTTGTTGCGCTCAGTCTTTCAGAAATTCCAGGAGGATCTTCTGGTGTCTCTGCCGTAGTGGAAGAAGAAACCTTCGGAATTTCTGAAGAACTCAGAATAACAGAACCACCAATACCGCCACCAGGGAAGATGAGCAGATCCCTCCCCTCAGCATCCAAGCCATCAGCTCCTCCAAGAAATGCTGTATTATTGATGTCCATGCCAACATCACGTTCAGGAGGCCCACCAGCATCCAACTGGCCAATGGCTGAGGGACCATCAACATCAGCAGTCAGTGTAGGAGGGGGAGACATGACAACATCCAAGCCAGGTCACCCTAAACATGTCTGTGCAATATCGGGGTCCTCACAAGACTTTCCAAGTCTTGCTGATCTTCTTGTTAATACTCCACCTGTGGAGGCTATAAAACATCAAAATTAGAGAAGTTCTCAGTAAGAGTTGTGACTTACCTTTGGGAGTTGTTTTCTTGGAAGTACGCATCATTGAGGGAAATTTAGGAGTATGGAGTGGGTACGATTCTGCATTTTTGAGTACTGTTAACTAAATCCGTAATCTGTTGCTGAGGACTCAGACCGTTCCAAATACACTAATCACATGGCCCACAGTTGTCCATACATGCTGTTTTGGAAGTATTCGATTGCAATACCCCTGTATATACATTATGCGATGGGAAGGACCATTCTGGGTTTGCTAAACATGTGGAATCTAATCGCACAAGCAAAACATGAGGGCAATACGATTGTTCCAAAACCTTAGCATCTTAAGCGATGAATTGCGTGATTGGGAGTAATCAGCATGAGACATTTCGTGGTACAGCTGGCGCCCTCTGATAATCAAGCTGTTTTGTCATCATTTCTTCCCTGCCCTTCTTCACAAAGTCAGTAATAATGTATGTTTCATAAATTGCTGCTATTGGTCATTTTATAATACTCTATAGGATGACATATTACGATCACTGGAAGAAGACTGCCGACGTTATAGAAATTACTACTATCTGAGGTCTCTTGAAGTTCAGACTGGACTCTAGCAGGGGGTTTATTTTTAACACCTTCAATCTTGTCGTTCAAAATGAGGACAATGAAATTACTCACATCCCAAATGATAGTAATTTTGGATCTTGTCTTCCTGAAGAAGGTTATCTCTTTAATGTGTTCATTTTCTGCGGTGAGGTACATCTTATCATTTTCTGTTAATGTGGTATACTTATGATTTCAGTAGATGAATTCATGGAATATTGGACTGCATATAAACTCATTCATACCAATCGAGTTTTCTTGTTGGTCTCCCTCCGACAACTTTATTCTTGATAAATATGAAGTTATCTGCTATTTCATAGAGTGGTGTGAACCCTATTGTCCTATCACCTACTTTAATTCCAACCAAGTGAGATGGATACCATGTACAGCAGACAAGCCTCTGAAGCTACAAATGGCAATAACTCAGGCAGTGGTTATCTGGATTGGAAATGGGTATTTGCATGACAGGAAACCCGGCTTTCAAAGCCTTTTTGTAGAGCCAATTAAAAAGTATGTGGTTCAAAACTATGGGTGTCAGGTTGCATGTGGGTTTCCTGAGGAAGAGGATCCATATCCTGTCTATTTTTACGAGAGTGGCCATGATCCTTGTGATGTGATTGGCATTAATACCTTGTAGTCAATAATTTGTAAATATTATTTCATTTCAACTTGCCGACTTGTTGGAGCCAAGAACAACGTAAGCTACAGTCAGAGATCACCTGAGATAACTCTACATTTGCCACTGAAGGACATGCAGTCTCTGAAGTGCTCAAAAAAAGGTAGTGAACACTGCAGTAAGGCTCCAACTATATACTATCCCTATACACCTGACAGGTGTATTTATAGGGATAGGGTGAAAATAGTGTATTAATCGGATTAATAGGGTTATTGGGTTTATTGTATAGTGTTAATTATTTAGATCACATGAATATCATGTGATCCATTACTAATCAGCATTTTTGTGACATTGTCACATATCACACAAGAGAAGTACACATCATCACTGATCAAGCGATTCCACATTCCCTTGACTATCCTTCGTAAGTTACTAGTTATGATCTACAAGTTACAACAAACTAATGGTATCTTCCAAGGCACCAGCTATTTCTATAACCCAACAAGCACTTTTCTTGTTTCTGTCTTACCTGTGTGCCAGCTGCTACTACTTAAACTATGCTCCAACTATGCTCTGGACCCTCTGTTCTCATTACTTGGCATGTCTGATACTGGTTTTTGTCAACATATCACAGTGAGTCACTTTTTTGCTCACCATGGGAGGAGGTTCAACGAGCGTGATTCTCTGAGGAAATAGCATTGCTGGGAGAATCTGTAGTGCTGGAGGAGTTGTGGTGCATGTGTCATCAAGCCTCAAGGGCTATGAATGGGAGTGCTATCACTGAGAGGGGGATTGGATGATGTATGTGCTCATCATTGAGGATGCGTTGCTGGGGGATGAGAGGAGGTTGAGCCTGAGAGGGGGAGTGCTGGGGGTGAAGGAGGACTAGACATGTATGCATGGTTGAGCCTGAGAGGGGGAGTGCTGGAGGTGAACGGGGGCTAGACGTGTATGCATTCATCGTTATGCACTCCGTTACACGCTCATCATTGAGGGTGTGTTGCTGGGGGAATGTGTTCGTCATTACGCACTCGTCATTGAGGGTGCGTTGCTGGGGGATGAGGAGGGGTTGAGCCTGAGAGGGGGAGTGCTAGGGGTGAAGGGGGACTAGACATGTATGCAGTCGTCGTTATGCACTTGTTGTTGGGGGTGTGCTGCTGGGGGATGAAGGGGGGTTGAGCCTGAGAGGGGGAGTGCTGGGGGTGAACGGGGGCTAGATGTGTATGCGTTCGTCATTACGCACTCATCATTGAGGGTGCATTGCTGGGGAATGAGGAGGGGTTGAGCCTGAGAGGGGGAGTGCTGGGGGTGAAGGGGGACTAGACATGTAGTCATTATGCACTCATTGTTGGAGGTGCACTGCTCGGGGATGAGGGGGGGTTGAGCCTGAGAGGGGAGTGCTCGCTCATCATTACGCACTCATCATTGAGGATGCGCTGCTGGGGGATGAGGGGGGGTTGAGCCTGTGTGCACGAGCATCGCTAAGAGGGGGAGTACTGGGGGTGAAGGGGGACTAGACGTGTATGTGCTTGTCGTTGAGGATGTGCTGCTGGGGGATGAGGGGGGGCTGGGCCATGGCAGAAGAGTGCCATAGCGTGGTCGTAGCTGTTCTCGTATCATTGGTGGTCACAGCTGGGTGGTAGCACATATCTTGGCAAGGAGTTATATATAATACTTTATGTATCTAGAATGAGAAATACATTGGATCCTTACTACAGCTACAAAGTATTTAATAAGCGAATACTACCATGCTTTTCAACAGGTTTTGGTTTCTGTACTAGATCAAAAATCTCACTTCTTATCCAGACTTTTGTTAGCAATGCCTCGTGGATTGTTTCTGCCTGCAGCAAGCTTCACAAGTCCATACAAATTCTTCGCGATTTTGAAAATGTTCATTCAACAGAAACACTTGTTGCTGGTATCACAAGAATGTCTCTAGCCATTCTTGCAAGCACCAGGAATAAGGTTTTATGAGCCTGAATGTGAGGGAACCAATAAGTTCAAACTTCAGGCCAGCAAATAATCAACTGGTCACACACCTTCCACCATGAAAGCGGATCATGTACTACACCACATCCACCTTCAAAACCAAAGTAACAACGTAACTCATCGTCAAGCTGCTGGCTGAGAGTCGGAGTGAATGCGGTAGGAACATCAAAGTCAAAGTCACAGAGACTAGCCAAGCTACTAGATGCAGAGAGTAGCATACTGGTGTCTTTAGCCTTTGGCTCTTGGGATATGTGAGATGGTTGTTGAAGTTCATTCTCCATTTCTTTCTGGTAATGCTCTGCAACTGAGCATACAAGAATTTGTACTCGTAGAACCTCTTCATCCTTGTTCAATGTATCCTTGGCTATGTCCCAGTGAGGAGTAGCCACTTTACGAAACCATTCGGTGCACATGAAGAGGTGAAGTGCTAGGGATATAATAAGCTGTTGGACTTTACGGAATAAGACCACTCTTGTACTACACACCAGTTCCGAGAATGTAGTTGTGGTTTGTAACAGTGTTCCATTTGTACTTTAGGAGTTTCATTTTCCCAACACCAGCAGCCGTGCATAGTTCCATAGCCAAATCTAAGCTGACAGATGCAGCGGTGAGGTGCTTCTCAAGCGAATCGTATATTGGAAGCACAAATGGAATGGTAGGGCACCACGACATTGAAAGCTGTTGAGTATGCACTGTAAAGTGCTATGCCATAGTCAGACTTATAAGTCTATCAAGTAACGTACTATCACATACATCTAGTAGCTTCCATAGTTGTTCCAGATGCTCCCAATCCTTCTTACTCAACAAAAGGTCTTCATACTCTGTGGTCTCAAAAACCCACCTGTTAATCGTCTCGTCGTGTAGAGTCAATACTAGCTACACGGAAGATAATCATATTATGTGAAGCTTACCTCACGAAGAGTAAGTGCCCATGCTATCATGGCATGTGTCGAGTTCCATTGTGTGCGTACATCACAGATAACCATAAGTTTTGAGAGTGGAGTGTGGCTGCCGTTTGGATTTGAATCATCTGCACATTTCGTTTCACCATATATTTCTGAAGAAATCTTCCAGAATCGTTGTCGCCGTTGGGGGGAAGATGTAATTTTGTTGGAAATGAACCGGAGCTGAGCAAGCTTTAAGCCACAAGTGTGAAACTGTTAAAGAGATAGTGGAACATACCCTTTTTAAAGCACTTTTCCCAATATCACTTGCTTCCTCCTCCTCAAGTGCTACCTCATGTAGACCTTTTGGCATACCCGACTTGTCCTTAAAACTCACATTGATATCTCTATTTGCTTCGAGTTATTGAAGCTCAACATTGTCTTCAATATCATAGTGGATTGGCACATTCTTGTTCTGGAGAAAGTGATCTGAATCATCGCCATCTTCAGTACATTCCTCAACTTCATCAAGCGCTGATAGCATAGCCTGTGCCACGAGGTTGATGATATGTGCAAGGCACCGAATCTGTCGGTCTTCATGCTCCGGTATATTGTAGAGTGTAAGAAGGGAGCGGACAACATTTCAGAAGAGTACATCATTGACACTTGCATTGTCCATGGTGATCGCAGAGAAGTACTGAATAAGCAAAGTAAGCTACAACTTATAGAGAATGCAGTACTAATAGCCTTGAACTTATCTTGCTTAAAACTCCAGCTTTGCATGCACTATCAACAAATGAGTGAGCAGCATATATACCTTCGTGCTCTTTACTTTCCAAAGGACGAAAATCAATGATATGCTCAATCAGTGCCCAGTCATCATCAATAAAGGAAGCAATAGAGCAAGCGAATGTGTAGATCATCTGCTTGTTAGTCCAGGTGTCTGACGCAAATGCTACCTTTGATCTAATGTTCTATAGACTGTGTATTAGAGGATATCCAATTCTAAGATAATGCTGAAACTCATACTGAAAGTTCTTCAACTGCCTTTGCATGCAGCTTGGCAAATATTTTTGCCAGCTCATTATGAACAGCTGTATCGCTAGGCAATGTATAGGAGATCTTGAGGTATTTAAAAAGGTTTGAAAGCATGTTGGATTCACCAGTTGTCCATGGTAAGTTGTCATCAAGTATCCAAGCTGAAAAAATTCGAAGGAACCCAGCCCTGTTGTGCATAATGGCTGGATTAAGCTTTCCCTTCAAAAGGAACCTATCCATTATAGCATTAGTCTCCTTGTACATAGCTTGGGGAACATCATCTTCTATATCTGTCTCGAGCTTAGCTTTAGCTTTCTTTCGCTGATATACAGAACATTTTGAGAGATGAGCAGCAAGATTGTTGAATCCAGCTGGAATAGCCGCCTCATCATCAAACTTTGCATCATTCCCCGGGACAGTATGGGCAAAGGTACGTGTTCTATTACACTGATAATCAACAAGA
This sequence comes from Cyathus striatus, assembly GCA_025738555.1. Classification (NCBI taxonomy): domain Eukaryota; kingdom Fungi; phylum Basidiomycota; class Agaricomycetes; order Agaricales; family Nidulariaceae; genus Cyathus; species Cyathus striatus. The sequence continues at coordinate 505,056 of JAOVFP010000001.1, forward strand.
ATAAGATGAATAGAATGTTATAACTTACGATGGACAATGTTTACACATAAACTCCCAACGCAATGCCTTCCCATCCCAAATAGGCACTGGTTCCATATAATGCTGCATGCTCTTATTGGCAGGCCCTCGCCATGCTCCTTTCGGCCTTGCTGCATCTTCTCATACACCCAGAAGAGCTGTGTCTCCATCGGACTGTTCGCCTGCATCAAGAGCTGCACATGGTCCTCTTTTCTAATAATAGATGAGTGCTCAGTCAAAATGATACTTGATTAAGCAATATTAGACTTACCTTAGCCTTATCTGTTGCTCTTCCCACCTTTCCTTTATTTCTATTCGTCTTTTTGGAAGGTAGAACTGGTATGTTCCCTGGCTGCTGACTTTTTCATTCATTATGCTTTTGATTCTGCAAGGTAAGACTGTGAACAAGTCCAAGTAACTGTGCAGCTCAACTATACTCACAATTTCTTTGCATAGGTCACTCTCTTCAATAACTTCTTCTCCATCAGAATTAAAGACAGCTGATGGGAGATCAATGTCATTCTCCAGTCGCTGATGCTTGGGAGGAGCATAGTCGCTGTCATCCTCAGAGTTCAGCTGATCCCTCTTGGGCTTCTGTGTTCTTTTCTTTGAGGTCTCGCTGTCACCAGACGCTGGTACTGGTACAATGCTAGCGCTAATCAAATCTGTCAATGCAATCTTATAATGATGGAAATAGAAGACATACTATGTGAGTGCCTTAATTTCCTTAACAAGGCGTAGAATCTTAGGCATAGCTGCATTCCATGGGAATCCTTCCAGTTTCATCGACACTGTATATTGAAAATAGGCTATCACCATCTCCATGCCGAACTCTCCTTTAAGAATGTTGGGAAGTCGGCCAGTGCTAGCATTGGTAAGGTCTTCACTAAACAGAATGTCCATTCGTCGATTGAATACCTCCCAATACTCATTGATTGCTGCAGGTACTGGTAATTTTGCGAAAATTGTTGCAACCTGATCATTCCTGGTGCCAACAGGAACACTATCAGGTAGGGACGACTGCAGCCCTTCAAGAGTTGAGACATGGTTTGAGAATGCGTGAAAGAAGAAGTCCTCAGGAACTTTAGGTGCCATATGAGAATCGAGATGCTAGCTTGAGACTTGGGTCCTCACCACTCAGAATCTTTCATTTGGTTATGATCGACTCATCATAAGGAAATGTCAATAGCATTATTCATTATAGTCAGACTAGTCCATCTAACACAGTTATACTTTTAATATTGAAACTCTATACAAACCATATACCATATTAAATACTCTATATTGATCTGGAAGAAATATGACTATAGGTATAGGTATATGAATAGAGTAGATACTCTATTAATAGGGTATAGTATAGTATAGTATTGGAGCCTTACACTGCAGGATTCGAACCTTGGACACGTGGCTTTCACGCTGAATAAGAAAATCAACCATTGAACCAATCAACCACTGAACCAAGAGGCCTTTAAGTCAGCTTGACAATTGAATCAATTTGACCACACTCTCAACAGACATCAATATTGTCTTGCATCCTTCCAGTACTTTACACTCCCCCCCCCTTTCACCATGAATTCACATGAAATTCATGTGAAAATCACATGAAAATCACCTATTTAATATAAATTCACATGAAATTCACATGAAATTACATGAACTTCATGTGATTTTAAATATTTTCCAAAAAGCATAGATTCATGAACTTTCATGTATATTAGGTGAAATTTAGGTGAAAATACAGTGAAATTCATATTAAAAATTGGAGGTCATTACACTACTGAGTGTGACACCTAGAGCTGAGTGTGACACCTAGGGCTGAGTGCAGTCATCAAACTTGTCACACATGTGTGAAAGTGTGACATATTGGAAAATGTTGGAAAACGCGTGACATGTGTGACATGCGTGGGAAAAAATGTGACATATTGGAAAAGTGTCACATACCATAATCATCACATTTGCCACACTTTCCGACTTTTCCCACGCTTGTCACATTTTTCCCACGCTTGTCACACATGTCACGCTTTTTCCCCCAACATTTTCCAATATGTCACATTTTTTCCCACGCATGTCACACATGTCACGCGTTTTCCAACATTTTCCAATATGTCACACTTTCACACATGTGTGACAAGTTTGATGACTGCACTCAGCCCTAGGTGTCACACTCAGCTCTAGGTGTCACACTCAGCTCTCAGTGTCACACTCAGCCCTGTGTGTCACTCTCAGCCCTAGGTGTCACTCTCAGCCCTCAGTGTCACACTTAGTCCTGAGTGTCATACTTAGCCCTAGGTGTCACACTTAGCCCTCAGTGTCACACTTAGCCCTGGGTGTCACACTCAGCCCTCGGTATCACACTTAGCCCTCGGTGTCACACTCAGCCCTCAGTGTCACACTTAGCCCTGGGTGTCACACTCAACATGCAGTATTACTCTCTACTCTTGTATAAGCTTCACATGAGTATCACATGAATTTCACATGAACTTCACTGAGTGACATGAATGTCAGGTGAAAAATTCATGTGAATTTTCACTTCATCTTCACATGAAATTCATGTCACTTAGTGAAGTTCCGGAGAAATTCATGCAAAATTCACATGAAATTATTAGCAGTGTTCTCACTGAAATTCAACAAAAATAATGCAAAAAGTTCACCTGAAATTCACCCATTCATGTGAAATTCATGTGAAATTCACGTGAAAGGGGGGGGGGAGCGTAAAGAGCTCCATCCTTCATCATCATGCCCAACAGTGACAACACAACTTTTTAATTAGTCGCTCACCATCTTCCGTCCTCTTGTCACTATTTCACACGCACTTCACCGCACTTTGCACATATTTGTACATGTAACCAATCTTTTACATCAAACACCCTCATCACTACCTTCCTCCTTTGGGTATCCCTCCTCATCATTGATGGACTGATGGCAGCTGTTTACCCCCTTCCTCGGTCATCATGCACAACAGTGAGAACATAAATATAACATTTACAACTCCAGTTTTGCTCATTTCTCTTAGATCTTTTCATCGATTTAGATGTACTGTATTATGTACACAATATATTGTAATAGGTATATAATAAATATTAACTTAGACATGTAGAGTCCGAAATACATCAAAAGTAAGAGAATGGTTATCTTCATTTCACAACAATATAACTATTATTTTGTATGATCAATAAATAGTATATATATGGGTTATTGAATTACATACTTCTTCATTGTCTGTAATTCACTACAAGATGGAACTTTTACATGAAAAATATACGAAAAATGCGAATAGTAATTTTGCAATATATACTTGACCAGCAATGAATATTCAGTATCCCTACCTCAGATGTGTTTATATAGGGTACTGGAGGATAGCACAAAAGAGTTTGTGGTGATACATAGTGACTTGAAAAAGATATTGCGACATGAGATGTTAAGAACATTATGTTTATGGCTACCAGAAGCATTTATGGTCTTTGACCACTTTTGTGAGCATATCTACTTACCCACTTCGTCAAATTCTTAGATTTCTTTTGCCATGTACTCCTATGAATCTGGTGAATTCAACCGCATAATCTAGATAGTATTTGGATTGCTGTTTACATTTTAATCTTTGAAGAGGTACCTTTTATGTAGTACATTTGGTTAACCTTGTTTATATCACTACAAACTATTCACTATACTAATTGCATTGCTAACTTTGAGAAGATAAAGATAGAATAGTCTGTTACTCACTACAACTTCTTTGTACATTGGTGTGACAATTTGTGCATATCATATCAAGCCTTGCTAATGTTCCAAAAAAAAATACATTGAAAGCTGTTATAATTTACTTTATAATACTATACCATATGAAAGCCGTGTCACAGATGGGGTGGTAAGAAGATAATCACTTCCTCTTTTCAGATATATTTGATCATTTATAACTTATATTGAAGTCAATATACGTATATTAGATCTTATTGTATATAAAACACATTCCATTACAATCTATTAGAGTAACTAATAGACTTGAGCAAAAATTGGGCTGTAAATGGAGGAACTGTGGGCTCACTGTGACATATGATGAGGACCATTAGTCTATCACTGATGACTTACCCTAATGAGGAAGGCAGCAGTGTTTGATCTTTTCTATCTCGCTTTTACACATCTAGTCACATAAATAAGTTGTAAGTGATGTATTTTCCAAATCTACATGTAGGGTATAACAGATTCAAGAATAGAATGGCAACTAACATATTCTACTTATCCAATAGCTCAGGTATAGTACGTCCACTCTCCTCCATCATCCTAATTAATAAGTCGTTCTTCTCAATTTGCAACTTAAGCTGTGACCTCAAATCTTGCAGTTCCTCTGCCCTCACTTCCTTTAGTCTATTAGTAAGATTATGAAATAATTCAGCGATTTCGAGTGCAGTTTTATCACTGAATGGTGTTTTACATAATGTATGTGAGATGAAATGCATTGCCAACTCTTCCCCAGTATGTTGTCCGAGAACCATCATCCAGGCACCAGTCTGATGGCACAAACGTTCACTCTAATGGATCAATTAATACAATTGTTGTACCCCCAAAAAAGAAGAAACAAACCCTTTTAATAAGTTCTTTCACACGATGATTAAATCTCTTTGAGGCAGCACCTTTCATAGGAATTAATGTTGGAAGAGATTGTCTACATTTGATAGCTAGTCTAGATTTAGTAACTGAAACACTCAATTAATATTAAAGGACTAACCCTGTACTTTGCTTCCAAGTTGGACACCTTGTACCTCACCAAAGTCTTGCACAACACAACAGTGTCGTGTAGTTGTGGTTGCCAATGATGGGGGTGGCAATGGGGATGGGGATGGGGATGGGGATGGGGCGACAGTTCTTTGGGATATTCTAATAAGGTAGGGATCAATAACTTGAGGAGGTCGCAATAGGTTGTCTGTAGCTGACAATGTGTTGTCCAATGTGTCGCAGAAATTGTATGAGGTCGACGGCGTGGGTTGCGGTGGTGCCAAGCCAAACACAGTTGGTAGCAGTGGCAAACCCTCGGGGTTAGCTACCACAGGTAGGAGTGGTGGCGGTGGTAACAAATCAATACTCGTAGGTGTCAGGAGTGGGATGGCTATTGAGGCGTTAGACCACAAGGTGGTTTCAGCTGTTAAAGCATATTCTATATGTGGAGCGTTGCCAGTCGACAGTGTATCACTCCCCTGGAAATGTTGTCAGAAAACCCTGCATTAAAACTAAAGTAAACTCACATTTCCCTGGTGCAGACGTCTTATGGGAACCAATATTTCCAGTGCCCTCAATTGGGATGCTGGTGGAGAGGCATTCTGTAACAAGTATAAATGAGGAAAGTATATGAAAAGTATAATGAGAGAAGCTCACCATGGAGGCCATGGCTTTCTTCTGTAAGGTGAACATACCAGAACGTGTTAGCACAGAGTATTAATAAATATAATGAGAGGAACTTACAGACAATGCGGCAGCTTTCTTCTACAGAAAAAACATGTCAAATGTATTATAGAATAATATAATGAAATGAGCTTACAGCTTTGGCAGAGGCTTTCTTCTGCAAGGAGAACATATCAGGACAGGTTATATATAATATAATAAAGGAGGGGTTTACTGCTGAGGTGGTGACTTTCTTCTGAAAGGGAATCGCATCAGGACATAATGTAGAAAAGTATAAAGAGAGAAGCATACAGCAGGGCTGGGAGCTTTCTTATGCAAGGGGGACATGTCAGGATGGACATAACTTTCTAAAAGATAAATAAGCGTACTACTGAGGTGGCAGCCTTCATCAGCAAAGAGAGCAGATGAGGTCAGAACATATAATTGATACCTGCAAATATTGACAGAACTCACACTTCGCAGGGTACGACTGCCTGAAGGTTCAGAAACGTTTTGTTTGGCCTTCTGAAATGTGTGGATCCGATACAGTAATCTGAATGATAATGCCTACCTTCTGGTGCTTTCCAGTAGAATGTCTACCCATCACTACCGAAATGAAAGTAGGGGAGAAGACGCAAGGGGAGAAATGAAGGGAAGATGGTAACAAGGAAAGGTGCAATGTATTTAGGGACTCACAAACAAGAGTGATACCATTAACTAAAACATGTTTTTATGTCATGTGGACAATTATCCAAGAATCATGTGTGATGAAGGATCAGCTTGATGGATCGGGAAAGCCAAGAGAAGCGGTTGAAAGAAGTCAGAGCAATTAAAATCATCAAGATTGCTTTAGCCTTTAATATGTGTGATCAGTCGACTGCCAGATATGGAAATGGCCAAGTTTCTGATTCCCCAACCCACCATATCAGAAACTTTAACAATTCTCAGTAATCCACTAATTCAAACATTTTATACCAATCTCTACGAAGGATGACATGAACAGTTCGGTTTCATCATGTTGAACCCATTAAAACTCATCCACCAGAAAAGTTTGTGCGCATGAGGCAGGACACAGCTTTGGAAGTTCAAGCTAGTGCATTTTCTACCAGCTCTCCACAGAGAAAACCATGGTCTTATTCAAGCAGATGCTCCGTTACATCTAAACGACATCTTAAAAAAATAATATCTAGATGTCATTCGCCTCAAATGGAACCTTCTGAAATGAGAAGCTTAGAAACGATGAACATTTTTCGAAATTTACCTGATTCGTCCTCTGGTGATGGTTCAGAGACCATGGGTTATGATCAATTCAGAGGAGGTTTTAACTTTAGTGGTACTGAAGTACAGGCACTGGTCAGAGGTTCGAACAATACCGCCGAAGATGAGAGCTATAAGGAATATGAAAATTCCATTGTTAATAGCAGTGTTGGGTTTTATCAAGTGTCGCAGGAATTGTTTGTCATACAAGGTTGGGATAAACAACATAGCAAGGGGACTCCGGTGAGTAAAACATAATATATGTCATATATCCAACTTGAACTCAATCACTTAAAGAACTATTGGTACCATCTCCAGTGGTGGTTAGTGGAAGGAATGATGGAAGCAGCTTGCATGTGTCCACAAGGACCTTCAAACTGTGTGCATGCACGACTTCTCAAGAAGCTAGGGGTTACAAAATTCCCAAGAGACGATCATATACCTTTAGATAAGATATGATGCTACAGCTACATAAAGGCAGATGCTTATTCAGACTTCTCAGAACCCGATAGAGTTATAATGGTCTTTCTTGACTTGGACTTCTCTCCTTTTTACTTATTTTCTGTTTCATCTGGCACTGAAATGATTGAGCGAGTTATTGTCATTCATGAAGAAGTGGAGCATAGTGTTGCAGTCTGGAAATGTAGAAAATGTGGACCGTCCGGCTGTCAACATATCAACAGCTCAAAGCGCTACTTTAATTCATTAAAACAATTGGCCCCTATAAACCCAGACATTGATTCAAGTCCACCTCAGATTACCGGTAAATACTGGTTTACCGCTACCACAACTTGTATATTCCAGCTGATGGTCTATTTTAGATCAGAATAATCATTTGTTATGTTCTGCTGCTGATGGTAATATAGCTATATTGCATCTTCCGATAATGCCGCCTGTATAGGCAGCTTTAAAAAGCGACCGTCAGCTATATGACAAGATGGCATGCATGCTGTCATCAGAGCCCGCTTTGATAAAGCTGGGAGACAACTTCTGATGTATTTGTGGTTCCAGCATTGAAGAAGCCAGAGGTTTGATCAAAAATTCATGTATTATCTATGGAACGGAGAGCACATTTAAAACCAAGATTCAGCTCCGCCAATGCCTGAAGTGTCGAAATCGATTTATCAGGCCAGACTGCCAAGAGATCAGCATTTTAAATCTCAACAACAGGTCTCTATTCATGCATATGCTTCTGGAGCATTATACAACAAACTTTGCATCTTCAGAGACACCAATGGTAGCCTTCACCACTGACACAACTCGAACATATATAAATTCCGGGAAGGGAATACCTTTTGTTTCCAATCTAACCTTTTGTGCTGCATGGTTTGCTTATGCTGATTTGGTTGTTCTGGAGAATGATATGACATGCGATATTTGTGGACCTACACCTGATGAGGTCATTTTTGATGGGGTTTCCATTTCTTTCAGTCGGAAGCAAATTCAGGAAACGATTAGACCCCCAACAACAATATCTGACCATTTGCAAGAAAGAGGTGAAGCACGTTACATCCCGAAACAACAGCTGATTGAAGACATCAAGCTAAGACATCTTGTCCAGAAGGCACTGACGGGTAAATCACCATTTTCTCCAGCTGACAATTGTGATAACACTGACGAAACTGATGACGAGGTAGCAGCTACATCGATTAATTCTCGCTTAGAAGCAGGAAAGGAAAAAGCAATAAAAAAAATAGAAAATTGCCTTGCTTGTCTTCCAGGTGTGAGAGTAGGACTTAGGGCATTAAACTCACATCTTGGGGATTTTGTAGAGAGGATACTCGGGGAGAATTCCATCGAAAAGGGTGGCTGCATCAGACATATATAAAATTCCTTCTTCAGGCAAGTTATAATAGTATTTTCAGTTTTCAGTTTTTACCTTGCTAAATTCATGTAATACTAGATTGCGGCAGAGGAGTCTGTCGTGCAGATGGTTAACAGACTTAGTTATCAGAGTCTTTGCGCTTTCTTACAAAATCCTAGCAAAGACAATGTGTCTTTGTTGACGTGGATACCTGCAATATATATGGTACTCAGACACAAAGTCCAAATAAACTCAAAACTCTTCCTGGACGTTGTCAGAGTCTGTAATTGGATCGCAACGCGTGCACATGAAGTGCTTTCAAAACTTATAACACAAAGTCCAGTGCACCCTATCAATCAAGATATAGTCCAAGATACGGACAACTAGAAGACTGTATGCGCTTGTAAATTATTTCGTAAATACAGACACTGACATCTTTATTTATTTAGACAGGGTCGTGCTACAGTATGCCTATGGTAAGATATAGACCTAAGTACCCAAGGCTAAAGCATGATCAAACTGCAGAAAAAGCGGTGTTGGGTGCCGGAAGAGGTTCTCAATGTGCCAAGTATTTCAGCCAGTACTCTCAACAAACATTAACGGGTGGTATTATAGCAGTATGGTGCACACATTCCATTTGTTATGGTTTCCATTGCATGCCCATGAGTGAAGGACACAATGACATTTTTTCAGCCTTGTACACACATTGGGAAGTCCCTCCCAAAAGAGTTATTTATGACTTTGCATGCACATTGGGTCCTTATTGCATGACAAGAGAAGGCGGATTTTTTGCAAACACAGATTTCATGATTGATCGTTTTCACGCACCTGGCCACACCAAATGCACCCCAGCATGCTTTCTAAAATCTTATGCCAAAGCAGATCCAAGACTAAAAGCCATTAATTCTAGTGCAGCGGAGTGTGGTAATGTGGTTCTTGCACACATCCGAAAATCAGTCAGCTATATGGGTCAATATAGGGCTACACTTTACATGAAGACTTTCATTTCTATATATAATCAAGGGTTGACAGTAAAACTGCCAGCATAAGCATTTAACTACTTAAAAATATATCTATTAGAATGCTAATTCCTACAATATATGTTGAATTTCCGTTTTATCATATACAAATGAACTCTGTTACTACCCGGCTTCAATCCTGTTATACTTCACGCAGCATACTGCGGCTCGAAATATACATATCCGAGGTTCAGTAAGCATGGGAAAGTGAAATAAAATATTTTGTTATTCTACATATCTCCATGTAATATAATACCCAGTTTCGTGCGATAGTAGACAGTAGAGGATATTGAGTAGTGGGTACTACATATTATTATTTAGAACACAAAGAAGACAGATGTAGAAATATAAATTACCCGAGGGACATGTGATGGGAGCCTTTGAAGTCGATCCCATTGTTCAACGCGCAATATGCTTGCTCGAAATATCAAATCCGAGGTTCCGGAGGCATGTGAAAATCAAATAAAACATACTTTGTTCTTCTACATATCCGTGCAATCTATATGAATATCTGTTTTACAATACGCAGCTATCACATGATCCCTTGGCTAATATATATTTCTACATCTGCCCTTTGTGTTCTGAATAACGCCGTATAATTTGGACTATTTAATGTCGTGTATTTTCCTCTATCACACTGAAGTAAAACTATAGAACGTGGAGATATATAGAACAACAAAGTATTTTAATTTGACTTCCTCATGCTTCCAGAACCTCGGATATATATATTTCAGGCTGCAGAACATTGTGTGTATAACAGATTGACTGGGAGCAGTAGCATGGCTCACCAGTGTGTCGAAAAACATACATTAGCCAGATGCTATCACATGTCCCTCAGGTAATTTATATTTCTACATCTGTCATTTGCATTCTGAATAACGCTGTATAATGTTCATGATTAATATCCTCTACTGTCCTCTATTGCATTACAGCAGTTTGCTTATCATTGTAGCCCTTTGTTTTTTTAGTGTACATCTGAATTTCACCGGCGATCAGTGACGGCCACACAGCCTGACTACCAGTAACTGTTTTCCACCTGTCCCATGTACACCCCCACTCCCTTGTACGCTGCCCATTATTTCCACACAAGTTGTATCCACGCAACATTTTACTGGATAATTATATATTATGGCATGTATACTTTAACTTTGCATAACTTTTTACATGTCTCTAATCCTAATTGTTGTGATATGTTCAAATTTGTTTGTTTTCTCGGTTTCTGGGCCAGCTTGATGTCACGAGCCCAAACCTCTGTAAATAAAGTACTATAGAACATGGAGATACATAGAACAAGATGTGCTTATTTGAATTTCCCATGCTTTCAGAACCTCAGATATGTATATTTCAAGCAGCAGTACATTTCATGTAGAATAACGCAATTGTACATTTCATATCGTCAATGGAAATTCAACAAACACGTTGAATACAAATTAGGTCCAGCTTCTATCACATGTCCCTTGGCTAATTTATACTTCTACATCCATCCTTTACGTTCTGAATAACACCTTCTAATGCTCACCATTTAATATCATGTATTGTCCTCTATCACACTAAATTAAGTATTATAGAATATGGAGATATGTAGAACAATAAAATGTTTTTATTTGATTTTTCCACGCCTCCAGAACTTGGTATTTGTATATTTCAGGCTGCAGTATATTGCATGTAGTATAACGAGATTGATGTGGAACAGTAGCAGGGCTTACATGCATGTAAAAAAACGAAAATTCCACAAATGCATTGAACATACATTAGCTGGCTCTTGCCACATGTCCCTCGGCTAATCTACATCTCTACATCTGTCCTTTGAGTTCAGAGTGGATGCCTTTCCATAGGAATCTATTCATGTCTTTTTTGAATAGATTTGAATAGATTGCTGTTTGCCATGATGCCAATTTTTGCTTATCATCACATAGCTTAGGTGGGGCCTTTACAGACTTTCATAGATTTTGAAGTCTGGAGAGGCCTCAGGACCCCTCGCCAGATTTTAAAGTCTTGAATAAACCTCACTAAGGCTTGCTTAGGATGCTTACACATCCTTGGCCTTCCTGTTATATAGGTGAGATGATGTCGGGCTTACGGCACAATTGTTATTTATCTGTTGATAATAGAATTGACTATGGGAATATGCAACGAAATAGACATAGATTTTGAAACTCTGATATATGAAATATTCGAATCTATTCATAATAGATTCCTATGGAAAGGCATCCAGTAATGATATATTACACCCACTATTTAATATCATCCACTGTCCTCAATCGCACTAAATTAAGTACTATAAAACATGAAGATATATAGAGCAACATTTGACTTTCCCACGCTTCCATATCCTCGGATATGTATATTTCGACTGGCAGTTCATTGGGTGTAGACAAACAAACATTCCACAAATGCATTGAACATTCCTTAGCCAGCCCCAATTATATATTGCTTAACTAATTTATATTTCTACATCTGTCCTTTGCATTCTGAATAACACTGTCTAATGCTCACTATTTAAGGTCCTACACTGTCCTTCATCACACTAAATCAAGTACTACAGAACATGGTAATATGTAGAATGACAAAGTGTTTTTATTTGATTTTCCCACACATCCAAAACCTCAGATATGTATATTTCATATGGCAGTGCATTCTGTGTAGTATAACGGGATTGACTCAAAATGGTAGCAGGGTACACATGCATATCAGGAAATGGAAATTCCACAAGTACATTAGGGGAATTCAAAGTTGGCATAACACGATACACTACAGTGATTTCTGTATCATTACTAAGGAGAACAATCAGCGATCAGTTCGGAGTTTATAACATTCAGATAGTGTTGACAGGAACCACATCCTTTCTTTCACCTTACGAAAATATACATTTTGTTAGATATATTGTCTAAACATAATAGTATATATACAACCTCCAAATTTTTAATGAGATATAGAGGTAGGAAAGAATAAAACTTAGTGAATGTGTATAGCAAAATTCTCCGTTTGAATTTCCGATCACGGTTTTCGGCAAGACTGTAGCGATTTGTCCGTAGCGACTGGTTGCAACATGACAAAACAACCAACTTTGAATTCCTTTATTGAACATCAATCAACCGGGTCTCAACACATGTCCCCTCGGCTAATATATATTTCTACATCCGTTCTTTGCATTCTGAATAACGATACATTGCACCTACTATTTAATATCCTGTGGTGATCTCTATCACACTAAATTGGGTATTTTATAACATGGGGGTGTGTAGAACAACAAAGTCTTTTTTATTTGACTTTCCCATGCCTCCCGATCCTTGGATATGTTACATATATTTCGAGTGGCAGTTCATTGCGTGTAAAATAACAAAAATTCCAGAAATGCCTTGGACATATATTAGCCAGCTCCCATCGCATGTCCCTCAGCTAATTTATATTTCTACATTTGTCCTTTGTGTTCTGAATAACGATGTGTCATGCTCACTATTTAATGTCTTCTACTGTCATCTGTCATCTATCGCACTAATTTCAGTACTATAGAACATAGAGATATGTAGAACAAATTGTGTTTATTTGACTTTCCCCTGCTTCCTGAGTCTTGTATATGTATATATTGGGTGGCAGTGCATTGCATGTGGAATAATGGGATCGACTCGGAACAGTAGCAGAGCTTACATGTGTGTAGAAAAACGAAAATTCCACAAACACATTGAACATATATTAGTCGGCTCCCATCGCATATCCCTCGGCTAAATTATATTTCTATCTCTGTCCTTTGTGTTCTGAATAATGATATATTACACTCACTGTTTAACATCCTGCAGTGATCTCTATCGCACTAATTTGGGTATTTTGGAACATGGAGATATGTAGAGTGGCAAAGTGTGATTATTTAAATTTCCCACGCTTCCAGAACCTCGGATTTGTATATATCAATCGGCAGTGCGTTATGTGTAGTATAACGGGATCGGCTTGGAACAGTAGTAGGTCTTACATGCGTGCAGAAAAATGGGAGTTCCACAAATGCATTGAACATAAATTAGCCAGCTCCTATCACATGTCCCTTGGATAAATTATATTTCTATCTCTGTCCTTTGCATTCTGAATAACGATACATTGCACCAACTATTTAATATCCTGTGGTGATCTCTATCGCACTAAATTGGGTATTTTATAACATGGAGACATGTAGAACAACAAAATGTTTCTTATTTGACTTTCCCACGCTTCCCAATCCTTGGATATGTATATTTTGAGCAGCAGTTCATTGCGTGTAGAAAAATGAAAATTCCACAAATGCGCTGAACATATATTAGCCGGCTCCCATCGCACATCCCTTGGCTAATTTACATTTCTACATTTGTTCTTTGCATTCTGAATAACGATGTGTTATGCCCACTATTTAACATCTTCTACTGTCATCTATCGCACTAATTTTGGTACTATAGAACATGGGGATGTGTAGAACAACAAATTGTGTTTATTCGACTTTCCCACGCTTCCTGAGTCTTGTATATGTATATATTGGGCGGCAGTGCATTGCGTGTGGAATAACAGGATCGACTTGGAACAGTAGCAGGGCTCCTCTGCATATCATAAAATGGAAATGAAAACACAAATGAATCTGTTACTGAAAACAGTATAGTAGGTAGGGTCAGGTATACGTACCCTCTATGTGGTTACTACAGGTATAATATTGGTAAACATTGATTGGGTATGGTATATGTACCCTCAATGTTGACATTGGTTATGTACCCAGATGGTACAGACTCGGTACCCTTTTGGAACCGATTCTCAGTACTTTACACTCCCCCCCCCTTTCACCATGAATTCACATGAAATTCACATGAAATTACATGAACTTCATGTGATTTTAAATATTTTACAAAAAGCATAGGTTCATGAACTTTCATGTATTTTAGGTGAAATTTAGGTGAAAATACAGTGAAATTCACATTAAAAATTGGAGGTCATTACACTACTGAGTGTGACACCCAGGGTTAAGTGTGACACCCATGTCACACTCAGCTCTCAGTGTCACACTCAGCCCTCAGTGTCACACTTAGCCCTGGGTGTCACACTTAGCCCTGGGTGTCACACTCAACATGCAGTATCACATTAAGCACATGGCATCACACTCAGCACGCAGTATTACACTCTACTCTTGTATAAGCTTCACATGAGTATCACATGAATTTCACATGAACTTCACTGAGTGACATGAATGTCAGGTGAAAAATTCATGTGAATTTTCACTTCATCTTCACATGAAATTCATGTCACTTAGTGAAGTTCCAGTGAAATTCATGCAAAATTCACATGAAATTATTAGCAGTGTTCTCACTGAAATTCAGCAAAAATAATGCAAAAGTTCACCTGAAATTCACCCATTCATGTGAAATTCATGTGAAATTCACGTGAAATTCACGTGAAAGGGGGGGGGGAGCGTAAAGAGCTCCCGATTCTGATGCCTGACATATGCATATAGTTGGGAAGGGGGATCTCATTTGCGTAAGGCAGCCTTCATGCACAACGGTACCAAGTGAATAGGAAATTCACTCCTGCCGTCGACACCACTAATATTAAGTAAGGCAGATTGCAGCCACAGGCGCCTTGTGAAGAAGGCGGTCACATGATCGCTGGACATTCTCAAGGTTATAGTCCATGGATCACCAGCACCCCCATCGCTGGCAAAGTTTGTCAAACAGGTTGCCAACACAAACATGTCCTGGACCTATCATCCACCCCCTCATTACCACCACCACCTTCCTCTCCACCACTGCCATTTTCATCTCCCCTGCCCCCATCACCCCTGTCACCATCAACAATGTAAAGTATGAACTAACGAAATGTACAGAGTGGTGTTAGCCAAAATTATCATAAAAATGTAGTGTTTTATGATTGCGGCAATCATAAATAATGATCACCTTCATGATTATGCGTTTTGAGAGCCTATCCACCTATTAATACTAAATCTAATGATGATCATAAGTGATCATTGGTTATTTTGAAGTGAATATTACAACTGTAGGTCTATTGCAATATGGTGATCATATGTGATCATTGGCTATTTTGAAGTGAATATTACTACTGTAGATCTATTGTAATGTGGTGATCATATGTGATCATTGGCTGTTTTAAAGTGAATATTACTACTGTGGGTCTATTGTAATGTGGTGATCATATGTGATCATTGGCTATTTTGAAGTGAATATTACTATTGTAGGTCCATTGTAATATGGTGATCATATGTGATCATTAGCTATTTTGAAGTGAATATTACTACTGTAGGTCCATTGTAATATGGTGATCATATGTGATCATTGACTTATTTTGAATTGAATATTACTACTGTAGGTCTATTGTAATATGGTGATCATATGTGATCATTAGCTATTTTGAAGTGAATATTACTACTGTAGGTCCATTGTAATATGGTGATCATATGTGATCATTAGCTATTTGAAGTGAATATTACTATATTGTAATGTGGTGATCATATGTGATCATTGACATATTTTGAAATGAAAAGTATTACATATTGCTATTGTAGTTCATGTCACAATTGTCATGATCTTCCCACATGTCACATATTTCGCGCGCTTCACACAATTTCCGTGCATCTCATAATTCCCGTGCATCTCATAATTCCCGAGCATCTCATAATTCCCGCGCTCTGGATATTTCCTGCACATCATGATTGTCACGATCTTCCCGCGTGTCACACATTTCCCACGCTCCACATCATTCCTGCGCGTCACGATTGTCACACTCTAGCACGCGTCACGATTGTCACGCCTTTACACACATCACGATTGTCACGCCTTTACATGCGTCACGATTGTCACGCCTTTACACGTGTCACGATCGTCACGCTTTTACACGTGTCACAGTTGTCACACCTTTACACGCATCACGATTGTCACGCCTTTACACGTGTCACGATCGTCACGCTTTTACACGTGTCACAGTTGTCACACCTTTACACGCATCACGATTGTCACGGTTTTGCATGTGTCACGATTGTCACGCATTTATGGCTGTCACAAATGTGATATATTTCTTGCATGTCACAATTGTCAAGCTTTTACATGTCACATTCATCAACAATGCTGTTGGCATAATCAGTCAATGGTGGTCATATTATACACCATTTAATCTATAGATGAGTTGATCAAATATTGATGGGGTCCCAACAGGTGTGCAATGACAATTGTTCCCATACCTTTCATGATCTAAGAATAAGAGTATTGAGTAATATAACATTTAATTCTCATTCTCAGTTCATTGCTTAGCAATGTAATTCAGTCATTTACATTGACTAGTCATTGATTAATCTGTCAACTGTCAATCATTAATACATACTTTTTTGGCAGATGGGGTCTGATCCTGTTGATGACATTGTTCCACATGACTATAGAGAAATGATATTACATTATTTTAGAGAAGAGAAGAAAAGGGACAAAGGGGTCCTTCAGTAAAGAGAACAATATAAGAAGGCAATGTCATAATTAACACTAAGCTAAAGAACAGAAAGTAAGTAAATAACAGCAACTGAGCAAGAAAGTGCAAAGAAGTACAAAATGTGGTTTTCAGATATCAGAATGAATACTAAGACTAAAAGAGTGAGTAGAAGTGAAACTGTTTGAGACACAATAAGATAGTTTTCATTAACTCCCCATTTCAATAAAACATAGACAACTATCATGTAGTCATATAAAGTAAGCAATTATGTGATTTGGTAATATGTGTTGAAGATATTAGTATTATCAATGACCAATGCAAGAATCATAATCATCTAAATGCTGTAATGTGTAAGTTTGATGTAATGTGGAATCACATCTATACACTATCCATTCATATGTGTTAAGCATGCAAGGTTCTATATTCTTCTCTGTCTGGTTGGTACATGTTTCCATAATGTTCAATACCATTGTAATGACCTCACTAGTCTTCATTGTAAAACATAGCATACCATCTCATTTCCAAATATATCATACACTCTAAATAGGACTAGGACTCCAACTACATATACACTCTACATCATTTAATCGAGTTTCTTATTCCTGTTACACTTCCATAACATCATATTTGTCATATACTGTATTACAACCTTCAATTCTAAAAGTGCATATTCATTTACTGTGATTTTTATAATTAGCTTTGTGGTTTCAGATACTTAATCTGCTTTTGTGACAATTTGGATGGTGATACAGATGTACCAGAAACTGCACATGTGGTTGGCTTCCCTTGTTTAGCATTAAGTTTTTTAAGTACCTTGCAAACCTCCTCATATCCCTGGCCCCACATATGTAAGAGGCAATAATTAGTACACATATATATTATTGTTATACTCTGTGTAAGATAAACAAAAGTTAAAATAATCTACATGATATTATAGGCCAAAAATGTGACAGCTGACATGCATGAAAAATAATAACATGTTGGAAATATGTCACATATGTGATAGGCATAAATGTGTGACAATCGTGACTGTGATAATTGTGACGCATGTAAAAGCGTGACGATTGTGACATGTGTAAAGGCGTGACAATCGTGACGCATGTAAAGGCGTGACAATCGTGATGTGTGTAAAGGCGTGACAATCGTGACGCGTGCTAGAGTGTGACAATCGTGACGCGCAGGAATGATGTGGAGCGTGGGAAATGTGTGACACGCGGGAAGATCGTGACAATCATGATGCGCAGGAAATATCCAGAGCGCGGGAATTATGAGATGCTCGGGAATTATGAGATGCACGGGAATTATGAGATGCACGGAAATTGTGTGAAGCGCGCGAAATATGTGACATGTGGGAAGATCATGACAATTGTGACATGAACTACAATAGCAATATGTAATACTTTTCATTTCAAAATATGTCAATGATCACATATGATCACCACATTACAATATAGTAATATTCACTTCAAATAGCTAATGATCACATATGATCACCATATTACAATGGACCTACAGTAGTAATATTCACTTCAAAATAGCTAATGATCACATATGATCACCATATTGCAATAGACCTACAGTTGTAATATTCACTTCAAAATAACCAATGATCACTTATGATCATCATTAGATTTAGTATTAATAGGTGGATAGGCTCTCAAAACGCATAATCATGAAGGTAATCATTATTTATGATTGCTGCAATCATAAAACACTACATTTTTATGATAATTTTGGCTGACACTTATGATGTATGACAGACACACCAACCAACTTACACCTCCCGTCCCTCACCCCTCGTCCCTCTCCACCACTACTGCCTATGAAGAACACAAGGCTTTTTAACAGACCCACTCTTACACCACTGGTCATTGGGCATATAGCATTACACAAACACCTCCACTGCATAGGGAAGTCTGACTCCCCTCTATGTAAATGATGTTAGCTACAGGCTCCAGAGACTGTTGACCACTTTCTCCTTTAGTGCCCAGCCTACACCATCCAGTGCTGAAATCTTGTGGCAGTATGTGCCCCCCATGGCCAACAGCTATCCCTGAACCGGATTCTCTCTAATGTGGACCATATACCTGTGCTCATTGCTTTCGTCAATGCCTCAGGCCGCCTCTATCAAGTTTTTGGTATCATCCCCCCATGGAGTCCACCTGAGAAGTAGTGGTGATGTTGGGAATATGGATTGGATTTGGATGTTTTGGAATGCTGAAGATTAGACCCACCCACAGAGACCTACCATGCTCTGCACATACTCAAGCCATTGACACGGGCTTTGCCTATATATTACCAGGGCTCACACCTGCATTCAATGCAGGGTCCCTCTTATATTTACCTCCTGGTGCTCCCCTTGCGGGGGTAGTATTCCTGAGTTCACACTACACACTCACTGCTGCTTTTCTCTCCTCTTATGGTACATTTACTATACAATTACTTTACGTTCTCGTAGGTAGCAGCTGCCCCCAGGCAGTCATAGCAATGTCGTGACATGTGGCCTGCCACAACTGACAATAAACTATGGATTATAAAAAAAAAAAAAAAAACAGACCCACTATAAGACATGTTAACTTCATGCTAATCACTTCCATACACAAAATCCATAATAAAGCCTGGCTACTTATACTGTCACCTTCCCCCCCACTTTATAATCCCCCATCGAAGCTTCATGCCCAAGAGCCCTTAGGGGCATAACACGACACCCTTTGACACAAGGTTGGTGTAGTTGTGGTTAGGTATTGGCTGCCGGTCAGCTCATGCTGTTCAAGATCGAGACACTCATCAAGATCACTGTCAACTTTTTGAGCTCTTTACACTTAGCCATGTGTTCTGTACATATCCGCGCGGAATCCGTGCGGAATCTGCACAGATTTTTTCATTTTGGCAGAGGTTTTTTTGGGTCTGTACAGATTCCACACAGATTCCAAAAATTCCGTATGGATTACGCAGAATTCCTCGGAATTCTGCATTACAGACCTGAAAATTCTGTACAGAATCTGTACAGAATTTTATTATACTTATTTCCTTGCATGTGACACTCTGCATTAAGCATGACACTAGGTGTTGAATGTGATACTAGGTGTTGAGTGTGACACTATATGTTAAATGTGACACTATAAGTGTGACACTAGGTATTGAATGTGATACTAGGTGTTGAGTGTGACACTATACATTAAATGTGACACTATAAGCGTGACACTAGGTGTTGAGTGTGACACTATACATTAAATATGACACTATGCATTAAGTGTGACACTATGCATTAAGCGTGACACTAAGTGTTGAGTGTGACACTATGCATTAAGCGTGACACTAAGTGTTGAGTGCAATTAAGCGTGACACTAAACATTGAGTGTGACACTAAATGTTGAGTGTGACACTAAGCGTTGAGTGTGACACTAAACATTGAGTGTGATACTATGCATTAAGCATGACACTAGGTGTTGAGTGTGACTAAGCGTGACACTAAGTGTTGAGTGTGACACTAAACATTGAGTGTGACTAAGCGTGACACTAAGTGTTGAGTGTGACACTAAACATTGAGTGTGATACTAAGCATTGAGTGTGACACTAAGCATTGAGTGTGACACTAAGCATTGAGTGTGACACTAAGCATTGAGTGTGACACTAAGCATTGAGTGTGACACTAAGCATTGAGTGTGACACTAAGCATTGAGTGTGACACTAAGCATTGAGTGTGACACTAAGCATTGAGTGTGACACTAAGCATTGAGTGTGACACTAAGCATTGAGTGTGACACTAAGCATTGAGTGTGACACTAAGCATTGAGTGTGACACTAAGCATTGAGTGTGACACTAAGCATTGAGTGTGACACTAAGCATTGAGTGTGACACTAAGCATTGAGTGTGACACTAAGCATTGAGTGTGATACTGAGCGTTGAGTGTGACACTGAGCATTGAGTGTGACACTAAGTATTGAGTGTGACACAAAGTGTTGAGTGTCACACTATACATTAAACATGACACTATGCATTAAGTGTGACACTAAGCATTGAGTGTGACACTATGCATTAAGTGTGACACTATGCATTAAGTGTGACACTATACATTAAACATAACACTATACATTAAGCATGACACTAATTATTGAGTGTGACACTATGTATTAAGCATAACACTAAGTGATGAGTGTGACACTCTGCATGAAGCGTGACACTAAGTGTTGAGTGTGACACTATACATTAAGCATAACACTATGCATTAAGTGTGATACTATGTATTGAGAATGATACTATATATTGAGTGTATCATGGATTTTGTATAGTGTGACACTTTTCACCTAGGGTTACACTTCACATGTGTGACAAGGCACCAATGCATAAATCCACACAGAATTCATGCAGAATATGTATGGAATCCATATAGAATAATCACCTCTAATAATAATAATAGCTACTATATAAATTCTGTATGGTATCTATACAGGTCTGTATGGGTCTGTACAGACCTCTTGGGGGAGTGTAAATTACTGAACTTTTTCCTCTTAAGTACTTGGGATGCTCATGGGTTTCAAAGTGGTTAATGGATAGTTCCGGTGCCGGGTAGTCAAGGCAGTTGATTGAAAGTGGAGGTTCGTGAAGCAGCTATGATACCAGGTGAATAGTTACTTCAGTTGTATTGTTGACAACGCTAATGTGGAGCAGACCTCTGCTGCAGGCACCTCATGAAGATGACAGTTAGTGCTGTCGCTAGATATTCGGAAGTTAGAGATTGTGTGTCAATGAAACACATAATTCTACCCATCCTAAAAAAGCCTGGTAGTTCTAATTTCCCAGCGAAGCTTCATGATCAAGATTGAGTATGAGAGAAAAAGGCTCAGAGGACTAGCTTGACAGGCCCTTGGGGGGGCAATGCAATCAGTGTTTAATGCTTATGGGTTATGGTTAGGCATTGGATGGCATGTGTTGTTAGAAGTTGACTGACAGGGTATGGTTAGTGGATCAAAAGTGTTCTTTTAGTGATAGTTAGAAGGGGGGATCTCGTTTGCATGGGGCAGCTTTCATGCACATCGATACTAGGTGAATAGGAAATTCATTGGTACCATCGATATCTGCCTATGCTAATGCAGATCGCAGCCACGGACACCTCGCGAAGAGGGGAGTCACACAATCGATGGACTATCGACAACATGTCAACGCATCAACATTCAACATGAACTAATACCATCTATGATGGATCAACCATTGTGCACCTCCCATCCCTCATCCCCCCTCCCTATCCACCACTACTGCCTATGAAGAATGCAAGGCTTTGTAACAGGATGACCGGAGTCCATGTTAGGGATCAGGATAAGATGATGTGTTATGGTTAGTGGTGGAACTAAGTCTGTGGGATGCATAGCTGGGCATGTGCTTGTTCATTGGAGGATCCTCTGTACTGGCTCATCGACTTGCCAACAGTGCAGACCAATATCATGGATGCATCATGTAGAAGATAGTTCTAATGGTCTTACTCTTCATCCCTCCTCACCAACTCCCTCATCACTACCACCACCATTGCCACCACCACCACATTGCATAGAAATGAGGATTATGTCTTCGGGAATCAGTTCACTTCTTTTTGAGAACTTAGCTACCTCACCTTCCTAACTATACATGGTGGAGCAATTGGTTAGTGGGTCGCAATAGAGTACTGAACACTGATTAGTAATGTTCATGTCGACATCATGGCATAGGAATGAGGGACCTGAGACTAGAAGGGGCATATAGGCCTCTTGGTGTGAGAGACATAAAAAGTGCAGCCATAGTGAAACAATGAGCCCACCTACCCTGTGGACGGCTGCTGCTTCATTCTAGAGTCTAAGCATGGATAGTAGCAATTGTGAAAGTGAACGGAAGCAGTTGAGTTGGATGGTTGAGCACATCACAAGCTTATGCACCATCACTAAATTTATGAAGGTCTGATATAGTGGTACGTTCCTCACAAGCTCAGTTACAGATTACAAAGTGCTTACAAGGTGTTATAACGTAGTTATAAGGCCACTCCACTGACATAGTACATAAGTATCACAATTTTGCCAACATATTCTTTGTAGCATATAAGCACTTGGGTACTCCATATAATGTTAAATGCACATGATACATTATTATCATTTTATTGCCTTATTTCACACAACTCATGGGTTTGGCACATCAGCACCTTACCATCCTCACCTCAAATTGATCTCACAGCAGTGTGTCATGACCTATGTCACTACAGGATGAGCCTGCCCTTAATCGAATCTAGGGCGCAGGGTCTGCATTATGTCTGCTCTACTATTCAATATCAACTTGAATGCTTGTTCTGGTGATGTACTCTGGTAATCCCAGAGTAGGTCTCGGTTCCAGCTGAATGTGTATCAGTCTGGTTAGCATTTCTTGTTCCTCCTCCCCTCACTTCCACTCACTGAGCACTTTCTATTCCCTGCAGCTTACTCCTGATACTGGGCTACCGCTATGACCTAGACATATGGGACCGCATAAATCTCAAACAAGTCACCAAGATTCTGAACATTAACAACTTCAATGGGATTCTTGGGTTGACTTCAGAAGCATGCCATACAAGATTGGCAGCTGTTAATGCTGCTGTTTGCATGTTCCAGATGCAAGATCTCTTGGGGCTGCTGGGTTGAAGGAGGATCCAATGGGTGGGGGTCGCCTCTCATTGGTACTCTGCGGGCAGTGTTTTTCCAGTGTTGCTGCAGACCTGAGTTGGGGGCAAGAGACAGATCGAAGTTTTGTAATTGTACATCCCCATTCTTTGCTCATCCCAATTTTCTCACTGACAATACACAGCTATGACTTGTCCACCTATGCTGCATATGCTCCTCCAGCTCCCATCTTCTCCAGGGGGTGCTTCCCTGCCTATGCATCTGCAGCAGCCTCAACACCTGCCTCCGATTCTTCCCTCCATGGAGCAGCTAACAAATCACCCACATTCACACTTCCCCCTTGGACAAAGTTGAATGGGATGAAGACATTAGGCAGGGTGGCGCTCTATGCAGCGAAGAACTAGCTTGTTGGGGAGGTCCCTCTTGCTTCTGGCAGTGACACTGCACTTGAGGGCCTAGTGCCCGTGTTTTTTACTGCAGTGTGTCAGCTGCTCATTATACATCTGGGTACTAGAGCTCTTCTACTGTCCCCAACACTGCACACGTACTTGGTGAATTCAGAGAAGGATCATGTCCAATGCGGGACACTGGCCTTGCATACAATGGCAAGACTCGGGCATGGGTTCCGTTTTCGACTTTCAGAGAAGTATTGAAGAGTCGCATTTCATACTTGTGTTTCTTGGCAGATGGGTCAGAGCCAAATTCGAGGTCGAGGGTGCCGATGCTCATGCTTCTGACAAGGGTCTGCACTATCCACTGAGAGGATGAAGAATGAAGCATCGTGGTGATTATATACTCTTCATTGGGGTATGTCACCTGTGGCTGTCGAAGCTGTTGACTGGACTGACAATGGATAGATGTTTGGAGTCCATGTCACAAGTACTTGTTTAGAAGATTGATACGCCTTAAAATATTCAATGGTTAAATCTCTTTATTTGTCATATAATATTAGAACTCAGTATTAGTAATGCACATCACAAGTACAAGAGTTGGGGTGAGTCCTGAGTTGCCAATCAAAGTGTTCTATTTTGAATACATTACTAAGGGAATGGGACATCTGAGAGCTGGGGTTGAGTCCTGCACTGCCAGCAGAAATATCTAATTGATATATACTAAAGGAAATACAACTAGATGTGTGTTATCTAATTACTAGAGTCCAAAAGACTATGTACATGCACCCAGTACTTGATTGAAACTTAGCTAAGGAACACGTTCTGCATTCCTGTCACATGATCAAATGCGAGGCGTTAGAACTGTTATCTCCGAACCGGTTATTGTGGTTACGCATAGACCAGAGCAAGTCATGTGACTTTGTACTTGGTACTCCGAGAATATCCCACCGCCTTAATCCACCACATGGAATTCCACATGTATGGTTGCTCCCACATGGTCACTATGTTAGAAATATCATTATGTCGTCATATAAAGTACTCTAGAGTAGTTCCTTTCCATATATAGGTACTGTACAGTTTTATTTGTAAAAAGATATATAAGGAGGACAGGGATGAGGAGAAAAAGCAAGCAATCCCAGGAGAAATCCTAGGCTTCTTCCACTCTAGGAGTGTAATAAATTGGAATAGAAATGAATCTGAACAGTACTTGAACCGAGTAATTTCGTATTAGAAAGGTTTTGAATCTATAGTTTACTTCCTTTATACTAGTTTATACATAATCTGTGTTATCTCTCCCTTGAACTTAAAGCCTGTGATTTGCGATGATTATTTGAGTATTACATAATATATTAGTACTATTTAAATACAGATCACAAATTCGGCGCATCAAGATATAATTAGAAGAAATACTTATTGAAGTACACTGTAAATATTACACTAATTAAAGGCTTGCATACCCATCATTGTTGTTGTTGTTCTTGCTGTCTTCACTGTCTATCTCACCATCCCCCCTGTGACCATCGGTAGGGCCCAGTGCAATCATGACTTTGCCATCAAGCTCCTCAGTGAATTCAGGATTCAGTCTCTCAATTTCTAGCTCCATGTCGCTATCTGAATCATCTAGCCAGTCTTCTGCTCTGGTGCCACTGTCTTCAAAATCAGACACTTCCGCTGTGTCCACATCCTCATCCGTAAGATCTGTATCTTGAGGGGTGTTAGCCAATTTGATCATAAAAAGCCCAGGATTTTAATGGGATTGAACATTTTCATATTAAACAATTTGGTAATAGACTCACACATGGACAAAAAATGTGAAAGAATGGTGAAATATGTGATTCTACATCACATCAAACTTACACATCTCAGTTATTAGATGATCTATTGGTTATAATGATATCTTCAATAGTCACTATTTAGTTTGATTTACTGATACAGAGAGGTAATGAGAACTATCTTCACTCTTATTGACATTGTGTCACAATCAGTTTCACTTCTACACTGCCATATGTATTCACACCTCTGATATATGTTGTTTATACTTATACTCAGATAGCATGACTTCATCTTTGAGACAAGCATATGACTATTGGCAGGATCAACCAGGTAACTACTCAGATGGAATCAGAAAGTGGTTCATGCATATACTATTGCTCAGTATGTCCTACTTAACATAGTTATCAAATTTAGATATGTTGTCAATGTCAAAGGCCAAATTACATCACTGAGCTGCAAAGTGACAAATGTAACATATGCAAAGAGTATGATGAGTGATAATGTGAATCAAAAGAGTAACACCCATCAAATACATGATAGATGTGCAAAGTGTGACAAATGTAAGTATGTGACATGTGTGACGAGGGCCAAAAGTGTGACAAATGTGACGTGCGTGACGCGCATGAAAAGAGTGACACACATGAAAAGCGTGACGCGCATGAAAAGCGTGACGCGCGTGAAAAGCGTGACGCGCATGAAAAGCGTGACGCGCATGAAAAGCGTGACGCGCGTGAAAAGCGTGACGCGCGTGAAAAGCGTGACGCGCGTGAAAAGCGTGACGCGCGTGAAAAGCGTGACGCGCGTGAAAAGCGTGAAAAGCGTGACGCGCGTGAAAAGCGTGACGCGCGTGAAAAGCGTGACGCGCGTGAAAAGCGTGACGCGCGTGAAAAGCGTGACGCGCGTGAAAAGCGTGACGCGCGTGAAAAGCGTGACGCGCGTGAAAAGCGTGACGCGCGTGAAAAGCGTGACGCGCGTGAAAAGCGTGACGCGCGTGAAAAGCGTGACGCGCGTGAAAAGCGTGACAAATGTGTGACAACTGTGATGCGTGCGAATATATGTGACAGCTGTGACACGTGCGAACATACATGAAAGATGGGTAGATGTGACGCATGTGAATACATGTGACAGATGCGACACGTGCGAATATACATGAAAGATGGGCAGATGTGACACATGTGAATATACGTGACAGATGTGACGCGTGCGAATATATGTGACAGATGTGACGCGTGCGAATATATGTGACCAATGTGACATTTACTAATATATATGAGACCTATGATCACCTATGATCACCTGTGAAATCATTAGTAGTAATAATATGTGAATGCACACTTGAAATGACCTATGATCACCTATGATCACCTTGGAAATCATTAGTAGTAATAATAGGTGAATATGCACTTGAAATGACCTATGATCACCTATGATCACCTTGAAAATCATTAGTAGTAATAATAGGTGAATACACACTTGAAAAAGCCTATGATCACCTATGATCACCACTACATTCATTAGTAACCCATAGATTCATTAGTAGTAACAAAATATGAATACACACTTGAAATGGCCTATGATCACCTATGATCACCTTGGAAACTATTAGTAGTAATAGTATATGAATATGCACTTGAAATAACCTATGATCACCTATGATCACCACTACATTCATTAAGTAACCCATAGATTCATTAGTAAATATATAATAGTAGAGGCACTCATAAAAAGCCCTGGTTTTATGATTGCGGCACTCATAAATCCTGGGCTTTTTATGATCACAATTGGCTGACACTAATGGTATCTTGTTCATCTGGAACTGCAGGTGGTGAGTTACTTAGATGGCCTATGCCACCTCTGAAATAGCGCATAAGCATGTCTCTGTCAACGAATCTTTGAAGATAACAGCAAAATATATATTGTTAGTAGATATAAACAGTGTATTGATTAAAATGCTCACATTCGAGCTCTTTACACTTAGCCATGTGTTCTGTACGGATCCGTGCGGAATCCGTGCGGAATCCGTACGGAATCCGTACGGAATTTTCGGAGTCCGTGCGGAATCTGCACAGATTTTTTTCATTTTGGCAGAGGTTTTTTTGGGTCTGTACAGATTCCGCACAGATTCCGAAAATTCCGTACGGATTACGCAGAATTCCTCGGAATTCCGCATTACAGACCTGAAAATTCTGTACAGATTCTGTACAGAATCTGTACAGAATTTTATTATACTTGTTTCCTTGCATGTGACACTCTGCATTAAGCATGACACTAGGTGTTGAGTGTGATACTAGGTGTTGAGTGTGACACTATACGTTAAATGTGACACTATAAGCGTGACACCAGGTGTTGAGTGTGACACTATACATTAAATGTGACACTATAAATGTGACACTAGGTGTTGAGTGTGATACTATACATTAAATGTGACACTATAAATGTGACACTAGGTGTTGAGTGTGATACTATACATTAAATGTGACACTATAAGCGTGACACTAGGTGTTGAGTGTGACACTAGATGTTGAGTGTGATACTAGGTGTTGAGTGTGATACTATACATTAAATGTGACACTATAAGTGTGACACTAGGTGTTGAGTGTGATACTATAGATTAAATGTAACATGATAAACGTGACACTAGGTGTTGAGTGTGATACTAGGCATTGAGTGTGATACTATACATTAAATGTGACACTATAAGCGTGACACTAGGTGTTGAGTGTGACACTATATGTTAAATGTGACACTATATGTTAAATGTGACACTATAAGCGTGACACTAGGTGTTGAGTGTGATACTAGGTGTTGAGTGTGACACTAAGCATTGAGTGTGACACTAAGTGTTAAGTGTGACACTAAGCATTGAGTGTGACACTAAGCATTGAGTGTGACACTAAGTGTTGAGTGTGACACTAAGTGTTGAGTGTGACACTCTGCATTAAGCGTGACACTCTGCATTAAGCGTGACACTAAGGGTTGAGTGTGACACTAAGGGTTGAGTGTGACACTAAGGGTTGAGTGTGACACTAAGCATTGAGTGTGACACTCTGCATTAAGCGTGACACTAAGCATTGAGTGTGACACTAAGCGTTGAGTGTGACACTAAGGGTTAAGTGTGACACTAAGTGTTGAGTGTGACACTAAGCATTGAGTGTGACACTCTGCATTAAGCGTGACACTAAGGGTTGAGTGTGACACTAAGCATTGAGTGTGACACTAAGCATTGGGTGTGACACTAAGCATTGAGTGTGACACTAAGTGTTGAGTGTGACACTAAGTGTTGAGTGTGACACTAAGTGTTGAGTGTGACACTAAGTGTTGAGTGTGACACTAAGTGTTGAGTGTGACACTAAGTGTTGAGTGTGACACTAAGTGTTGAGTGTGACACTAAGTGTTGAGTGTGACACTAAGTGTTGAGTGTGACACTAAGTGTTGAGTGTGACACTAAGTGTTGAGTGTGACACTAAGTGTTGAGTGTGACACTAAGTGTTGAGTGTGACACTAAGTGTTGAGTGTGACACTAAGTGTTGAGTGTGACACTCTGCATTAAGCGTGACACTCTGCATTAAGCGTGACACTAAGGGTTGAGTGTGACACTAAGGGTTGAGTGTGACACTAAGCATTGAGTGTGACACTCTGCATTAAGCGTGACACTAAGCATTGAGTGTGACACTAAGCGTTGAGTGTGACACTAAGGGTTAAGTGTGACACTAAGTGTTGAGTGTGACACTAAGCATTGAGTGTGACACTCTGCATTAAGCGTGACACTAAGGGTTGAGTGTGACACTAAGCATTGAGTGTGACACTAAGCATTGGGTGTGACACTAAGCATTGAGTGTGACACTAAGTGTTGAGTGTGACACTAAGTGTTGAGTGTGACACTAAGTGTTGAGTGTGACACTAAGTGTTGAGTGTGACACTAAGTGTTGAGTGTGACACTAAGTGTTGAGTGTGACACTAAGTGTTGAGTGTGACACTAAGTGTTGAGTGTGACACTAAGTGTTGAGTGTGACACTAAGTGTTGAGTGTGACACTCTGCATTAAGCGTGACACTAAGGGTTGAGTGTCACACTAAGCATTGAGTGTGACACTAAGCGTTGAGTGTCACACTAAGCATTGAGTATGACTAAGCATGACACTAAGTGTTGAGTGTGACACTATACATTAAACATAATACTATACATTAAGCATGACACTAAGTATTGAGTGTGACACTATGCATTAAGCATAACACTCTGCATTAAGTGTGACACTAAGTGTTGAGTGTGATACTATACATTA
This sequence comes from Cyathus striatus, assembly GCA_025738555.1. Lineage (NCBI taxonomy): Eukaryota > Fungi > Basidiomycota > Agaricomycetes > Agaricales > Nidulariaceae > Cyathus > Cyathus striatus. The sequence goes on from JAOVFP010000001.1 coordinate 535,025, forward strand.
AGCATAACACTATGCATTAAGTGTGATACTATGCATTGAGAATGATACTATATATTGAGTGTATCATGGATTTTGTATAGTGTGACACTTTTCACCTAGAGTTACACTTGACATGTGTGACAAGGCAGCAATGCATAAATCCACACAGAATCCATGCAGAATATGTATGGAATCCATATAGAATAATCACCTCTAATAATAATAATAGCTACTATATAAATTCTGTATGGTATCTATACAGGTCTGTACGGGTCTGTACGGATCCGTACGGAATTTTCGGATTCCGTGCGGATTCCGTACGGATCCGTGCGGATCCGTACAGATCCGTACAGACCTCTTGGGGGAGTGTAAATTACTGATAATTTGGCATTAGCTTATTCTGACCTTGGAAAATGGAATGAGGCAGAAGAGTTGCAGGCACATGTCTTGGAGATACATACCAAGCTGCTAGGTGGAGAGCACCGAAATACATTGACCAGTATGGATAATTTGGCATTGATATATTCCAAGCTTGGAAAATGGAATGAGGCAGAAGAGATGCAGACACATGTCTTGGAGATATATACCAAGCTGCTAGGTGGAGAGCACCCAGATACACTGATAAGTATGAATAATTTGGCATCAACTTATTCTGATCTTGGTAAATGGAATGACGCAGAAGAGTTGCAGGCACATGTCTTGGAGATACATACCAAGCTGCTAGGTGGAGAGCACCCAGATACACTGAGAAGTATGAATAATTTGGCAATGTCATTTTTTAAGCTGGGAAAATTGAATGAGGCAGAAGAGTTACAGGCACATGTCTTGGAGATATATACCAATCTGCTAGGTGGAGAGCACCCAGATACACTGAGAAGTATGAATAGTTTGGCATCAACTTATTCTGATCTTGGAAAATGGAATGAGGCAGAAGATTTGCAGGCACAAGTCTTGGAGATACATACCAAGCTACTGGGTGAAGACCATCCTGATACTGAAATTAATTCTTCTATTGTAAATTTTAATGAGCCACAGAGCCTGGAGGTTGTTGATTTAAGTGAGCACACACATTCACCATAGAGCTCATAAGTTCTTTTATTTATCATTTATTTCCTTTCACCCTTTTATTTATTATATGCTTCAGTGACACTTATGGGGGGAATATACAGACTACTTGATACAATCTTACACCTCAGTTATTGTATTGCTATATTACACTGAGGTGAGAGTTATATGTACTATTTCTTCCTATCACATTTACTTATTTATCACATTATCAATAGAAAGAGAGATTTATAATTTAGTCAACTTAAATATACTTCACTATAATTACTCACATATTTACATATTATTAGTGCTTTGTTATAATAAAAACATCTAATTAGTATTTCTTATAAGAATTACAATAAGTATAAAGAAGTAGGGCCAGCAAGCAGCAAAGCCCACTACCTATATATAATTAAAGTAGACATAGCTTTAATAGTTGAACTACTACTTAATAGCAGTACTTTCTGCACACCCACCTATATACATGTACTCCATGTGTAGTACACATTTACATGTGAAATCCACATGGAATCCACATATCTGGAAAAAAGTACACAATTTCCATGTGGAGTACACATGGTTTCCACCTTTCTTATAACTTGATGAAAATAACAGTTGAAAGGTGTACTTAAGGTGTACTTCATGTGTACTTTTCCATGTGAATTCCATGTGGACTACACTCTCATTCTCATTCCCCCTCCTCTCCTCCCCCCATGTCACTCGTTGTTCTCCCCTCCCCCCCTGTCACTCATTGTTCTTCTCTCCCCCCCTTGTCACTCTCACTCTCCTCCCCCCCTCACTCTCCTCCCACTTCACTCTCCTCCCACCTCACCCTCCTCCCACCTTGCTCTCTTCCTCCCTTGCTCTTCTCCTCCCTCCCTCACTTCCCTCCTCTCCTCCTCCCTTGCTTTTGGGCCTGGACAAGATGGCACCAAGGTAACACAAGGGGGGAGGTGAGTGACATGGTGTTGCCATCTTCACATAATGGGGGGGAGGGGCAGCCAAATGACATGGCACCATCACTGACATGATACAGGGGAGAGGAAGGACGAGGGGGGGCAGGTGAGGTGGTGTCTGCCATCTTCGAAAAACAGGGGAGGGATGCTTGAATGATGTGGCACTGTTGTTGACACAATGCAGGGGAGAGGATGAGGGGGGGCAGGTGACGTGATGTCTGCCATCTTTGCAAAATGAGGGAGGGGCAGCCAAACAACATGGCACCATAGTCGACACAATGCAGGGGAGAGGACAAGGGGGGCAGGTGATGTGATGTCTGCCATCTTTGCAAAATGAACATGTTACCATCGTCGACACAATGCAGGGGAGAGGAAGGATGAGGGGGGGCAGGCAATGTGGCATCTGTCATCTTTGCAAAACAGGGAGGGGCGGCCAAGGATGTGCACCATCACCAAGGTGACACATGGGGTGGAAGAGAAGATAAGAGGGGGGCAATGTGGCATCTGCCATCTTTGCAAAACAGGGAGGGGCAGTCAAGGGATGTGGCACCATCACCAAGGTGACACACAGGGTGGGAGAGAAGATGAGGGGCAGGTGAGATGGTGTTGCCATCAAGTGAGGGTGTGGCATCTACAAAACACAGATGACACTGCTGGAAAACAAGATAGTGGGTGGTAAGAGGAGAGGAGAGATGGACATACCTGGTGAGCAGCAATGTGGCATAAACATTGCTGCAGGCCTTCAGGGAATGGAGTTGCAGTGGTGGACACATATATTGAGGGGGCTTGAGGTTGGTGACAAGGTGTTTCTGACAGCATGTCAGTGATGTTGATGTGATGGGAGAGGGTGGGAGTAGGCAGGAGTGTAGGTGCAGAGGTGGAAGGGGGAGGGGCCAGGTGACGTGGCTGAGCAGTGAGCACTGGTGACATGTCACCTGGGTATGTATCAATTACTGATAGCTGTATGAGCAGTATACATAGCACTACATTTAAAAGTTTTTCAAGGGTGCTGTGGCCAAATGGTTAGTTGTGTCAACCTGGAACTGCTGAAAGGTAAGGTCTAGAGTTCAATTACCATTGGGGACTGATTTTGTTATTCAATTTCTTTTTACTATGCTTAGTAAGCTGATGCACTGAATTTGTGATTTGTATTTAAATACTACTAATATATATTGTAACACTCAAATAATCATTGCAAACCACAGGCTTTAAGTTCAAGGGAGAGATAACACAGATTATGTATAAATAGTATAAAGGAAGTCAACTATAGATTCAAAACCTTTCTAATATGAAATTAATCAGTTCAAGTACTGATCAGATTTGTTTCTATTCCAATTTATTCCACTCCTAGAGTGGAAGAAGCCTAGGATTTCTCCTGAGATTGCTTGCTTTTCCTCCTCATTCCTGTCCTCCTTATATATCTTCTACAAATAAAACTGTACCGTACCTATATATGGAAATGAACTACTCTAGACTACTCTATATGATGTCATAATGTTGTTTCCAACATATTGACCATGTGGGAGCAACAATACATGTGGAATTCCATGTGGTAGATCAAACAGCAGGATAATTTTGGAGTACAAGTACAAAGTAACATGATGTGTTCCAGGCTATGTGTAACTGCAGTAACCAGTTTGGAGATAACAGTTCTAACGCCTCGCATTTGATCATGTGACAAGAATGCACAGAACACATTCTCTTAGGTTTAATCAAGTACTGGTAGTCTTTTGGACTCTAGTAATTAGATAACACACATCTTGTATTATTCCTTTAATATATATCAAATAGATATTTCTGCTGGCAGTGCAGGACTCAACCCCAGCTCTCAGATGTCCCATTCCCTTAGTAATATATTCAAAATAGAACATTTTGATTGGCAACTTGGGACTTGCCCCAACCCTTGTACTCATGATGTGCATTACTAATACTGAGTTATAATATTATATGACAAATAGAGAGATTTAACCATTAAATAGTTTTAAGGTGTATCAAAGCAACAAGTGTAATACTTGCAAGTATTCCATGTGGAATACATGTGAAATACCTGTAGCCATATGCACTGCATGTGAAATGCATATGAATTCCACAATACATTTACACATGGAATTCTGCCATTCCACCTGCATATGTGCACTTCATGTGTAAAAAAATTCAAAAATTGTATGGAAATTTTCGAATTTGAATACATCCAAAGCTATGTGAAGTACACATGAAGTGCACATGGAGTGCACATGTAAAGGTGGAATACACATGTATTCCACATGTAACAGGGGGTGAGTGTAATGTCCTCCTGACATTACATGATCTGGATTAGGTATGTCAACCAGCATTGACCTTTCCACTGAGGTACCACCGACTCTATTCCTCCCACCTCCACATGACTTCATAGGCAAGATCTTGCATTTGCAATGATCTTCCTGCTTCAGTGGTTCAAAGAAGACTGCAGAGATTTTGCACTGTCAGTACTCTTGTTGTGTCATATACTTCATGCTATTTTTGAGACACATCCTCACTATTTTCTTTACTTGTCAATTTAAACTTTTTCATTCATGACTGAATGCTCTCCCTCATCTATTGGATATCAACCAATTGACCCTCAATTAGAACAAGGTTCCCAATCTACCAACATTGAGTATCCCATTGCTTCAGAGCTTTTAGGTAGAGAGACCTGGTCAACAAGAGGTTCTAAGAAGGCTAGGGGAACATCCACATGAGCTGGGCAAAGTGGACCACGAGTACCTCATGGCACTGAGACCCACTTTGCTTCAGATGATGGGGGTTGAGCACTGTCAGGAGCCATGACTCATCAATTGTTTGGACCCACCACATTTTCTCAACCATCTTGGAGAGAGAACCACCCCTCTCAGTCCAACACTCTCTCTTCCAGAGGTATCCAACAGTCTGATTCAAGGGGAGATCATCAAGACACCAATTTCCCTGCATCTTGCGGCAAGGTTGACCATGCCACTTGCAGACCATTTGGAAGTGAGAGAGAACAACTCAACACCTGGGACAACAGCAGTTTATTTGAACATGATGTGGTCTTCAAACTTGATGAGGTGCTTTGATGATTATGCTGAGGCAAGTCTACCAGAACATCTGCCATCATTTCATTTGGATGTATCATACCCCATTTCAAACCTAGGGATGGATCCACTGCTGACAAAGCCTTTGAATCATACCTTGAGGAACTTGATGAGTTCACAAAGAGAGAGTCCAAGTCACATGAGTATGGGATTGCATCTCTTGGGGCAAAGGGAGATTACAGGAAAGGGAACTCCCTTAAATGCCCATGAATCTATCAAGAGCATTCTTCGAGCCACACTTCCTATGGAGACACCTCCCACCTCAGTGAGGATGAACCAGATGAGTGAGAATCCAGTAAATGCCGGCACAATTTCCTCAATGACATGCCATTCTACAAGAATGATCTCCAGGAAGTGTGCCTCACTCATCCCAAAGTCATTCAAACCCAGAAAACTATCAAATTGTATGCCAATGACATCAATGCTGTGTGCTGGTGGATGATGCAATTGTCTCAGGTCGACAATTTCCCTGAATCAGAGTGGGACAACATCATCAAGGGACATCCAGACAATCTTTCAGTTGTCTCAGCTGCCATTAGTGCTCCCAACAGAATTGGAGACCTTGAGCCTGGATCAACAACTGCAGTCTCAGCTCCCAAACAATTCATCACAGAAGGTAAATGGTATACATCATGGCAATATACCAATAATGCCACTCTCAGATTGGTAGGATTTAAGAGAGGTTACGAGTTTTGATGTTTTGCATTTCGGGTAGGTGAATTGAGTAACTTCTGGCTGTTTAAGAGTTTTGTAGTGCTTACAATGTACATGTTTGTAGCATGAAATATTCATTTGTACTAAGTTATGAAGTAAATCACCATAATATTATTATTTGGGTTTGCTGTGGTCAACCAATAGTAGTACCTAAATAGTACCAGAGGTAGAGTTGTACAGGCCAAACTACTCTTATTCAAATTCATGTTCCTGTGATATCTCGGTTGCCCTAAGCAGTGATTGCGCAAAAAAAATCGACCTAGACACTATTGGTGCACTTGTGCTTCCATTGATGTCTGAGATTTTCTGCAAGCTCAATATCAGGCATGCTCCCTAAAATGTTATATATATTAAACAGTAATATATTGTATATACTTTTGTTCAACTTGCCATAAATGATAATGTTGCATCATACCACCTGTAAGCACATATAAATATCCAAGGAGAAAATTGAGCAACACTAGAACTTACAGATTCAAGTAGAAGGGAGTATAATTATTCATGAGTTTAGGACTAGCCAGTGTGTTGCACATCCTAATTATTGTAATGACTGAAATATATGTATATCTGTTACATACCAATTCTCTTCCTGCTTAGAAGTGGTTGCGAAGGCACCTGGAGGGCACGGGAAAACTATAACAGAAACCCAAAGTGAGTATGGGTATAGGAACAGGAGCAGGAGTGCAGAAGTGAACTGTGGCTTCAGCATATGTGCTGCGCCACCTGGATATCTCCAGGGAATGGTTCATATTTCACAACAGATGATATCCAATGTAAGGAAATGTTCCAGAGTATGCGAGGGGCTTTGCCACTACACTAGGCAGTGGGAGATAAACCCGAAGGAAAACCCGGAGTGGGTTTCAGAACTTAGAGTAGGAAGAAAGTGTACAGAATTGATATGAATACTGAAGACTACCTAGTACATTTGGAAGGCTATTTATATGTACTGGTAAGACATAGGTACGAATTCGAAGACAGAATACTAAGTGTAAGTAAACGAAATAAAGACTGGGAAAAGAGGAGTAGCGACGCAAATGACATGCTTAGAATGAAGAATAAGAAACTAAACTACATTGCCCATAATGAAATGTACAAGTGAGAATGGAAGAGAGGAGTAATGGTATAATGACACAGTGAGGCCATCATAAGAGAAACTAAGTATCCGGGATACCTGATAGAAAACCTGACGGGTTCTGGGTACATTCCTGGGTGGGAATGTCAGGAAGTGTAAACCCGTAGCGGGTACATTCCGGGAACAGTCCAGGTGTGTTGGAAGGTCACATGGGAACGTCGGCATGATGTATCCAGACACAGATGTAACAATATCAGTAGATTATTTGATGTTGCTATCAAAGACACATTACCAAAGACAACCACAAAATATAGTGTTCCATCTTGGATAAATAATGTTACAGTGGGAAAAGTGCATCCTTCATCTTTTGGAAGGTTCCTTAATCACAAACGGGTTAGAACTGTCTCTTTCCCAAGTCCGATAATCATTAAAAGAAAGAAGACAGCTGTTGCAAAGAAATTAGCAATTTCTTGTGAGTCAATATATATGACAACATACTATGTAATATGGCAGTGTACCCAGAGTAATCGACAACAATATTTGGAGTGTTTTTGCAATCTTTGGTACCTTCGACATGCATACATAGTATCCAGGTCTCCCATCATGAATTTGTGTAGCAAGTAGAGTTTTATCACTGTCAAGAAGCAGTCTCATCCTGTATTTATATATGAGCTCCATTGATTGTGGTCTCCCTTGGATCGAAAAACTTACACTCAAGCACTTAGATAAGTATGATGTGATTGGATAGCAATGCATACTGGTTTGGAATGATGAACCATGTTTGCACTTTGTTTGCATCCAGCATATTGCCTGCTCCTCCTCCACAACTGATCCTCAATGCCCAAGTGCTCCCTGGAAAATCTCCCAAGTTGTAATACTGTTCAACTGCATTGCCACTTGCAATTCAATCTAGTACTGTGTAGTGATTCCAAATGGAAATTTTTTAAATTATGTATACTTTATATTTCTTACCATAACTTCAATTTAGAAAGGGGCAGACATTTACAGGCATGTATGAAATTTTAGTAAGTATGAATGTCACATCAAATGAAATCAATGCTAACCTTGTACACCTGATGTAAAATTGAAAAGTAATAGATTGGATCTCCATCCCTTCATGAAGTTGTAGATTTGTTGTCATTCTGCATATTTATTCAAAGTAGCACTTGAACATTCATTGTATATGGTTATAGCTATTATCAATCTAACTCACCTGCTTGCTTGTCTAATCAACATGCTTATGGAGTATAAGCAAAAATAAATGTGAGTCAAACTTACACACCTCAAAGTGTGAGCCCTAATGCATGAGGCCTGAGGCATGCATGCCTGTTAAGAATGTTAGGCTACATCAGAATTGGCAATTCATTACCAGATTGTGTTATGAAACTTATTGAAGGTTCCTCCAGTTATGAAGCCATTGCATATATTATTGCAAGTTAGAATCAACAGCTGTTTGTGGGCTGATAAGTATACACAAAAACAGAATAAGTAATCAACTATGGAATGCCTATTTAAGGTACGAGATGTAGCTTGGCCAGTCTCATAGTACATGATGTAAATGTAAAGCAGAGAACTTCTGAGACATGGGAAATATGTTTTTATTGGCCAATTATTGATGTGATAAATTATATATGCAAACTAAAATATAGCTTATGAATGGAGTTCTGAATGATGACATAGTGATTTGAATGTGGCTTGCACCTCGAATTGAAAGTGCAATGCTTCAGCCCTGTTCAATGCATCTGTGCTATATCGCTGGCACCATTCCTATTCACCTTATCTCTATCATAGGTTAAGTACATGCATCAGAAAAATCATTGTGTAATGAGAAGATTCAATTTGAGTTAATACAACTTGTGAGTGCAGTTGTTGTCCACAAAGTACTGTAGTGATGATAGCAGGAGTCAAACTTGTACACTTTGAATGTCACCTCACATGATATGTTGATATGCACACAGACCAGGAACAGCACATCTGCTGTCTAGACTCCAGACTCCAAATGGCTGTTGCTGCTGTCCAAGGTATATTTCTCTCCTTTCAAACCATTTTGCATACTTGCTGACATAAATAGTGTATGGAAGTGCAGGATAGCATTCCAGGGAAGGAGTTCTGAATCAAGTAAGATCATGAGACAAAGACTTCCCATCCATAGCATTCTTGCAATCCCATCTAGACCAGAGGCCAATCTGCCTATCCTGGGAACAAGATCACACTTTTGTCCCATGAGGATGCATGGGCTATCTTGTTGATAAGCAGACCAGTCAAACTTGTTAAGGTTTTGGTGTAGTGTTCCTTACCCTTTGCCTTCCCCAAATGCTCCTCCCTCCTTCGTGTACAATATACCCTATTATTCTTCAACATACATACAGTATTAGTTCCTGTATATAATTCAGTGAAATATTAGGTGTAATAGTTGAAAAAGGAGCAGTACATGAGCTCTGAATTGAAACCAGTACAATACTGCTATAGTAGGCTGTTACATTATTGCCCCACATATTTTACAACATTTTCATGATATTTCAACATTTTAACCTCACATAGATCTTTCTTATGAGTCCTTAGATGTTCTTGATGTGCTAGTGAGGTTCCACAGTGGGGGAAAGAGGTGGGACAGTGTAAGGAACAATATACTAAAATATCAATGAGTTTGACTGGACTGTCTATCAACAAGATACCCCATGCCAGTCATGTGATGCCAGCATGATCTTGTTTTAGATGATTCAGTATGGCACACATACTGGGTAAAAACCAATGATTTTTTATTGTTTTGGTACACCTTCAAGAAATTGAAATTGGTACACCTTGATTTTTGAAATAGTACACCTTGATTTTAATTTTTTGGAAATTGGTACATCTGAACAGAAAAAACTCAGAATTGGTACACCTTGAAAGCATCATGAAATATGGCACATTCACTAATACTGCCAAGTGATAAGATGAGATCTAGTCTAGTAATATTGTATATAAGTATACTGCTGAACAATGGATAGCTTTCCACAGGGTTTAGAAACACAGATTAAATTTCTAAACATCTTAAGCAAGATGAGTCGAAATGCTGTTTTCCAAATCGGTACACATTGACAGCTGACCTTGAAACCACCCCCATCCTAGGTGGTGCATCTGGAGGAGGCCTCCCCCCCCTCTTCTAGTTCTAAACACCATTTCTAAACATTTTTTCAAGATCCAACATTAGCCAATTTGGTGTGAGCTCATTATCATGTCCCTTTGATTTATATATATCATTCCTCAACATTCAACAATGGTTGCTCTCCAAGTGAACTGCTCTTCATTGTATGTAAACATCATCTAAGTGCATTGTTTGAATTTTCTCAATCCTCCAACATCTTATTCTGAATGTACACTAAATTCTCAAACATCAAGTATCAATGAGACTCATACCCACTAAGCCAACTACATTGGAACATAAGTACAATTATTCCAGAATCTGAATGGAGACAACTGAGACCTATAAAATTGTTGCTCCATGTACTGTACAATATCACCTACCTAATAATGAACTAGTAAAACCTTTGGGAAGATCAAATAAAACTCTTCATAAATGGTGCAATAAGATCAAGTTCTCAGGAACATGTCTCAGGGTACTTGTTATAGTTTCTATTTATGGTGTATGCTGTCTTGCATTACAGTTTAGAAATAAAATCTACTTTCTCCCAAACAATGCTCACTTAAGTTTAGAAAAATAATCTAGGATTTTAAACTCTGTGGAAAGCTATTCAATATGCAAGTCATGTGGGAATTTGTTTAGAAACAAGTTCCCTTGCGACTTTAATGATTACATAATCAGAAAGATCATTTTATTTTTCCACCCCATCTGCTTGATGTATTTGGGGTCCTGCACTCGGCACATGATCAACAAAACATAGCATGGCAGTTAGGCCTTCCATAGTTGTGCACAAGTTGTGCATGTCATGCAGCTTTGTGTTGTGTTTGTGGTTTAAATGACCACATTCTTGTTTGCAGGCCAATCTGACAGGCACTGAAGCAAAGGCAAACAAAATCCAAACTTGTCTTGTGCAGAAGTTTTCACATACCTCAAACTCCAAGACAACCACAGCAACATCGTTGTTTGAAGATTATGACATCTAAAGGTTGATCATCTTTAGGGATGAATGTACCACAACCAAAGTTGCAATCAGGACTAATGCAGGGACCTAGAGAAATATCCTGGAAGGACCCCATATTTGAAAGAAAATGGAAGAGGGAAGGAAGAGCAGTGCTTGGTAAAAAAAAAAAGGAAAGGCAGATGTGACATAAACTGCACAGTTGAAAACAGATGTAAATGCAAGGCTAGCCAAACAAGATACACACCAAAATGTGATCAGTGGCCAAGATGTACCAAAAATATATCATCTGTGGACAGGGTGTACCAACAGAATTTGAAGGTGAATGAGGTGTACCAGTCTTTTTCAGACATGTAGCAATCTCATATTATAGAGGTGTACCATTGAAATACAAGGTGTACCAAAATATGCTAAAATCGAGGTGAGGTGTACCAAATAACACAACTTTTTCTCAAAAGTGTACCAATATTAGCAAAAAAAAAAAAAAGGACAAGGTGTACCAAAAAAGTCTTTTTACCCAGTATGTGTGCCATAGTTCAGCTATCAGACTAAATCCCATCCAGCTGTCTGCAAAACTTATGCACACTCGCCTTGAGTCCAGGCTTCAACTATTCTCCATCTCCACATCTGAAAATCACATCTCCTGACCACACTCAAATCCACCCACCACAATGGCACATGTTGAACTGATTGGTGGCAAGAAGCTGGGCAATCCAACCGAGAGCATACCGAGCTGAGGAGGAGAGGTGTCTGAAATCGAGTGATGATGCTCAGGATTGGTGATAGTTCCAAGTGGGAGCTCAGTTACTGGAGGAAGCTTCAACACATATTACCCATATCCTTGAAGGCTCAAAACCACCAAATTGATCCTCCTGTTCTGGACACATTTTGACGAAGGAGATACTGTACTGATTAAGATCTTTGAACTGGTCCTCCTCACCATTTTTCCCCTACACCACCTTCCTCCCATCCTCATAATCGCCCATCTGAACCTCAGTAGGATTGAACAACACTCACTACAAGACACAAGACACATTAACTTCATGCCAAATCTGACCCTTGCTCCAAACCTTAATAGAGCATGGCTATCCTGAGTCTCCCTCCCCCACTTCATAATCCCCCTTTGAAGCTTCACACCCAGGAGTCCTTGTGAGTACAATAGTATGGCCTTCAATGCAAAGCTGGCATGTTTGCGGTTATAGTTGGGAGGGGGGATCACATTTGCATAAGGCAGCCTTCATGCACAATGATACCAGGTGAATATGAAATTCACTCCTGCCATCAACACCACTAACACTAAGGCAGATCACAGTCACAGGCACCTCACAAAGAGGGCACCAATATGAGCCTTGATTGGGTGAGTTGAAGCTGGACTATTCGAGGACCTGAATGATGCACTATCAATGCTGATGGACTGACTCAATAAGATGAAATATGAAAGCAGTTCAATGTTGTAGATAAAAATAACCTTACCTTGATGTAGATGGGTGTATGAGCAGTGTTCAATGAGATAGACTTGAAGTTAACCGCCTCTGCAAGGTCCTCTAGCACATGAACAACTAGAGGCATATTGGTTTCGAGTGACTTGATATTTCGTGGCATGCCACAATGTTCACACAAGTATATACAACTCTTATATAGAGAAGTTAAAAAGAATTTACCCAAGAAGAATCAAACCTCTACCTATTGAACAAAGGAATATATCCATCTGAATCATTTACCACTAGGCTATATGCCTTCATAAACATCACATTGGTAACGACTTTTACCCTGTACCAGACTACATTTTTTAACATTATTATAAACCATTTATATGTTAAGTATGGCTACATAATCTGGTTACATAATTAAAGAAACACATGTTTATTCTGGCTTGAAAGCTACATGTTGTAAATTTTGATGTGGCTGTTCATTATTCCAGTGCTTTTTGTATCTGCGAACTGAAATTTACACTGTGTATGGTGTCAGTTTTCATCCATCCCACCATTGCTGGCAAAGTTTGTTGAACAGGTTGCCAATGCAAACACATCCCAGGCCCATCATCCACCCCCTCATTACTACCACAACCTTTCTCTTCACCACCACCATCTTCATCTCCCCTCAGCCCCCATCGCCCCCATCATCATCAACAATGCAAAGTATGAACTAAAAACATGTATCAAAGATGCATCAACCAGCTTACACCTCTCATCCCTCGTCCCTTGTCCCTCTCCACCACTACTGCCTATGAAGAATGCAAGGCCTTGTAACAGACCCATGATAAGACATGTCAGCAAGGCATGAAGGGAGTGTCACAAGCCTCATTTTCATATAGAGTTTCATTATCTGGTACAGTGTCCACTCATAGGAAAGAACAGACATGGGGTAAGTGATATAGGAGGGAAGCATAGAGTCATGCCACAGTCAACATTGAGCAAAAAGGAAATGGAAGTAATAATGTTGAAGAGGGGACACTACAATACTGGTTTATGGTATGTGTGGATGAGGAAGGGGGAAAGCTAGGAAGTAGAATGGCAGTGCAATAGCAAGAGAGGATGAAGAATAATAGAAGCCAACCAGTAGGTGATGCAAATAGGATGAATAGTACACCCATAAATGCTGTGCCTTTATCTCACTTGCAGCCCCATGTATAGCATCTATTCCAATCCAATATCATATGGTATTTCCAACTATGCCTGCTGTGTGGAGGCTCTTATTTCATGTTGCAAAGGCTCATGAGACTGCAGGGACAGAGCACTTTAGTATTGTGAAAGTCATCCACAGACCACCATGGTGTTGTGTCAGATTTGACAATATGTCTGCATTGGGGCAAGAGATAGGATGATTTGATATCTCTGATTGTCTGCAGCAAGTTGGCAGTCTGTACAAAAAGTCAGTACTCAGTACTAGCAGGAGTCAAGGTCAATGCCAGACCTTATGTGGTGCAAGATCAAGTGCAAGACAAGTAGACTAGATCACTGATTCTTCATGTTAAAAGTAGAGTAGAAAAGCTGAAGCAGTTGGGTAGTGAAGTTGCATTGGCCTATGTGCGAGTGGTGAGGTGGCAGTGGGGTGACAGCTTGGTCATTGGTTAACATTAGTTGCCTGTGAAGCAACATGGCAGATGGTATGTCAACCACTCCAAACAGTGAACTGCTGCCGAGCAGTGATTTACTTGTGTCTTCAATTCATTCATTGTTAGCAGCACCCTGGTCCCTTTCCTGATCTAGACCTCCTGAAATCAGTGTGAGTGTGTATTGATTAATAAAAGGCAGTACTTGAATGAGTGGTAAATGGCTTCCCTCACTGATGATTGATATCACTATACTATCAGATGAAATCTTGGCACTTAGACTTTCAATTCCTTGTATACTTGTATCTTTGAAAGATAATTCAGATTGTCCAATAAGGCTCAGCTGATCAGTGTTGTGAGAACAATAGGCACTATTAATACATTATCATGACAGACCCATCAAGTCAGTGCACACAGGCCACATCAGTAAAGAAAAAATAGGTGAGATTGAGTTTGATATCACTAGTTGATGTACAGTGCCGTAAAGACATAAGACACATAATAAGTAAGTCCCACAGCTGTTTGACACGATCCCACTGAACAAACTACACAATACTCCAACAATACTCATACCATGGCCTTTGCAAATTTGCAAAATGTCTCTATTAATACAGCTGATACGCCTTAAAACTATTTAATGGTTAAATATCCCTATTTGTCATATAATATTAGCACTCAGTATTAGTAATGCACATCATGAGTACAAGGGTTGGGATGAGTCCCGAGTTGCCAATCAAAGTGTTCTATTTTGAATACATTACTAAGGGAATGGGATATCTGAGAGCTGGGGTTGAGTACTGCACTGCCAGCAGAAATATCTATTTGATATATACTAAAGGAATAATACAAGATGTGTACTATCTAATTACTAGAGTCCAAAAGACTATGTACAGGCACCCAGTACTTGATTAAACCTAAGGGAACGCGTTCCGCGTTCCTGTCACGTGATCAAACGCGAGGCGTTAGAACCGTTATCTCCGAACCGGTTATTGCGGTTACGCATAGACCGGAGCAAGTCATGTGACTTCGTACTTGTACTCCGAAATTATCCCACTGTTTGATCTACCACATGGAATTCCACATGTATTGTTGCTCCCGCATGATCAATATGTTGGAAACAACATTATGTCGTCATATAAAGTAGTCTAGAGTAGTTCCTTTCCATATATAGGTACTGTACAGTTTCATTTGTAAAAGATATATAAGGAGGACAGGAAGGAGGAGGAGAAGTAAGCAATCCCAGGAGAAATCCTAGGCTTCTTCCACTCTAGGAGTGTAATAAATTGGAATAGGAACGAATCTGAACAGTACTTGAACCGAGTAATTTCATATTAGAAAGAATATTTAATCTATAGTTTCCTACCTTTATACTAGTTTATACATTATCTGTGTTTTCTCTCCCTTGAACTTAAAGCCTGTGGTTTGCGATGATTATTTGAGTATTACAATATATATTAGTACTATTTAAATACAAATCACAAATTCGGTGCATCACAGCAACAATGATAGATAATGAGACATATATTGATAACCAGGTACTTATTGAATCAGCAATAGCTATTCACAAAATCTGATGGAGCATTCTAGATTAACATGATTACAAATCTAACGAGGGATGGGCAAATTTCACCAATTAGTCAAACAGCTCCAAGCACCACTGAAATGTTCACTGGGCAAGAGGAATATCTTGATAGACTGAACAAATACTTCAAGTCTGAGAATATGACTTTGATCAGAACATACTTTCTCTTGTATGGAATGGGTGGAATTGGGAAAACCCAAATTTGCTTAAAATTTAAAGATAATTCTGAGGAGTAGTATGTGGTTGATCACTTCTAAATATATGTAATTAATACATGATTAGTTTTGAGTACATATTCTGGATTGATGCATCTTCAGAAGAAAGTGTCATACAAAGTCTTAAAGATCTGTATAAGACTTATCCATCTGCTCAGTCAGGTGAATTTTCTGCAAATTCTGTTCTCAGCTGGGTTTCTTTCATAAAGTCAAAATGGTTGATTATCTATGACAATGCTGATGGATCTCCTGAAATAGTGGAGAAATATCTTCCACCTGGAAACAAGGGAAATATACTTATTACTAGCAGAAATCAAGCTTTGAAAAGAATTACTAGGAGTGAAAATTCCATGGAAGTTAAGGAAATGCGCGATGCTACTGCAAATGAATTACTTCTCAAAACCAGTGGATTGGACCAGCAGTCTAAAAAGTATCAAGCTGTATCAAAAGATATAGTAACTGAACTTCATTGCCTTCCATTAGCTATCTCTCAAGCTGGTGCTTATATAATGAGTAGCAATTGTGACATTACTCAGTATCTGAAAGTCTACTTCAAGTACAGAGCTAAACTGATGGATAATGAAGATTTTAAAGGAGCTTCAAAGTATGATAAGACAGTTTATGGAACAAGGGAAATATCTTTTCAAAAATTATTGAGAATGTCAGAAACTTCAAATGATACAAAAGCTGCCAAATACACTATTACTATTATTAATATTTCTGCCTTCTTTCATCACATGAACATTCCTATAAATATATTTAAAGAGAGCTGCAAATGACTATTACTCAATTATTGAGGAATATATCAACAATATCAGGCCAATTTTTATTACAAGTATGGAAAAGGAATTATTCAATATAGATGAAGATAATGAATGGGACGAATACCTTTTCAATAAAGCTACATCAATTCTTGTATCATTTTCTTTGATTAAAAAAGAAAATGTAAAATACTTCAGTTTTAATCCACTTGTTCAGCTTTGGTGTCAAGATAGAATGAAAAAATAGAAAGAGTGCACTGGATAGCAAATGCAAGTGGAATATTGTCTACATCAATATCATATAAAGATACTATTGAGGAATATAAATATGCACAAGATATACACTTCAAATTGTATCAAAAATGAATAATATGATGGAGAACAACTACTATTTTGATACATTTGATAAGTTTTCAACAGCATTGGAAATGGCAGGAAAGCACAGAGAAAGACAGGATTTTCTTATGAGAATTGTGCAGAACAACAAAGAGTTATTAGGAGAAAATAATTCTAATACACTGACAAGTATGAATAATTTGGCAGTAGCTAATTCTCATAGTGGAAAATGGAATGAGGCAGAAGAGTTGCAAACATGTGTCTTGGAGATACATACCAAGCTGCTAGGTGGAGAGCACCCAGATACACTGATAAATATGAATAATTTTGCATCAACTTATACTGCTCTTGGAAAATGGAATGAGGCAGAAGAGCTGCAGGTACATGTCCTGGAGATACATACCAAGCTGCTAGGCAGAGAGCACCCAGATACACTGACAGGTATGAATAATCTGGCAATGTTATTTTCTGATCTTGGAAGATGGAATGAGGCAGAAGAGTTGCAGGCACATGTCTTGGAGATATATACCAATCTGCTAGGTGGAGAGCACCCAGATACACTGATAAGTATGAATAGTTTGGCATCAACTTATTCTGATCTTGGTAAATGGAATGAGGCAGAAGATTTGCAGGCACAAGTCTTAACTTATTTTGATCTTGGAAAATGGAATGAGGCAGAGAGCTGCAGGCACATATCTTGAGGATACGTACCAAGCTGCTAGGTGGAGAGCACTCAGATACACTGAGAAGTATGAATAATTTTACATCAACTTATTCTGATCTTAGAAAATGAAATGAGGCAGAAGAGCTACAGATACATGTACTGGAGATACATTCCAAGCTACTGGGTGAGGAACATTCTGATACTAAAATTAATTCTTCTATTGTAAATTTTAATGAGTAACAGAGCCTGTAGGTTATTGAGTTAAGTGAGATAACACATTCATCATAGTACTCATAAATTCTTTATTTCTTTTATTTACCATTTATTCCCTTTCACCCTTTTATTTACATTATGCTCCAGTGAAACTTATGGAATGAATATATAGAATACTTGATACAATCTTACACTGAGATATATATTAACTAACAATGTCTATGTACTAAGCAGCCATTATAATCAAATTATTGGATTTGATTGCCCATGGATTGGTTTACTAATATTGCCCTTTAATAAGTCAGAGTATGCAAATGATTGTATTTGATTGACCAAGGATTGTTGTATTAACATAGCCCACTGATCAGTCATTATATACAAATGATTGCATATGATTGTTATAGAATATTCCTCATACAAAAAAGCATCAGAATGGCTGATACTTATGAACAGCAAGCATTCATCAGTGCATTTCCAGCTTTGATGAAGAATTGGCAAGATTGGCTGAAAGAGCTGCAAAGGATAAGTAAGCCAAGGCCTAACTAGCATCTCAAAATTTATGAACTCATAGTACAAGCTGAGGATGCATGTGCGCTATATTGCCATTGTACTCCTACTCAAGTGCTGATATTTACCGAATTTTTAACTTCATACAATACATCGATGCTTGGGTAATAACATGTACAAGGTAGTAGTATAGTTAAGCATAAAAAACAATTGATGTACTGACCATTATCAATAGTGACAATTGTGAGAGTTGATCATAGTTCATACCTGGTTGAACTCTAAGTGTGAGGTGGTACATGTGTACTATATCGCCACTTTACATCTATTTGAGTGATAGCATTTGATGAGTTTTGATTGGCTGTGTAAGAGTCATGTATGAAAACTTCAAGAACCTGAAGTAAATAAATATAAGGGTTACACTGGAAGCTCATGATATTTAGTGCGATACTTGGGTTGTAATACAGGTAAAAGTATGATATTCTTCAATGCAAATAGTGATTATAGCGAGAATTGAATGCTGACCAATCTTGAAGTGTGAGGTAGTATGTGTGCACTATATCACCACTATACACTCCTATTCAAACACCAATATTTAAGTAAATTTGAAATGGTGCACAGTGGTTATCAATGTCTATGAGGAAAACATGACATGGTAGTTATTTGTAAGAATGTCATATATGAAAACACTAAAGCACTTGAACTAATTATAATGGTTAACATTAAAAGCTTGCACTAGATAGTGAACACATTGGTACTTGGGTAATAATACAGGATAAGAATATAGCTTAATGTCTTCTTTCACAATGATGATAGTGTGAGTTGAACATAGCTCGCATTCTGTCGAACTCGAAGGTAACATCTACACTATATTGCCACTGCACTCTTATTCACATGTTGGTAGTTAACAAATTTTAATATGTTGTGCAGTAGGTATTTGAGTCTGTAGCTATGCACTAGCTAGTTTAAAGTTTGTATGAGATATCAGCTCCGTAAATTTTGATATTATAATCAATAAAGAATAGGGCTGGCAAGCGGCAAAGCCCACTACCCACTTGATTACTGTTTAGTATTTACTAGTACTGTGACTCAAATGTAGCAAATTAACTTATGCAAGCCAACAAGATGATCGGGTTATTACTTATTCGCTGTCAATAACTCACAAATCCAATAACTGGGAATTGTCAACTGTGCTGGCAAGAACCTTGCTTGATATTAAAAGAAATGCAAGTGTAATAATATTCAAGGTACTATATTGTGAGTCAAGAAGGCACAAAATATGAGGTCAAAAAGTTACTACTATGTGTAAATAACACAGACAAAGGTTACAACAACAAACTGGGAATAAACAACGAGGGCAATAATACATTGCAAGAACCATGACAGTGGAAGAGTGTGAGGATGAGTCATGGCTTAGTCTGGAGGCCATAATGAGAGATTATGATGAGCACAACAATCAACTTGGTGTCTCGAACAGAGTCATAAGTGGAGTCAAATATGCTATACTTATTTCAAATGATTTCTCATCAGGATTATATTGTGATTCATCCATGATGATATCATACTTCGTCCTGGACAAATAATATTTGATTTGGCACCTTGCCTGTTGTGTAAGCCTAGTTTCCTATGTTCAGAGTGCACAAAAGACAGGGTGTTTGTGGTATTTACATGGCCTCACACTGTTGTGTGGGTTGTACTTGGTGGCTGGGGTTGTGAGATCTCAATAGGAAGATCAGAGAGAGAGTCTAAGAATGGACCATGCTGCTGGAGTTGGGTGCATTCTGCATGTAGACTAGCATAGACACGTTTATGTAGAACCAGCACAGGCAGTTGGGGAACATTTGACATTGCCCGCCTCACTTGCGGAGGTTATAGATGAGGATTGAATATTTTATATTCATGAATGAATGAATAACATTGAGAAAAAATGTACAGATGTAGACAAGATGTAGACAAGAGCTTAGTGTACTGCACATGTATTCCGATTTTTCGACGTTTGGAGTATGATGTTTGAGAATGTTTGAAAGTTCTGTTGATTGTTGACTTGTCCTGAGCTGAGAGACACCTTGAGATGTAAATAACGTTGGATAATCATAATGAATAAAAAATTCAGTAGGCCACCATAAATTTTTGTACTATCTGTAAGTTAGTAACACAAAGTCTGAGTAGGAGACATCATTTGAAACCTTCCCAAGGAAAACCTTGTCACAATGAGGGAAAAAGGTGGTGGTGGTGGTAATAATGAGGGGGTGGATGATGTGTTGTCTTTGTATTAAGGTTACTGTAACATCCAGCAATACAGTATTGCCTTACTCACCAGGTGTACAGGACATTTGGTTGGTGTTGGTTGGACAAACTACAGCAATGATGACTGATGTGTCTGTGATATGATTGATGATTGGGGATGTGAGCAGAGGGTACCAGTATTTTGAAGGGTAGACAAATGTAATGAGAGGACGATGAGGAATTCAATAAGAGGACAATTCAAACAGTCCAATACAATATTACAAACTAAGGAGGCTGTCACAGGCTGTCACACCGAGCCTCACTGTGTCACAGGGCTAAGGGTTTTAGGGTGTCAGCCAATCAAATCTCCTGAAAGTGAGATCCTGACCCCGATTTCTGAAATTCCCACCACCTTTTAAGGTAAGTGGGTCTTAGGGGACTCTTGACATCCTGAAAAGGCAATTTTGAGATCTGACTTTGGGATCTCAACCTGATTGGTTCTTGCTGTAATCTCAATCTGATTGGCTTCTGCCTCTATTGAAACCAAAACTATTCAAAATGTATTTAGTACACTTATGAATTGCACCACTATTTCAATCAAATGCCATCAATCAAAAACCCCCCATGCCCCTAGCTGAAGACACCATTGTTACCATCACCTTCACTGACATTGGTCTTTCTAAATGTCTGAACATTTGGAATCAGTGCGGTTAGTCTGCTATTGACTGTTATTCTTACTCACCCTATGCGACCTTCAGACTGCACATATAAATCTTAAAATTATAACAACATCTTTTTGTTGCTCTCGAACAGCCGATGGCACTGTCATGATGCAATTGTGTTTTGAACCTGAGGATTGTTCGAACGGGGAACCTTACTTTCATTCAGTATGCTGCTATTCATACTATGGAGTTCTCGTAAGTTGTCATTCATTTTAATTATTGGTTTTGCTCTTGAACAGCTGATGGCACTCTCGCAATGCAATTTTAATTCGAGGCTGAGGATCATTTGAATGGGGAAGTGTACTTTCAGTAAAGGGAAGGGGGATGGGTGGGTGTGGTGCATTTCTGATTCCCTTCTTCTCCTACCATACTCAATGGGAAACAGTCCAAATCGAAACAATAAAAGAACTCCACCTGACACAGGACTCACTCTCCCTACACATAATCTACATTCTCTCCACCACATACAAACCCCTCTACCTCCTCTTTCCCACTCAAGACCTCTTCGCTACATTCCACATGGAACTAAGCAAGCTACATAGTATCCAACAGGGACTTGCACCCAGCTCAGCTGGAATGTCCACCCTTGCCAATTTGGAGCCTCACAATGCAGTATGGGAAAGTCAGTACTTGAAAGGCACAAACAAAGAGGGGGACCAAAAGTTAAATTTTGATGATGTACAGAGGTTGAGTAGGAGATTGAATGTTAGGCTTACAAATGAGTAGGTGAAAGTGCTCATTGAGGTCTGTTTTCTTCCTTTTACTCCCTTTTTCAGTTTTTGACACCAATATGTACACCACAGGAAGCAGCACCTGGAATAACCATGCTCAATTTCCCTGCCTTCTAGTGGTTTGTGTGCAAGCTGGTATGGTGTGATATAGTTAACAAGTTTGCTTAGAGTATTTCTTTCATTTTAATGATGATTTTGTTGACAATATTTAGAATTATGTGTGTTCAGGATATGTACGTACTGTACACTTGTGTCGCAGGTTGACGTCATCCTCAACACACATGTGTTAACACTCTCCTGACAACACCATCTCAATATGGTTCTCTGCTAGCCATCATCATGTTCATTCTACTTTCTGACATACATCATAGAGTGATTGGGGTGTGCAATAGCATATGGAGCCTGGGCACAGTTTGGGTATTTGGTTGCAATTGGTAACACTATGGGCATACCAGTACAAGCTCTTCTGGTTCTAAGGCCTGTGAGAAGGAGGACAAGTGGATGATGGCCATATTTTCCATCATGGCAAAAACTGTTTACAGGATGGCTTCTACTCCCATCTGTTCTCCTTATCTTTGTACACCTGACAAACTTATCTCCCCGGCTCACTTTGTGGTCAATGAAACTGATTTCATCCACTGCTACCACTTCTCTCAGCCTCCCAATTCAAATAAGAATACAGTCGAGACCTTTCAGACAGTTGGTCTTCATCACTGCTGAATTTCTACAAAGGCTTAACAAGTCTGATATGTCCAGGGTATTTCCATTTGCCTTATTTTAATCTCACCTATAACAGCCTGTTTCTTTCCAGACTTATGAACTTCATATACACAAAATATATGAATTTTAATCTATCGTATCAATTACTGTATTTTAAATTTGTATTATTAATACACGTTCTTAATTCTCTTACCTGGCCCTATTGTTTATTTGTTAGGTAGTGGGTTTTGCTGCTAGATGACCCTATTTTTTATTTCCTTATAGGGAAATCCAAACCACCCTATAACCCAACTACCTTAAAAAGTAGTGGGAATAAGAGAGTCATGGCTGTCTTAGTGATTGATCACTACCACTAAGCTGTTGTTGTGTGAGATCATTAAATAAATAAATTTGAGATCAATCAATTACATTAAGTAGAAATTAATTTTTTTGTAGTTAGAAATCAATCCTTGTGTAGTTTGAAATCAATCCCAGTTCAATCTGAAATCATTAGAAATCAATAAGAAATCAATAAGAAATCAATGGATAACTCAAAATTGTTAGGTACCCAACTACAGGATATACTATAAATTTCGAGTTATCCATTGATTTTTCATTGATTTTTCATTGATTTCTTATTGATTTCTTATTGATTTCTTTTTTGACTCTCATAGATTTTCACTCCAATGATTTCTAATGATTTCAGATTGAACTGGTGTGGAGGAATAAACTCAAAGGCATGTGGCAGGTGTCACACCTGACTATAAGATATAACTATGATAATCCTAGACCAAAGTAGTTAGTAATTAAAGACAGCGATGAGAACTTAGCTGTTTGATTTGAGGTTAATGTTGACACTTCCAATTGACCAGGTAACTCAGAAGACTCAGTATGCGCACACACAAGTTAGCCAGAAAGGGAGGTAAATTTCCTCTCAGGTAGAACCTCAGGTATATACATGTGCAGCAATCGAAAAGGGAATAGTGCATGTGTGCTCTCATGTTGCCAGTGCCCAGAGAAACATAACCTAAGTGAAAGAATATGAAATGGAAATATCATAGCAATGGTAATGAAACAAGAGACACAGAAAAAGGTAATGACAGTAACGTACAAAAGAGACCATGTTTTAGAACATAAGAAAGGGCTCACCATGCCAAATACCACTAAGACTTCCAGACAACACTGGCTACTCACCCTTGATGCAACCATGAAATGCACAATGGAGCAGAGACGAAACACTACTACCCTCCCCAGAGGTAGCAGCATGGCAGTGGGCTAGGCTGCGGCTCAACATGCACACGAATGGTGGTGGGGTGCTCAGTGAGGTCCTTCAGCCAATGGAGTACCCAGAGTGGGAGTGGAGAATGTAAATTCTAGAACAACAATGTGGCAGTAAAATGAGGTTCAAGATATTGGATAAAAGAAAGAGAAAGAAAAGAGTGATCAAGAATAAATTTGAAATAAACACAAACAGAGTATAATTATCCCCTCACCTCAGCCTAACTCCCTGTTCCTTCCACCAATCGGAATGTCACATGATGATGGTAAAACCCAGCCATCATATCTCAATGGATGAAGTATCAGTCTTGAGGGCCAAACAAGAGGCTTGTGACAAAAAAGAGGGGTCTTGATTGGGGTTAAACCCTAAGCCCTAGTGTATCGCATGGTCCGAGGGGCACATGGTGCCAAGAAGGTCTGAATATCGTCCTGACAGACCTTGAGGAGACAGATAGGAAGCCTAGAGAATACGAGAAAAGAAAAGCAGAGAGTAATAAGGAAAGCAGTAAGCGGAACACGTTGTAGTGTATGCGAGACGCAACAGCACATACATGTGTCACACTCAGTAAAAACAGTATGTCAGTGACATGTAGCCGAAATACACTAGTTTAGTCATCTGAGGGTCAAAGTTTGGTCGAAATTGAGCAAGTAGTGACTAAAGTGCCAAAAATTTGATATTGGTCTGACTAATGAATGCAAAATCAATGACTGTGGTTAATTAACATTAATCCCTGAGTGTTCCTGAAATAGACAGCAACTTTTGGAACTGAAAACGGAATTCTAAACTCATTTGTTGTGCAATCTTAGTATAATTTGGGACACCTATTGGGCAGTGGTATGATATTCAGAATCCAAAATTACAGAATAATTGGGTAAGTATGCAAAGAAATATTTGTGATATAAAGATGAAAACATAGAATTATTTTAAAATTAACTGCAGTCATTCAATAGTCGGACTAACATCAAATTTTTGGCACTTTAGTCACCACTTGCTCAATTTCGACCAAACTTTGACCCTCAGATGACTAAACTAGTGTATTTCGGCTACATGTCACTGACTTACCGTTTTTACTGAGCGTCACGTGTTGTTTGGCATCGGCTTCCCAATATTTGGTGAGGCCGCGCCGCGTCTCTAAGTCCGCACATGGAACGAAAACATAGAAATCCGAATGCACTGTTTGCACAGCGCATCGTAGAACCAAAGTAAGAATATAGAAATATGTAGATATGAAGTTAAAGCACGTATAAGTAAGTAATTAAGGATAAAATATAAAAGAAATGAAGTAAATCAATTTATAAGTGTAGTACTGGGTTATACCAGTGTACCATCTACTTCCTCCACACTGGGATTGATCTCAAACTACACAAGGATAGATCCCAAATGAACAAGTATTGATTTCCAACTATGGGGGGATTGATTTCTATTTAATGTAATTGATTGATCTCAAATTTATTTATTTAATGATCTCACACAACAACAGCTTAGTGGTAGCGATCAATAGCGTTGACAGCCACCAGTGAATAAGAGTCAAAAATACAAAGTAAAAAATACATCTTAGAATGTCCCGTATAGTGATGATAGCGAGAATCGAACATAGCTCAAAACTCGAAGTGCAATGAGAGGCGAGGATACATTTACGATATATCACCACTGCAATGCTATTCCAGCGATGGTATTTATTGAGTTTTAATAGGCTGCCAGTATGCTGTTAGTACGAATTAAAACTGCGCTATTATTCTTCAGTGAGAGTCATACATATCATTATAACCACTGGAAGTAAATATAACAGTGAGAATCCTCGCGCTAGATAGTGAATACATCGACAATTTGGGCTATAATACAGGGTTAAAAATCATTTGAAAAATTAGAGATACGGATGCGCGTGGTGATGATAGTGATAGTCGAACGTACCTCACGCCTCGAACTCGAGCTCGAAGTGCGAGATGAGGATACGTGTGTGCTATATCGCCACTGCACATTTATCCATTATAGATTGTATGCCGTGAATAGCTACGTACATACAGCAGTAGAATAACGGTGTTAAGAGACACCTCAACCCGAGTCAAAACTGCACAGCACGGACAAACCTCGGACACAATACATATCCAAAGACAAAGGAAATGAGAACCCCCCCAGTCAAACTCGTCATGTCATCGCATAATGTCAAATCTCCTCTCAGCCCCAGGACTCTCGACGCCGAGGATGGGGTCGAGGACGACATAGTGTACGTCATGCGTCTCCACATCGTTTAGCGTCGGGCCATAGTAACCACTTCCTCTGCTTCGAAGCTTTCTCGAGCTCGAAATACACGAGAAGGGCTGATTTGAACTTCTTTCATTGTGAGATGCCAAACGGGGAGAGAAGTATAATGGTACGGTATAAAAGATACGAGAGATAAGATAAATACAAGATAAGAAACAAACGAACAACAAAGGCTTATTTGGTTCTATTTACCTCATCAACCGCCTCGTCTCGGCTCCGTACAGGACACGATCACATCACATCACCAACCCATCTCCGATGCAACCCCTTATTCCTCCTTCCTGCTCGCCTCTCTGTAATGCCATCGCCATTCTCTTTCTTCTAACCTCTCTCTCATTCTCGTCGAAACAGCAAGATATGTATACGAATTAGGGTACACGAAGAAAGAAAGAAGAAAAAAGAAGAAAAAGGAAAACAATGGATGCTGCTGTTCAGAAGAGTCAGACTCAAAGCGGTGATAATAGCTATAGTTTAGATAAAGGTCTCTTTCTCTTTCCTCCCCCTTCTTCCTTTCTTTCTTTCCTCGTACTTACTAACGACTATGCACACAGAACCATCCGACTCGGAGAACTGGGACGACGATTTCGATTTCGACCCTTCACTCCATTCACACGACAAAGACGAAGACAACGAGGCCAATGACGATGATGGGCTAGAGGGGGGAGAGGGGGAAAGGAGGAGCAGAGGGGGGAGTACAGGATCATGGGAAGAACGTCCCTCGATGGATAGCATTCCTTCTTCTGCTATCAGTGAAGATTGGGACTGTGAACTTCCAAGCAGTCCCAAGATGGAGGAGGAGACGCAGACACAGTCGCAGCATACGCCGATTCCAATTCCTGGGAGACTTATGGGCATGTTACGAGATGTTGGATCTGGTTCTATATCCCCCGGTCTTTCCTATACCCCTCCTTCTACCACCGAAGAAGAGGAAAGGAGAATATCGATAGACTCAGAACATTCGCAAGAGGAAAGCTTGCATACTCAACTTCGACGCGAGGCGTACCCTTACCATCCAACCCTCTCCCCATCCCCAACAACAACTACCACATCAACTCGCGCGTCCCTTTCTCCTCTAACACCCACAACCGGAATCAGAAGCTCAATTTCACCGTCTCCGAGGAGACTTTTCGCGCCCAAATTCGGGAGATCTCCCCTGCATACTCTGTCCATCTCCCCTCCCCCCCCTCCTCCTCCTCTTCCTCCTCGGCAGGAGGGGAAGGTGGTACTGCAAGGAAGCGAAATCCGAGACTGTCTCGAAGATATCCCACTTTCGCACTTGGGTGGGAGGAGGCGAAAGTGGAGTTTTTCATTTAAGATGGGAGGCGGAAGCCTCCTTTAGTTGGAGGAGAAGGAGGAGGAGGGTTCATGGAAAACCTCCGTCGCCTCAGCTTCGTTTCCGCTGTTGGGAGAGTAGGGAGACACAGCAGATCTGCTAGTGTTTCGTCTTCTTTGGGTGGTGGGAGGGGGTCGATGGAGGGTGGGATGAGGGGGTCGTTGGATACGACTAGCTCGTTTGCGTTGAGCTCGGTAGGGAGAGAGGCGACGAGAGGGTCGAGGAGTGTTGAGATTACGAGGATTATTGAGGATGTTCGGGATGTTCGGGTTGGTGGTGGTGGTGATTCCGAGGCTTTGGAACCTGCTATGGATCCCACATCTTCTTCTGCCACCTTCACCGCCAACACTTCTGCCCGCACCTCCTCCTCTGCCAACACCAACGTTAATGCCTCCTCATCCATCGTTAATACCACAACCACCGCCAGCCCCTCTGGAGATACCACCTATCCCTCCGCTGACACTTCAACGGCTGACACCTTATCCGCCACCACCTCCCCTCCCCCTCCTCAGCCACCCCTTCCTTTACCCCTACTGCCACTACCCCCTCCTCAACCATCACTCCCATCTCCGCCACCCGATCTCCGCCACCCATACCCCCTTTGTTGAGCTTGGGACTGGTGAGAAAGTTGGGATGCCGGCTTCACCTTCTCCTAGTGCGCTGTCGGGGGCTGGTGTTGGGGTCGCCGTTTAGGGGTGGGAGTAGGTTGGGTGGGAATGTTGAGAGTGGGGAGGGGAAAGGCGACGATGAAAGCAAAGGCAAATCCACGCCCCACGACGTGTCTCCCCAGGTTCAACAAGAAAGTGGAAGAGGGTATAAATCCCTCCCTACCATGCCCGCTTCAGAGCGGTGCGATCTATCCAAGCGACAAATGCGCCTTCTTAAAGAGATGCTCAGGTACCCCTCCTCATCCACCTCTCCTCCCTCCTCACCCACCAAAGACGAAATCAAGACCTTCCCTACCACATCATCTTCAACTTCAACAAAAGTGGGCTTAGGCGAACGAGTCAACACGCTCTCACCTTCTTCCCGCCCAAGGTATTTTTCTCTTCTTTCAAGTCGTTTTGCGTACTCACTGACATAAAATAGTGTACAGAAACGCCGGACAGCATTCCAGGGAAGGAGTTCGGAATTAACTGGGCTCACGAGACGAGACTTCCCATTTATAACCTTCTCGCTATCCAATCCAGCTGTCCGCGAAACTTATGCACGCCTGCCTCGAGTCTAGGCTTCACCCGTTCTCTGTCTCCACGTCCGAAGATTGCCTCTCCTCATTACACTCCAAGATCTGGATGGGTGTTGTTCTGTTCCGGAAGGGTATACGATAGATGATGTGGGTACAGGATTGCGGTTAGTTATATGGTGGTCAATGGACAGCGTGATATTGGGAGTAGTATCTCAGTTACTGGAGGAAGCTTTGACACCTATAACGACACCTGGGGAGGAAGTCGAATCGAACTCGCCCATATCCTCGAATCTTCGAACTTGCCAACTCATTTTACCATCCGTTATGCTCCTCACCGCCTTCTCCCCCATCCTTGTAGTCGCCCAAGTAAACCTTAGGTGGATCCAACAACAATACTTACAACAAAACCCGTCAACTCGATGCAGAATCTTACCCACCTCCCAAAAACCTGGTGGACCATATCTGCATTACCAAATACCAATGGCCATCCTTCATTGCATAATCCCCCGTCGGAGCTTTGGGGGCGCAATGTGACAGCTTCGATGCAAAGCTACGGGATTCGTGGGTGGGCATTGGCCGCCGGTCGGCTTATGTTGTTGGAAATGGAGGCGCTTATCAAGATCATTGTCAACTTTGTTCCTCTGAAGCACTCGGAGTGTTCATGGGTTTCGACGTGGTCGATCGATAGTGCCAGCACCGGGTAGTCGAAGGTAGTCGATCAAGAGTGGGTGTTTGTGAGGCAGCTACGATACTAGGCGAATAGGAACTTCAGTCGTATTGTCGAAGCGCTAACTTGGAGGTGAACTCTGCCACAGGCACCTCACGAAGATGAAAGTTAACACTGTCGTTGGACATTCAGAAGTTAAATAGCATATTCCAACGAAACACATAATCCTACCCCCCGTAGTCCTGATTTCTCATTAAAGCTTCACGATCAGGATCAAGAATGCGGCTCAGAGGAATAACTCAACAAGCCCTTGGGGGCGAAATGTGAACAGTGTTTAATGCTTATAGGACGGGGTACGGTTGGTTGATCGGAAGTGGGTAACTTCATATTTTACGATCTGCGTTTACCCAAGTCACGCGACGCTAATCTCAAAAGATAACGCTACCAAATCCAACACCGACACTTCCTTATCGCCCCGAACGGCGCAATTACGCATCAGGAACTCAAGACCATCGGTATTTCAGGCTACCAAGAGCCACTGAATACTGCAACCTGTCTTACCAATGGCCGCGTCCTAGCCTCTAGTCCCTCTCCCCCAAGTTTTATTCTACGAAAATTTCTTCTAATTCATCGCTAAGGTTTATGTTTCAAGCCTTACCATTTACCCCTCATAACATACAATCCGAAACACATTTTATCCCTGCCTCGTCGACAATTCCCTGTTAAGTAACTTCTTTATTCTAATTTCTATAAAACCTATGTATCTACTTCCACCCAATTCAGTGAATTTCTCCCCTCTCAGAGTCATATTTTGAGTCTCGTTCTGTTTCTCGAGGTTGTTCCCATCGTCTCTGTTAAGCATTCTATCGTTTCGTTTTCGAGATTTCGTCAAGTCTTTATGTTTAAATTTCATTTCGAAGTTCTCTCTTCCTATGGTCTCGTACTCGATCTCTCATCGTTGGTTAAAACTCTTGAACACTTTAGGATTCCTCAGTCGAACGGACGTTCGACAACTCGCAATAAATTTCTTTGTTTTAGGGCCTAACACAACATTTACCTTTACAGGGTGCTCAGTGATAGTTGGGAGGGGGGGATCTCGTCTGCGCAAGACAGCCTTCATGCACCACTATACCAGGTGAATAGGAAATTCACTCCTACCGTCGACACCACTAACGTTAAGGCAGATCGCAGCCACGGACGTCTCGCGAAGAGGGGCGATACACGATCAATGGACATTAGCAAGGTTATGGATCACCCCCATCACTGGCAAACTTTATCGAATATCCAACGCACATCTGATGTCCTAGCCACGTCGCTAATCCCTTCGTTACCACCACTACCTTCCTCGCTATTACCATCTTCATCTCCCCCAGGCTCTCGTCACTATCGACAGTATGTCAACGTTCAACGTGAATCGACAACGTCTACGAAGAATCAACCATTGTACACCTCCCGTCCCTCATCCCCCCTCCCTACCCACCACTACCGCCTATGAAGAACGCAAGGCTTTGTAACAGGATGATCGGAGTTCGTGTCAGGGGTCAGAATAGGGTGATATTTTCTGGCTAGTAGTAGAACTAAAGTCTGCTGGGCACATAGCTGGATGGGAACTCATCCGTTGGGGGCACCCTCCGTACTGGCTCGTGGACTTGGCTGGATGCATTGTGTGGAAGAGGCTACTAATGGTCTTATTTTTCATCCCTCCTCACCGCCTCCCTCATCACTATCACCACCATCCTCACCACCATCCCATTGCGTAGAAATGAGGATTATGTCTTCGTAGTCCGAAGGACCTGGGAGACCAGAGGGGGGTTACACGCCTTTGGTGTGAGACGTCAAAAATGCAGTCATAGTGAAATAATGAGCTCACTCACCTCGCGGTTGGCTCATTCTAGAATCTAAACGTGATGGTAGCAATTGTGAATGTGAACGGAAGGCGTAGCGCCAAGCTAACGTATTGACTCAGAGTAGGAGAATGAACAGAGGTGAAACATGAGCGAGGATGAAGTGCACACAACAGTGGACCAATATAATAAACACTGTTCAAAGACCGGTGGCGGGTGACCGTGACTGGAAGATCTGAGTGCAATGTCGCCCGGAAAAAGAGTGATATAGAAGGGACGCGTAGGGTAACACCACGGTCAACGGAATGGAAGCAATAACGTCGAAGAAGGGGCGCCGCAATGCTGGTTTACGGTACATGGTCAATGGTCAACGTTGGTTGCTAGCGCAGCAACGCAGTGGCAGGCAGTTTATCAACCGCTCCAAACTCCGAACTGCCGCCGAATAGTGAATCGCTCGCGTCTCCAATTCGTTAATTGTTAGCAGCGCCCCGGCTCCTCTTCTAAACTAGACCTCCTAAAATCCGCGTGAGTGTGAATCGATTAATAAAAACGAGATTGGTCACAAAACTGCTTACATTTGAACGAGTGGGAACGGCTTCCCTCATCAATACCAGTATGCTATTGGATGACATCTCTTACATTTCTACAGGCGTCTTATTCGATGTAAATATCATCGAGAACTAATTCAGAATCTCTCGATAAAGAGTAGGTACTTACGTTTAAACGATGCACGATAGAAGTCCGAATGAACGGCGGTACATATGGGTAAGTATATTATTAGCATTCTAGCTATGAACTCGGTGCTTCAAAAAGGCTCAGCTGATCAGTGCTGTGAGAACGATAGGTACTATTAATACATTATCGTGGCAGATCCATCAGGTCAGTGCACGGCGGCCATGCCAGTAGAGAAAAAAATGGTGAGATTAAGTTTGATATCACTGGTTGCTGTACAATGCTGTAAAGCCGCGAGGCATATAATAAGTAAGTCCTGCAGCCGATTGACGCCAATCCACCGAATAAACTACGCAATACTCATACTACCACAATGGCGTTCGCAAATTCGCAAAATTTCTCTATCAATACAGCAACAATGATAGATAATGGGACATATATTGATCAGGTACTTTACTCAGTTGCAGTAGCCATTCATGAAGTCTGATGGAGTGTTCTAGATTAACATGATTACAAGTCTTATGAGGGATGGGCAACTTTCACCAATTAGTCAGACAGCTCCAAGTACCACTGAAATGTTCACTGGGCAAGAGGAATACCTTAAAGCACTGAACAAACACTTCAAGTCAGAGAATATGACTGTAACCAGAAAGTACTTTCTCCTGTATGGAATGGGTGGAATTGGGAAAACCCAAATTTGCTTAAAATTTAAAGATGATTCTGAGGAGTAGTATGTGATTGATCACTTCTAAATATATGTTATTAATTCATGATTAGTTTTGAGTACATATTCTGGATTGATGCATCTTCAGAAGAAAGTGTCATACAAAGCCTTAAAGATCTGTATAAGACATATCCATCTGCTCAGTCAGGTGAATTTTCTGCAAATTCTGTTCTCAGCTGGGTTTCTTTCATAAAGTCCAAATGGTTGATTATCTATAACAATGCTGATGGATCTCCTGAAGTAGTGGAGAAATATCTTCCACCTGGAAATAAGGGAAATATACTTATTACTAGCAGAAATCAAGCTTTGAAAAGAATTACTTGGAGTGAAAATTCCATGGAAGTTAAGGAAGTGTGTGATGCTACTGCAATTGAAATACTTCTCAAAACCAGTGGATTGGACCAGCAGTCTAAACAGTATCAAGCTGTATAAAAAGATATAGTAACTGAACTTCATTGCCTTCCATTAGCTATTGCTCAAGCTGGTGCTTATATCATGAGTAGCAATTGTGACATTACTCAGTATCTGAAAGTCTACTTCAAGTACAGAGCCAAACTGATGGATAATGAAGATTTTAAAGGAGCTTCAAAGTATGATAAGACAGTTTATGGAACATGGGAAATCTCTTTTCAAAAATTATTGAGAATGTCAGAAACTTCAAATGATACAAAAGCTGCCAAATATGCTATTACTATCATTAACATCTCTGCCTTCTTTCATCACATGAACATTCCTATAAATATATTTAAAAGAGCTGCAAATGACTATTGCTCAATTATTGAGGAATATATCAATGATGTTAGGCCAAATTTTATTACAAGTATGGAAAAGGAATTATTCAATATAGATGAAGATAATGAATGGGATGAATACCTTTTCAATAAAGCTACATCAATTCTTGTATCATTTTCTTTGATCAAAAGAGAAAATGTAAAATACTTCAGTTTTCATCCACTTGTTCAGCTTTGGTGTCAAGATAGAATGAAAAACATAGAAAGAGTGCACTGGATAGCAAATGCAAGTGGCATATCGTCTACATCAATATCATATAAAGATACTATTGAGGAATATAAATATGCACAAGACATTACTTTACATACACTTCAAATTGTATCAAAAATGAATAATATGATGGAGAACAACTACTATTTTGATACATTTGATAAGTTTTCAAGAGCATTGGAAATGGCAGGAAAGCACAGAGAAAGACAGGATTTTCTTATGAGAATTGTGCAGAACAACAAAGATTTATTTGGGGAAAATAATTCTAATACACTGATAAGTATGAATAATTTGGCAGTAGCTTATTTTCATAGTGGAAAATGGAATGAGGCAGAAGAGCTGCAAACACATGTCTTGGAGATACATACCAAGCTGCTAGGTGGAGAGCACCCAGATACGCTGACAAATAAGAATAATTTGGCATCAACTTATACTACTCTTGGAAAATGGAATGAGGCAGAAGAGCTGCAGGTACATGTCTTGGAGATATATACCAAGCTGCTAGGCAGAGAGCACCCAGATACACTGACAGGTATGAATAATCTGGCAATGTTATTTTCTGATCTTGGAAGATGGAATGAGGCAGAAGAGCTGCAGGCACATGTCTTGAAGATACATACCAAGCTGTTAGGTGGAGAGCACCCAGATAAACTGACAAGTGTAGGTAATTTGGCAGTAGTCTTTTCCAAGCTTGGAAAATGGAATGAGGAAGAAGAGCTGCAGGTACATGTCTTGGAGATACATACCAAGCTGCTAGGCAGAGAGCACCCAGATACACTAAGAAGTATGAATAATCTGGCACTGTCATTTTCTGAGCTTGGAAAAGGAATGAAGCAGAAGAGCTGCAGGCACATGTCTTGGAGATACATACCAAGCATCTAGGTAGAGAGCACCCAAATACACTGAGAAGTATGGATAATCTGGCAAGGATATTTTCCAAGCTTGGAAAATGGAATGAGGCAGAAGAGCTGCAGGTACATGTCTTGGAGATAAGTACCAAGCTGCTAGGTAGAGAGCACCCAGATACACTGAGAAGTATAAATAATCTGGCAATAATATTTTCCAAGCTTGGAAAATGGAATGAGGCAGAAGAGCTGCAGGCACATGTTTTGGTGATACATACCAAGCTGCTAGGCAGAGAGCACCCAAATACACTGACAAGTATGAACAATCTGGCAATGTTATTTTCTGATCTTGGGAAATGGAATGAGGCAGAAGAGCTGCAGGTACATGTCTTGGAGATATGTACCAAGCTGCTAGGTGGAGAGCACCCAGATACACTGAGAAGTATGAATATTTTGGCATCAATTTATTTTAATCTTGAAAAATGGAATGAGGCAGAAGAGCTGCAGGCACATGTCTTGGAGATATGTACCAAGCGGGCAGCAAGAAAATTCTGTGCACGCACAAAAGTGAGCATGAGTTGAGCATGCATGTTCAGGGTCTGAGTGTGATAATCTCGACCCTGAGCGTGAAATATTGTGTCTTGAGTGTGAAGAAATTCTATATGAGCGTAAAGTTGTTATATTGTTAATTATGTAGTTTTGTATTATATTATCGCTCGCTTTAATAGCCAGTCTGAGTCTCATTTTATCGAGTGAGAGCATGAGCGTGTAGGTATTACGATTCACGCTCGCCACTCACACATATTTACCATAACATGTGCGTGGGGGTTATATTAATATTAATGCTCACTGGTTTACTGATATGAAGTATATCATTTCATGCTCACAAATATTTCCGGTAACTTGAGTGCGAGTGTGAAAATAAGATATATAATCACGCTCACTCTCAATCTAAAGGTGTTTGGCAGTGAGCGTGAAGTGTTGAGCATGAATGTGATTGGTACTCCTATTCATGCTCAAGCATAATTTTACTCCAATATGTTCACATTGACCCCTAAAGCTTAGCCTATCACAGATTTACATGGTAAATTTAAATGCACATATATTTCAGGTTGAGCGTGAGCATGAAATAATGCTCACAGAAAGTACAGCTTGCACGTAAGTGTGAGGTGGATTTATCTTTCATGCTCATGGTCAAACTGAGATGAAAGTGACTAAAAACATGAACTACACATTTCTAGACCCAAACAAATGTTAAAATTTTTTCCATGTACTTAGTCAAAAATACTGTATTTCACACACACATTTCACGCTCACAAATGTTGAGCGTGAAAACTAGTGACGTGAGCATGAAAACGATGACCCTGAGCGTGAAGATTTGACCCTGAGCACGAAAAATATGACCCTGTGCGTGAAGGAAAATCATGAGCGTGAGTTGAGTGTGCACGCTCACACCACGCTCACAGCTTGAGCATGAAAAATGAGTGTGCACGTTCAACCTTGAGCGTGAAATATAAAAAATTTCTTCAACATATGAGTGCTTATCTTGCTTTAAAATTTTACTTGCAATTAAAATATGACTACGACAGGACTATCCCAGTATATATTTTCGATGTACATTTAATTTGGCTCACAAATAAGCCTTTTACAACTATAATATATATATTGAGCATGACACGCTCACCTTTTGTGCGTGAAATTTTGACCTTGAGCATGGCACGCTCAATCACACTCACTTTTGTGCGTGCCCGGAATTTTCTAGGTGCCCGTACCAAGCTGCTATGTGGAGAGCACCCAGATACACTGAGGAGTATGAATAATTTTGCATCAACTTATTTTGATCTTGGAAAAAGAAATGAGGCAGAAGAGCTGCAGGCACATATCTTGGGGATATGTACCAAGCTGCTAGCTGGAGAGCACTCAGATACACTGAGAAGTATGAATAATTTTACATCAACTTATTCTGATCTTAGAAAATGAAATGAGGCAGAAGAACTGCAGATACATGTACTGGAGATACATTCCAAGCTACTGGGTGAAGAACATTCTGATACTAAAATTAATTCTTCTATTGTAAATTTTAATGAGGCACAGAGCCTGTAGGTTATTGAGTTAAGTGAGAAAACACATTCATCATAGTGCTCATAAATTCTTTATTTCTTTTATTTACCACTTATTCCCTTTCACCCTTTTATTTACTATATGCTCCAGTGAAACTTATGGAAAGAATATATAGACTACTTGATACAATCTTACACTGAGATATATATTAACTAACAATGTCTATGTACTAAGCAGCCGTTATAATCAAACTATTGCATTTGATTGCCCATGGATTGGTTTACTAATATTGCCCTTTAATAAGTCAGAGTATGCAAATGATTGCATATGATTTTCTCCTTACATTTACAAATGATTGTATTTGATTGTCCAAGGATTGTTGTATTAACATACACTGCGTGCACACCTCGATATTTCAATGTGAAATAGCTTTGAAATACCGTGGAAATATTCATTATATTACATCATTATTTCGCTTTGTAATACTCTTACAATTCACATACGATATTTCTCACATACTGTCGGCTATCAGGAACTCGGTCACACCTGGAACCCGGTCACAGCTCATCCTCCAGCTTCCACATCAGCCATTTGTGCAAATTTTTGATACAGTACAGTACATTACTATAATATCTATATAGTGTATAAGTATTTAGATTGCTACTCTCTTGTACATCGAGAAATTCAGAACTTAGTTGACCGCTACAACCAAAAATGGCTAAATCTAAGATGCAGATTCCCACACTCTAGAAGGAAGATAATGCTGCAGCCGTATGCAGCGCATCCAAAGCATACAATCATGCTATATATCTATTTTAAAGCCCCATGTATTGATTTGGACTACTTCATAAATCTCATTTTCACTCATTTCTATACTATTTCACCAATCTACACATCAGAGTGGTACCAAGAAGCAGTTTCAAGGTGTACATTGAACTGTTTGTATCTTTCATAAATGGTAGAAATATGCTACAAAAATTATAAGGCGGAATACATACAATAATTGCATTATTATTCAAGTTTTAACGTAATTTTAGCTATTTTATTTTGTTTAGAAACTGTAGATCTATCCAGAACCTCTACTTTTCATTATTTCATCCTAACATATCAAATATTGGATGCCTCAGGCCGGATCAAGCACTGTAGTTAATCATAATAAGTAGAATAAATATTGGTTAATATTTTACAGCCATTTCTGAAGTATAATGTGCACATTTGTGGCTTCAAACATCGAAATCGTTGTTATTCATGGAACGAAGATGATATTTAGTTGTTAAGTCCGAGTAAGTCCGGTGAGCTTAGTTCGGCTGCTAGACAAGCCCTGATATTATTAATAAGGGGTGGCCGGGTTCCCGGTTTTTCCACTTTCTGAGGTCTCGCGACAAAAATATTCGTAACATCTCATAGAATACTTCAAAAAATGTGATTAAAGTTGGAAATGGTTCTATACAAGGTCTTCTATGTAGCACATGTATTTTATTCTAATTCACAGTCTTTTAAAGTTAGAAATTTCGAATTTATGCTAATGTG
This sequence comes from Cyathus striatus, assembly GCA_025738555.1. Classification (NCBI taxonomy): domain Eukaryota; kingdom Fungi; phylum Basidiomycota; class Agaricomycetes; order Agaricales; family Nidulariaceae; genus Cyathus; species Cyathus striatus. The sequence goes on from JAOVFP010000001.1 coordinate 573,074, forward strand.
ACCGAGTTCCTGTGATAGTACAGTATTTGAAAGTCACAATAACAAAGAAATATTGAAACCCGGATCCCCATTTTCTTTGAAATCCTTTATTCAATATTTCAAAGGTTTTTCACCTATGAAATAACAAAGAAATATTTATTTGGGTAGTCACAATGAGCTTTTAAGAACTTGAAGTAAATAAATATAAGGGTTATGTTGGAAGTTCGCGATATTTAGTGCGATACTTGGGTTGTAATACAGGTAAAAGTATGGTGTTCTTTGACGCATATAGTGATTATAGCGAGAATCGAATGTCGACCGAACTCGAAGTGCGAGGTAGTACGTGTGCACTATATCACCACTGCACTCATATTAGAGTGATGGTATTGAACGAGTTTTGATAGGCTGTGCGATGGGTATGAGGAAAATTTAACGGTTACAGCGAATACATAGATACGTGGGCAATAATACAAGGTAAAAACATAGCTTCAAAAAGTTTCCTCTAAGCTAGAGTCAAACGTAATGCTATCTGCGGGACGAAGATACATGGTATGCTATATCACCACTGTACACTCCCATTCAAACGCCGATATTTAAGTAAATTTTAAATGGTGTGCAGTGGTAGTATCAGTGCCTATGAGGAAAACATGTCATGGTAGTTATTTGTAAGAATGTCATATATGAAAATACTAAAGCACTTGAACTAATTATAATGGTTAACGTTCGAAGCTTACGCTAGATAGTGAACACATTCGTACTTGGGTAATAATACAGGATAAAAATATAGTTTAACGTGTTCTTTCACAATGATGATAGCGTGAGTCGAACGCAGCTCGCATTCTGTCGAACTCGAAGGTAACATCTACACTATATCGCCACTGCACTCTTATTCACACGTTGGTAGTTAACAAATTTTAATATGTTGTGCGATAGGTATTTGAGTCTGTAGGTATGCACTAGCTAGTTTAAAGTTCGTATGAGATATCAGCACCGTAAATTTCGATATTTTAATCAATGAGAGTCAATAATACAAAGAAATACGTCTTAGAATGCCCCGTATAGTGATGATAGCGAGAATGGAACATAACTCAAAACTCAAAGCACAATGCGAGGCGAGGATACATTTGCGATATATCACCACTGCAATGCTATTCCAGCGATGGTATTTATTGAGTTTTGATAGGTTGCCGGTTGTAGAGCAGGCGTTTCGCCTGCACTACAAAATTCGATATTTTACCGATCTCATTACGTAATCAGCTGATGCGTGCGTCGACGCGTTTGTGCGCGTTCACGCGCGCGCACTCTCGCGCTCTCCCTCATTTCCCTCCAACGCCGACACTCACTTGCATAGCTCGGACGCCGCAATTACTCAAGGTCATCGATACTGCGCACTACCAAGCTCCACAGAATACCGGAATTAGTGTTACCAAAGGCCGTGTGTCTCTACTCAAGTTTTATTCTTTAAATTTTCTTTCTATTCATTGGTATGTTCTCTGTTTCATACTTTACCATTTTCCTCCATAAATCTACGATTTAAACACCATTAATTTCCGTTTTATTAACTATTCCTCATTAAGTACTTTCTTTATTTTAATTTTCTATAAAATCCTTGTATCTACACATTTGCAATCAAGTGGAATTTCCTCCCCCTTTCTCGACACCTTAGAACACCTCAAGGTCGAACGGATGTTCACCGACTCGCTTACTAATTTCTTTGTTTAGGCATTAGCGCACCTTTTCCCTCTACACGGTATGCTGTTAGTACGAATTAAAATTGCACTATTATTCTTCAGCAAGAGTCATACATATCATTATAACCACTGGAAGTAAATATAACAGTGAGAACCCTCGCGCTAGATAGTGAATACACCGACAATTTGGGTTATAATACAAGGTTAAAAATTATTTGAAAAATTGGAGATACGGGCACGCGTCGTAATGATAGCGATAGTCAAACGTATCTCACGCCTCGAACTCGAGCTCGAAGTGCGAGATGAGGATACGTGTGTGCTATATCGCCACTTAAAACTTATCTGTTTTGAATGGCATTACGTGAATAGCTACGTACATACAGCAGTAGAATAACGGTGTTAAGAGACACCTCAACCCGAGTCAACGAGTCTCAATAAAAGCAGCTGCACAGCACGGACAAACCTCGGACACAATACATATCCAAAAACAAAGGAGAGGAGAACCATAGCAGTCAGACTCGTCATGTCATCGCATAATGTCAAATCTCCTCTCAGCCCCAGGACTCTCGAGTCTCGACGCCGAGGATGGGGTCGAGGACGACATAAAGTACGTCATACATGCATCTCCACTTCGTTTAGCGTCGGGCCATAGCAACCACTTCTGTCAGATTCGAAGCTTCGAAGCTTCGTTCGAGGAATAAATGTCAAATCGAAGGGTTGGTGTGTTCTTTCATTGTGAGATGCCAAACGGGAGAAAAGTTAGGATAATGAGAGATAAGATAAACACACAATAAGAAAACACACGATAAGAAAGAAACGAAACAACAAAGGCTTATTTGGTTCTATTTACCTCCTCAACCACCTCGTCTCGGCTCCGTACAGGACACGATCACATCAACCCATCTCCGATCCAACCCCTTATTCCCCCTTCCTGCTCGCCTCGCCTCCGTAATGCCATTCTCTTTCTTCTAACTCACTCTCTCGTTTCGACAAGGCAAGGTATGTATACTACAAATTAGGATGTACGAAGAAAGAAGAAAACGAAAGAAAAAGGAAACAATGGATGCTGTTGAGAAGAGTCAGAGTCAAAGCGGTGATAATAGCTATAGTTTAGATAAAGGTCTCCTTTCTTTCCTTCTTTCTTTCTTCGTACTTACTAACGACTATGCACACAGAACAATCCGACTCGGAGAACTGGGACGACGATTTCGATTTCGATCCTCGCTCCATTCACACGACAAAGACGAGGACAACGAGGCCGACGACGATGATGGGCTAGAGGGGGGAGGGGGAGAAAGGAGGAACAGAGGGAGGAGTACAGGATCATGGGAAGAACGTCCCTCGATGGATAGTATTCCTTCTTCTGCTATCAGTGAAGATTGGGACTGTGAACTTCCAAGCAGTCCCAAATCACCTCGTTCACAGATGGATGGGACGCAGACACAGTCGCAGCATACGCCAATTCCGATTCCCGGGAGACTTATGGGCATGTTAAGGGATATATCTATATCTCCTGCACTTTCGATTATGCCTACTGCCGAAGAAGAAGAGGGGAGAATATCGATAGACTCAGAAGAACACTCACAAGAAGAAAGCTTGCATACTCAACTACGACGCGAGGCGTACCCTTACCATCCAACACTCTCCCCATCCCCAACAACCACATCAACACGCGCGTCCTTGTCACCGCTCACACCAACTACACGAATCAGAAGCTCAATCTCTCCATCTCCGAGGAGACTTTTCGCGCCCAAGTTCGGAAGGTCTCCATTACACACTCTGTCCATCTCCCCTCCTCCCGCGCCTCTACCTCCTGCAGGAGACAAAGAGAGGGCGGTGCTGCAAGGAAGTGAAATCAGAGACAGTCTCGAAGATATCCCGCTTTCGCGCTTAGGGGGTGGGAGGAGGAAGTGGAGTTTTTCGTTTAAAGATGGGAGGCGGAAGTCTCCTTTGGTTGGAGCGGAAGGAGGGGGCGGGGGAGGGTTTATGGATAACCTCCGTCGCCTCAGCTTCGTTTCCGCTGCTGTTGGGAGGGTGGGGAGACACAGCAGATCTGCGAGCGTTTCGTCTTCTTTGGGTGGTGGGAGGGGGTCGATGGACATTGGGATAAGAGGGTCGATGGATACGACTAGTTCGTTTGCTTCGAGCTCGGTGGGGAGGGAAACGACGAGAGGGTCGAGGAGTGTTGAGATTACGAGGATTGTTGAGGATGCGCCTTCCTGTGTCGATACGACATCCTCCTTCGCATCATGCACCGCTGACGCCAATACCACTTCCTGCGGTACCTCCACCTCCACCTCTGCCAACGCCAACGCCAACCACTCTGCCAACGCCAATGCCTCCTCAACCACTGCCCTCGTTTCAACTACTGCGCCTCCAACCGTCGACACCTCAAACACCAGCACCACTACCGCCAGCCCCTCTGCCGATACCACCTCCACAACCCTCTCCACACCTCCCACCGCCTCCACCTCCACCCACGCCAACACCCATGCAAACCCAGCCGACACCTCCTACGCACCCTTCACTTCCCCCACTCCCCCTACCGCCGACACAGAAGACAAATACGAAGAAGATACTGTATCCTTCGAAATCCGCAAACTGGAAGAACTAGTTCAACTCACAGCACACGAACTTAGTTCTTCTCTTCCTCGTTCTCCTCCTCCTCCTCTCGGTATTGGAAGTTTCAATCCGAACTCTTCCTCGCCTCTGCGGTTTTCCTCTCCTGGAGTAGGACACGAGTACCAAGGACAAGGAGAACAAGACTCCGCCTTACCAAGAAAAGGATCGTTGCCTTCCTCACCTGAAGAGGAATTTGAAACTACACCGCGAACGCCCCCGCGTCCGCTACATAACTATTCTTTTCGAAGGAATACGACTCCTCCCGGCGGTCCAGGCGATAGAAAACAGGCGTCAAATACACCACTGTCGTTCGCTGCATTGTCTCCTTCTCCCCATTCGTTGAAGAATCAAGTGGTACCGAAGACACCACAATCCCTCGGCCGCTCCGCATTTCCTTCCCCTTCTTCTGAGTATCGAAGCGGGGGAGGGAGTGGAGGAGGGGGGAAAGAGTTGAGGAGAAGACGGAGTTCGATGGGTGATTTGGATTTGGATATTGAAGAAGGGCTTAAGATTCCCGATGGGATACGGTTAAAGCAGGATAGAATTCGGAGGGATTTGGAGGGTGTGAGGGAGTTTAGGGGTGTTGTTTCCGGTTCGTCCCTTTTCTTCCCCCTTTTGCTTTCGTTTGGAACTGATAATGTGGTGCAGAAATTGCCAATATGCAAAAAACATTCGAGTCTCTTCTTTCCTCCCTCTCCCCGTCCTCCGCCCTTCCCGAGGAGGACTACAAAGAAGGACAAAAGAAGAAAGAAGGGAAAGTAGACGCATTAAAAGAAAAATACGCCATTGAGTGGGAGTGTGCTGCCCTACTTGTTGAGCTTGGGACTGGTGAGAAAGTTGGGATGCCGGCTTCGCCTTCTCCTAGTGCGTTGTCGGGGGCTGGCGGTGGGTTGGTGTTAAGGTCACCGTTTAGGAGTGGGAGTAGTGGTAGGAGTTTTGGGGAGGGGGATGGTACCGACGGCGATGAAGGCAAAGGCAAATCCACGGTGCAAGATAGGTCTCTTCAGGGCTCTAAACCAACGCCCTACGACGCGTCTCCCCAGGGCCAGCAACAACAGGAAAGTGGAAGAGGGTACAAATCTCCCTACCACTCCCGCTTCGGAGAGGTACGATCTATCCAAGCGACAAATGCGGCTTCTTAAAGAGATGCTCGGGTACCCCTCCTCATCCACCTCTCCTCCCTCCTCACCCACCGAAGGCGAAATCAAGACCTTTCCTACTACTTCAACTTCAACCAAAGTCGGCCTAGGCGAACGAGCCAACACGCTCTCACCTTCTTCCCGCCCTGGGGAAGAAAGAAGGAGGAAGAGAAGTAGTAGACTTGGAATGCGTGCCATAAGGGATGCGTTGAGGGTCTTAAGGAGACATCATACTCGGCCAGAAACACCGCCTTCATTGACGAAGGATTGGACTTTGGTTTCGCCGGGTATGGTTTCTCCCGGGTCTCCTACGTCTCCGACGAGGGAGAGGATGAGAGCGAGAGCGCCTTCGCTTGCGCTTACGGCGAGATTGAATCGGTCGCCTAGTCAGATTCAGACTGGTGCGAGGAGGGTGCAGAGGCCTAGAGCGGAGACTGTGTCTCCTTACAGTCCGGCGTTGTTGGCTTCTAAGGTGTTACCACGCCGTCCGTCTTTGGCTAGTGTTTTTCAGAGAGTTGAGGGGAGGAGGCGGGGTGGGAGTGTTAGTGCTTCTCTCGTTGGTGGTGTTTCTCTTGTCGGTGCTGGTGGTATGCAAGGGGAAGGGAGAAAGAGGAGTGGAAGTCTTTCTGCGCCTTCTTCGGAACGGGGGTCGTTTGCTTCTGTTAGGACTTGGAGCGATGGGAGGGTGAGGAGTGAGGCTATTGAGGAGGTTCCTACGCCTTCTGAGGAAAAGTCTCTTGTTTCGTTGTTTGAAGGGGGTGGGAGGAAGAGGGGAGGGAGTGTGTCGCTTTCTGTTTCTTCCCCCTCTTCGTCTGCCTCTACTTCGGCTTCGGCTTCTGGGTCCCCAATGACGAATGCCCTAGACGAGAAATTGGAAATATCACCCTTCGATACCGTTAAACTGGTCAAACCCAAATCAAGGACGGCTTTGAATCAGGGGTTTTTCGATACGGTTAGGCAGAGGTCTCTTCCTATGGGGCCGCTGTTGCCTGTTGCCCCGGCGCCGGTTATTAATGTTGAGAGGCCATCGCCTGTTGAGCCGTTTTTGAGGACGCCTGAGGCTGTGCGGAGTGCCGCTGCGAAGGAGAAGGAGAGGGAGGAAGATGAGGGAGTGGATGTGCTGGGAGAGCAGAAGCTCGTTATGACTCCCGAGAACATTGGACCCCTGTTACAGAGTGCCAAAGAGGTCTTGGGACAGCTGAGAAAGTGCGTTGAGGAGGTTAGGGCGTTGTAATGTACGTTTGGATCTTATTGATATCTTACTGTTTTGATCTCTTGTTTGTAGTTTATACTTGCTACCCTGCGTATCTACCTTAGCTATAGGATAGTTTTTAACGTAACGTATTCCGTTTGTAGTTTGTATTGTCAGTGGGAGGTTTTGGGTGGTTGTAGTTGTTTGAATTGTACGCTGTGCTATTGGCCAGTGATTTTGATAGCTCTTACATAAGACGTATTCCGTTGGTTGTGCCGCGCGCTTTTATAGACGCTCTACCTGCTGCACACGGCGCAAGGTATAAGCCAGCAGCGCGTACAGATATCAGCCCCAGATCGTCTGCTCGAAGTTGTAGAGCCAGGATGTGGGAAGATTTTTGTCTGTTAGTCTTTTGCCTTCTTTTGCCTGCCTACATTAGCTATAGGATAGTTTTTAGCGTAACATATTCCGTTGTATTGGGATGTTTGTGTGGTTGTGTGATGCACCTAATATGTGCGCGCTTTTGTAGACTCTTCCTCCGTGACATATACCAGGGTACACTGTAACGCGTGGTCTCCACTTGTCGGTGTCCTTCTCCCTTTCGCCTAATTCTGCTACATACGGCATTTACACACTGTAGACTTCACTTTCTATTTTTGTTTCTTCTATCATCTCCAAGAGATATGTGTCCCCGGATTACCATTCGTCGGTAACTTCTCTTCTTGTCTTCTGATAATACTATGGCAGGCTTGCACGCTGTTCATTATTTGATTTTCTATTTATGTTCCCCCTATCACCTCCAAGGTGAATGATTGGATTCGTACCAGGTGTCGAGGAATGTATGTCCCTGGATTATTACCGACATTATCGATAAGGTTCAGTCGAAGTAGAGATACCGATAAGATAGGATAGATCATTTAAGCAATATTCCTGAGATAGGAAACATACACATATCTGTACTTAGATATATGTTTGGGGAATACAACAAGTATTGTAGTAGTGTCCTTGTCAATCTGGTTTCATATCCCTTCTACAGCATTTAGCGTACTGAGATGCAAATGCAGATAGAGTGCTTTAAGATGTACCACCGTCCTATCAATCAGTTGGAAAACACTTGCGGCATTACTATCAAACAATGTCGTAGTCCTATATATACCTGGGGTCAACCGTCAATGTACTAAAATAGTGCTCTCGTCCGCGCTCATTAGGTGCCAATAACCTACAATGGAGGTACGTATATACCATGGAGAAGCCATCCTTCCTAAATTTTACGATGGTCGTTGTTTGGAAATACTAACGAGTGTCTAAGGATGTTATTTATCTTCCGTATCACTACACATACAATTATCTACTTGCCATACCTGCATTCCAATGGATTGAATATCGGTGTAAGAGACATCCTACACAGGTTCCCAGCGGCAATCCAACGCATGTCTATGATATGATGATCGATAAACATCTGCTTCTTCCTGTGGCGTTGCGGGGAACATGCTGTAAATCACATTACTGGTTTGGCTTTAAAGACTCTTCTGAAACCATGCTCTGATATTCTTCTCTCCCTTCTGTCCAATGGCTGCCGTCGGAGGTAGGCCTATTATCATTGCGGGCCTTAACCTTGCCGGCAGTCTCTCTTCGTTTATTGGCGCGGGATTCATTTTAGTCTCGTACATGATCTTACCGCGAAGACGCCATTTCCGACATATCCTTATTCTTAATCTTGCTACGTCTGGTTTGAACTCTCAACCTTCAACGAACACACATATGCTGATTGATGCTTAATAGATTTCATCAATGCACTCAACGAATCCATCTCTGGCTTGTACATCGTAATTACAAAAAAGCCTCTTACAAAGAGTCCTTTATGCACTACGAATGGTTTCATCGTTCAGGTCGCTACTCAGGTTTGTATCATTAGTATCTGGTATTTTAGTGAATTTATTTCGCTTCGAGGCCACCGATTGTGCCATACTCGCTATTGCGATCACAACCGTATTCAATATCACTCGATATCGACTCCAATCACCACATGCTATATGGGACAGAAGTAAAATAACCCTAGTCACAATTGCTATATGGTTTCTGCCTGTAGTGACTGGTATGTGTTATACTTAATAAATCGATTATAATAACGGTCTCTGGAAAGCTGTTATTGCGCTCGCCATGCACCGATTCGGTCCTGCATCAGGTAGTTGGTGTGTTTCGCACTTTAATCAAAGACGAATATAAAATAAATGATACACATTAGGTGCTGGATTGTGGAAAATCCTAAATATCTTCGATATGTTCTGACACATGGCTGGAAGTGTTTATTTATCCTTATAGAGGTAATGTTCCCAGTGCATCAATGGAAAAGTGATTTACCGTTCAAACTGTAGATTGCATTGTATACTTATCTGGTGAGCTCTTGTCTAATCATCTATTTGAACGACAATGAATGCTATGATCATCTTCAGCATTTCTTTTTGCGAAGACATTTCCGAAATTTGTTCAGAATCATGAACAATCCTAGTGCGAGTCGAGTGCTTAGGCAATGCAAAGGTCCGACGAAAAATGTTGGAGTGAACGAAGGATCTGAAGTTGAGCTGGTGTCTATGAAGTCGGATGATGTTGATAGAAGATTGTTTCACGTGGTTTCTCATCGCAATGACCAATGCGATCCACGGTATAGACCTATCCAACGAATTCTCCTTCTAAATGCATATCCAGTAGCGTATATAATACTGTGGATGCCAGGAATAGCTAACCGCCTTGTTGAAATGACTGGACATAAATCTTACATAGCCCAGCTTCTGCAGGCATCGACACAATTTGTGGGATTGGCCAACGCATTGACATACGGGTGGAACGAGTCCATAGCGCGACAACTATTTAAAAGACCAGATTTACGTAGGGATAACGATGTATAATACTTATAAGTTATTACCTTTCCTCTTCATCGATTCTGTACAATATCAGTCACAATATTTCATCCTCGAGTACAATGTTAAAGATAAATTGCGTGTTTAAAAGGTCGAAAGACATGCGAGTACAATGCTCAAGAAGTCGTGTATAGATACGGGAAAAGCAACATTCGTTATAAACATGGGTATTCATCGATCATTAACGTAACCAAATACATCAATCCGATTCCGTCTTCACCTCTGATTTCGCAATGGAGGAACGCCTGTCGTCGGCAGTAGGTGTTGGTGGGCCCTTGTAGCGATACCTTCCCTCTGCGCAGGCTGTTAATACAGTTCAAAATGAACGTGATTTACTTACCAATCATGTACCAAACAGCGCTGATAACTGTAAATCCAACAAGAATAACAGCTGCGTAATCTAAGCAAGGAGTTAATTATAATTAGTAGATAGATATATCCGACATACTCATGGTATCAACGGTGGTGGGAAGGAAGATAGGCATCGCGAAAATGACTATTTCAAGTACAACCCAAAGAATAGCGATAATGTTCACAAAATATCCAAACTTTCCAAGATGGAAAGGAGCGCCGTCCATGTCCTTTCGTCCATTCAGCACCGAGATGAGAATAGGCATGGCGTAGCTTGCTCCGAGACACATGACCGCAGCACCAGCGAAGGCGTTGAAAGCAGTGCTGGACCCGAGGTAGAGAAGACCCAAGAGAAGCTGGATCGTTGTGGAGAGTATGTATGCATTCACGGGGACATGACCGAGGGTCGTGTTGACTTGCGAGAAAACGCTATGGAGGGGGATGGCCTTGTCCCTTGCGAAGCTCCAAGTGGCCCGAGATGCGGCGCAGGAAATAGAGATTGCACAAAAGACTGCTGTGGCGAAAACTACTAAGGCATTAGCTAAGCATTGATGATAGGAGAAAGATCATACCTATGAACCACATGGCGAAGCCACCACCTCGAGTATCCATGATAAGATGGTACATCAAACCGATAGGTTGTCCGCTGGGATCTGAATCAAGACATATCAGGGTAACTGTTACGTTACAGTTATATGAACGTCACTCACCTGACAGAAGGGTCTCGATATCCGGCAGGGTGAAAAGAAGGGGGAGCAAGAACACAACTCCGGCGACAGCTCCGATCGGGATAGACCAGATAAGAGCAGCAGGTACCTGAGTCGATGGGTCGTGGACCTCTTCAGCCATGTTCGTTACTGCAAGTTAAGAGCATGAGTTGCATACAAAATACAGGGAGGCTCGACTTACTCATGGGAACACCTGCATAAGTTGAAGCTAATAAAATAGTTCATGAATATGAAACCGCAAAGAATAAGTGTTGTATTTACCAGGCTAGAAAGGAATATTAGTAGGGAGATCATCGAAAGAAAGTAAAACTTACTCCTAATAAACCGATAAAGAACGCCCATCCTGGAGTCCACCCACTCATAGAAGCGTCAAAATGACCGAATGCGAAAGCTGCGGTGTGACGAATTGAAGACTTCACCGGTAAGCAAACCGCCATAACTGACAGGAATAAGCGAAGGAACATTTCTAAGAAAGTACGCATACCGATTAGACCGAGGATAGTCCAAACAGCCGACATGACATCGATGGTTGGCAAGGCGCCATTGAAGAACATCCCCATGACATTCGCCAGGACAGTTACGCCAAGGAAAATAACGTCTAGCTTATGTCAGTTTCTAGGTAACTTAATGAACGGGAGAACGTACAGGTATGCCAAACCTTGGGTATCCAGTCCGGTTGGAAAATAGCGACGCCAGACAGCAGGATTTGTGTAATTCCCTGTGAATTACAGAGTGAGCAATCATCGCAGGTATATAAAATAAACTTACAAATGTAACTGCCAACGCTATCGTCCACACACCAACCATTGTAAGCCATCCGTTGATCCATGATAAAAGAACTCGATGCCGGGAAGGTGAGAGCCTGAAACACCAGTAGTAAGACCCAGCGGATGTTGGGTACTTAGAAGATATTTCGGCGATAGAAAGAGCAATGGTCAGGGAGAACAATGAAACAACCAGCCACCTGTGACAATAATAAGCTACACCACGGCACATTTTGACAAGTACACTCACCCCCATAGCATTGTGACAGGTCCTCCGCTGATTAAAGAAGTGAACAAAGGAGCAGTCGCGCCGAACGCTATATGAAACAACACATCGTAAGATAACTCTGAAGCAAAGTAACTAATAACGACAACTCACGGACAGCTTCAATGGCTAAAGAAATCCCAAGGATGTCAGACTGAGTTAAACACCGTAATCAAGTAGGTTTACCAAGAGCCACTGAAGCACATGTAAATGTCAGAAAAAGCTGAGAGCACGGATAACAATGAAAACTCACTGAACAGCATATGAAGCATTCCACGGGACTACACGAAGAAAACGACTCAGCTACATTGAGGACGAAAGAAAGAAACAGCTTACCCGTTTGAGCTCTTGCTGATACCCCAACTTCTCAAGGCCTTGAGCGGCAAGCGCGTCCGGTGATTCGTGATCTGACATGGCGCTTTGCACGAGTGAACGAAGCTGAAAAGCTCAGAGGGGCGAACTCTGCGAAGTGCCAACGTGTAGTTTAGGTGCATCTTTTATAAGCGACCTTCGCCTACAATCCATTCAACAGCTGACTTACAAAAATCCCAAACTAATGCCCTGATTACGTATGAGGTGAAGTTAATATAGTACAGAGATGGTTAGCTTGCGATATGAATATGTTAAATTGCCGGATAGCAAGGGAGCTGGGCCTGAAGTGGCATGAGAAAATCAGGGTCTGGGAGCGAACGTGTACCTGTTAGCTTGGTGTTAGCGTTTGTATGCGGTGGCGAGAAACTGCTGGTGGGGAGCCCAAGAGCATTCGAAGTTCATGTGGCTGACCAGACCAGCGAGGTAACACTAGGTTGATGATCTTGATTCTTCGCACTATCGGGTGCCGATTTACACTACAACGATAGATATGGTAAGGACTACATATTTCTCAATACATTCATCCACAGAGAAAGTCGCGAAGAGTAGAAACATATGCATTGCTTTCTCCTGACCACAAACATAAGAATGCCCTATAATGTCGAAGTGAAGGCACCACAAAGTCATTCCGCCCTCTTCATTTCATTACAGGGACGTACCAATACAATTCAAGTTAAAGCCGTTTGATTGGAGATGATCAAAAGAATTCCTTCTGTAAATTCCGGGAGTTCTAGTTGGAGGAAGTTTCCGAACCGAACTATTGCTCCCGGGAGAAACCTTACAAAAGAAGCGTTAGTTGAGCGTTAGCGCCTTCTTAGTTAGTAGGTCGACGATACTAAGCTGCGCAGGAGGTTCTGCTATGCGAGTAACTCAAATGAGTAAAATAAGAAATGAAAGTAATGACGATTATTCATTTGAAGACAAGACTGACCATGGCCCTTTCGCGATGGGTTGAGGGAAGTTAGTGTTCGTGAAAAATGTCGACGCGCGAAACAGTAGGCAAGCCCAGGCTCAGCTCAAAATTTCATTTAGTACATAAGGCAAATCACAAGCAAACAAAGATGATGCATTTTATTGACATCATATCAATTTACTCTAACTGTATTATTTACATTGTGCAGTACATAAGACTTCAAGGGAAAGGGAATGGTGGCCGGTGCTGCAAAACTCTGCTAAGCAAAAAAAGATTTTAATTAAAACATTGGCAGATCCGTCGATGAACTTCCATCCTTGTTTCATCCTCTGGACGGGCTCCTAAACTGCTTTCCTCAGCTCCGGTGCACTGTTTGTGCATTTTTGCTGTTCCACCATCTCGAGCGCTTTGCTTTGAATTTTGGGGTCGATATCTCGAATGATGTATGTAATACATGGTATAGATTCATGATATTTGCTGGATGCGCCGTTACGTCTGAAATTGAGGAATGGCTTTCTGTTCTATCTGTCACGACGAAATGTTATATTCAATATTCGAAAGAACATGAATGGACCTCTCACATTCTATTTTCAAAGCTCGAGATAGCTTGTAATACTAAGAAACAATGCGGGGCAACTCTCTGTCGGTACATACTAAGTATACGATTATATTTACTATGGGAAAGTACCTGATTCGGAATTTCATAAAGACGGGATAATGTAACCTTGTGATGTCCAAGTACATCATATGGTCAGTACTAGAGTGGTGGGTCCGTTCTTGATGTACTCCAGGCTTCTCTCGCCAACTAGTAAACTGACATAAGTAGTATCGGGTCGGTAACATGGATAGGAACCGGGTTACCTTACTACTGACTCCGCTTTAAATACTCTTCTCAACCATGCAATCAGATTCATTGCCTCCCACACCTTTCGCCCACAATTAACTAATGATGGAATCATCACTTGCCAGTACCTTCCAAGACCCTCAGCTTCCAGATTTCATTGTGTATATTAAATTATTCGCTATTAAACATCTATCGGCGAATTGAAATTCACACATCGACAAGTGCACCACAAGAGACATGCGAATCATGCCACAGCTTTACTGGTCGCAAATTCTTTCTCTCAGCCCTTAGAGGACCTTCAGCTATGCATCGAAACAACATTATTCCAACAGGCCCTGAACGCCTATTGTAAGAGTCAAATATCTCCCACGCACGATCAGAATTATGTGCACTGCAAACGGATATCTTTCATCTGCAACAATCGTTGGAAGCACAACGACGAGACGCACTGTATCCCTTCGGACTATAGGAACGGAGTCTATTCTCTCCCATTCGGAAGTTACCCGTGGAATTTCTACGCCAGATGTTTCATCTAGTTCATTCTGGGTCCGAGTTGTATTTTCTTAGTCGCCATGAATTTCCTCGAGTAGCAACCCAGAGATCTTCACATTGACGCTCAGTTCAGATTCCTGTGGCTTCCTATGGTCTAACATCGTGGCTGGCTTCTATTCAAACGTGATATCGGAATCGATGAAAGATATGTCTTGGAACTTTCTCACGAAGTGCATCTCTATTTCCAAAGAACTGCCCTTGAATATTTCGTGCGGCCCAATGCAATGTGCTATAGATATAATTGGTGAAAGCTGTGTGTACCGGCGATGGGAAAACAATTTTATAGATGGGAAAATATGTTAATCTGAGGTGGAGAGCTTCTGAGGGCAATTGATGTTCATATACCAGCTCACACGTCTTTCGAACATCTACAGTCGCTCGACATTCGTAATCTGTCTCATTCGATGATCATTAATTCAACTCCAAAACTCAAACATCTCTCGGTTAGCTTGATTTTTGACCGACAGTTTCCGCCCTACTCTTCATTCGGCTCCTTCCCTCACACACATTAATCTCGCTGCCACGAAAAATCCTTTGACAACTTTCAGCACTGGTGCTCTTCCTTGGTCACAGATTACAGAGTTTGAATCGACCTCCGTTTTTTATCTAAGAAACGAACTTTCACCATACTTCAAAGCATGACAAATCTCTTCTCTTTGACCTTAGAAGGGGCTACAAATACAAATATTTCCATTATGCTTCCACATCTAAAAACACTCAAACTGGGTGGACGCGAAAGCACGAATGCGCTGGAAATTCACACAGCACCCAGTCTCGAGACGCTATATTGTTTATTGCGTAATTTCAATCCTTCCACCATAGTAGAATTCGCTCGTCGATCCGGATGCTCGCTAAAGGAATTTAAACTTCATAAGAAATGGATTGATTGAATCTGGAAAACTCCAGATTTCATGGGTATCAAGATCTTGCGTTGGGAAGATCCTGGTATATTTCTATTTGAAGGTATGGAGTTCCTATCTATTAGATCGAATATCACTGGCGTAGATGATCTTTTTCCCCAGCTAGAGATTCTGGATTTGAAAATTAGTGATTTAGGCGGGGACAAGATGGACATCGAGGTGGCCGAGGAGCTGATCAGCATGCTGAAATCCCGATTACCCATAGAGGCTCAACTACTGGAAAAGACAGACTCGTCGACAGCATTGCAAGTTCTAAAGTCTGTAAACATCACCTTTGGCATGAGCCTTAGTACAGATGAGTCTAGCATCCCCAAGGATTTTATTCACTCAGATTTTGTGCGGAGTCCCGGTGTCGAGATTACTATCGTTGATTGTGGAGGATTACATATTACCTCTACGTAGTATTTAGACGTGTCTATCTGAAATACGAACATGAGAATCCTGAAGCTCTACATACCAGAGGGGAACTCTACCTCCGTAAGTAGAAATGTAGACGAACCTTTAGCACAGTATTCGAGTAACACACTATGGTTTCGAACCATCACCTGTAGTTCGATGGGAGTCCCAATTTTCCATTGTTTAGGTGAAATGTGTCGAGTTTACGGAAAATAAGGCGAGACGAGAAGTTCTAGTGGTTTGATATTACATGCGTTCTTTAATTGTGATATAGAGAGCACCTTCAACTGGGGGTGACGATGGAGATGAGGATGTGACAGCAAGCGAGGAAAGCAGGAAAAAACAAGTTATACATCTTCAGTGCATGCCATCCATCATCGCTTTTACCAAGTTCTTACGGAGTTGATTCATTCAACTCCGTAAGAACTTGGTAACGACGATCCGTTAATTAACTATCAATCCATACCCACTTCTCATGCAAGCGCCATCGGCGCGATTCACAGAAAACTCCTCTCCGTTCCTGACACGGATCCGAAACGCGCTCATTATAGCATCCGTCCAGCTACAGATAAGGAGGTCGAGGAGTATGGATCGCCCTAAGCTGCCACCCAGAGCTCCGAAGAGACGGATAAAGCGGGCTAAACACAGGAGCATTTTCACATCTACCCGTATTTCGGTACATAATGTATATTTCATGTATTGCTCCAAGCCAGCCAAATTGAGGATCTTGGTATGACTTTATCGAGAAAGAGAAAGAGAACCGATTAGTGATAATATATATAATGAAGAGCGAGGTAGAGAGTAAATATAAAAATGAAAGTGAAGGATAGAGAAATAAAAGGGATACTGTATCATGCCACTTAAGCGATAGGCCGAGGAGCCGATGGTCGGAGCTCACCTTCATTGATGATATTCAGCATGCTGCGTCGGATTCTGTACAACAATGCCCAAGTTTTACCTTAGCGTTCTCCAAGCCATCCACAACAAACTCCATGCCACTCTCCTCCCCCTTACGACCTTACCAAAGTAAACTAGTCGACTATTTGACGTTGACAGACTCCCAGTTCTACGAACGGGTAGGAAGGGCCATGAACATCAGCGACATCAATGAAGTAAAAGGGGCTACTAGATTTTGACGTTGCCTGGATTTTGACGTTGCCGTGGCGTTGCCAGTGAGGCAACGTCAATTCTCGCGCGGCAACGTCACGCAACGCCAGTGTATGCCGCTCCAAATGGGTATGACGCTCCGTTTGATCAAAAACTCACCGTGCCGTAGTTCGGTTGCCGTAGCAAAATGGGTGCCGTAGCATTGGTCATTTCATGTTTTTTTCAGCTAATTCTTGTGTTTTCGATATGTATATACATTATATGATATTATTAAGCTATTATAACGAAAATATATGCCTGAACAGTCTCTTTTTCCGGTCGTTTCGCATGTAAATGTTTTTTTCCCACGCTTGCTGACCATGCGGAGACTCTTCAATAATACTTACTAGACAGTAAAATAAATGGAAACCTATTATCCAAGTGAGTTAATGTACTTCTATGGTGTACATAGGGGTTTATACAAGCCAAATTTTAAACACATTCCGCCGTCATTAAGTCAATCAACCCAGAGAAGTGATAGAATGACAGTATATTGTTAAGCTCTTCATTAGTATTGGCAACAGTGGTGTAAGAAATCTAAATTTATAACTACGAAAAGATAGTGCATAAATAGCTTTCTATGATATTCATGATGTATATATTTATAGTACGGGCCTAGCAAATGTTGTTGAAGTCTCCGCGCATCGAGAAAGCGTGGGAAAATAACCTTCGCATACGAAACAACACGAAAAACAGAAGCCCCGAGAACAATTTACAGGCTCAAATGTCATTATAACTGTCCTTAAATCTCATGATAATGATTAAATTGACCCGAAAGTGATGCATTTCACGACATTTTTTGTTCAACAGTATTTCCCACACTTAATTGAAAAGCCCCACATCGCAACAACCCAATGCACTTGTGAACGCTGGCTTGCCATCCGGGTCTTTGGACATAAATAAATTATATATGCGAAGAGTACGAGAGAGTATGGCTAATGAATATCCAAAGATAGACTTACAGCGCTGTAAGATTGCTGTAGGTCACTTCAACCAAGCGTGGGAAACACGTGGGAAATACTGTTGAACATAACATATCGTGAAGTAACATAGCTTTCGGAGACTATTTTAAGAATTCAGATTTTTATACCATTAATACTAATGCTAATGAAGAACCTAACAATATACTGACACTATCACTTCTCTGGATTGACTGACTTAATGATAGCGGAATTTGTTGAAAACTTGACTTCTACAAGTCCCTATGTACATCATAGACGTACATTAAGTCACTTTTATAGTATGTATCCATTTATTTTACTGTTTAGTAAGTATTATTGAAGAGTCTCCGCATGGTCAGCAAGCGTGGGAAAAAAACATTTACATGCGAAACGACCGGAAAAAGAGACTGTTCAGGCATATATTTTCGTTATAATAGCTTAATAATATCATATAATGTATATACATATCGAAAACACAAGAATTAGCTGAAAAAAACATGAAATGACCAATGCTACGGCACCCATTTTGCTACGGCAACCGAACTACGGCACGGTGAGTTTTTGATCAAACGGAGCGTCATATATATACGGGTGCCGTATAGCCGTATAGTATGGTGACGGTGTACAGTCCTAGCGGAGACTCTTCAATAATACTTACTAGACAGTAAAATAAATGGATACATATTATTAAAGTGACTTAATGTACTTCTATGGTGTACATAAGGGCTTATACAAGTCAAATTTTCAACACATTCCGCCATCATTAAGTCAATCAACCCAGAGAAGTGATAGAATGACAGTATATTGTTATGCTCTTCATTAGTATTGGTACTAGTGGTGTAATAAATCTGAATTTATAACTACTAAAAGATAGTGCATAAATCACTTTCTATGATATTCATGATGTATATGTTTATAGTACGGGTCTAGCAAATGTTGTTGAAGTCTCCGCGCATCGAGAAAGCGTGGGAAATAACCTTCGCATGCGATACAACACGAAGAACAGAAGCCCCGAGGGCAATTTGCGGGCTAAAATGTCATCATAAGTGTTCCTAAATCTCATGATAACAATTAAATTGACCTGAAAGATATGCATTTCACGATATTTTTTGTTCAACAGTATTTCCTACACTTAATTGAAAAGCCCCACATCACAACAACCCAATGTACATGTGAATGCTGGCTTGTCATTTGGGTCTCCGGACATAAATAAATTATATATGTGAAGAGTACAAGAGAGTATGGCTTATGAATGTCCAAAGATGGACCAGCAGCACTGTAAGATTGCTGTAGGTCACTTCAACCAAGCATGGGAAGGGCGTGGGAAATACTGTTGAACATAACATTTCGTGAAGTAACATAGCTTTCAGAGACCATTTTATTGTAATAACAAAGTTTAGGAACACCTAAAATAATATTTTGAGCCTTCAAATTGTCCCCAAAGTCTCCGCTTTTCGTATTATTTCGCAACGAAGGTTTTTTCCCGCACTTTCTCAATGCGCGGAGACTTCAAAAATATTTGCTAGGCCCGTACTATAAATATAGACATTATGAATATCATAAAAAGCAAGTTATGCACCATTTTTAGTAGTTAATTTTTACCACTAATACTAATGTTAATGAAGAACCTAACAATATACTGTCATTCTATCACTTCTCTGGATTGATTGACTTAATGACAGCGGAATGTGTTGAAAACTTGACTTGTACAAGTCCTTATATACACCATAGAAGTACATTAAGTCACTTTAATAATATGTATCCATTTATTTTACTGTTTAGCAAGTATTATTGAAGAGTCTCCGCATGGTCAGTAAGCGTGGGAAAACAACTTTTACATGCCAATCGACCGGAAAAGAGACTTTTCAGGCGTATATTTTCGGTATAATAGCTTAATAATATCATACAATGCATATTCATATCAAAAACATAAGAATTAGATGAAAAAAACATGGAATGTCCAGTGCTACGGTACCCACTTTGCTACGGCAGCCGAACTACGGCACGGTTATTTTTTGATCAAACGGAGCGTCATATATATACGGGTCCGTAACCGTCCCGTCATGGATTTTGGGAAGTATACATACGGTACGGTAACGGTACAGACATGTCTATGACGCTCCGTTTGATCAAAAACTCACCGTACCGTAGTTCGGTTGCCGTAGCAAAGGGGGTGCCGTAGCATTAGACATTTCGTGTTTTTTCTAGCCAATTCTTATGTTTTCAGTATTAATATATATTCTATGATATACTTCCACTATTATGACGAAAATATACGCCTGAAAAGTCTTTTTTTAAGGTTATTTCACGTGTGAAGGTTGTTTTCCCACGCTTATTGACCGTGCGGAGACTCTTCAATAATACATGCTAGACAGTAAAATAAATGGATATATATTGTTAAAGTGAGTTAATGTGTGTATATAGCGCCTTATAAAAGTTAAAAATTCAACACATCCCACATCATTAAGCCAATCAACCTAGAGATGTGATAGAATAACAGTACTAGGCTCTTTATTAGCATTAGTATTGGTGATATAAAAATAGGGCACAACTTGCTTTTTATGATATTCATGATGTATATGTTACTTATGATACAGGCCTACCAAATATTGTTGAAGTCTCCGCGCATTGAGAAAGCGTGGGAAAATAACCCTTGTATGCGTGACAATACGAAAAACGGAGACTTGGAGGGAAAAACAAAACATATCGTGAAGTAATATAGCTTTCGGAGACTATTTTATTGCTACGACGAAACTCAGGAACACCTATAATGATATTGGAGCCTTCAAATTGTCCTTAAAGTCTCTGTTTTTCGTGTTGTTTCACACCGAAGGTTTTTTCCCGCGCTTTCTCAAAGCGCGGAGACTTGAACAAGATGTGCTAGGCGGCCTAGGCCCATACTGTAGACATATACATCATGAATATCATGTAACGCGAGTTATGCACTATTTTTAGTAGCTATAAGTCAGATTTTCGTACTGCTAATGCTAATGACGAGCCTAACAATATACTGTCACTCTATTACTTCTCTGTATTGATGGACTTACTGACAGTGGAATTTGAAAATTTGATTTGTACAAGTCCCTATGTACACCATAGAAGTACATTAACTCACTTTGATAATATCTATCTATTTATTTTATTGTCTAGCATGTATTATTGAAGAGTCTCCGCATGGTCAGCGAGCGTGGGAAAAACACTTTTACATGCGAAATGACAGGAAAAAGAGACATTTCAGGCGTATATTTTCGTTATAATAGCTTAATAATATCATATAATGTGTATTCGTATCGAAAACATAAGAACTGGCTGAAAAAAACATGAATTGTCCAATGCTACGGCACTCACTTTGCTACGGCAACCGAACTACGGTACGGTGAGTTTTTGATCAAACGGAGCGTCATACATGTCTGTATAACGACCGTAATAGTACGGCCGTATTATGGGTGCATACGGTTATACAGTCAATGTAGGTACATACTTAAGTAATCAAGTTAATAAATTGCGAACAGTGTAACAATTATATAATCAAGGAACATCACGAATCTTTTCCACCCTTGCTATCCCACCTCAGTTGACAACGATTAAACACTTGAATTTGTCACCATTTATCATTAAATGTGAAACCAGAGTATAATGACTCAACAGGCACCTGCAGATTATGCTAGACGGCCGAGCCATCCATAATTGACAAGACAACCGACAATGATAGCACTTTAGCAATCAGTAAAACTCTGATTCAAGCCCACCCTTTCATTCAACTTTATCTAAACTCCTATATCTTCCCTTTAGACATTTTGATTCGCTGCCTTAATTGCTATCTCCTTGTATATTCCCCATAAATACTTGAAATTTTTCTTAATTGCTATCTCCTCTAGATGTATCTATGCGTTCAGATTTCTACTTTGAGAAATATTTCAGCAGAGATCAGCATATAAATGCTGCATCCCACATGTGAGGTATGTAACAAAGTAGTCTCGACTATTCATTTGAACGTCCTACAAGCAATGGATACTATGCAGCAATCAACTGAGAATGTGAATGGTATGTTTTATCCGTTTTATTTAAGACATTTCTTAGAGCTAATTCATTTAATTAGCTCTTGGACGTGGTCAACGTTCTAAGAATATCACAAAGCTTAAGGAATCCCTCGTTAATGAACACCGAGATGAAAATGGACACCTTCCCAAGCAACGCAATCGAAAAAATCGCAGGAAGACTACTCGACACAAGCAGAAGAGACCAAGAATGGATGTGTCAGTGGGTGATGACAACGAAGGTAGTGACTTTGCAGGCTCCGACACATCTTCTGGTGAAACCACTGATACGGACATCGACTCTGTCCCTTCTAATTTGGAGGTATGTTAATATCTAAGGTGACAAAACATAATATAATAATCATTTTTGTATATAGCTCGCAGAATCCCTCCCAACGAAGACTATTCCCGAAACTGGATGAGGTTCTGGTAAACGAAAGAGGCCTTCGGTTGTTATAGAAGTTGTCGATGATGAAGACAGTCCTAGAAATACTTCTTCGCGAAACCTCTCTCCTTCTTCTAGTGTTATAATCGAAGCAGATACTATGGCCCCTTCAAAGAAGGTAAGCAGTTCCTTGTGTTCGATGATTTGGTCCTCATATTGTATTAGCCACTGCGGAATCCAATTTATTATTTTTACGAACGTGTTGAACATAATTCACTTGGATCTATTGGTAATCCTGGAGATAAACATTATAAATGTTTGCATGGTGGACGCAAGATATCCACCATAACCAAGGCTATGCGTTGCAGCTTAAATGGTAAAACACCTTCACTCTTCTGGAATTTAGCTAACAATTTTCACTGCAGGATTGGTTAGTAATCTCAGAGCATGCAGTCCAGTTATGCATCGCTTTTATACTGTATTGAAAGCTCGCCGTGAACCGGAAGGAATTTCTCAAGAAGAGATCGATATTGCATCTGGAAAGACACCTCTAGGTGATAGCAAGGCGGCAGAATTTGTTGCTGAACTGGAGGAGAAATCTGCAAGTATCCAAAAAGCCTTTGCAAAACAGGAGGAACGAGCAATGGTGAGAGGGTAATTCAAATATGTTGATATTGCCAATGATTAATATTATTTGATAGGGTGCATGGAGCCAAGAAGCATTTGAACAATTGCTTGCGAGTTACGTAGTCTGCTGTGACCAACCTTTTGAGGAAGTGGAAAGGCCAGAATTTCGAAGACTATTGGAATATGTATTTTGTGGAAGTTCTCTCAAGGTGCCAGGACGACACGCTATCAAACGTAGCATTATGAATCTTAGTGAAGAAGGGTTAGCTGAGTTAAAAGATAAATTTGCGGTGAGCACAGAATTCTGGTAGATTCATTTATTGTTCTCTAATTGTATGTATCTTAGAGACTTAAAGGAATGTTTACATTATCTCTTGATATGTGGACTTCTCCAAATAACATTGCTTTCGTTGCGATGGTTTTACATCTTGTTAATGACTCAGGGAAACTTGGTTTGTCATACAATAACATATTTATTTCAATCTGATTGCTAAACTTTTGAATAGAGGAAATACTGATCGATTTTCGTGAATTAATCGGTGAACATTCTGGTGAAAATATTGCAGAAGCAGTATGGGAGACACTCACTTACTATGGAATCTCCAACAAGGTGTGTGAAAAATATGCTGGATTAAAAAGTCTTTAATTTATCGACTTCAGATTATCGCATTTATGCTTGATAATGCAAGCAATAACGATACATTTGTTGATGCTATTGAGGAACATTGTGAAAAGGAGGGAATACCTTTCAATTCTCAATGGGCTCGGTTGCGATGTATGCCCCACACAATTCATCTTGCAGCTCTTCAGGTATTAGCTTTGTTTTTACAGTTCACCTAGTTATCTTATTACTTTCCACTATATTTCAACAGCTTCTTGAGAGCATTGGTGCAATTTCAGGACCTGATAGCAGGAAGGCATCAGGCAGGAGTGTGAATTATCAAGACTCAGTATCGGCATCCTTGGTTGACGATTCTGACGAATTCATTACCTCGCAAGATGATGACCTGGCTGAAGATATTGTTGAAGCCGATATATTAACATCTGTTAGCAAGGTCAACTATTCAGTCTTTTATTTCAGTATATAAACTTATTTTTAGATGTTATAATTCTAGCTGCGTAAAATCATTCGGGGAATTCGCTCTAGTCCGCAGCGTAAACGTATCTGGTTGTCACAAGTCTCGCGCTCTTTGGAAGAGAAGGGATTATCTAAAGAACAGAAGGCATTAATGCCCATTTTGGATGTTCGGACAAGATGGTCTTCAACGCATCAAATGATGAGTGCATATTTTTTCAACTTCAATTTCTTATTCTATTAAAATCACTAGGTCGCGCATTGGAGTACAAAGAAGATATTAATGAGTTTAGCATACGCTATAAGGACCTACATCTGCTCGAGCTATCTGAGCGTGAATGGAATGCTATTGAACTTGTAACGATGTGGTTGCATGCATTCCAACAGGCGACAACTCAGATGTCCACTACGAAGCAACCAATGTTATCAACAACACATGCCATATTCTGAGGACTTCAAGATGAGCTGAAAAAGGCGATTTCGGCACTTCCTGATAACACAAATCCTAAAATACTTTCAGGGCTGCTAAAAGCTCATCGCAAACTTAGTGATTATTACCATCACTTTGACCAATCTCCATATTATACGTGGGCTGCTCGTAAGTTTCCTATTCATACTAAATATCACATAGCTGATTTTTTGAAGTACTTGATCCAAGGATATCTTATCAGGGCTTGCTTGATGACTATGAAGGCGAGAACAACCTTCTGGATTATCTTAACACTGCAAAGCAGCTTCTACACAACCATTTCGCAGAGTTCTATGCAGGAAAGTACCAAATCACCGCTGTTCAAAGCACTTGCTCTACATCAAGTACTTCCTCGTCAGGTGGAAATTTCGATTTCACCGCCCGTTATTCTCGAAAGGAACGTCAAATTGTTGACGAGCTAGAGTCTTACTTTAAATTGCCACCTGAAGATTTTAAGACCTGTGATCCATTTGAGTGGTGGCTTCGACATCGAGCTCAGTTTCCAAACCTTTACTACCTTGCAACAAGTATATTATCCATTCCAGGTACTATAATCTACATTTCACTTTATGAGTAATATGAAACTAATTACTTGTGTTTAATATAGGATCTGCTGTTGCTGTTGAGAGGGTTTTCTCTGGTGGAAGAGACACCATATCATTATGTCGTGCCAGCCTGAGTGCAGATACAATTCGAGGACTTATGTTGGCCAAGTACCGTCTTCGAGCTCTTCATACTACTCCTTCTAATAGTTGATCATAAATACATGTTTATTTTAGAACCTAGTTTTACTATTAGGAAATTACAACATTGTCCCAAACCGTATACCATATTTGACCGTATTTGACTGTAAAACAGACCGTACTGTTTTTACACATTGAGAAAGTTACCCTCATACGGTATGGGTACGGGTAAGCCGTATACCGTATGGTACCGTATGTTTTACGGCCGTATACCGTATACGGTACGGTGTACAGCCCTAGTCTCCACATGGGTAGCAAGCGTGGGAAAAAAATTACATGCAAAACGACCGGAAAAGAGAATTTTCAGGCATGTATTTCGTTATAATAGCTTAATAATATCATATAATGTATATTCATATCAAAACATAAGAATTAGCTGAAAAAAACATGAAATGTCCAATGCTACAGCACCCACTTTGCTATGACAAGCAAACTATGGTACGGTGAATTTTTGATCAAATGGAGCATCATAGCAAAGTGCCCGTGAAGAGGTGGTAAGTCAGTTGGGTGCACCTAGTCAAAAACAAATATGCAAGTCGTTGAGACATCCATCTGACTGGGGTGTTCCAAGGTTAGAGGGAGTAAACTTGGTTAGATTGTCTGTAGTGTACTACAGAGAATTTTTATACTAGAAAAAACTAATAAATCTAAAATAAGTAAGAGTAATTATATCAGATGGAGGATGTAAAAGGAAAGGTGTGAAGCATTAGAAATGAATAGAAAACTTAGTAAGAAAGTCCAATGTGTTGAGGTTTGCAAGGGGACAAGTGTTCTCTTGTAAAACTTCAGGGTCTTGTTGTTGATGCTGATGTAAAGCTATTTTGAGTGCTCTGAGTGTTACAGGAGATGGGTATGGTCGGAACAGTGTACAAAGATGTATAATTTGGGGAAAGTGGAAGAGAGTGAGCAGGAATGACAAATTAAGGAGAGAACATAAGTGGAACACATACAGATGCATCAATGTAGTGTGATGCATGATGGCGGCATTAGCAATGTCATGGCAATGCCATCTGGCAATGTCACAGCAATGTCAGCAATGTCCAGCAATGCAAGCAATGTCAAGCAATGTCAAGGCAATGTCAATTCTCAGATTGGCAACATCACAGGCAATGTCAAAATCCTTATTTTCAGATTTCTGTAACTTGTATAAAAATGAGTAGAGTGCATGTATCTCTACCAATCTCTACTTGTTATTAGTAATAGTATATATCATAAATTTACAAAACTACCAGCTAGCTAAAATCTAAATAATATTAGAAATGTTGTACACAAGTGACAAAATATATGTATTTCACTGTGGGATTGTAAGTATTATTTGTTATACCCTCTCCCCACCCCCCATCCAGTGGTAATATATATTATTAAAATGAAAGAACATCCATCTTGTGCAATCCTACTTATTTATTGTATTTATTACTAACTACACAGTGGGACTTGAACACAGAACCTCAGCACTAATATATGTAGCAACATCAAAAATAAATAAGCAACATCATGCAATACCAGGCAACATCAAATCTCAGAATGGCAACATCAAAAACCAGGCAATGTCAAAATCTGTAGGCCTGCTTGTGATGACACCAAACCAGTTCAGAGCAATAAAGAGAAACCATGTTGTTCTGAGCACTCTCGTCCATGAGGCAATAAAGGTGGTAAACAGTGCAAGTCTACTCCAGAAGCCATTCCTAAGCTAGTCAAAGCCAAAGTGACAGGTTCCAGTGATTGCGACAAGGACATGGATGATTATTTAGCAGACAAAGTCATTGATCTCATAGGTTCTGATCTTGAAGAAGAGCTGAATGCTGGTAATGTTACATTACAACTTGCAATTGGTACCTATATTGACATTAGCATTAGTGGCTTCCAATCACAACATGCCAGGAGTTATGAACTCTTACAATGTGGACACATAGCATGGATTCTTGGTAATGCATCAGTCACCCACACTTGCCTTCCTTCAGAAGGCAGGAGGGCGAGTGTAAGGGTCATGGTGATGGACAGACTGACACACATAGTTTACCCAATATGTAAACTACCCAATATAGTATTTTGCGCTATTCTATCTTTAGACACTCCTAGAACATGCATCAATGATGCACTCACCTCTTGGAGTCATTTCACATTCCTTTGTCCATCTCCTCACTTACTCATTGTATGCATTATGTGATCTGTTCCTTAACCCTCTCAGAGATCACACAAGAGTAAGCGATGCACATGGTGATAATAATGAAGGGTAATTCATTCATGGTACATATTTAGATAGATAGTAAACATATAACAAATAGATAGTAAAAGAGTATTTAAGTAGTTATAATTTGTATTGTAAGGACAAGCTTGAATTGAGACAGTTTAAGCACTCATTTTACTTACCTAAGACCTTCTCCACTCCATGTATCACACTTAGTTTGACAAGTAATACTTGTTGAATTACTGTGGTATTACAGTGTACCTGCTTGGAACCATATTTGATACCTTACATATCTGGGAGTGGAGAAGCAGTCACTGAGTTATGAGTAAATAAGTGTAAATAAGTATGCCTTTCATTCAATCTTATCTAGGTATTATCTTATCAGACTTCGGATCTGTGTATGGTTTTGTCAGGCCCTTCATAGCAGGTACTAATCCTGGTAGCCTACTTTAAAAATTACAGTAAGTACAAAATGATGGATTTTTTAGCCAACTATTCCATGAAATACTACCTGTGTTGTCTATAGTATCATAACAATTACACTATGTAGCACCTTGGAATATGCAAGTCTAGAAACCCTATTAGTTTCCATTCAGTGATCCTAGCCATAATAGAGAGATGAAAGGAATGTGTTACTGAGTAGTGGCTAGCATAGATGCAGTATTGTAGAATTATTTCAGTTTGAAGTACATGCACTGTGAGTTTAACTCTCTCTCTATAGCCACTATTCTTGCAATGGGCTGTATTTGGCTCGAGTTTTTCTTTAGGATATATTTCATTTATCATACATGCATTGACTTGAATGGAGTTATCTCATACCACATTGATTTTTCTGCTGTGTTATGTACACTATTTATTACCTCTGTTTCATTAGTATGATCCTCCAATTAAAAATCATAACTCTCCTAGAGCAGATTTGCATGGTGATATAGCCTAGTGTTGTTAACGGCCCAGCTCAGGACTGTTGAGCCGTTGAGCTGAGCTGAACTGTTAGTATGGCTCATGGCTCTTAGCCATGGCCAGCCGCTACTTAACTATGGAAAGTTGAGCTCTTTACACTTAGCCAGGTGTTCTGTACAGATCCACGTGGAATCCATGCAGAATCTGTATGGAATTTTCGGAGTCTGTGTGGAATCTGCACAGATTTGGCAGAGGTTTTTTTGGATCTGTGCAGATTCCACACAGGATCAAAAATTCAGTGCGGATTACACAGAATTCCACATTACAGACCTGAAAAATTCTGTACAGATTCTGTACAGAATCCATACAGAATCTTATTATACTTATTTTCTTATGGAAAATTAGAATAGAAAATTGTGTGACACTGTGTATAAAGTGTGACACTATGCATAAAGCATGACACTATGCATTGAGTGTGATACTAAGCATTGAGTCTGACACTAAGCACTGAGTGTGACACTAAGCATTAAGCATGACACTAAGCATCAAGTGTGACACTAAGCATCAAGTGTGACACTAAGCATCAAGTGTGACACTAAGCATTGAGTGTGACACTATGCATTGAGTGTGACACTAAGTGATGAGTGTGACATGTGACACTGTGCATTAAGCGTGACACTAAGTGTTGAGTGTGACACTATGCATTGAGTGTGACACTAAGTGTTGAGCATGACACGTGACACTGCATTAAGCATGACACTAAGCATTGAGTGTGATACTATGCATTAAGTGTGACACTGTGCATTAAGCATCATTAAGTGTGACACTATGCATTAAGTGTGATACTATGCATTAAGTGTGACACTATGCATTGAGTGTGACACTATGCATTGAGTGTGTTACTATACATTAAGCATGACACTATGCATTGAGCATGATACTATATATTGAGTGTGTCACAGATTTCATGTAGTGTCAAACTTTTCACCTAGAGGTACACTTGACACCTGTGACAATGATTTCACATAGTGTCACAGATCCTGGCAGCAGTGGAGACAAGATGGTGGTAGGGATGACATGAGATTATGAATTAACAGTTTTAATAGTGTTCATTGTGATTTGAAACAGGAAAATTAAGGTATTAAACAGATCTTACAGATTCTGCATAAATCCACACAGAATCCATGCAGAATATATATGGAATCTGTACAGAATAATCACCTCTAATAATAATAATAGCCACTATATAAATTCTGTATGGTATCCTCACAGATCTGTACGGATCTGTATGGAATCCGCACAGATCCATGCAGATTCCATACAGAATTTTCAGGTCCGTATGGATTCCGTGCGGATCCGTACAGACCTCCCTGGGGAGTGTAAATTACTGGGAAAGTCTAACAACCACACTCAATTTCATCAAGTAAAATTGATTTCCAACATTTGACATCATGGCTTCTTAGGTTAGAATTCACTATTTGGTAACACTCACAGAAGAATGGAATTCCATATCTACTATCTATAAATCAAAAATCAAATATACAACTATGTATTCAAGAGTTTAAAAGTGTAGTACAGGCAACAAAACTAAAATTATTCCTGGCAAACCAGGATGCTGAATATCACATTAGATAATCGGCAAAATCATATTTGTGCGATGTGTCTGTATGTGTTCAACTTGCATACTTATCTGCTCAATCTCCCTCCTTCGCTCTCTCTTCTTTCCCCAAAATATACGTCTCCATGGACCTTCCCAACATCTAATTTTGAGTAATGTCTCAACATGTGAAAATCTCCCTGGAACCGCTAACAGCACAAGACCCAAATTTGACACTTCCAAATGTACTATTTCCATTAATTCACCCTGAAGATGAAGTAATGTATTAAATCCTACCTGTAAAATGACCTTGTAATCTTTGACTTCATATATAATTTAATGGTGTACCATTGAATAGTTGCTCATGCAATGATACTATGCTGCTGCCAACTTCAGATTAATCGTTAAGTATGGCTATGCAGTTTAGATGATTAAGGTTAGATGAAAATGGCATAAACATCCTTTATCTGCACTAGTACATGGGTGTATGTGCCTTTAAAGAAGGTTGTGTATGAATATGATAATTTACCCTAACATTAATAATCAGTTTGAGAGTCTGTGGGCATGGATATGAAAACACACATCTGCAGAATGTGTCAATGGGTGTGAGTGTATATAATATATTCACACTCACAAACATTTACTGAGTTATTAATCTCATGCACATCATCCAAATTGATACCTGACATTATATTCACTTCTAGCACATGAGCGTGAGCATGAGAACAAGTGTATGTAGCACTCAGAGCCCTAGAATTATTGGATAAAATTATGAGAACTTGCTAATGGCATGTGTGGATCTATCTATAATCTGAAGAATGTGTATTGGGTAGGCTATCAATTTACCTATATTATGATTTATATTCATACACACTCTCAATTTAAGTTTGAATCTTGAGTAAGATGTCTAGACAAATGTGCTGGTTAGCATTTATGCTCAAGTCTAAAGGCTCATGCTTATCACAGTCAAATTCTGTTTCATGCTCTCAGTCTGATATATAGATTTGATATTTCATGTTCACATTTTAACTGTTCCCATAAAATATCATGTTCATGCACACTATCAAATTAATACTTTTATTATAATTCTCACATGAGGGGAGCAGTGGGGTATTGTGATCCTAACACTCACACTCAGCAGCTCACATGCATTACAAAACATATATATGGGTTTACACAGACTATTATGTAAACACTAACTGAGGAGCCGGAGAAGCCAACAGTTGGAACTCAATTCCATTTGATGGGATTGAGCGTGGTTGTTAGGCTTTCCATACTTAACAGCTCAAATGTTCTCTCACAGTCACATTCACCTTCAGTGTGTTGTGTCAATGTCCATGCCACTCAGAACAATGCTGAAGCACCGTTGCACTGTGCTTTCTTCTTCAAGTCCACTCCCCCTCCTCTCTCATTCTACTTCAGTCTCATCTTCTGCTCAAAATCATTCAATCCTCATCAAGATTTTATGAGAATGCCAGCGGGACCCCCAAGCCCCTCCCTGGTGTTATGACTCGTAATTGAGCAGGATTTCTGAGCAGGAATGGGTTATCTTTGGTCGAGGCTGGGGTACATTTCATTTGTTGAGGCTTGAGTTACTCTTGGTATTTTCTTTTTTTCACTATACATTGATGTTTCTGCTTTTGTTTCTTTTTACTGGCTCTGCTGCTTAGGAATACATGTGCACATGCCTGAATGTACTACTTTAGTCATTATATGGAACAAATATCTCTGTTCTCCATCATTTACTCTTGGGGTTTTCAAGTGTTATCATATAGCTCAGTCAGATGTCTCTATCATCGTGTCAAAGTTCTCCAGTACAAAGGTCTTAACTTGGTTCTACAATATGCACTCATGTTGTAGTTCTGTCATGTCATCCCCTTCATATATAGTGATGTACACACTATTGCATTCAATTGCTTCAAATACAGTGAGCTCTTCCCTGGATAATTATAAAGGCTGTTTCTTGGAAGAACTTGGACTCGTCACATGCTTCAAGATCATGGGCATGAATATGTGGATAGGAGTTAAGGGCAGTATCCCATTCCTGCATATGATTCTCCTCTGGGGGCAGCTACACAATTCACTGGAGAGCTTCTAGAGCTGGTATGTGCTTTGAGATGTTGGTGATTGCTGATGAATGTGGTGAATATAACAGTGAGATAAGGGTTGAGGGTTGACAAGTATGAATTAAAGAACTGGGATGCAATAGTATGTATATTTCTTCTACTTCTTGTCATTGAATGTTATTCAGTTATCTTTCTTCTAAAAGGTGTCTCGCATGGCTATGTGCAACGGAAATGAAAGGCATGTTGAATACTGCTTTTAGGTGCACATGCATGAACAGTGATTTAGTGAACTATGTATATATAGTAGGCAGAATGTACTCCACATTTTTTGAATAACACAACTTCCCTTCATGCTATTCAATGGCTAAAGCAACTCATTGCAGTCGAAGAGCTGACAAGGAGATTAGGGGTCCAAATGATGCTCTTACAACAGTCTTTGACAGCCAGACCACTGGTATATATCTTTGTTGTGTTATCATTGACATGACTCAAATATCTATTACATGCTCCAGAAGCTCCAGCACAGGAAAAATCAAAATGGGGTAGGAAAAAAGATGCTGTTCACATCATAACTCCTGTAAGTTATATAGCTAGTTAAATTTTACTTAACAGTCTTCTAACATACTGTAATTTTAATGTATATAGGATACTGCCAGTGTTGCCAAGGAGTGTGAACATCACTCACCTTCGCATTCTGAGCAACCACAGAATGTAATTGATCTACCCTCATCTGCTCTGGACACAGGTGATTTACCAGTGGTTATTAATGAGGATACATCTGACAATCCATTTTTAGCCAGTGATTCTGATTTAGAAGAGCTGATTGCACCTGCTGAGCCAGTCACTCCTGGAAGATCAGCTCAAATTCTTGATTGCTTCAGACTTGTTGCAACACCTGCACTTACTGTTCCATGTACAGGCCATACTGGTAGAAATCAAGACAAGAGTGCTGAGAAGCATACAAAGCATACTCAC
The DNA here is from genome assembly GCA_025738555.1 of Cyathus striatus. NCBI lineage: Eukaryota > Fungi > Basidiomycota > Agaricomycetes > Agaricales > Nidulariaceae > Cyathus > Cyathus striatus. Next base: position 605,869 of record JAOVFP010000001.1, read on the forward strand.
TTCACAAAGGATATTAACACCTTTATTGAAAAAGAGAAAAATGGCAGCAAAATTTGTAAATTTTGCAAGTATGTTTATTGTTTACTTATAAGATTAATAATCTCACACACCAACAGAGCTCTGCAACAACTTAATACCGACAACGACTTCAAAGTGGCGGTATTCGGCAGGGATACTGCAACTGGTTTGATTCAATGATATTTCATGCCACATTGATGAGTGGGTTTTGGCTTGTGATAAGCTGAAAATTTTGATTTCCACTGCCAATGAAGCATTACTAAAGCAGATTAATGACTATCAACAACAAAACCTGGCTGGACAGTCAGAAAAACCTTTCCTAGAAAGGAAGCTATACAGTCAAGAGGCTTTCACCGATGCAATTGCTGAATGGGTAATAGGTGATGATCAGGTGAGTAAAAATATGCAGTATCATTACATCACTTCTATTTAATAATAGGTGCTGAATGCTATTGAGAATCCAAAGCTTCGTAGTATATTCTTAATGCTGCATGAGGAGCTTCAAGATAAAGATATCTCCCACCAACACTTGCTTCATGACTGTATTATGCGAATGTGGAATCGACATATGACCAATCTGCACTGGGAACTTGAGGTAGTCATTTCAATATAGTTTTTTATATGTTATCTAACTACTGGAGACTAGAACTCAATTGGAAAGCACTCCTTCACCATGGATCTATGGACTGATCCTAATCTTACTCCATTCATGGCAGTTACAATGCACTGGATTGAGACTATAGCCTGTAAAACACCCTCTGGTGTACAGTATGATTTGCATCTGCATGCAGAGTTGGTTGGTTTCTACCAGGTTCCTAGGAGACATACTGGTAATCATCTCTGCACTGTTTTTTGGAAATTCTTGACTGTTTGGAGATTACTTCTGTATATGATCTATTGAATTTTTACTTATTTTGATTCATTCTAATTCATTTTAAGATCAGATGGGTAACTATGGACAATGCGTCCAATAATGACACATTCATGGAATATCTACAAGAGCAACTTGTTGCACAAGGCTTTACATTTGATTGTGTACAAAATTGCATCAGGTTCTTAAATCTTTCCAATTATCTACCAGCATATTTATTTATTCCTATTAAATAGATGTTTCCCTCATGTTGTTAATCTGGCCGTTCAAGCTGTGTTGAATGCGATTACTAATACTGAATGTATTATTGAAGAAGTGGCAGATTATATTCCACCTAAAGGAAATACAAAGTGTCATTCAATTGCACTTCTTAGGACTGCTATTCATGCTGTATAAGTATTAACTACATATTACATCTTATATACTAAATTTATTTTTAGATTCGTGCTTCTCCTGCACAAAGGGATGCCTTTGCCTCATTTCAATATTCCAAAGGGTGGACAAAGTTGCAGCTTCTTCATGATGTCAAAACAAGGTGGTCATCAACACTTTTGATGATTGAATGTGCAATTGAATGCAGGTGTGTATGTATAATTTCGATGTTCTTGTTTGTGTACCATGCAATAATGTGGTCGGGTGACCAGGCAATTGATCTATTCTTATCCAATGACGAGAATCTTCACAAGTACAAATTATCTACAACAGACTGGAAGGTGCTTGATGATTATGTTATAATTCTAAAGGTATGTACATTAATAGCATTGTAATTTCGTGACAGAACTCATAATATAGCACAGGTACTGCATGCTTTCCAACAGAAACTTTCAGCAGAGAAAACTCCAACTCTTTCCTATATACTCCCATCATTCTGAATCATGATTAAATGATGGCAACAGTATCAACGATCAATGCCTTCATATTCTCAGGTGATTGCCAAAGGAATCAAAAAATTGGAGGAGTACCAAGAATGCATGTCATGTGTGGAAGCTTTCACATTGGCTATTCGTATGTATGCTTAATAAAAATTTATCTTTACAAACATTAAATAAATAACTTTCCAGTTGTGAACCCTGCTCACAAATTAAAATGGTTCCTAGATCATTCTTTTTCTGAAGCACAGTATGATTGTGAACTATTTGCAAGTCATGTAAGTTATAAATGATATATATATTTTCAGCTAAATTTATTATGTTCTTTATCAGCTATGAGAATACTGTACATCAGCTGGATTAGAGAGTCCTCAACCAAATGCCACAGTAATTGATGAGTCAGACATGGATTGGGCAGATGAAATTCTGGAAGACTGCTGTGATACTAATTATTCCTCATTGACACAAAGTCTAGAATCTGAAATTGAAGCCTATTTTCTTGAGGCCCAAGTTCGGAGCAATCCTGTTAAATTTTGGGCAGTGAGTAGCTTTGCAATTTTGAGCTCAATCAGCACTTGTTTCTAAATTGATTTTCAGGACAATCAGTTCAGATACCCCACTATTTTTCTTCTTGCATTGGATATTTTAGCCATTCAAGGCTCTTCAGTTCCATGCAAGAGAGTTTTTTCATCTGCAAAAGAAACTACTACTGCTTGACGAAGCTGGCTTAAATCAGATTTAATGGAAGCCTTACAGATGCTTAAGTTCTCATTGAAGCATGGTGATGGACTTAATTTTTCCTCAGGAACATCACACAGGGATGAGTTAGTATATATGGAGGAGTGTGAGGCAGATGCAGACACATGTCCCAAAGATCTTGCATCATTTGTGGCTGCTTTGGGTGTTATTCTGAGTATGATAGCGATGGCGACAATGAGCAGCTACTAGATGAAGCCTAGTTACATAATTACTGACCAATTATATTATAATTTGATGGTCCAAATGGCTAGAGCTGTTAGCCTAGCTGATAAGGGCTGAGCTGATGTTGGAGCTGACTAGGACCAAGCTGAGCTTAGCTGAACTGCGCCATTAACAACACTAATATAGCCTAACTGTGCTTACATGTTGCAACATGGTGGTATGCTCAAAGGAAGGCTCAATTGCTAACATAAAAGTCCATACATATATAACATATATTTTTGCTGGTATTTTACTATACTTGAGTGTACTTAAGCCAGGTGGACTAGGAACAGGTGTTTATATTCATTCAATAGTATACATATGCACCTAGTACTAGTACATACATCATTATTTAAACACTGGAAACTATAGTTCTTCTGCACAACTGTCCAGGCATTGGCAGGTGATGTAGTCAAACTGTACTTCACAGTTTAAGCTTAAGGCTTGCACTTTGAACTTATTTGTAACTGATATTTCACTTTGTATATATGAATTATTCATTTGCCTATACATACATTTATTGCACCTTTTCATAGCTGTGTAGGTACACTTGATGATTGTGTCTATATAAGTATATACATAATTTTGAGATTGAATGTGGCGATACAGCTGACCTGTTAGTACAGCAAGTTATACAGTACATAGGCTGCCTTGCTTGGAACATGACATGGTTTGATAATACACATATTTTTAGCATGTGCTATACTTAATTATGTCCTGTGAAGAATAGCTTAGGGGTGGATATCGCAACACTTCTCATCACACGTACTGTTATAGAGCACAACAAGAGCACAAAGCTGCACTCTGTATTGGTGAATGTATCTCTCTATGATCATCATGATACTTATACTTGTTTTTATATAGTTTGTACAAAAACTCAACTACTCTCATAGACTTGCAGATGATCTGTATCCTAATTCTGGCTGGTTTATCTCTGACAATTCCCACTACCTTTTAAGGTAGTGGATTTTTGGGGAGGTTTGGATTTCCTTATAAGACAATTTGTGGATCACATTCAGGATCTCACTTTCTGGCCACCTGATTGGCTGGTGCCTTTTTGGTGACACTTTTTGATCAGTTACTGTAACATTCATTCATTTTCACTGCCTTTCCTGTTTCCCTCTAATTTTAAGCTTCTTTGGTCCCACTTTATCTCACATACTTACCTCCTTTTCTTCAACTTCATTGCATTACTGATAGGTCTGATGCAGACATCTAATGGTAACTTCTTTATCAATGTTTGATTATGTTCCTAGTTGAAGTTTTAGGCTAACTGTGCCTACTTGCTAATAGTGACCATGCTCTGCCAGTGATTTATCATTTGTGTACCCTCTCTCTGTCCCTCGCTCCCCTCATTCCCCACCTCCCAGTCCTCCACCTCCCACACCTGCTCCTCCACATGTACAATGATACCAACTGTTGCTTGACCTGCAAGATCCACTTTGTACATTCCACATTCACACCTCCTTTCTGTCCACCTAATCACCCATACCACTGCAGGTAATGCAAATGATCTCAGACCCTTCAAACCATCCATCCCCAGTGAGTAGGTACCTGGCAAGTGTGAGTTGTCCAAGTTGGATCAATATGTTGAATAGAGTGGTGTAGGGTGGCAGTAGTGTCAGTGCCAGGTACATCATGGCCATAGTTGATGTGGGTGGAGGTTGGAATAGGCTGGAGAAAAAGAAGTGGGAGACAAGGTGGGTAGAGATGTCATGATTGGAGCTGGCAGGAGAAGTGGAGGTGGGAGATGATGTGGGCAGGAACATCATGCTCAGACCTGGCAGAAGAAAGTGAGGTCCTGCTCCTGCAAGTCTCTGACCCAATCTTGTATACAGATATCCATTCTTCTGAACTTGCAGGCATGTGAATCGATCAAGGCAGCTGAAGACACTCTGGTATAATGTCAAGCATATCAGTCACTGATACCATCACAATAGAGCTAACACCCACAAGATATACAACACCTACAACCACTCCCAACATTACTAGATATGGACATCACTACTATCCTGCTTCATCTTCCTGTCCCCTGCGTCATGATACTGATACATCATTCTGCTGTCAAACATGGACCCCTTCATCTCTCTCCTGTGTCACTACTGCAGCTTTGCTACTGCCAAGATCTTCTTCCTGCCCCCTCCTCCCTTCCCTTCTTCATGATCACAACACCTTATTCTACTAGCCAATGTAAACTCTTCCTCCCTTCCTCTGCATCAAGATACTGACACCTCATTCTGCTAGCAAGCTCACTGTTTCCATCACTGATATCCTCACCACATCGTTCTTCCTGTCCTCTTCTACCACCCACAACATGCCCTCCTCACTCCTTCTCCCTTGCACCACTATGACAACATTACTGCTCCCATTATCAGTGTCTTTCACCCTCTTCTTCCTATCCTTTGCATCCCAATAAAACCTCTTCTGCTAACATCCATGCTGTCATCACAACATCATCCATCCTTTTCCTCCTCCTCCCTCCCTCCTCCTTTTCTCTCAATTTCAATACTTGAGTAATCGACAGGACTTAGTTTATGTTGTAGATATAATCTCATTATTGAGAACACTGATCCAGCCTTCAGAGAAGTTTTATAATCTAGGTTCATTAAAGTTTGAGCATAAGTCCAAATTTATTCTGTATTAGTTACTCATTCATTATGAACACCTGTTTTCCTTAGGTTCAGCTCAAGGTAAGTCAATAGCTTGAATGTGAGTTTTAATTGTGACATCTCTGACATCAATGAAGTATGGGGGCTGGGGCCTGAGGGGGAAGGAATACATGCTGTTTGTTATGGTGGCCCAAGTGCACTTTTATTCGGTACTGCCCAACTCTTTTGACATCCCCCCAACTTTTTCAGGATCATACTCTGCCCAACTTTTATCAATCCTGCCCAACTTTTTCAACTTGCACAACCTTTTACATTCATGCAAGCATGCCACTCTTTCATTCCACCCCACTTTTGAGCTTGTAGTGCAACCTTTCTCACAACCACAACCAGTTGACACAAGCCCCTCAAGATTATTAGCTTTCCATGAATGACATTATGTATTAAATAATGATTGTAATATAATTTAGAAAGTGTGAATATGGTGAGCTATAGGATTAGGTGGGAAATCAACTTAGAAAATGAAAGAAATATGCTAGTGTGTTAAAGGAATGTAGCTACTAATGTTAAAAGTATATTATGGTGGATATTAGTATGGTGAGGCAATGTAAGTTAAATTAATCTATGCCCATGGATCAAAGCTCAGTTCCAGTACATCAGAGAAGCCTGAAACATATCTAATAGGGTGGTGAACTAGTCAAGCCCTACTAGTACTAGAGAGTGGAGCATAATGAGCTATTGTATCTTGAGTTTCTGGCAGGGTGTTAGCCAGAAGACTTTGCAAGGAAGTATCTCTCAAGGATGGAGGATTAGTGACACCATTGACCACCACTGATGACAATGGACAACTTTCAGAGGTGATTGGTTCAGGTGTGTTGGCTGTAATGTCAAAGTCACTGCTGGCCTGATCCCATTGAAATGCAGGTGATAACCCATCTATCAAATTGTACATTACTACAAGTCAATAATGAAAAGCTAGTTGATTACATGTACACTTCACTTTCTTTAAGACTGGGTTGCCTAATATGGTACTAGGAGATGCAGGTCACTTCACTCCACATTGCAACATGTGCTTGCCTACATATCATATTCATTAAGAATGTTTACAGTAAAATAGATACTAACCTTTGTTGTCCAAGCTTGCATCCTCATCTTCACTAGAAATATTGATAACATCGTCATTCTAAATGTAAAGCATTAGTCTCATGGATGAAACAGCCATGGCATGCAAACTCACAACACCCACATGATTTGACAAGGACTTGTCTGTCATTGAGTTCGAAGCTACATCAAGATACTCCGTGTCCAATTCCTTGGGACACTTGGTTGAAGGTGATGATGTGGTGGAGTCCAAGTCTATTATACACTGGTGTGCAAAAACAATGAGCATGCCTATTTTTCAGGAGTAGCAAAAAGTTATCTGCTCTCAAATCTCAAATACTTGCTCAATTTTTTTGAAATTTTGTGTACTCATATTACATATGTATAAATTCTATTTACAATAGTTTTAAAGGTAAAAAGTAAAAAAATTGATGTCTCCTGATATATATATTCAATATAGTAAAAAGCGAAAATTAACCCTAATTAACCACGATTTTATCTGACCAATTTACTAGATAATATCACAACCTAAATATGGATATCTAACGAGGTATCTTTACTTGCCCTATGTCAAGTTATGTGTGGAAAAAATGAAAACTGGGTGCAGGAGAACCCAAACAATTTGAGGGTATAAAAAGCATATGTTTTATTATTCAAGCTGTATCTTCCTAACCAAGCCAGGTAGATACATAATTAAACCTGCATAATACTTTTAGAATGTAGTACTATAGATGAGCAAATAATTGTATTGAACAGTCAAGATATAAGATTGCTAGATATAAAAGAATATATGCAAAATATGTAACACAGCATGAATTTGCATCAGACATTCCACAAGTAAAACTTGGAGTTACACCCTCATACTATTGTTAAATATAGACATCTACAGTTATAATATGTACTAAAAATATTGTGAGCAGTAAGTGTCTAGGTGGTGAGATAATGCCTCATGTAGTTCGAAAATTTGGCCCAATAATGGCTTCATGCTTGTATTTTGAGCCAAAATTTCGAACTTCATGAGACATTATCTCACCACCTAGACACTCACTATTTACAATATTTTTAGTACCAATTATTGACTCCCCAATGGACTGTATTGATTGTAGGCAAGAACAATGCTGAAGTTATGTGAAGACCACACAGCACCTGCGAAAGAGCCTGTTTTATTGAGAGAAGGAGTACATGGAGAGGTCAGAAAGAAAGAGCTGAAACACTATAATTTTTTTTTTTTTTTTTGTTTTGTTTTGTTGTTGTGTTTTAGTTTTGGGAGGAAGGTTGAGAGAAGAGTTGAGTCATGAGAAGAACTGGATTTTGACAAATGTAGAGGTCAAATGCCTCTGAGCTCCAGCAGCCAATGTGCTGGATGAATGGGTGCAGAACACCTCATTGAGCAAGTGTAGTAGCACCTCCTGAGCATAATGAGTGACTGGAAAAGAATAAGTCACAAAATAAGTGTAAACATTCAAGAAAGAATGCTCATGTGTGGGTAGAGCCATGTTTGCAAAGCCAAAGTTCAGGATGGAGAGGAAATAACTTGTCTCATGAAGACAAGTAAGTTTGAAAGGTTGGAAGGGGGTTTGGCATGTCAGAAAAGAATTGTTTAATGACAATGGTGTTGCCCTGGAACAAACAGTTGGCTTTGTGAGTTGGGAGAAAAAATTGATAAGAGGACTCGTCGATGATGTGGACAGAAGTATGAGGTGATAATTTATTGGGGTCATGTAGGGATACATTATTAGAATAGGTGAGTTCACTGAGGTGCATGAGTGCATAGAAACCTGTGAGGAGAAGCAATAAAAATAGGATATCATCATGGTGGGTGTGTGGTTGGTAGGAGAGAAAGATAGTGTGGAACAGGTGCAAGGGTAGGGGAGCTTTGTGAGAGGGAGGAGAATGGAATCGGTGACAACAACCTTGAAGGCAACAATGAACAAGGTTGGAGTTGTGAACTTCAGATGCATTGAAGAAAGGTTGAAGTTGAGATGTAATTCCTGAAAGATACATAGAGAGGGAGGAGGTTTTGATAAAGTGGGCCATGTAGACAATGTGAAATGAGAATGTGTCTGGGGTGGGAGTGATATCGAATCCATGTGCATGGCAGAAGGAGATATAAGAATCGAGGGCACTAGAATAATTAGAGATTGTGGAGCACTCTAAGGCCAAAGCTAAAGTAAGAGCACGTTCATAGCAAAAGCACTCAAGGCTCCACATTGGCCAGATGGGCTGACAGGAGCTAGAAAGGGGGAAATTCATTTTTTTGTTGCCCCCAGCACTGAATGAGGGGGTTGAAATGAAGAGATAGAGATGTTGGGTACAAGGGATTGAAGGAGGTCAAATTTGAAGTGAGAGAGAGCATCTGCTATGATATTTTCATCACCTGGGATATGTAATACTTGGGGAAGAAGTGAGTGAGCAATAATGTCATCAATGGCAGTTTTAAGGAGGGTGTTGTACTCATCACTGGTAGCATGAAGGGAATTGAAGAGTGTTGAAGCTATCGGACCAGATGAGAATTGAAGTCCTGTGGGGGACAAGGGAGGATACAATATGAATAGCTGAGGTAACAGTGAGTGATTCTAAGAAGAAAATGTTGGACGATGGTGGAGAGAAGTCTACTCGGGAAGTGAAGTCATGGTTAAGGGCAGGTATCCAAATGCCAAGACCCATTGGGCAAGCATTAACATAAATGATAAATGCAGATAATAGGGACCAACAAGATTTTTCGATGTGTAAGGTGGCTGGAGAGTGTGAGAAGTGGTTGAGAAACCATAATAAGTCACTTTGTATGGATTTATTGATCCATAATGGGGTGGAAGGTTGAGATTTTCTGGCAGTTTTTTGATACATGGCGTAAAGAGCAGGTCGGAGGAGGGGGATGATATTAAGGACCCAGTTGATCCATCCCATAAGAGATTGATATTCCTGAAGAGTTTGGGTGTGAATATCAGGAGTAAGGAAATCATTTACAGAGTGGATGAGTTCATTTTTTCAGTCAGAATCTAGAGATATGGTCATGTGGTTTGCATCAACCATGAATCCAATAATAGTGATGGATGATCCAGAAATCTGTTTGTGTTCTTCATGAGGAATCCTGAGGTCATCTCAGAGGGAGAGGAGGGCAACTTGTTTTGCTGGCATGAGCTTGCTGTAATGCAGATACCAGGATGAGTTCATTTGAAGGTCAAATGAGAAAACATCATCCATGAAGAGAAAGAGATCAGGGAGAGCAAATACAAATGTGGCAATCCACATGACAAGGGACATGAAAGAAAGCCAGAGAGGAGCTGACATAGAATCTCCAAAGACATTATTACAATCAATGTGACGAATATGTCCAAGGAAGGTGACAACCTGCTTGATTTGCCAGAAGGGGTGCATGGGAATGAGTCAGTAAGCACTTTTTACATCAGATTTGAAAAGAGTGAGGGGAACATCATGATGGAGTTCCCAGGCAGCTAGAAGGGCATTACCCAAGTGGCAAAGGGAGTCAAAGGGGGAGCAACCTTTAATAGCAGAGGGAGGGAAAAAGGAACTTAATGCAAGCAGTTCTGCACTATGATTGGTGATCATACAAGAACTACCTTCCCATTTAGAAACCATGTGAACAGGCATGCTAAATATACCAGGGAGGAGATCTGGGCCAAAAGCAGGAGAAAAATGTTCAAGTTGTATTTCAATAGCATGTTGAGAGGAAAGAAATTGTTGCTGCTCTGAAGTTTGAGCAGGGTGACAGTCAGATACATTGTGGGTAGGAGGGAGAGAAGGTGGAAAGACAGCTGGGGGCCAGAAACCTTCTCGGAGGCCTTGGCATACAGATTGAGTGAAGGGTGTATTAGGGTGATCTAATAAAAGATTTTCAAAGAGTGAGACATTAATAGGTGTGATAATTTTAAATAGGTGAGGATGATTTTGAATTGTAGAAAGAGAGAGTGAGTCATTCAGAATTTTGGGAGGAGGGGGAAACCAAGGTGAAGCAGAAAGAGTGAATGATAAGACAGAAGAGAGATCAGGAGAATCTGAGAAATCATGTAAATTATGAAGATAGGATGGAAAGAAACCAAATGGAGGGAAATTAGTTATTTTGTTTGCATTCTGAGATGCGGTGTGAGGTTTGGCGACAGTGGAGACATCAGTGAAGCCATCTGCAGTTTGGGAAGGAACATCTGCTGGTGGAATTGAATTTGCAGCAGATATCATTGTTGCAGCCTTTAGGGCTCTTTTTTTGCGAAGATTGTGCCATTGTGTTGTGGTAGGGATTGAATAAGGCACCACCCGGAGAGAGATGGGTTTCACAGAGGTGTTGGAATGCACTGACATTGGTAAGCCAGAGGTCATGTCTTGGTGTGATGAAGGAGCGAACTGCATCATCAAACCAGATGACATGATCATGATCTTTTTCGACTTGGGATGCAAAGGTTTTGTTGATGTAGTGTCCATAGTCACAGAGTTCTTGCCATCTGTGTGGAAAGGCAAAGGAAATTCCTTCAGCTGCTTGGTCCCATGCAATTGACCAATCTCCACTGGAATGGATGGTCCATAATGGTTGGGGAGCTTGAAGAGGACAGACTGGGGGCTGCACTGGTGACAGATTGGAAAATGGAATTGAGGTCAACAGGTTGTCTGTGAATGATATGGTCCCATTCGAGATCTGGTATTTGTGGGGCTCAACAGGCAGTGGTGATGAGTCTCTTGACAGCAGAGTAATCATGTGAAAAGGTGATGAGTAACTCACGAGTTTTTTCGAGGTGCTCAGGTAATGGTTTCACTGAGTCTGCAGAGAACCATGGCATGTCTTGTTCGATAATTTGTTGTTTTTTATTGGGGTTATCAGAGAGTTCAGGTGATAATGAGAAGGTTCTTCTTCTTTTTGATTTGTTTTGAAGGTGGACATTTTCATCCACTCCAGAAGGGGATTGTCTAGATTCTTCTTCTCATTGGAATGGTTGATCTTCCAGTTGTAATTGTTGTCCTTGAGAGGCAGCTGAGGAGATAATTTCAGCATGTTGGTTGAGGATTTTGAGGTAATGGAGGAAGATTTGTTCTCCAGTAGATTTTGAACCAGCAACAAATTGTGGCAAGCATTGGGAGATGAAAGCAATTGCTGACAATTTGTCGATATCCCCTCATCAGAATTGTTGCACATTGTCATCAAGTTTCTGAACCATGTCATGTGCAAAAAGTTCAGGGGCTTGCCCTGCCAGGAATTCTGGTATTGAATTAGGGTCTTCTTGTGAAATAGCATGGTTAGGCAATTCTCAAGTGGTAGATTGATTTTTGGAGGAGGATGGTTCAGAAGTTGGTTGGTTTGTGGTCTGGCCTGTTGGCTGTGAGGAGCGAATGAGGTGTCTTGAGGATATATTAGAGGCTGGTTGTTTGCCAGAGTACTGTTAATGTGTGGATCCAGATCCATCATCAGTCATTTCAGTACAGATTGCAAGAAAGATATAAAGGCAGAAATTCTTGCCAAATAATGGAGTGAAGATTCAGTTGAGAACAAACAATGTGGGCAGCTATGCCTGAGATCTACTTGGGCTGGTTGTCACACCCCATTCTATTCCACTAGGGACAAGAACTCCGGAGTTGATATTCTAAGAAGTAGAGTAACTCACACATGTTAGTAGGGTGTGTGGAGGTAGTGAATGAGTACAGGAGTAGTGGAACATTGGCTCCAACTTGTGTGTTGCACCCTTGGACCCCCAGTTCCGTATTTAGAAGAAAGCAGAGTAAGTGACAAAATAATGGAGTTGGCTCAAGGCCCAAGTGGGAGAAGGGTGTAAATGTAGTTGATTCAAAACTAAAGTATATCTACATTACAGGAGTAGTTTATATAGTAAACTACTTTGTCTGAATGCATACAGAGTAATGCCCATGGGTATGTGGCATCCTAGGCGTAAGTAAACTCCATAGAATGTAGAACCATAGTAGACTAGTAGTACACCTCTAGATTATAGTCATAGGAGAAATGGCCATGGCCAGAGAATGAGGTAGTAATATTAAAGGGAAGGAACAAGTAAACAGTTACAAGTAAACATTAGTAAGGGAGAGTTTGATATATAACAAGTATACATAGTCTGGAGGAAACATACTAAAAGCGGAGTAAACCTGGAGTTGACTCCAATGGTTCAGGGATTGTCACAGATATGACACTGGTTAGATACAAACCAAGCACAAGTAGCATGCGCACCTTGCAATTTCAAGGTAGGAACTGATTGTTCCACTGGAGAATAGCAGACTCAGTAATTGAGCCTGCTGTGGGCATGGCCCCACCAGCTGCAAAGATGAACTGCTATGGAGAGGTTGAAATCAATCGAGGATTGATTGACAACAAGTGATGAAATACTATAGCATGAGACACATGTAATTGAGGAAGTGGTGTGAGCCTATGAAAGACTCTAATTGGTCTTGCACAAAATCGAATTTTGAGCTTGAACATATTATAACTATGAATGTCTATATCTACCAATAATATGAAGGTGTAATTCCAAGTTTTTCTTGTGGAATGTCTGACGCAAATTCATGCTGTGTTACATATTTTGCATATATTCTTTTATATCTAGCAATCTTATATCTTGACTGTTCAATACAATTATTTGCTCATCTATAGTACTACATTATAAAAGTATTATGCAGGTTTAATTATGTATCTACCTGGCTTGGTTAGGAAGATACAGCTTGAATAATAAAACATATGCTTTTTATACCCTCAAATTGTTTGGGTTCTCCTGCACCCAGTTTTCATTTTTTCCACACATAACTTGACATAGGGCAAGTAAAGATACCTCGTTAGATATCCATATTTAGGTTTTGATATTATCTAGTAAATTGATCAGATAAAATCATGGTTAATTAGGGTTAATTTTCGCTTTTTTACTATATTGAATATATATATCAGGAGACATCAATTTTTTTTTACTTTTTTACCTTTATAACTATTGTAAATAGAATTTATACATATGTAGTACATGTACACAAAATTTCACAAAAATTGAGCAAGTATGTGAGATTTGAGAGCAGATAGCTTTTTGCTACTTCTGAAAAATAGGCATGCTCATTCTTTTTGCATGCCAGTGTACATCAATACCATAGTGTATGCAGAGTATAAATTAAACCAACAGAAGAGCCTCTGCATGAAGCAGAGAACATCAAAAAATTGATAGAGAAGGTGAGGGGGGAAGAGTGTTGCTCAACACAATGAGAAGGGGGTGGGGAGAAGCAGAGTGCCATGCAATGCAACAAGAGGGTTGGGAGCTAATGCACAATGAAGGGAGGGGGGCAGGATCCCAATACTTTTCAGCCAATGCCCAACACCCAACATGCTTGAGGTGCTAAATGGAGGGTTACATATCTAACAAGCAAGCAAGAAGTAAGGAAGGAGAGAGGAGGGGAGAGGAATAAAAAGTGGGATATTGTCATCATTGTGTAGTGCAAGTAGTGAGTCTGGATGTGTCTGATGATCTGGTTATGTGAGAAATCAAATTGATATGCACAGACAATTAGCATGTATAAGCCATGACAATAAGATCTGCACATATGCATGGACCATGTCACATGACTTTGATTATGTGAATTATCATGCTGGGAGTGATTTCTCAGTAGATTCACATTAGACTCTCTGAGAGTCTCACCAATGGGAATATAGTGGGATTTTACTCAGACACAAAATTGTTTGTAATCTCACTGGACTCTCACTGGATTCCACTAAGACTGTGGGTCAGTGTAACAACCTCCCCAGTTCAGAGTATGTTTGTTTCCTTAATTTCAACCTCTCTGTTTATGATATATATTCCTATTTCAGACTTCTATAATTATTGGAAGTCCATTATTTTCTAAAAACTATTTATACTTCACTTAAGACTAAATACATGTAGTGGGCTTTGCCACCTGCTGTTCCTATTCCTGTATTAATGTAGTACAAAGTAATATCAGCATCTACATGTCCAATGCTTTAGCAAATTTCTCCATTTTCTTCTTTTCTTTTGTATCATTGCAAGCATTTCAATGCTAGCTAAGGTATCAGGATGTTCTTTGCCTAGAATTCTGGTGCTCATCTCCAGCACCTGAATCTGCAGCTTCTCTGTATCTGTCCATTTCCCTTGCTTCAGGTATGTTCTTGCCAGATTTCTCATGCTTCTGAAGGTATCAGGATGCTCTTGACCAAGGATTCTGATGCACATCTCCAGCACATTAATCTGCAGCTTCTCTGCATCTGTCCATTTCCCTTGATTCAAGTATGTTTCTGCCAGATTTCCCATGTTTGTGAGGGTATCAGGATGCTCTTCACCTAGAATTCTGGTTCTCTTCTCCAGCACCTGAATCTGCAGCTTCTCTGTATCTGCCCATTTCCCTTGATTCAGGTATGTTTCTGCCAGATTTCCCATGGTTGTGAGGGTATCAGGATGCTCTTCACCTAGAATTCTGGTGCTCATCTCCAGCACCTGAATCTGCAGCTTCTCTGCATCTGTCCATTTCCCTTGCTCCAGGTATGTTCCTGCCAGATTTCCCATGCTTCTGAGGGTATCAGGATGCTCTTCACCTAGAATTCTGGTGCTCATCTCCAGCACCTGAATCTGCAGCTTTTCTGCATCTATCCATTTCCCTTGATTCATATAGGCTAGTGCCCGATTTGCCATGTTTGTGAGGGTATCAGGATGCTCTTCACCTAGAATTCTGGTGCTCATCTCCAGCACCTGAATCTGCAGCTTCTCTGCATCTGTCTATTTCCCTTGATTTGAGTATGTCATTGCCAGATTTCCCATGCTTTTGAAGGTATCAGGATGCTCTTCACCTAGAATTCTGGTGCTCATCTCCAGCACCTGAATCTGCAGCTTCTCTGCATCTGTCCATTTCCCTTGATACAAGTATGTTATTGCCAGATTTCCCATGCTTTTGAGGGTATCAGGATGCTCTTCACCTAGAATTCTGGTGTTTATCTCCAGCACCTGAATCTGCAGCTTCTCTGCATCTGTCCATTTCCCTTGCTCCAGGTATGTTCCTGCCAGATTTCCCATGCTTCTGAGGGTATCAGGATGCTCTTCACCTAGAATTCTGGTGCTCATCTCCAGCACCTGAATCTGCAGCTTCTCTGCATCTGTCCATTTCCCATGATTCCAGTATGTCAGTGCTAAATTTCCCATGATTTTGAGAGTATCAGGATGCTCTTCACCTAGAATTCTGGTGCACATCTCCAGCACCTGAATCTGCAGCTTCTCTGCATCTATCCATTTCCCTTGATTCATATATGTCAGTGCCAGATTTCCCATGGTTGTGAGGGTATCAGAATGCTCTTGACCAAGAATTCTGATGCACATCTCCAGCACATTAATCTGCAGCCTCTCTGCATCTGTCCATTTCCCTTGATTCCAGTATGTCATTGCCAGATTTCCCATGCTTGAAAGGGTACTAGAATGCTCTTCACCTAGAATTCTGATGCACATCTCCAGCACATCAATCTGCAGCTTCTCTGCATCTGTCCATTTCCCTTGATTCCAGTATGTTATTGCCAGATTTCCCATGCTTCTGAGGGTATCAGGATGCTCTTCACCTAGAATTCTGGTGCTCATCTCCAGCACCTGAATCTGCAGCTTCTCTGTATCTGTCCATTTCCCTTGCTTCAGGTATGTTCCTGCCAGATTTCCCATGGTTGTGAGGGTATCAGGATGCTCTTCACCTAGAATTCTGGTTCTCTTCTCCAGCACCTGAATCTCCAGCTTCTCTGCATCTGTCCATTTCCCTTGATTTGAGTATGTCATTGCCAGATTTCCCATGCTTTTGAGAGTATCAGGATGCTCTTCACCTAGAATTCTGGTGCTCATCTCCAGCACCTGAATCTGCAGCTTCTCTGCATCAATCCATTTCCCTTGCTCCAGGTATGTTTCTGCCAGATTTCCCATGTTTGTGAGGGTATCAGGATGCTCTTCACCTAGAATTCTGGTGCTCATCTCCAGCACCTGAATCTGCAGCTTCTTTGCATCTGTCCATTTCCCTTGATTCATATATGTTTCTGCAAGATATTGCACCATCATTAATATATTCTGTACCCTCTTTAAATCTCCACTGTGACCCATTTTTATATGTATCATTTCTAAATCATTCAAACTACTGTATATATCTTTGTTCACAGTTAAAGCTTTTTTGAGATTGTACTTCAAAATTCCTAGTCTATATCTTTCTTCAATACCATACTTTCCTACATTTTTCAATATCTTTGCTAATACATTAAATAAATCTTCATAGTATATTGTGGGATAAGACATAGTATATTTCTCTTGGTTTTTAAGAACATGAGGTATAATTGAATTTTGATATATGTATTCTTCAATAGTATCCTCAGGAGAAACTGAGCTTAAAATCAATCCTGCAGTGTCAAACAACCATACTTTTGCTTCTGCTAATGGTAATCTATCTTCACAGCAGGATTGTACCAATGGATGAATACTGTATATTGATTTGCTCTTAGTTTTCTTTATCAATGAAAATGACAGAAGCAATCCAATACTTTCATTGAAAAGCCAGTCGTTCCAGTTGCCATTCTCATCCATATTTAGAACTAAACTATTTATGTTGGGAAGATATGTACATTCAGTGTCATTTGTGAACACTTCTACATTTTTTGCATAATTTTTGGCAGCTCTTTCAAACATTGTTTGAGAAATGTTTTCATGATGCATATATGCAAATATATTGAGTAAAGCTATACCATATTCAGCTGCAGCTGCAGTCAATTTATCTGTATTGTATTTCATTTCCAGTATTTGCTGAATGGATATTTCCCATGTTTTATACACTGATTTGTTGTATTTTGATGATCCTTGATATTTATCATCATTGAATAATTTTGGTCTATACTTGTTGTAAATTTTAATAAATTCTTCTAAGTTGCACTGTGTTCTAGTAATATATGCACCTGCCATGTCAATGGCTAATGGTAAACAATATAAGTTGCTGACTATCTGTTGTGCCTCCTTTTCATATATATGTAATTGTCCACTTGTTTTCAAAAGCAACTCAATTGCTGTTGTTTCATTCATTTCAGTCACCTCCATTGAATTGGCATGTGTGGCAACTTTTCTAAGGGCAGGATTTCTGCTTGTTATAAGGATGTTTCCTGCATTCCCTGGAGGTAGATACTTTTCAACCATTTCTGGGGAGTTGTCTGCATTATCAAAGATTAGAAGCCATTCAGGTTTAAGAGATGAAATCTGTTGTAAAACCATTGCAGTAGAGAACTCAAATGTCTGAGTACCATGATTTGCAAATTTTGTATAAATATCTTTCAGACTTTGTGTAACTGTATCATCAGATGTTGTGTCAACCCAGAAAATATGAGAAAAACTGTAATCAATAAGTCATTTCATTATTCACTACAAAAATCATAGAAATACCTACTATTCAGCCATTTGATCACAAAATTTTAAACAGATTTGTGTCTTTCCTATACCCCCCATTCCATGCAAAAGAAACATTTTTCTTCCTAAGTTATCCACAGCATTACCAGTACAAAAATGTTCACAAAGTTTCTCAAGATATATCTCTTGTCCCACAAAGTTTGAAGTTGTACAAGCCATAGTAGTTTGAAGTTGAGGAACCAGATTAGCACTTGGATGGTTTGTAGATATGTTTATGATCTTCAAATCATAATCAATTTAGAAGTGGGATTCATCAGTTGCAGTATAAATTGGTATAAACATACCTGAATTTCTCCTCTGATGTCATTCATTTGTGGTTGATTAACATTGAAGTTATGAGCACTCGCAAAAGCCCCAGATGTCATGTTGATTTGGAGTGAATGATTTGAAGATTGATGCTTAGCAAGTAAAGTTGATGTGTTGATAGTGGGGTAAGAAAATACAACGCGCACGGCTTTATATATATTGACACACCTTCGTGGTCTATTCTTAAAACTACACGGGGAAATGCGATTGAGTTTGAAATGGTGATGCATTATTTTTATCTACGCTAGTTGTTTCCGAAATAAACATGCCGCTATAAAACTTTTTAAACACACGTTCCTTTCTAATCGCGCGGATATCGTGGTCAGTTGACTTTTATATTCCGCCTTGATCTGATAGCGCAATGAACTGGCTCTGATGATCAAGATGCACACAATGGTACAAATGTCAAGATAATCCAATACCGTCTTCATTAATTTGATAGTCTTTGCGATTGGAGCGTCTTCAAGAACTTACTAATATTTATACATCAACACAGTAATACGCAAAATTTACAGCGTGCATGATTCCCCGAGGAGACGACGGATAAGCTTATAGAGTCCCCCACATCCCCCTCTGGACGATGTATAGATACCCATTTTGCTACGCGTTCATCATCCCCTAACTGTTTCCAATTCTCCTACATGACCCTCTCGTCACTCGCATCCCCCAACTCTGCACATCCCATCGCCTTCCTGACCGCCCGTCAACCCCTTACCAAGTTCGATATCCTCGTCCCACACACCTCCCTCAGCGCCCATATTCCATTCATCCCCCACTTCATACTAAACTCCTACGTTCTCCTCATATCTAACCTTCCCCTATATCTCATTATGCCGTAAAACGGTAACGATTCCTCCCGCTTGATCTTCTGATCTTCATCCACTACGAGGCAGGAGTGAGGTGTGGCGCGGCGTGGTATCCGTCGTAGAGAAGCGCTGTGGAGATGAAGCGCTGTGTGGGGTAGCGGTGTTGCGAATACAAGGTACGCTTGTAACGGCCGACGATACCGGCAGGAAAGGAGTGGGTAGATGGCGAGGTGCGGTAGCGGAAGGTGAAGGATCATGGCTCCAAGACAAGGCTGAGATCCTCCGAGGGGTAGATAATGTATTTGAGCAGTGCCGTAAAAGTATACACGTTACCGGTGGTCTGAACGCTGAGGTGAGCGTTTATCGTGAAGACTTCCAGGCGGCACATGCGTAAGTTCTTGATTGGTTGTTTCTAGTGCTGACGGAGATGAGATGGGAAGAATAGCGTAAGTTGACAGTAGTGAGACTATGAGACTCTAGGAAGATCGTAGATGTTCCAAAAATGTTGCAGAAATGTTTGACGTGGGAAGCTACGGACTTCCGGACCGTAACTCCGACTGTGAGTAAGGCGATACAGCGTATGATGATCAGCATATGCTACCCCTGATCAAGTAGCGCTAAGACATGCCAGCGCTTTCGACTACGCCCATCGCGTAACGCAGTAGAATCAGCGAGGCTGTAGACTCGGAACAATCCAGCGATAGCTGTAAACACCTCCTTGATATCAGCCAAAGCAGTCGGAAGCAGTGAATGGAATATACCATTGCTCGCGAGCATGCTCCTTTCCACCCAAAGATAGCATACTCCGTCCTTCCACCGCAGTGCTTCCGTTCCCTCATATCGTTAACTCTATTGGTTCTCTCTGATTTCAAAAGTACCTTTTACAATGTGGTCTGAACGTTAAGGTGAGCGGTTATCGTGAAGACTGCCAGGCGGCACATGTGTAAGTTCTTGAGTGGTTATTTGTAGGATATGTCGACGGAGAAGAGATGAGGGAAGAGTAGTGTATGTCCAGGCAGATGAGGATGAGACCCATGAGAGAGGTTGACAGTAGTGAGAGTCTAGAGAGATCGTAGAGGTTCCAAAAATGTTTGATGTGGGAAGCCACGTGTAGTTAGTTACGGACTTTCGGACCGTAACTCCAGCGTCTGATCAAGAGCGCTTCTCAGTTGTATGTACAGTCGAACTTGTCTTAACCCATGGGGTCCGTGGACATAAAAACCTATGGGTTACTCTGGGTTATGGGCTGCTACGATACAGAGCTGCTTACGTAATATGACTTCTGCTATATACAAAGATTGATTATATAATTAAAATTGCTATCTATGGAACTGTGTGATTCACACCCAAAGCTAGTGTTGTTAAATGGCTGACTATGGCTCGGCTCGGCTCGGCTCAGCTAGGGCCAGCTAACCCTGAAATTCAGCTAAGCTTGGCTCAGCTAAGTGACTAAGCCGCAGCTACATCTACATATTAGGAAGTTTGCAAAATAAAAGCTTATAATGGCTGAAAAATAGCTGTATATCTATGAAATATATATTTTATTTATCTACATGTTGAGTGCAGATGTATTTATATTAAAACTATAGCAATAGAACCAACCCGAGACTGCCATTCGTATTTTCAAGGATAAAAACAGGACTTACGGAGCGGAGGTAAATGAATTACATAATGTGGTTCTGCGATTCCCGCCCGGCCGGGATTACCCTAAATATGGGAAACCCCCTGGCTAACCCCATAGCTGGGAAATTAGCTGCCCGAGCCGTTAGCCATTCTCGCGGCTACGGCTAGCTAAAAATCGGCTCAGCTATGATGGATACGTGGCTCTTAGCTGAGCCGCGAACAACACTACCCAAAGCTCGCAAGGCTCTGCTCAACCTTTCTGGTATAGGGTGCAGGAGGTACTTTGACCTTTACAGGGTCCGCCTCATGACTTTGAGAGGGGTTTAAATCATACTAGTGATAGCACAACGATAGAAATGTGCTGGGGTACCATACAGTGTCAGTACAGAATAGAATGTAGCTACTTTCATATATTTGGTAGAAACCGCTTACTATTACGCCTGGCTACATTAAATATAAACATCAAATAAAATGATAGATATTGATTGGATAGTGATGGAAATGCAATGTAAGCGTTTCAGACACTGATGGACCTGACCCAAGCCTGACCTACAGCGCGACACGGAAGCATAAATTATGTCAAATTTCCTTTTTAGGACGTAAGTATGGGTTACAGATCTCTCTCAAACCTATGGTCTATAGGGTATCATAGGAATATGGGTTACGGACCCATTTCTCCCGCCCACCGATTCGGTGGACAAAAAACCCATGGGTTGTTCGCGGTTATGGACTGCTGCGGGTATGGGATAGGACAAGTTCGACTGTAAATAAAAACAATGCACTCAAACTATTCATAGTGCGAACCTGCGTTATCGATGCCATCTGTCCTCATCTGCCCCATGTGTCATATAGCACAGACAAGATGGATCGATCTTGCACTTATAGCGAAAAGGTATCGTAACGCCTGTGAACATCCACAACTTCTCATTTCACAGCATCACAGCCGAATGTGGGGCTAAGTGCCTAGTATATTATAGAAAGTAGGTGAAGTCAATAAATCGAGTTAACGGATTCCCTCTTCTCCAAACAAGAGACACTACAGGATAGCGTGTGTAGATGTACAACATAGTTGTATTGACGAAGGTTCGTGGCTCAAGTGAACGAGCGCCGACATCGATCCTAGGTGTCCAACTAATCGAAGGCGAAGCTACAAGCGTAGTACATGAATCGATATCACACTTCCGAGTCTGAAAGCGCCTGAAAGCTTTAGAAGTGAACTGGCATGTATTGATCGATTTATTTATAGCTGTCGCTGTCAGTGTCAGTGTGCGAATATCCGCGTATCGACGCCCATCTTACACCTCATGCACCGTCTCATCGATCTTGTATTTATAACTGACACACTTAGAAGCGCCTACCTTAAATATAACCCAGTACAAACTGTTCCCTTCGCTTCTATTACATGTATATTGTACATGGTACCCGCATATCAATGTCACTCTCCGTTTAGTGTCGAGGCGCTTCACCGTCTCACGGTTGGCGTTTGAGGTGCTGCGTTCGATTTAACCTCATGGAGAAGATTTGGCAGGAAAATCCATCTGCCTATTTACATCATGTGGACAAGACTGGCCTGGATCTCACCCAACGCGACGTTCGTACTTACTCAAGTTACATATGCGCCTAAAAACGTCTGCCCTTTCCAATTTGAAATTGTGGTATTGCGGTATTGCGATTTGAAGTGGGTGAGTTCGGTTCTTATATTGTCACTAATCACAGAGTACGTTTTCTGTTTTTTGGCTTACACCCAGATCTAACGGGCAGAATTTATTAAGGTTGATAACGAATTTTAGTTCTCATAAATAAACAATATAAAGCCGGATTGTAAATGACGATGTATCCAAACTGTAACCTTCAATTGCGTACGAGGTGCATGAGGTCGAAACTTATCGTTGTCGCTATATAGCCTTCATGTCTTCATTGACGCCAATCTCTATTTTGCACATTTACATCTGGTGAGAATATATTTCCTGGGCTTTCCTTCAATGTGAAGCTCATTGAAATTACATACACGCCTGAAAAAGGCTGTTCCATCACTGGTCAATCACTATACACCATTAGAGTGACTTACAAGGGGCGATGTAGTCAAATTGTACTTGAGTAATAGTCTAAGGCAGACCAATACTTTGAAGTGGATGAGTTCAACGTTCATGTTGTCACTTATTTGAACAGAAGCCATGTATTATTTTATATAGATTTATATCTGGTGTGTAGGATCGTTTTAGTCCACAATGAAAAGTTAGTTCTCATAAATACGCAATAAGAGGCCAGATTATAAATGACAATGTACCCAGACTATAACTCAAACTGTAGCTACAATATTCAATATCGAGCGGCATGGGTTCGACGCTCATCGCCGTCACATACACTATTTGGGGGTTAGGTTCGAGTGGGCTCAGAGTCATGGAGGGTACTCTTCTTGTTGGAGTTCAAATGCCCCAAAACGAGGAAAAACAACACTCCCTTTTGCAAGTAGCTACTAGTATGAGATCAGAATAGTTAACTGCTCGCAATAAATAGGCACACCCCCACTACTCAACGTTTCAATACACTCCTCCGACTCCCTGGGACCTGGGCATCCAGCCGGCTCTGATGTTACTTCTTCCTCGTCTCGACATCCAAAGCAGCGCTCCCCTTCCCAGGGCCCACATCGTCTCTACACATGACACCCAAATCCACCCCTCAACTGTCCTCATAACCGATCCATATTCCGATGCACGGCAGAACCAGTCCCAACCAACAGTGTACCGAGCAGATGAGGTGGAGTTAGGGTGTTTAGTGTCTCCAAATACTGGTGGGTGACAGGTCTAGAAAGACGTGGAACGGGTGTTTGTTTCTCATGATGCGTGAGCACTTGTTCTTCTGTGCTAGAGGTGTTGGATTAATGGTGCGGGTACACTATCGTCCGCTGGTAGGTTCCGAGCCTGTGGCCGACGCGAACCATGAAGTTTGGAGTAGGATCTCGAAACGTATAGCGACACCTAGGGAACAAGATGAATCATAATCACCCGAATCCTACTACCTCCCCTCAGTTCATAATCCCGCATCGAAGGTTCGCGCCTAGGAACAGTTCTGAGGTTGTTGCCTCGGTTCGGATCCAACTCAGCCTCAAGCGGGAGAGGGGACGTTCGGTATCCATCGTGTCATGTCTGGTGAGCTTGTAAGGGTGACGATGGGCAGCAAGGTGATTGTAGAGTAGAAGGATATATGAGGATCAATGGATACCGGGAGCCTAGCTCGTACGCTCGTGGATCGTTGGAGGGGAGAGGAGAGTGTTTTCGCGAGTGATGTATGGATAGCGCACATGGTGGATGACGAAGTGCCTATGCTTCAGATTCATCCTTTACCCAACGATCCACTTCCCATAGCATCGTCTCCAGTGCGATAGACATACATCCCTCTCAATCCTTGATGTGGATCCGAAACGCATGCAGAGTAGTATTCGTACAGATGTAACTGAGGGCTTGGTGAGGTTGAGTGGTCTTAAGCCGCCAACGTGAGTCCCAGTGGTGATGACACGAAGATGTCGCCTGTATCTGAGTAGGCTGAAGCATGCGAAGAGGGGACATTGGTATGACTTCGCAAAACCCATGTAAGTGGACTTATATTTAAGGGAAGGGGAGCAAGGGAAAGGAAGGGAAGAGAAGCGTAAAAAGAGTATGAATGGAGCAGGAGAGTAAGAGGTATATGGGAGCATTATAGGGAACGGGATGTAGAGCTGGGTAGTAAGGAATAAAAGCAAAACGAAAGTGGAAAATACGTAGAAGCGAAGGAGAATGAACACTCACATTGACAAGACCCCGAAACCTGGGAATCCTTAACGTCATCCTCCCCTTTCTTAAGTACTATAACGCTGAGCTGTGGAGGCTGTCTGTGATAACGTTTAGCTGCACAATCGGATAGAAATTTCGTGACTAGGAGGAGGGACAGCAGTGAATGAGATCGAACTTTGTATGAACGAGCTTCGAAGCTGGGCCAGTAGTATCACAAGAGAGTTCGAAAGCCGATTGTGACACGATGAACGCTTTCAGTAAGAACGTCTTGACTGAGTGGTGGTAATTGCTTTCTTCACAGGGGTGATCAGATCCTCCTCTGGAATTGGCAAAAACCGAGGCACTTACAGTGGAGGTGAATCACGGAGATACAAGTTTGATATCGGCTGCCCTTCCTCTGAGCAATGACTCCAGGATCCTCCATTCCCCCCCCACCAGCTCTCCATCGACCCTTTCCCAGCACGAGTAACAAGGTACACCTCCAGAGCTCAGTTAAAGTCATTCATTGGATAGCTCGAGTGCTGGAGGTCGGAATCCGGACGCATGTGTGCACGAATGTTTTCCACGCTGAATGGCAGGATAAGTGATTGAAAACCCGCTTGCTAAGAGGCTGAGCCGGGGCCCGGAGGAGCACGAGGAGAGGAGTGTGGTTGGACGAGAGGCATTGGGTCCAAGCAACGGAAACGGAGCCGAGCAGCGGTCGGGACCGATCTTGCATATAAATAATATTAAGAGTAAACAAGTACGCCTTTTGTTCAATCTTATCTAGGCATTATCTTATCAGACTTCGGATCCGTGTATGGTTTTGTCAGGTCCTTCATAGTAAATACCAGTTCTCGTAGCCTAAAAATTATAAAAATAAGTACAAAATGATAGACGCGAGCCGCACTGATTAGAGTATGAAATACTACTCGTGTTTACTATAGTCTAGTAACAATTCCACTATGTAGCACCTCGGAATATGCAAGTCTAGAAACCCTATTAGTTTCCGTTCGGCGATCCTAGCCATAATAGAGAGACGAAAGGAATGTGTTACCGAGTAGTGGCTAGCACAGACGCAGCATTGTAGAATCATTTCAGTTCGAAGTGCGTGAGTTCAACTCTCTCTCTCTCTCTTGTCACTATTCTTGCAATGGGCTGTATTTGGTTCGATTTTTGCTCTAGGTTAAAATTCATTTATCGTACACGCACTGACTTGAATGGAGTTACCTCGCACTACATTAACTTTTCTGCTGCGCTACATACACTGCTTACCACCACCGCCCCATTAGTACGATCCTCCAATTATAAATCATAGCTCTCAGTTAATATTACTACATAAAACTAGAGCAGATTTTACGTGGCGATATAGCCTAACTGTGCTTGCATATTGCAGCACGGTGGTGTGTTCGAAGGCAGGCTCGATTGCTAACTTAAAAGGGGGTACATGTACAACATATATTTTAGCCTTTATTTTACTGTACTAGAGTGTACTTATCGTACCACGTTGATTTTTCTGCTGTTATGTACGCTATTTATTATCTCCGTTTCTAGATTAGTACGATCCTCCAATCATTAATTGGTATTTATAAAAGTATATGTATATCAGTGCTGCGACGCCGTCTACGCACGAAATATAAATCATAGCTCTCAGGTAGGGGCTACTAGATTTTGACGTTGCCCGTATTTTGACGTTGCCGTGACGTTGCCAGTGAGGCAACGTCACGCAACGCCAGCAACGTCACGGCAACGCCAGGCAACGTCACATCAGCCTGTGATCAATCACACCCTCGCTAATCAATTCTCCCGCCCTTCCCTTTTCATTTTCACACGCATATCACCATTGCCCGCCTCCCACTCATTATTTCCCACACCTCCGCTCTCACTTTTTATACTTTTATTACATTTCCCTTAATCAAAAACAGAGTCTACTATTCTATTTATAATACAACATATTATTACCTATTTCACCAGGGATGGAACATATTACAGTAGAAGATTATTTAAAACTGTCTCTGATTCACATGTTGAATAGCTTTATCCCCTTCATTAAATAGTGAAATATTGTACAGTACATATATCATAATATATATTGGATAATGCAAAAATAATCAAAGAAAATGATAAAGAATTGACCTAGAAAATAAGACAATACCTGCTCACTGTTGAGCATGGTGACAAGTGTGATGTGTTGCCGCGGCGATGAGGAAGGGTACTTGATGGAGTGATAGATAGGATCAATATTGTGTACAAATATAAATGGGAAGCGGAGGGCGCGGGAAACATTGAACCTCCAGCAATGCCAAAGGCAACGTCAAGCAACGCCAGCAACGCCACGGCAACGTCACGGCAACGCCATTCGGCAACATCACAGCAACGTCCGAACAACGCCAGCAACGCCAAGCAACGTCAAATCTCGGATCGGCAACGTCAATTCTCAAATGGCAACGCCAGGCAACGTCAAAATCCTATTTTCAACAATTTCTACAACTAGTATAAAAACGAGTAGAGTCCATTTATCTCTACCAAATATTTACTTTTATTTCTATATATCATGTATTTACAACATACAAGCTGTCTAGAGTAGAAATGTTGTGTACAAAGGAAAAAAATACTTATTTTCAACTTATTTCACTGTGAGATTGTAAGTTATACCCTGTTATACATGGCTCATATTTCTCATTAAGTACTAATATATATTATATGAATGTAAGGTACATTTATCTTGTGAACTCCTACTAATTTATTGTATTTATTACTAACTAAGCATGTACACAAGTGGGGCTCGAACACAAGACCTCAGCAAGCAACGCCACTGCAACGCCAGGCAACGCCAAAATTAAATCGGCAACGCCAGGCAACGTCAATGCAACGCCCGGCAACGTCAACTTGGGCAACGTCAAAAACCGGGCAACGTCAAAATCTGTAGGCCCCTCAGGTAGTATTACTACATCATACTAGAACAGATTTTATATGGAAATATAGCCTAACTGTGCTTATAAGTTACGGCACAATAATATGGGACACGTGGGAGGCGAGATTACAAAGCGTACGAGTTCGAATGTTCGACTCTAGCTATAGTCACGCTACAGTAGCTCGCTACAATGGTATTTGCACGTAAAGTTCTGTATTCGTTCGTAATACTGTAGGTATTCTCCCTTTTTTCTGTCCATGCGACTCTGGTTGCGCAAGTCCGAGGCTGTACTTTGTGGCTGTTGTTAGATCAGTCCCTGGTTACCATTGATACAATGTACTATTGATTTATCCACATTCTCACTATCAAGCAAGTGGGTTATACTTAGATATCACGTATGATTTCCTGGGTCTTAAATAATGGATGACAGCTGTTCCGATAGCAATCAATAATTCAACAACATACATATCATTTGCGTAGGCAATTCAGAACGTAAATGTTAAAGTAAAATAACTAAACTTTATCAGCAAGGAACTCTCCTAACGCCTGATTCAACTCGTCCGGTTTCTCATACATCACCCAGTGACTCGAGTCAATTTCCTTCACAGTTAAATCGTTACAGAATTTCCGGAGTGCTGCCTCATTTATCGAAGGTAAACAGATATAATCTTTCAACGTTGCAACGAATAAGGTGGGCATGTTGAACTTATAGTTCTCTTCGGGAACAGCTGGGAACGTAAAGTGAGAATGCGATAAGAGAAACAGAGACTGAGTATCATGATATCTCACTTTCATCATCTTTGTTATCCAAACCTCTTACTCGAGCAGCATAGTAGTTAAGTGGTCCTTGGAGGCCGCCGTGCATCAAACGAGCTTGATGCTTACGTTTGTCCTATAGGTTGAAATACCGAACGATGATGATATAGATATTACTACAGAAAACTCGACTTACCTCTTCTGTCCAGTAGGATGGCAAACCAGCCTGCCTGTTACTTTCAATCCAATGACGTATCTTTCCTCTAGGAGCTAAGTCTGTTTTCCACAAAGTAGGATCTGCCGGGAAAATCAAGCTGTAGAAAGAGTCCAGCTATCGAGTTGTTAATAGTTAATATGCGTCATGGCTGCCGGTAATCAGTGCAACAACTTACATTCTTTTCAATTAAACTGGCAGCGTCGGCAGCGGCAAAGAAGTCCCAATATCCAAAGATATCGTAACCGACCGTTTCGTTATAATGCTGAATTGCCTTTTCCAAGTCCCACTGTGGATTAGGCTGGAAGCTTCCGATGGAAATGAGTACACTGGCCAACACACGATCTGCATGATAGTTAACCAAGCGTGTACCAACGATAACTCCCCTTTAACACGTTCAGCATAATTACTCGTAATGACGTAAAAAAATGTCACACAAGTCATGAGAGACGGATACAACTTTCTGCACTCCTTCCTTGTCCAGGATATCAACGATATCTTGAGCCATAGACTTGGCTCTGTACGCGTCGGCATCAGTAGGCTTATCAGTCCCACCATATCCAAGCATATCAGGCGCAATGACACCGTAGTCATGTTTAGCGAGGTAACTGTATTGAGATGACCAGCCCTGTGCAGTTGAAGGAAATCCAATCAAGAGGAGAACAGTTGGCCTTCCCTTGTTTGGATTGGGATTATGGTAATAGCCATATGTATACCCACGTTGAGTGATAACTTTCTTGTAAGATGCAGATTCCATATCAGTGCGGATGTGAGCTACATTTCGTGGTCGAACACAGGTATTAAATACTTCTGCCGGTCTTCGTATTCTTAGTGCAATGTTCAAACTCGGGTGGCGAGACCAAAATAAATGGCTCCTTTTGGGCCTATCTCCGTGTATTTCGTGGTGATCGCCTGTTTTGTGTCACACCTCAGACAAGGTCGGATCGGGGTAAGGTAAATATGGTACAAACCGATTTTGTTAACAATTAGAATAATGATCAAAATCTGTTATTGTGTCCGATTTATGTCCATATTGTAACTCGGAATGAACATTTGCTCTGTGTCCCAATTGTTCGAACCGATTATGAATATGCCACAGTCCCATATCCATTGCTAGCCAATCGGAAAATTTTCGGTAAGGATATTTTCAGGTCACATACTTTGAATCTGCTTTATTATCTGTACAATAAACCAATCCACGCTCCCTTTCTGAAGTTGTTTATAAATATGTGTGGCACATATATTTGGTGACATATTCTAGATTTTAACTAAATATGTTTGTACCATATTTACCCTTCCCCGATTTCACCCTGTCTGAGGTGTTATATACTCCACTACGCGAATGTTGGTTCTGTCTTACTAAACATCAAAGTTCCGGAATCTATATTAAGCATATCCTAGAAAATGATACATAAGCTAGACGATAATAGGTCAGCATAGCAAAGTTGCGATCGACTTACTAATGATAATATAAACTACTTACTAAGTACGTGGAACCCGGGGAGATTGTAATCTCTTCATGATATAATATCTAAGACAATGGGGAAATCCAAGTCTAGCCCTTGTGTTCGAATCTCTAACACCTTGGAAAATACGACAACGAAATATGGCAACCCGAGTGCACTTTTATTCGCTTCCGCCCCAACTTCTTCTCGGCAGCGCTACTTTCTCTGTACCTTGTTAGCGCGACTTCTGTTGTCAAATACCGCTACCGTTTCTTGTCCGCACCTAATTTCGCAGTGTCTTCCGCTACTGTTTTTTTTGTCAATCCCGCGCTACTTTTTCGATTTTGCGCTACATTTTTTGATTCATTTGAGCGCAACTATTGCTCACAATCACAACCGGTTAGCGAAAGCTCTTTGATATCATTGATATCCGGTGAAAAATATTATGTATTGTGTATTAAAATAACGGTACAAAACCAATAGTTAGTCTAAACTAAAATGCCATGTTATCGCTGGATAGAAAACATGACTAATGAGCACATGAAATTGATGATTGGTATCTATTACCAGTCCCAGCACCAGTGGCTTCCACTTATAGCACTCGCACGCTCAATAAGCACGCCGGCAGGAATATGGAACGGGGCCGATGGACACGCATTGTGTGATACATAGAAGGAGGGGCCGCCCGATGGAAAAGGTGTAGGAAAAAAGGTAAAGAAGATTGCCAGTCTTTCTGTCGTAGCAGTGAGGGTACACAGCATGAAAAATATCCAGTGCACTACCACGTTGACAGTAGCCATATTCAATAACTAAACACCTCCTACTGCCCTAAGCCAATCGCATAGAAAAAAATTATAGAAAGAGGTACAAGAAAGACATAATGCATATGTGCGCATAGGCTACAAATGTCTAACGGCGTTCGAGCAAGTTGATAGTGGACAACAAACAAAGCCATGTATGTTGGCACCAGAGGCTCCTGACAAGCAGTATCAAATATGTATCTACACACATGTCAACAATTATTTCACGTGTTTAACGTCTTTGTTTATGACACGTGCGACCTCCTTTGCCCCATTCTCCGTTGAAACTGCATTCTTCCTTCCTCCTCACCTGGCTGAGTCGTTCCCAACAGTACATCAATTCCACTCACATATACACCAATACCGAATCTGAATGGGAGATGCCAACTAAACAACCTTCGGCTCAACAATGCATCGACAATCTTCCTGAGACCTGGCATCTGGACGAACTGGGAGGTATTGTCTGCTGACGGTAGGGGCGTTAACAACGTAGTAGGGTGTGCATATGGGCAGATTCAATATCGTATGTAGATCTAGTTTTCAGCTTCATCGTTTGTTCCTTTACCATCCCCTTCCCTCCTTCATTCCCTCCTTCATTCTCTCCCTCGTTATCTCCTAACCTCTCACTTCCGCTTCCAACGTCTTTGTCCACATCTGCCATTCTTTGCCACGTACTCTATTTTCATTATCATTCGCTTGTATTTCTTAACTATGTAACTTACGATCTCCTCATCAGCCACCGCCTCCCACCTCTCGCATGCGATCTTCCACCAGCCGGCACTAGAAACATCCAGGTTCTCCAACTTAATGTATGTTTTCTTCTATTCGACGTATGTGGTAGCTGGCTGACATGTTCTATTGTGCTCTACAAGGTTTAATATTGCCTTGACCATAGAGTTGTGAGTGCGTCTACCTCAGCTTTATATGTGATATGAGCAAATGGTGATATAACGATACACTCTCGATTTGCTACGTGCTTGCTATCAAGAACACTGGCCCTTTGACGATGACGACGATTCAAAAGGAGGGTGTTCAAGGTGTTGGGGACTAGGGTACGTGTAGTTATTGGAACCAGCTGTCATCAATACAATGGCGCACCCGACGTCTTCAACATTGTGTGCCCCTCGCCGCTAGCACGACAGAACCACCAGAGTAATCTTCTCTGCCTTGTTTCCTTTACCGTCACCATCCACCCACCTTCGTGCGCGTCGCACAATGTATGTACATCTGCGTATTTGCATGTTCCTGCTGGCCTGCCTGTCGTGCATGCAAGAGTGATGCGAATGCTCTAAGTGTAAGCCGCTGGTGCCGGACTTATAGATATACAGGGACGATGTCTGACCAACTTGCTGCTTCGTTGCCAACTACATCTCCAGCCAGAAACTTTACGCATCAATGATCAATCACTACAGACCCTCTTGGTTTGAGCGAAAGTTAAACTCCACTTCCTCCTCCCACCCAATCGCGAAAGCGGGATATCTTCGAGACTGTCTCTGATTTCGCTTTCATGCAATACCGCCTTCTCCTGCTCCCGCTGTGATGGAGGAGGAGCAGGAGGAGAAATAGAAAGCGTATGCAGCGGAGACCTCGACCTGCCCAACTTCGGAGCAAATAACTTCCTCGGCGAAGATGATAGACTGCTTCTCATTCGATTTGTTGGTGTGAGCGGGGACAAGGATGCCCGAATAGACATTGCTGGGGAGGGAGAGAGGGTGCTGTATGGACTGCTCTGAGTTCATCGACATTCTCCCTTTCTCCCCTTCAGTAGTAGCGGGGCAAAAGAGAGCGCGGGGGATATATCCTTTAACATCCCCGTAAGTCGTCCCGGCATCGGAATTGGGTATGCTGCTGTGTCCCCTCCCCGTCCGAATGAGGTGATTTTGGTGGACTTCTCGGCAGTTCCGAACCAGAATCCACATCCCAATCTTCATCAATAGTAGAAGGAGTACTATCCATAGAAGGCCGATCCTCCCATGAGCCTGTACTCCCCTTCTTCCTTTCCCTCTCCCCTCCACCCCGGCCTTTTCGACTTTATTGTCAAGCTCGTGGAGCGAAGGATCGAAATCGAAATCGTCGTCCCAGTTCTCCGAATCAGATGGTTCTTTGTACATATTCATCAGTCAGTACAAGGAGAGAAAGAAACAAGGGAGGTAAGAAATACCTTTATCTAAACTATAGCTATTCTCACCGCCTTGACTCTTCTCAACAATATCCACTGTTTCATTTTTCTTCTATTTCTTTCTTCTTCGTGTATTTCCTAATTCATCACGATATACATACCTTTCTGTGTCGACGACAACAAGAGAGTATGTGATGTTAGAAGAAAGGCAAAGGCATTACACGAGTGAGCGAGGAGAGGTAGGGGGAAATAAAGGATTAAATCGGAAATGGGTTGATGTGATGCGATGTGATCCTAACCGCTAATTCATGGATAGGCTATTGTAAATTACAGAATTTCCATGTAATAGCTCCTAGGAACTATAACATCACTGCAATATGTATCGAAGCCTGATCATTATTATCGCCTGAATTGTGGTGCAGTGGCGATACGATACAGACGTAGCCTCGTGTAGTACTCAATGGTCACTATGATGTCTAAGGGAAGTCATCCTTAAGTCATATTTTTAGTTTGACAACATATCCGTTGATTATTTCATCTACTTAATAGCGCTGGACGCTGGATGCTCGTTAACTTGAATAGACTTATCTCGCACGACATTCAATGTACCATCCACAGATAGGTGTGCAGTAGCAGTATAGCGCAGATATATAGTCACGTAGTTGGAGCTCAAGGCGCGAGCTGCTATCATCACTATAGTACATCAGATTTGATTTATTCAAGCAATATTTTTAACTTGTATTGCTGCATATTAGGTGTCTGTCGATGTATTCCTTACCAAGCAGTGGGTGGTTCTCCGTTATTAATACTTTAAGTATCAGACATCTGGAATTTATCTTTATCCAATGACTCTCGTTAAATCGAATAAACTAAGCTGTGTTAGGTAATACTAGTTTAAGAAGAAAAGGAGAAAGACATTGACTAGATAGGATAAGTACATACAAAGCCTTATGCTCGCTGTTGAATTTAAGCGATGGTGCGACAGGCCGAGGAGCCGATGTCGGAGCTCAATTTCAGTGTGATGCGTGATTTCTCCACAATAATGCCCAAGTTTCACCATAGCGTTCTCCAACTTGAAGCTCTCCCCAACAAACATCATGCCATTATACTCTCCCTTACCACCTTACTAAGTTACCCAAGTAAACTAGTCGACTACTTAACATTGACAGACTCCCAGTTTTACGACCGGGCAGGAAGGGCAATGAAGAGCAGAGACATCAACGAAGTAAAAAGAGCAATCCACTCCTTGGAGGAAGACCCAATGAGCGCAAGGAATCTGTTTCCACAGATAGAGTATGAAGATGCAGAAGACTATTATTTCAAAAACCATTCGCAGTTGCAGTCAACATCTTATGCCAACCAAACCGCTACTTCGTCCGTGCCGTGCTCAACGTACAACATTCAGCTTCATGGGAGCTCGGCTGAGCACGTTCAAGACGGAGAAAACGAACCTCTCACAGACCATCCACTGGAGCCGCCACCCTTCCCAATCATGACACTGGATTACATGACACTGACCGATGCCCAGTTGTACGAGAGAGCTCCATTGTGTGTCTACTCTCCAAGCGGCCCCAATGCTGTGCGACAAATGGTCGATGAGTTGGGTAAAGTCGAAGCCAGGAAATATTTTCAAGAATTAGAGCGTGTGACCGCATCGTGTTACCTTAACCCTAAAACGAAACAAATTGGCGTAAGTTATTTTCCTTTTGTACAACAAGTTGAACTGCTATCTGACTGTTATGCCAGAGAAAGCCGGCCTCAGGCGAAGAACTCGTTTACGCAGAACTCGGAGACAACGTTACTATTCGCCTTTGGCGTGGGGATATAGAAGAAGATAACATGTTCTGCTTGGATTTTGTTTACAGCAACGACCGCTCTCGTTACCGGCGTAAGCCAGCGAACATTAAGCTATATTCGCATGGTCTATTAGGCGGAGAAATATTTTCTATCGAACAGGCATTCGATGCATTGGAAAAGAACCTCGTAAAAAATGCACGTGGTTTTGCAGCGTGGCAGCAGCAGCCGAACATTGATCAAGAATGGGAGACTTTCCTATGGTGCGGATCACTTAGTCACCACATGTTTTGTATAATGGCAAAATTGATCTGGGAAATTTTTTGAAATTAAATTAACTATTTTTTGTTGTTTTTTTAATCATTTTGCCATCACAGGGAGTTGGTAGAGGTCTGCATCAATCAGATGTTATCTGCTCAACAGTTGGCTGGTTAAAAGAAGCCAGCCAGACTATTGAATATGGAAAGAATTATGATGGATATTGGAATGGTGAGATGTTTGTAAACCAGGTAATTAATATTTGTTCAATATTATTATTACATATTAAATCAGAGTATTCAGATAAAGGAAAAGATTATACCAGCATTTGAAAAGGCTCATCCACCAGGTTACCAAATGCTTATGATGGTGGATAACTCACAAGGGCATTCAGCATATGCAACAGATGCTTTACTTGTCAATTGTATGAATATGAACCCAGGAGGAAAACAGTCCATAATGCGTGATGGGTGGTTTATCAGGGATGGAATTAAGATTTCTCAGCCAATGGTGCCCCCTCATGATCACCCTCAGTTCCAAGGTGAAGTAAAAGGAATGAAGCAAGTACTCCATGAGTGTGGACTATTCAAAAATGGTCTTAAAATGCAGTGCAAGAAATCTGGTGATGAAAAAGCAGGAAAATGTGATCCAGATGCAACTGCTTGCTGTGCAAAAAGAATTCTTGAGTTACAGCCAGACTTTCAAGAGCAGAAATCACTTGTTGTGGAAGTCATAGTGGCAGCATGTCATCTGTGCATTGTCCTTCCAAAGTTTCACTGTGAGCTCAATTTTATTGAGTTCTTTTGGGGAGCAGTTTTCCACATTACAGGAAAACATGCCAAAAACACTTGCATCTGTGTCTGTTGAGACCATTCAGAAATGGGAGCATTGTGTTCATTGGTGAATATCTGCTTATGAGGGTAGACTTGATGCAAGGGAAGCTCAAAAGCAGGTTCATAATTTTAGTTCTTGAAGCTATACATCACACCACAGGATCCTAGATAGTCTTCTGAGTCAAGCTGACACTTGATATGCTGACTAATATTACCATATTTAGTAATAGATTAGTAATACCTACTGTATATAAAAGTCTGGCAAAAATGGCCATAAACCAAAAATATAACTTGCTCAGTTTTGAGAATTTTGACAAATGCTCTAGAGGATTTACTCACACCATCAAAACAATCACTTTTACTAGAGGAATAAGAAAAAGGGGCATTCTAGCATGAGAAATTTTCATTGTACAAAAGTTGTGGTGTCTAAGTGATTCACACCATAGTTCTGGAGGGGTCCACTATTGACGTTGTGCAGGATGTACATCATAGAACCTTGCAGGTTCCAACTTCTTCAAAGGGGGATTATTTAGTACCAGTTGTTGGTTATGCACTGCAAATTATTTCTCATATCTTAGGGAACAATAAACTCTGATCATGATACATTATGTCTTCTCATTACATGAGCAAATGGCTTTATTTACTCCTGGAACTTCCAAGTAGTCATTGTCTCCATCATTCTACAAATCATATCCACATTAGTATTAAAAGGCTATGTATGGCACCACTGGTTGAAGAATGCCAGAATTTTAGCCAGATACTCCAATATATTTTTCTCTGTTGCACTGACAACTGCTATTTGGTTGATTGTAAGACATGGACCAAAGCTTGTTGGTTTCTTGAGATGTTTCCACATAGCTACATGTTCTGTACACAGTTTCAAATGGATGAGAAAATCAGAAGTTATCAGGCACTCATGTGAAAGAACCTCATCGCACCCACATGGACCCACATCGCATTGCTCCATTGTGCCTAAAATGATGTAAATGGTAAAACAATGCTGCTGACCAGAACTTCCCTATTGTTATCTGATTTTGAAATGTTCCTGAGGCTTCAAGGCTTTCCCTTCAATGTCAATCTATAATTGAAACTCAGAGTACCATTCATGCATCTATATATAATGAGACAAGGCCTGGGAATTTTGGGTATAGATGGTGCATGGGGGTGGGAAATTAGGTGGTTTTTAGTATTTTCGATAAACTGGGGACATGTGAAATAGAAGCATTACCATACAAGGCGATTTCGCTCAATTGATGTGCATGTGCACATCTGTCCACTTTCAGTTGAGTGCTTATGAATTGGGAAGGGGTTTGATGGGGTCCCTGCTGAAAAGGGATGGATGCAAATGATGTTCAACAAAAGTGAATGACTAAGCATCTTGAAAAGGTTGTGGATATGTTAGTAAGCATTTTGAAATGTGCACACCACAATGTGTGATTGATGGCTGCACTGATGCACAAAATTCTGCTGCTGGGACTTCCTTTCCTTTCCCCCTCCCTGTTGAGTTTAAGCAGCACAATAATAAAGTATATAGAGTATATATTTGTAGATATTAATGGCACTATAAAGATTAAAATATCGAAATTTTGTGGCTGAAGTAGTGACTTATAGTGTATTTGTTAGATGTTTCAGTGTTGTGATGTGCTATTTACTGTGGTTGTATTGTGGTAGAATGTGTTTCCATCTTGGGTGTAATATGACAATTAAATAAGTATATTTTATGTAGATTAGAAATGAACTATAATGATTATAAAGTTCTGCTACTTGCACTTCCTTTTCCTTTTCCTTTTCCTTTTCCTTTTCCTTTTCCTTTTCCTTTTCCTTTTCCTTTTCCTTTTCCTTTTCCTTTTCCTTTTCCTTTTCCTTTTCCTTTTCCTTTTCCTTTTCCTTTTCCTTTCCCCCCCTCTTGAGATTATACACCACAATAATACAGTATATATATATATATTGATAATAATGGGACTATTAAGATATATTTGTAGAATTATTGGGATTTGTGGAAGGATGATATTGTAAATTTATAGTGATTTTGAGTGTGTCAGGTGTGTTAGTTACATATTGGTGTAATATGTTCCCCCTCTTAATGTAATAGGACTATAATGATTAGGTTATATTTTAGTGTATGTATGAATATTTTGGAATTGAGTCATAAGAGAATAGATATATAAGTGATGTAATTTAAGTATAAAAAGTAATAGGTGATGAATGTATCTGAATGTGTGTAGATATATTTCTGATGGGTAAGATGCAATAAATTGATATATAACCACATGGGAGCTATAATTCATTGATACTATTTATGTCAAGAGATAATTGAGAGGTGTGTAAGCATAATGATTACATATTATATATTTGATTAGGACAGTAGTAATTAATGGTGTGTTTAATAAAGTTTGAATTGAGACATTGAGTGGTAGGAGAAGAGATATGTAAGTGATATAAGATAAGTGTAAATGGTGATGGGTGATTCATGTGTGTGGATGTGTGTAGTGAGAATGTGTGGAGATGTAAACAACATGGGTGTGTTATTGCACACCTGTTTTGTGAGCAGGTTTCCCAGTATTTTGGTTTTGTTTCACAAGAAAGCCACATTTCATAGCAAAAGTATAGGAAAGGGGTTGCTGAAATCAAGGTTGGTTATGATGAAAAGATCATGTTATATATAATATGTTATATATAAAAGGTAGATTGATAATGTAATTTATGTGTAAATAGTGATGGATGTGATATATATGATATAAGACATGGGCAATATACAATATATAGAATATATACATCACAGGTATGTCTATAATCTACATGGGTGCAGATATAATTTACATGGGTGCAGATATAATCTACATGGATGGATATATTTCACATGGGTAAGCAGGGGGGTTGGGGGGTGCAACCCCCCAAGAGAGAAAAAAGCGGGGGTCTGGGGGCACAGCCCCTCAGCCAAAGGACTGGGATTAAGAAGTGGGGGGTCTGGGGGGCACAGCCCCACAGCAAGCTGTCATCTGTGTGGAGTGGAGGAGGGAGCTGACAGGCTCCTGTACCCATAGCAGAGCACAAGTGTAAAGCTTGTCTTATATATAATGAGACAAGGTGTGTGAAAAGTGGGTATATATGGGACTTTTGGGGGTCAGGGTTTTGATGGGGTCCTGTTGCCTAAAACAGATGGACAAAAGCTTATGACTTAAGCATCCTCAAAATGGAAAAAGTAAATGACTAAGCATCTTGAGAGAAGGCCTGGGAAAGTGGACATAGATGTAACTGTGGGACACTTGAAAATGCGCATGCCACAATGGTGATTAAGTAATGGCTGAAGTTCTGCTACTGGCACTTCCCTTCCCTTCCCTTCCCTTCCCCCCCTCCCCCCCCTTGAATATAAAGACAAAAATAATGGAGTATATTTGGATGGATAATAATGTACTATAATAAATAAATTTGGGATTTCTGTGAGTATTGTAGTGATTTATAGTGTATTTGTTAGAGTTTGAGGTGTTGTAATATTCTGTTTAGTGTTTATATATTGTGCTCTAATGAGTTCTTTTAATGGAAAAATTAAATAAGGATATATATGTGGGAAAGAATGTGATTATAATGAGTATATAATTAAGTAAGTGATGGTTGGTGTAAGTTATAGTGGATATGGTAATGATTTTGTTGATTTTGAGCAATTGATGATGAGAATATTTTAGTGGGAGCTGTATAATGTGTGTGGAATTGATAGAAATAGATGGAGTGATGATATTTAGGGGAGGGATATGTTTATAGTAAATGATTTTGATGTGTGGGTTGATATTTGGGAATTGAGAAATATTGATATATACGACATGGGTGATATATATGATATATGAGGATGACAATAGGATTATAATTGATAAATAATAAATTATTTGATGGGCACTGTAGTAATGTATGGTGGATATATGAATGTTTGAGATGCATAATTTGAGTGTAATGAATAGAAATAGGAGTATTGATTAAAATAGATTTATTCTGTTGAAGGGAATGAAAATAGTGAAGGCTAAACAACATGGGTGTAGATTTAAACAGCACAGGTGTAGGTTTGGAATACATGGGTAGATATATGCCTCATGAGTTAGCAGGGGGTTTGGGGGGTGCAACCCCCCAAGAAGAAAAAAGTGGGGGTCTGGGGGTGCAGCCCCTCAGCCAAAGGACTGGGATTAAGAAGTGGGGGTCTGGGGGGCACAGCCCCACAGCAAGCTGTCATTCATGTGGAGCAGAAAAGGGAGCCAACAGGCTCCCATACCTGTAGCAGAGCACAGGTGTAAAGCTTGTCTATATATAATGAGACAAGGCATGTGGAAATTGGCATATATGGTGCATGGGAATTTTGTGTGGTGAATGGGAACTTTTTATGTAGGAATTGATGGACTCGAAATGGAGGGAGGGGTTTCAAGGTAAATGACTAAGCATGTTCAAAATGGATGGATGCAAATGATGTTCAACAAAAGTAAATGACTAAGCTTCTTTAGATGTGCATGCCATGATGAGTGATTAAGTAATGGCTGGAGTTCTGCTACTGGCACTTCCCTTCCCTTCCCTTCCCCCCCTCCCCCCCTTCTTAAATATAGATAGTGCAATGTATATATGTGTACAATATATAAAGGCACTATAAATATTTATTTTGTGGAAGATTTCGGATTTTTTGGAGGTTACTATTGGAATTTATGGTGTATTGTCACAGTTTCAACTGTGCTGCTTATGGTGTAATCTGTTCCCCCTATGGATTTAATAGTACATTAAATGTGTAAATATGTGTGGATAACAATAGGACTATAATGAGTTAATTAATGATTATTAAATGGGTGTTGTGGTAATTTGCAGTGGATTTGGTAATGTTTGAGCTGTATGATACAATGGCACTATAATGAGTAAGTTATTAACCATTTTCTGACTGTTATAGGTAGTTCTTGGGCTGTAAAATTTGATATATACAACATGGGGGATATATATGATGGAAGATGATGTTGTAAAGGGGGATGAATGGGCTGTAAAATGTGATATATACAACACAGGTATATATGTTTGTGATGGGTGATCAATGTGAATGAATGTGTGTAGATATATTCCTCATGTGTAAGCAGGGGGTTTGGGGGTGCAACCCCCCAAGCAAGAAAAAAGTGGGGGTCTGGGGGCACAGTCCCTCAGCCAAAGAACATGGATTGGGAAGCAGGGGGTCTGGGGGGTGCAGCCCCACAGCAAGCTGTCATCTGTGTGGAGTGGAGAAGGGAGCCGACAGGCTCCTGTTCCTGTAGTGGAGCATGGGTGTAAAGCTTGTCTATATATAATGAGAGAAGAGTGGGAAACATGGGTATAACAGTCATGTGGGAGAGGCAGTGTTTAGTAACATGACCTTATTAGCACTGAGTTACTGTATTTGAAATTTAAATGTGACTAAGCAAATGGCAAATGAGTTGCAAACAAGTCTGGATCAGCTGTTTTTGGAATCTTACTAAGCATCTTGAAAGGTTCTTGCTGCAATATTGCCACACTGCTGATGCTCAGCTGCTGCTCTTCCTTTGCTCCCCCCATTGCCCTTAAATTTTAACCTCACTATAATGCTGTGTGCATTTAAGCACAATATTGATTTATTTTACTGATGTTTCGCATTTTTCTTCAGATGATTAGTAAGCTTCTTGAAATATATTCTCACATGCACACATACTCTACTCAACCTCACTGCTGCACTGTTAACTGCTGTCCTCATCTTTTCCCAATACCCTTCCCTCTTTGAGTTGACACTATATTTTTAATCTTTACACATAATAATGACACTATAAAAAAAAACATTTTACTGTTTCTATGGGTACTGTAGTAATTGTTTAAATAGAAGGGGAAGGTAAGTATATTATGTAGGTAGAATAAAATGAAGAATATCAAATTAATAATAAAGTAATAAATTAACTGTACTTATACAATGTGAGAGGTATGTCATAGCCATATCTTCCTACCTTATTTCCGCACTTCTACTTCGCACTTTCTGACTTGTATAGATCTTGTCCTTTCACTTTCCTCTTCTGCTCTTCTAACTGAGAGTCTCCGAGCTTATATCACCTTACTCATCTGGTTCATTATCCATTCTCCATTATGCTTTCTCCATCATACACCAGGTATACTTACTCTCAGCATTCATTCCAATCCTTAGTTTGTACTTGGTACATATTATATTCACTTATTACTCCACCTTCTGCCACCATCTTATTATTGTTATCAACTAGTATACTAGTATCCCATTCATTCACTGGTCATTGGTGAAGTCATATAGTATTTAAGTAGTACATCTTGTACTATTACTACTCAGTTCAAATATCAACTAAGTTACGGTCTTCCCCACTTGTCTTTAAGATATACTCATCTCTGGCTTAATCA
The DNA here is from genome assembly GCA_025738555.1 of Cyathus striatus. Lineage (NCBI taxonomy): Eukaryota > Fungi > Basidiomycota > Agaricomycetes > Agaricales > Nidulariaceae > Cyathus > Cyathus striatus. Next base: position 647,697 of record JAOVFP010000001.1, read on the forward strand.
TTGCTTCCCAGTAATGATTCTGCACTCTGCACTCTGCACTCTGCACTCTTGTCCCTCTCTCACCTTACACTTCCACATCCACCCTGTACCTCTACCCTCTCACTTCCACACTCATCTCCCACTTCCGCACTCCCAAATACTTGGATCACAAGAATGACAAGGGGCGCAGCACACAAGCTGAAGCTGATGGTCCTTCTTGCCCTGCATTCCCTATCTTGCACTCATGACCTCACATAGAAATACTGGTCTTGACAAGGTACAAGTATAGGTGTTCTCATATTACCTGTGACTAATACATAGAAATAATTGAAGAACCCTCAGCAATGTGATAGATATAAAAAATGCGTAAGGGTACTGGGACCTTAGATTAGTAGGTAAGGATTTGTACTGGGTGAGTGGTGTATGTATAATTATAATACTCATGGGTGTGGTGACTTTTTAGAGTACTACACATATATATACATGGGCATGGGCATGGGTGATCTCTGATATGCTGTTCAACAAAGTAAATGACTAAGTCTTTTGAAAAGGTTGTGTGCAATATATAATTCATGAGTATAGTAGTTTGGACTGGATTTCCAATTTTTTGATATATTATACATCATGGGTAGATATATTCCTCATGGGTAAGCAGGGGGTTTGGGGGGCTGCACCCCTCAAGAGAGAAAAAAGCGGGGGTCTGGGGGTGCAGCCCTTCAGCATAAAGAACTGGGATGAAGAAGCAGGGGGTCTGGGGGGCACAGCCCCACAGCAAGCTGTCATCTGTGTGGAGTGGAGGAGGGAGCCAACAGGCTCCTGTTCCCATAGCAGAGCACAGGTGTAAAGCTTGTATTGTTCATATCAGTAACTAAATCTTGGACAGAAGTTAGAACACTGTAGAGTCTTCAATTTGTCAACTCTGTAAGAACTTGGTAAAGCCATATGGTACCCACTGATCTATTTCTAGTCCAACTACAAGCACTGTCTGCACAATTAATATGTATCCCTGGGACCTCTTAGATGGCTATCCTGAGTCTCAAAGGCAATGAACATGAAGGTAGTACCACTTCCATGCCAATATCTCCTGTATCATTCCTAGCAATGCGAAGTGTGGCCCTTGGTATAACTTTACAAATTTCCAATCCTGTCGAATAAATATGTAAGCAAACTTATTCAAGTGAAAGGAGAGCATAATGAAAGGAAAGGAAATAATGGAGATGAGCAGGAAAACAAAAAACAATACATGGAAGTTTGGAACTGTGTAAGAAAAGATAAATAACAAGCTGGGTGCAGACTCCCATACAACCTCTTGTGATGAAACCAAAAGAGAGGAGGAATATAGATCTGGTCTTCAAGCTGCAGTTTTGAACTAAGTACATCTTGTAGATTATAAATCTGCAGTAAATCTGAACTTCACCCATGAACAGCTGCCCACCCCAAGTTGCAATTAGGTGGCTGATATTATGTGATTTTAATTAGCTTTAGTATACAATCTAAGAACAAATTTTCAGTGCTGATGTAGCCTAACTGCTGTTAAGTTGTTAAGCTCTTAACATGCATGCAGGCCTCACACTTTGGTGGTTGAATGCGAGGTTTCTTTTTGGATGCATTCAGTTCTTATATTGTCACTCATTACATTTATTTAGTTGTCATAAACACATAATATGAAAACTAATTGTAAGTGACAATTTACTGAAATTGTAACATGTACTACAATGGATTCAATAATCAATTTCACCAGGGTGCATGAGTTCAACACTCAAAAATGGGTACACACTTGCAGACGTTCTATTACCCCAATTTTTAACTAAAATCAGGGTTTCATAATTCAACAAGCTTTCAGTTAGAATCACTATACCATAATGGAAGGAACTGCAAGTGATGGTGATGTAGTCAAATATACTTTCTTAACAGTCTAAGGCCATGTTGTCACATATCAACTAGCCATCTGCCATTGATCATATATTTTTGCTATGCTTACACCACATTTTCATAGCCATGCATAGGTTTCACAGGTTATATTATACGAGTCTTTGTAACAACAGACCTGTACTACTAGAGGTAAGTATATACTGTATATGCATGATCCTAAACTCAAGATGGTGCTTGATTGGAGACAGAGATGTCTGAAAGGGGTGATGGGGAAAGGGAGAAGTAGTTGTAGCAGTTGGCAAAATGTGCAGACAACAGGTTGGCATAGCATTGTGTTGAAAGGGGGCAGATGCTATGAGTTGTCATCATTTGTGGATGAGATAGCTAGTGGTGGTAGTGGTGGGGTGTCGAAACAGCTACGAGATGACACTGTGTCCATGTGGTTGAGGTGTTGGAGTGGCATTGTGTTGATGAGTTTAGAATGACACTGCCGTCCTCAACAACACTGTGGGGAAAGGACATTGAGGAGAAAGGGGGAAAGGGGGGAGGAGAGTGAGAAGAGTGATATTGTGGGTGAAAGAGTGAGAAGGGGAAAAGGAAGGTAGTGGTGTCAGTTGTTGAAATGGCTATGATGCTGTTGGAGATATAAATGAGGGAGCAAGCAAGATGACGAGATGACAATATTATTGCAGGTATGGAGGAGCATGAGTTGGTAATGAGATGTGGTGGTGGTGGTGGTGGTGGTGGAGATACAGTGATGGCAATAGTGGGGTGTGGCATTGGGCATTGATCAGGAGGTGGTGGTGGTGGTGAAATGTTCACTATGCTGCTGGGGAGAAGGAAGGCATTGGTATGGTCAAGATGATAACGAGCAGTGGTGCTGCCAGAATGGAGGTGCTGGACATGCTTGTAGTAATGTGGGAGAGGAAGAGAGAGGAAAGAGGGTGGTGGGTGGATGTCATTGTGTCGATGTTATTCTAGTCAATGGGATAGGTGTTGTCATCTTGACACAGAGGAGGTAGGAGAGCTTGATAATGTGGTATCAACACCATTCTCACCAGGGGCATGGTTGTTGTTGTGATGCAGGGTAGGAAGAGGGAGCTGCATTAAATGATGTTGATGCCTTTCTTGCAAACAGTGTTGTTGTTGTGACACAAGGAGAAGGAGGGAAGAGTAGCTGTCCAGCTATGCTGCCATGAGGCCTTGAGGCATCAGGCCCAGACAAGGATGAGGCAGGCTGAGGGAGGGCTTACCTGGCTCTGATATATGCGTTGATGAGACATGTGCCTCAGAACATAGACTCAGAGGTGAGGGATGCTGAGGAGAGCTGGCAATGTGATGGATCCTACATAGCATCAATGATACTGTTGGGATCATGGTGAATGATAAGCATGCATGAGAATGGCATGGAGCTACATGAGTGACATGGCATTGATATCACTGTAGGCCTTGAGGAGGGGAATGGGCCTTCTACCAACCCTACATCTTTCTCAAGTTGGAGATGGTGATGATGACAGACTGATACCAGATCGTGAATGGTAGAACTTCAGGTCAACACGGTGGTGTAGGTAAATAAATGTAAATAGTCTGTTCTTCAAACTTATCTTTAAATTTATGATATCTACCATGGTCCAAATCTGTTATTGATAGTACTACTGCTCACAATAAAAAACTAATATGCAAGGCTATTCATGGACATATAGAATTTATATGATGTAGATATGCAAGAGTTTACACTATGTTGTCTTCCTTGTCCTTGGCATCAAAAATTGTGATGAGCAGAGATATTACATTATGCCATGGTGAGGAGGACATAACACTGACCCACATTCTCAGTAGAATCCAGTGAGATTCTCATGAGATTCTCTGATACTCCAGTGAGAATCCAGTGAGAATATAGTGATAGAATGAGAGAGTAGAGAGTTCAGTGAGAGTTTACTGAGACTACAGTGAGAAAATGTATGATGTGGTCATGTGACCTGTGTGACATGTTGGAAAAAGCGCAACATGTGTGATATGTGTGACATATCATAACCATCACATTTGTCACACTTTTCCCAACATGTCACACTTTTGGAAAATGTTAGAAAAAGTGTAGTGCCTAAGCTGTACCTAGACTCTATTGTCACATATGTGTGAAATTGTGACATGTTGGGAAAGCGTGACATATTGGAAAATGTCAGGGGAAAAAGTGTGACATGTTGGAAAAGTATCACATATCATAACCATCATACTTGCCACACTTTTCTAACATGTCACACTTTTCCCACGCTTGTCACACATGTCATGCTATCACACATGTGTGACAAGTTTGATGACTGTAGGAAGTGTGAAAGTGTGACATATTGGAAAATGTTGGAAAAATTGTGACAAGTGCGGGAAAAGTGTGATGTGTTGGACAATGTGTGCAAGTGTGAATGTTGGAAAAAGTGTGACATGTTGGAAAAAGCGTGACATGTGTGACATACCATAGCCATCACACGTATCACACCTTCGGTGTACTGTCACATTGTGACAAATGTGACAAGATGTGTCACTATCTTGAAAAGCATGACATGTTGGAAAATGTTGAAAAAGTGCTATCAGTAGGGCACCTGTACTCTACCTAAACTCCACTGAACTCAAGTGTCTAAGTTGTACCTAGACTATATTGTCACAGTAGTAACATGTTTCCCACAGTCATCACACTTGTCACACATGTGTGAAAGTGTGACATGTTAGAAAGTGTGACATATGTGACATGTTGGAAAGCGTGACATGTGTGACATGTTGGAAAGCGTGACATGTGTGACATGTTGGAAGATACATGACATGTCAGAAAGTGTGACATGGAAAAGCGTGACATGTGTGACATATCATAGCCATTTCACATGTCACACATTTTCCAACATGTCACACTTTCACACATGTGTGACAAGTGTGATGACTGTGGGAAACATGTTACAACTGTGACAATAAAGTCTAAGTATAGCTTAGGCACTTAAGTTCAGTGGAGTTCAGGTAGAGTCTTGGTGCCCTACTGATAGTGTAGTGAGAGTCTCACTGGATTCTCAATAGTCTAGTGAGAGTCTCATTGGATTCTTAATAGTCTAGTGAGACTCCAGTGAGACTCTTAATAGTCTGGTGAGACTCCAGTGAGAGTCCAGTGATAACTGTGGGAGAGTGCAACATACTGCATGGTGAGTGAGACTGGATTACTCCTTTCCTTTGTGCTTGCCACATCTACAATAGATAAAAGGCAAATTCTATTGAGAATGCAGTGGTGATATAGTGAATATGCAGTAAGGTTGTAGCATTACACCTTGAGTCGGAGTTTGAGAAGTGAGTTATGTTTGACTCTCTCTATCACAATTAAACTCATAATAAAATGAATACATCATGAGTTTGATCCCCACTCCAAGTATTGGCATTCTCACTGCACATATGCTCTTCCCAAGCTTTTCCCCTGTTCCACTGCTGTTATGTAGGACTTTTATAAGTCAAACCTGGGTGTCTCCATAGCTGCAAAATTTATTAATAATCCCTGAAGGCTATGATGCTCTTACAGATATCAACAACCTATTAGAACATAGAGATTAGCACATACATCTTACTAAACTTTGCTGCATAACAGTCTAAAGAAATTATATGTAGCTCAACATGGGCAACTCAGAACATATCTCATATAGGTATATTATGTTAATTAATTCATACTTAATAGTTACCAATGTACTGCACGACCATGCTTCAGTTGAGCTGGATCTTGCATAAGTGATCCTGAGTACACTAAGTGAAACTGAAAATCTGAAACCAAAATTGTAATATCTAACCGAGAAGTCGAAGTGCCAGGCACTGGAGTCCAATTATAATTGATGTGTCTGAGTGTGGTCATTAGACTTTCCATACTTTTGGGTCTCAATCCCTCTGTCTTACTTACTCATATTTTATGTTCTAATCCTTTAACTCTTGGTACTTATATCCAGAACCCTTTAATCTCTGTCTCACAAGTAAATCTTCAATAATAGAAATTTATCCCCCTCACAGTCAGACTTAGAAATTCCCCTTCTGAGTTCTGACACCTTAGAGCACCCAGGTTGAATGGACATTCACTAACTCATGTTTTAAATTTCTTTGTTTAGGTGTCAAGCACACCTTTACCCTTACAATAAAACTGAGTCTGTATCTAAATTGTATGTGGCAATGTATCCAAAGTGCTACTTGTACTTCAATTAAGAGGTGCATGGCTAGGGTCTAACACAGATACATCCAGACCATATCCAGATATTAACAATGGTTATACATATAATTTGGATTGGTTACAGATAAATCTGTGGATATCTGCTGTATCCATAATTATTCACATTAATTACTTGGCACAAGCTTAATTCATTAATTAAGGTTCCCAATTGACTAATGACTTATATTTTGAAGTAATAAACTGCTATTCAATAATAAATAATGAAGGATTGCATAAGTAACTTGTAAATACACATAGAATTACACTAATTTACACTTCATGTTCTTTTGAACTTTGAGATACCTATGATGATCCACTCATTACCTTCTCAATTACCTGAGTTGCTGAATCAAAGCCTGGAAAAAAGGGGTTTTAGCCCATGAGCCTAAAGCCACTTGGGCTTTAAAAGTTTGTGAACTCATGTTGTGCTGCAAGTGATTAATCTGTAAACGAGTATGGCAATGGTTAACTATGGTGAACTGAACTACAAGTACAGTGAATAAATGACACATTGGAGTGTCATACATATGGCTCAAATCCATACCATAAACAGTTTTTGAAATATGGCTATAAACTGTTACAGTATGATTGGCAGCCCTACCTGCAATTCACTCCAGTATTACCATCTAGTGAGACTGCTCTTTGAGTTATAAAAGCTTAATTGTATTTAAAAATTAGATGATACTATCATTATGACAAATGTGATGACAATGAGTGTGTCATAGCCGTACTTTTCCTACCCTAGTTCCACACTTATATTCTGCACTCTCTGCACTTCTTGACTTGTAGATATCATCCTTTCACTTTTACCCTTCTGCTCTTCTGACTGAAAGTTGCTGAGCTTATGTCACTTTACTCATCCAGTTCTTATCTGCTCTCCATTATGCTTTCTCTATTGTACCCCAGGTATACTTGTCTCAGCATTCCTTTCAATCCTTAGTTCGCCCTTGGTACATATTGTATTCAAACCATACTCCACCTTCCGCCACCATCTTATTATGTTTATCAAATAGTATACTATTACCCATTCATTCACCAGTCATCAGTGAAGTCATATAGTATTTAAGTAGCACAACTTGTACTACTACTACTCAGTTCAAATATTGACTAAGTTACTATCCCTCATACTTGTCTTTGAGTTCGACTCACCTCTGGCTTGAATTGTTGCATTCAGTAACGACTCTGCACTCTGCACTCTGCACTCTGCACTCCTGCCTCTCCCTTCCGCACTTCAAAATACCTGGACCACAAGAATGACAAGGGGCACAGCATATAAGCTGAAGCTGATGGTCCTTCTGTCCCGCACTTCCTACCTTACACTTCCAACCTTACATAGAAATACCAGTCCTGACAGTATACTCGAACTCACACCTTGAGTTCTCATTCTTACTCATATCTTTTGTCTATGGCTACTAGGACCGAAGGTCCCTGCACATGAAAACAAGCTGCTTTAGAACTTGAGGCCACTGAAGTGCCGCCTTTGTCTATCAGTGCTATCATAGTGCAACCTTCAGGTTCTACGTCTACTACCATTCATCACCCATTGCTACCTGCACACAGCATCCATTTCCACCCTCACTCCATTCCTCTTGCACCAGCAGAGATGGAACAAGCTGCTACCATACCTGGGCTCTCTTGCACCACTCCCACATCTGAAACCCACTTCACTTCCACTTGGAGGAACATGCTGGTAACACCATGCCTGCACCACAAGGTGTACCACAAGGTGCACCCAGAGCAGCCCCAGGAGATCCTGGAGGCTCGGGTGGTCCTGGCAGTTCAGATGATCCAGATGGCCATTCACATGGTGGTCATCATCGCTCTTGTCATCACTCCTGCACTCATTCCTGCACTCATTCTCACTCTTGCTCTCCATCTGATATTAACCATGAGACCTTGAATGCAATTCTGCATCTCACAGAATCTCTCGCCATTAGGACTCCGACCTCTCACATACCTCAGCATAAGGTCAAGGAGCCTGACACTTTTGACAGCATGAGTGTTACCAAGCTGGAACTCTTCATCCTACAGTGTCTCCTAGTTTTCCACAATAATGAGACCATGTACCCCACTGACTATTCCAGAGTCAATTATGCCATTTCATATCTGTGGGGTATGGCCATGAATCTATTTGCACTGCACATTGTAGGGAACTCTGCCAGTCTATGTACAAAACTACCTAATATACATAGTCTGCTGGTCCCTGTACTTACCTTAACCAACCAAAACATACCTTACCCACTGTACCCTGATCTTGGCACACTATCAATATTCCACACCTCGATTATTCCGAAGATCATTACTAACTGATCAAGTATTATTCAGCAAGTGCTAAAGTTAATGTGCTAAGCAATATCCTAAAGCCGACGCGCCAAAGCAAACACCGTACCTTCCCAAAACGAAAGGCATGTGACTTAGCGCTGACCAATCAAAACGCACGGCAAAGCGCTCGCATCAATATTACTGTTTCCAATGCCACCGCGTGCCCTTTATACATATTCCTGTCCTCTTTTCTTTATTCCTCTACCTTTATCCTTATTCCTTTACTACAAATCATTCTTACTTACTGTATTATTAATCATGGTATATCTTTCTACCTAGGTAGTTTCAAAAAGTATATAAACCCCTCTCATGTAGCTACATCCCTAAGTCAATTCCAGTCTGATTCACACTCAGTATTCATCTGCTGTTCACACTAAGCTTCTAGCTGTAGAAACTTAGTGTACTTCTGTTCCTATCTGCTTAATACTCAATACTGCTCAGCTTCATTACTAGTTAAAGCCCATGCACAGGCAAGAACCTTAGCTAACTTCGCATTTTCTACCCAAAACACTCCAAAAACACATTCACTATTTCTTTTGAAATCTTATACAAGTCTTAACAAATCTATAAGACTTGTACCTCACTTCAACACCTCACAAGAAATTTGACAACTCGTTTAGAACACCAGTGACAGATTGGACACTGTCACGCTCAGTACTTAACTGTACAACCTTCAGACAAGTCTACTCCTTACAACATCTCTAGCAGTACCAATGAGGACTGGATATTCTCTTGGCCACACTTCCTTGTAGTCCTCCACACTCACTTTGGCCTTGCTGACCCTACTAGTGATGTGGAATCATGCATCATGATTATCCACATGGATGATAACCAGTACATTGCTACTTACAAGGTAAAGTTTAACAAGTGTGCTTCTTTACTGGACTGGGGTGAAACTGCCCTTGCAGCCCAGTACTATCATGGGATCTGCTCCTGCATCAAGAACAACCTTGCTCTCCTTGATTTACCTCCTACCCTAGGGGATAGAAAGTTTCTGGCTCAGAAGGTTGATATGCACTATTGGAAGCACCAAGCAGAAAAGGGTTTTGAGTCGAAGTCTTCCAGACAAGCTGCGAAGCCTTCAGATAATGTGGCGTCCACGAGTACTACTAATAAATCTCACTCTTCGACTTCCCCCAAACCATCGACCTCCACACAATCCTCAGGAAAACTTACCAGCACCCTGCAAGCGCCAGCTGTTGACCTGAGTGATAAACTCGGGAAAGATGATAAACTAACACCCAAGGAATGCAAGCACTGCATGGACAGCAACCTATGTCTCTTTTGTGGGAAACCTGGTCATCGCACTAAGGACTGCCATAAGGCATCCTCCTCAGCAGCTAAAGCTCGTGCTGTGACCATCCCCACACCCACTGTTGAGGACTCTATTTCAAACTCTGAAGAGAGCTCGAAAAAATAGAGTGCAGCCCTCAGGTTCCCATACAGACTGAGGGCCACATTGATCCCTCCTGTACACCCAGGGAGATCCACCTCAATGCATCTGCTCTTTATGACCCCCAAGCATTACACATTCATTTATTATCTACTTCTGCATCTGATTCCGCACTTTCATTTTCCTTTTCTGCACTAGTAGATTCTGGTTCAACCCACTGCTTTGTAGACTCATGTTTTACTCAGTTGCACAACCTTCCGACCACTCCATGCACCCCTATTCCTTTAAAGCTCTTTGACAGCTCCTCAAACTCTATACTTACTCAAGTTGCTACTATTCCTGTAACTTTTCCATCTGGTGAATGCATAACTATGGACTTTTATGTCACTCTGCTCAACTCGTCATGCTCTGCAGTTCTAGGTTTCAACTGGCTCTCCCTATACAATCTGTTGATTGATTGGACTGAGAGACATATCTTAGGATTCCAAACCACAGCCTCACACCTGTCATTTCCATCTTCGTCGACGACCTCTGAGGAAGCTTCCATGCTCCCAACCTCTGCTTCACCAGATGCAAACCCACCTCCACAACCTACAACTCTGATCCAAATATCCTTAATCAATGCTGCTGCATTCCTTCATGCTAGTAAGCTCGAAGGTGCTCAAACATTTAAGATACAGCTTGGAGCCATTGTTTCTGCTGCTGCTGCATCTGCACTTGATGAGGACCTGGCAGACCTCGCAAAAGTGCCTGCTAAGTATCACGAATTTGCTGATGTCTTCAGCAAAAGCCGTGCTGACTCCCTTGCTCCACATTGCTCCTATGACCTTCAAATCAATCTTGAAGAAGGAGGATCCCCTCCTGTAGGAACAATCTACTCACTCTCTCAGAGTGAGCTCGGGGCTCTACGTGAATTTATCGATGAGCATCTTCATATTGGTTTTATCTGTCCTTCTCACTCACCACATGGTGCACCTGTTCCTTTTGTTCACAAAAAGGACAGCTCACTACAGCTCTGCATTGATTTCAGAGGACTTAATGCCATCTTGAAGAAAGATTGATACCCCCTTCCACTTATTTCTGACCTCCTCGACTCTCTGTGCAAGGCCTGCATTTATACCAAAATCAACCTTTGCCACACCTACCACCTGGTCCATGTTGCTGAGGGAGATGAATGGAAGACAGCTTTCCACACTCATTATGGGTCCTTCAAATGGTTAGTAATGCTGTTTGGACTCACTAATGCTCCTGCCACCTTCCAGTGTTTCATGAACGACATATTCAAGGATTTACTTGACATTTGTGTAACTGTCTACCTCAATGACATCCTCATATACTCAGATAACCTCGCCGGCCATCAGAAGCATGTTTGCGAAGTCCTCAAACATTTATGCCAACATGGCCTTTACACACATGCAGACAAATGCGAATTTCATTCCAAATCTGTTGAGTATCTGGATTACATTCTTTCTCCAAGCGGACTCACTATGTCTCAGGAGAAAGTAAAGACCATCCAGAATTGGCCTGAACCCAAGAAAGTTAAAGATGTTCAGTCCTTCTTGGGGTTTGCAAATTTCTATTGCTGTTTCATTTTTAATTATTCTGATATAGTTGTGCCACTTACATGACTAACTTGGAAAGGCCTCAAGTGGGAGTTCTCTCCTGCTTGCTGCATGTCTTTCGATTCGCTCAAAACAGCTTTCACCACTGTGCCAATCCTCACCCATTGGATTCCCAATGCACAACTCGTTGTCAAAACTGATGCCTCCAACTATGCATTGGCAGCAATCCTCTCCATCATCATGGAAGATGGCGAAATCCACCCTATTGTGTTCCACTCCCACACTTTTACCTCCCCCAAACTTAATTATGATACTCATGATAAGGAACTTCTAGCTATCTTCGAGGCCTTCCGCATCTGGCACCATTACCTCGAAGGTGTGGGCTCTCCAATCAACGTCATTACAGACCATAAAAACCTGGAATATTTTTCCATGACAAAAATCCTCACCCGTCAACAAGCCCATTGGTCAGAGTACCTCTCTCAGTTTCACCTAATCATTTGTTTCTGTCCTGGCAAGCTTGGCACAAAACTGGACTCATTAACTAGACGCTGGGATGTCTACCCTAAAGGGGGAGATAATGACTATGCAAAGGTTAATCCACATAATTTCCATCCCATGTTCACTCATTTCCAGCTCCAAGCCTCGCTTCGAGCTACTGCACTCATTTTTCCAACCTTACATGCCAGTGTAATTATGGATGTTGAACAACTCCACAATGACATCCTTGCTGCATTACCTTCTGATCCCATTGCACACATTCACCTTGCTAACCCAGTTAACCAGTGGTCTATTGACGACAAAGGTTTTCTTCATCTAGACAACTGTATTTGGGTTCCTACCTCTTCTGACTTTCCTGACCTATGACTCCATGTTCTTTTGTACAAACACGATCACATCCTTTCTGGCCACTATGGCCAGAACAAGACATTAAACTTGATCCACCATGAGTACACATGGCCTGGTCTTCATACCTTCATAAAAGATTATTGTAAGTCTTGCACTACTTGTATGCATAACAAACCACAGTGACACTAGCCATACGGAACCCTGAAACAATTGCCAATTCCTGAACAGCCATGGAACTCAATATCAATGGACTTCATTGGTACTCTACTGACCTCATCCACTTATGACAAAGAGTTCAATGCAGTACTTGTCATTATTGACCACCTTACAAAGCAAGCTATATTCATCCCCACCATGAACAAGCTTACCTCAGAAAAGCTCGCTGAGCTTTTTGTCCTCCATGTTTTCTCTTAACATGGTATTCCATCTCATGTCCTGTCAGATCAAGGAAAGGAGTTCATCTCCCATTTCTTCTGCTCTTTAGGTACCATTCTTGATATGAATCTTCATTTCACCTCTGGTTATCATCCAGAGGGCGATGGTCAAACTGAACGCACTAATCAGACACTGGAACAGTACATCTGCATTTATTGTAACTACCAGCAAGACAATTGGGCCCTACTCCTCCCCTTCACTGAGTTTACTTACAATAATGCTCCTAGTGCCACCACAGGTGTTTCTCCCTTCTTTGCTAACAAAGGCTATAACCTTAACCTCACAGTATACCCCAAGTGTGACATTACTGCTGCCTGTGCCTGTGAATTTGCTATCAATCTAAATGAACTTCACCAGATGCTCAGTATGTTGCACTCTCCCACAGTTATCACTGGACTCTCACTGGACTCTCACTAGACTATTGAGAGTTCAGTGAGAGTCTCACTATACTATCAGTAGTCTCACTGTACTCTCACTGTACTTTCAGTTTCTAAATGCTTTTCAATCCTGACCTGGAACCTGAACTCTACCTGAACTCCACTGAATTCAAGTGCCTAAGCTGTACCTAGAGTTTATTGTTACAGTGATAACATGTTTCCCATGGTCATCACACTTGTCACACATATGTGAAAGTGTGACATGTGGGAAAATGCGTGACATGTTGGGAAAGTGTGATATGCTGACATGTAGGGAAAAATGTGATACATCTTGTCACATTTGTCACAATGTGACAGTTCACCGAAAGTGTGACAAGTGTGATAGCTATGATATGTCACACATATCACACTTATTCCAACATGTCACACTTTTCCCACATTTGTCACGCTTTTCCAGCATTTTTCAACATGTCACACTTTCACACTTCCTACAGTCATCAAACTTGTCACACATGTGTGAAAGCGTGACATGTGTGACAAGCGTGGGAAAAGTGTGACATGTTTGAAAAAGTGTGGCAAGTGTGATAGTTATGATATGTGACACTTTTCCAAGATGTCACACCTTTTCCCACGCTTGTCTCACACGTCACACATTGTTTTCCAACATTTTCCAATATGTCACGCTTTTCCAACATGTCACACCTTCTCCCACACTTGTCACACATGTTACGCTTTTTCCAACATTTTCCAACATGTCACACTTTCACACATGTGTGACAGTAGAGTCTAGATACAGCTTAGGCACCACACTTTTTCTAACATTTTTCCAACATGTCACACTTTTCAAACATGTTGGAAAATGTTGAAAAAGTGTGACATGTTGGGAAAAGTGTGATAAGTGTGATGGCTATGATATGTCACACATATCTCACATGTTGCGCTTTTTCCAATATTTTCCAAGATGTCATGCTTTTCCAAGATGTCACACAGGTCATGTAACTGCTTAGGTGCAGAGAGATCTTATGAAATGTTGTGTGGGAATTTGTAACAACAGAGTTAAATGTCAGAGATTGTACTGAGAGTCCAGAGACTTATTCTCACTAGATTCTCATTGGACTCTCTGAGATTCATCTCATTATACTATCACTAGACTCTCAGAGATTCTCACCCAATGAGAATTAGGTGAGATTTTACTGAGATGAAAATCATGCATTTTCTCACTGTAGTCTCAGTAAACTCTCACTGAACTCTCACTACTCTCTCATTCTATCACTATATTCTCATTGGATTCTCACTGGAGTATCAGAGAATCTCATGAGAATCTCACTGGATTCTCCTGAGAATGTGGGTCAGTGTCATGTCCTCCACAAAAGGCACATTAGCTTATATGAGTTCAAGAAATACTAAGATGAACCATGCAAAATAACTTAAAGATATGTAAGGTAAGTACTATCTGGACATGGTCATACTTTAATGAGTAGTGTACAGGTATATTTACATACAAGATACATCAAGAAATACTATATAATAAACCTATTTAGTATAATTTATCTGTTGATGTGGTATACAATGATGAAATAAGAGCTAGAATGAAGTTTTGTAATGCCTAATGGTATAGTCGAGTGAAGTTGGGTGTAAGGCATGACACTCAGAAGAGTGTGGGAATTATAATGGACATTTCCAAAGCCTCAGAAAGTCATCAAAACAGTCATTATGAGAGACATACCTGTTGTAGTAGAATATATTAACATGTAATATATATTATAATATATATAATATATATTACATGTTAATATATTCTACTACAACAGGTATGTCTCTCATAATGACTGTTTTGATGACTATAATATATTATATATATATATATTATATATATATATATTATATATATATATATATATATATATATATATATATATATATATATATATATATATATATTATATATATATATATATTATATATATATATATTATATATATATATATATACAGAAAACACTGAAAAATAAGTAGATATTGTGAGTATGGCAATGATTAACTATAGCAAACTAAACTACAAGTATGGTGAATAAATGACACATTGGAGCATTATACATATGAAGTTCCGAGTGTGGAATAATTCACTGTAGTCATAAATCAGTTGTGCCATAATTCCAGAGCATTGTATATCCTAAAACTTTTGTTTTTCTCATTTTTTTCTATGTGCATAGATTCTATTTCATGTCAGAATTATGAATATGTTTTTAAAATAAACATATGTCATGTTATTGTTGTTTTATAGCTCATTTTCTGTCAACTCTTCCTCTTATGTTTTCATTTCGAGAAATTCACATGCTTGGCAAGGTGAGTGAATAAGAGATGTTTCCATATAGGGCCATAGGGGTTCCATCTGTAGTGTACTTTAATACATTGTTGTGATACATAGTGTTACTTTGTGAACAAGAGTGTATCCTCTCTCCAGCATGTCCAGACTTCACACTCACGAAACACATATGCACCTGATTCCCAGTGAATATTATTGTATGTTTCATGTGTGTAGTAACTTTAAATATATTATAATACATGTACTGAATAGTGATATTCTTGAACACTCACTGAGGTATATGCTGTTACAAACCCTCCATTATCATGGGAAATTTCTCAGAATAAGAAGGTGAGAGGAAGAAGTAACAGAAAGTGTGATATAAAACAACAATGATAGGTCATATGTTTTTTTTTAAGACATATACATGAATTATAATATGTAATAGTACCAATGTGTGCAGATAAAATGGACTTGTCCATCAAGTGCTTCAACATGTCTGCCATTCAACTGTCCTTCTCAATGCATCTCAACACTCTCAATATTGGACCATATCACACCTACAATCAAATGTCAGACACCAAGAAATAAACCTCAGGCACTTGACTACAGGGTGGCTGGCAGAGCAACAGACCCCCATGCACACATGCAAAACAACAATTTTATTCAATATCGCTCAGTATTATACAAGCATGGCATGATTTAAATAAAGTTTCTCACAATTATAAAAATACTACTGTATACATGCATGTGTTGCAAAATTTACTTCAATACTGATAGAAAAACAGGAATGTATGAATGTAAGTTGGAGGTAAGTACTTGTTTGCTCACCTCTGCCTAGTGTGGGAAAGTTCTCAAAATGAGAAGATGGGAAGAAGTGACAGAATATGACTTATAAAACAACAATTATAGGGCATATGTCTCTTAAAATACATACATATAAATTCAAATATGTAATAATACCTATGTATGCAGAAAGAAATGAAAAATACAGGATTTTTCTGAATTATGACACTCTGAGTTTACAGCACAGCCAAATTATGGTTTGTTAGTGACAGACAAGCTAAACACTTGAAGTCAAACTTAAACACTTGAATAAGGAAGAAGATTGAATCTTATTGCTTGTCTGGAATAAACTAGCACAAGAATAGAGAACTATCTAATTAGAGTGACCATATTTATAGTAAATGTCCATGATGTAAGCACATGTTAGTTGCCTACACTACAGTGCATGTCTACTGTGCTTCTACTGTGCACACTCATGTACTATGTATGTAAAAGGCATGGCTGAACTGTGTACTGTGCCCATAGTCTTGATGAATAACACATGTCAATATGCATGGTGTCCGCATTGTGTGTCATGTGACCAATCATATGACAAGATAAGATAATAGATTAGATATGAGATTAGATAAGGGACGAAATCCTAACATGGTTACGGTGAATTATTCCACACTCAGAACTTCATAGAGCCATAACTGTACTGTATGGTCAAATTTTGAACCTCTTATAGTATGGTATGGGTGAAAATATGGCCGTAAACAGTTTACAGGTACTAAAATTTATTTTAAAATCTTAAAACCGATATTTTGGGGCTTTCTGCATGTAGTTATGATCTCATGAGATTTGAGAACTATATTATCAACCTTCAATATTCAATAGCTATAAATTTATGATGAAAAATAGTTCCATACAATATATACATATTGAAAAAAATTGTAAGGTGACATTGATATGCCACTAAACAAAGGCATATCACTTACATGTTAAGTTCAATGGTTCTGTTCAATGACTTCTGAAATACATGGTAGATGTTAACACTCATGAAAAGGGTGAAATGGTGGCATACCCCAAGCATAGGCAATGGCTACAGGTGGTATGGATTCCTATTGCTCTCTAGTACTTCATATTATTATCTGTCACAAGTTTCAACATCATAAAATTTTGAACTTAGTAGAACTTTACAAGCAAAAAATATATAATAATGTTTGAATGAAAAGCTATGCACCATAAAATAAAGGACATAAAGTAGTAAAATGATACATCAGGAGTTGATGAGGAGACTTGTTCACTGTGTTGAAAGGGAACACATGAATGCAATCATTCAGTCAGATACAATGTATAGTAGGGACAGCTGATGGAGTTTTCATGAATGTAACCATGTAAGAACCAAAATTAAGTACACATACTTACAGTTGTTGTATCTTGTGTCATATAAATAAAACTTGAAATATTCTATATGTCATAGTAGGTCCAAGAAATCTTGTGTTTATGTGAAATATGTGACAAGTGAGTGAACATGTAAAAAATGATAATATGTGATAAATGAGATGTAAATTGAAAACATAACAAACTTGACATGTGACTTGCATCCAAAACAAGCAAAGCACCTTCAATGTCTTCCACATCTGTTGATAGGTAATGCTCTATCTCATTATGAAGATCTGTGTGAGAGTAACTTGATCTCAGAATGCTATTGAATATGTTTGTGGTTTTACTACTAGAAGGCTTGAGAAAGGTGCTAAATCAATATGGTTAATGAATCAGAAGGTTTTCATGTACAGGAATTGTCTCAGTTGTTGTCATAGTGCCTGATACATCAGCATCCCACTGATAGTGGAGTCCAAACTGGGAGCAGAGAAGCTCCTTCACAGTGTTGATCCACTCATACTGCCATCTGGCATCTTTGAAATACTCTAGCTTGTACTTTGGATGGAGGACTAGAATAATGAAGATAAGCAAATGATAGAAACACAGTGAATCACAAATAAGTATATTTGCTCATAGCAATGCAGTATGTTTCTGACTCATCAGTGTAAGAATAATAGTGGTTTGGAGTCTTCTTAGCCAGTCCTGTGGCAGTGCAAATAGGAAGTGGGATGTGATAATTGAGTGCAGCCTTTGTGAGATGGTCATTGATGTGGTCCATGACAGGGATCACATTTGCAAGGTTGGGAGTTTTACAAGAGAAGAACAAAGTAGCCTCTTTCAATACCTGGGGTCAACATTGAAAATTGAGTTATTACCAATCAATCCACAGGACAAAATTAATACACCTAGCATACTTCTACCTACTATAAAAACATTATCTCTATATTCTACATGCTACTTACAAATGGTATAATAATATGGGTTGTATTTAGTAGCTAAGGTAGAGGTCCCAGACCATTAGCTAGTGTGGGAACGATTCGTGCTAATAAGGGACATTACTAGCCTAAGTAGGAAAGCATCTAAGAATAGAAACATCAAGGTCAGAGCTTATTCTCGACATTGGTGAGAGATAATTACCAGTAAGGCCAGAGATTGAGCTAAGCACACATCTATTCTAATAATAGATTATTGAAGCAATGTTATCATGTCATAGGAAAAGGCCTGAGGACCAGACCCATGGCAAGTGCCACTATCTAACCACGCTGTACCAGCGCTGTGCATCAGCATGTCATAGGCACCTGGCTAGGTCTGAGACCTAGCATTCCCAGCAGGCTGATTCAGTGGTTCCCATTTCCTACTTTCATATGGAGTGCCTCACCTGCAGACAAGTTTTATTGTACTTTGCTATCTTCCCATATTGATGTGTTCTTGGCACTCATATGCATGTCAATCCATGATTTACTCTGGTCCATCCCAGATGCTTGTATCCAGTCTAAACATCTACCTTACCACTTAGCTAATGTGTAAATTACTGTATTTGTATCAACTATATAGTTTCTCTAACCATAGTTCTGTATGATATTTAATAGGTAAAGTAGAGTAGTATAAGGGCAGTCTTCTGTGCTCTGAGAAATACCACCTAGCAGTTTGCATTCGTACTTGTGTGAGCAAAGAGATTCTGAGTGCAATGAAAGTGAGAAGTCATAAGCCCATGCTAAGTCTGAGATTAAGGAATGCACATCAAAACACACATCAAAGCATTCACTAAGCTCACATTTTGTCTTGAATGTCAGTCTTCAACAACTCCTCATTACCTTACTTCACCCAGAAGCACCTTGCATCTGAGTCTTACCCACTGAGCACTTTCTTAGTGAGTGTACATGGTGTGAGTTTTATTATTAATATTTACATTTACACTACATTGTGCTAAACTAGGTACTTTAAAATCACTCATCATCAATACATCACACATATTCTGTATCACCTTCCACCCAGTCTCACTCAACTTGAATGTGTCCCTCAATCCACTCTTCACATCACCCATGAACTGTATGTATGCCCCCTTGTGCCCAAGTAAGAAGGTAAGTAAATCATAGGTTGAGTTCCACTGGGTTCTAACATTACATGGTATGATTTTAAAAAGAAGATTGAGGTCTGTGAGACAACTATTCCATGTAGGTAGTAGTTTCATTGTCAAAAACACAGTCTTATATGTGAGCTTTTGAACACACTCTTCATATGGGAGGAATCCTTTGCCAAGATTCTTGGGATCAATGTCTTCTTCAAGTGTAAGAGCATACAGTTCATCATTGTTAATGGAGGGAATTGCCAAGGTGTTGTGTGGGGCTTTGGATAGCTTTGGTGTGTCAAATTGTCTTACAAATGACTGTGCTATGAGATTGTTGATATGCAAAAACAGTGGGTGTGGTTAGCCTTTGAGAGTAATATTGGCATACCATCCAACTTATCAATCATTACATCATTGTTGTCTGCATTGTCACAGATGATACTAAGAATCTACTTCAGCTGGTGAGTAATTCTCTAATGTTATCATAATTACTTACTTTGTCTGATACACCAAAGTTATTAAGAACATCAGTGAATGCCTCAGCAAGATTTGCACCAGTATGTTACTTCGAAATTTCAACAACATCAAGAATCAAACATAGCAGCTTTCCCTCATACTCCAGATGAACTGTAAATGCAATAAGCAGCTGATGGTTTGGAGAAGTCCAACCATCCATACCAAAGTGAAGCTGCCCTTCATATTCCTAGTGTGTTCTTTGAGATACACTTCCTTTAAGTTAAACTAACCACTCACTTTTAGTAATGCTGCAATCCTTTTGCAAGTACATGTCATGACCATGCCCCTAGCCTGACTTGGCAGCAGAATATGAGAGGGTGACTGCAGAGAAGCAAGGGGTGAGTATGAGACAAAAGCAGAGAATGAGAACTCAGGGGGTAGGACTTCAGCTTCAGCTTATGTGCTGCACCCCTGGGATTCCTGGTCCTAGATTTTGGAGTAAGGGCAAGCCCTTTGGAGAAGACAAGAGACAGAAGACGAGAGGTGTAACTCAAGTCAGACGAAAGGGTGAGGATGTAGTTCAATACAAAACTAAAGTCTAAGTACAAATCAAGTACTACTTAAATACTGGAGACTCGGAGTAAGTAAAGGCCAGTGGAGAAGTACAGTCAGGGTAGGCATATGTAGAATGAAGACTAAAACTAATTAAACATAATAAAACACATCAGAGAAGTGAGTGCATATGGTGGTGTAAAGTGAAACTAATAGTGGCACACTTAAGAATGATAAGTGACTCACTATGAGATGTATACTACATTACTGAGGGGATAGCTCAGTAGAACAGAAGAAAGGAAATGAAAGTAATCTATGTACAGTAATCAATAAGTAATATTAAGAGTGTAAGCAAAGTCCAGAGTAACAAAGGGAAATGGCAGAGTAAGAGCTCTTTACACTTAGCCATGTGTTCTGTACGGATCCGCGCGGAATCCGTACAGAATTTTTGGAATCCGTGCGGAATCTGCACAGATTTTTTTCATTTTGGCAGAGGTTTTTTTGGGTCTGTACAGATTCCGCACAGATTCCGAAAATTCCATACGGATTATGCAGAATTCCTCGGAATTCCGCATTACAGACCTGAAAATTCTGTACAGAATTTTATTATACTTATTTCCTTGCATGTGACACTCTGCATTAAGCATGACACTAGGTGTTGAGTGTGATACTAGATGTTGAGTGTGACACTATACCTTAAATGTGACACTATAAGCGTGACACTAGGTGTTGAGTGTGACACTAAGTGTTGAGTGTGATACTATATGTTAAATGTGACACTAGGTGTTGAGTGTGATTCTAAGTGTTGAGTGTGACACTATATGTTAAATGTGACACTATAAGCGTGACACTAGGTGTTGAGTGTGACACTAAGTGTTGAGTGTGACACTAAGTATTGAGTGTGACACTATACATTAAATGTAACACTATAAGTGTGACACTAGGTGTTGAGTGTGATACTAAGTGTTGAGTGTGATACTAAGTGTTGAGTGTGACACTATACATTAAATGTGACACTATAAGCGTGACACTAGGTGTTGAGTGTGATACTAGATATTGAGTGTGACACTATATGTTAAATGTGACACTATAAGCGTGACACTAGTTGTTGAGTGTGACACTAGGCATTGACTGTGACACTAGGCATTGAGTGTGACACTAAGCATTGAGTGTGACAATGTGACACTATAAGCGTGACACTAGGTGTTGAGTGTGATACTAGATATTGAGTGTGACACTATATGTTAAATGTGACACTATAAGCGTGACACTAGTTGTTGAGTGTGACACTAGGCATTGACTGTGACACTAGGCATTGAGTGTGACACTAAGCATTGAGTGTGACAATGTGACACTATAAGCGTGACACTAGGTGTTGAGTGTGATACTAAGTGTTGAGTGTGATACTAGGTATTGAGTGTGACACTATACATTAAAGATAACACTATACATTAAGCATGACACTAAGTATTGAGTGTGACACTATGCATTAAGCATAACACTAAGTGATGAGTGTGACACTCTGCATTAAGCGTGACACTAAGTGTTGAGTGTCACACTATACATTAAGCATAACACTATGCATTAAGTGTGATACTATGCATTGAGAATGATACTATATATTGAGTGTATCATGGATTTTGTATGTGTGACACTTTTCACCTAGGGTTACACTTGACATGTGCGACAAGGCAGCAACGCATAAATCCACTCAGAATCCATGCAGAATATGTATGGAATTCATATAGAATAATCACCTCTAATAATAATAATAGCTACTATATAAATTCTGTATGGTATCTATACAGGTCTGTACGGGTCTGTACGGATCCGCATGGATCCGTACAGAATTTTCGGATTCTGTGCGGATCCGTACAGATCTGTACAGACCTCTTGGGGGAGTGTAAATTACTGCAGAGTAAGGGACTAGGTGTCTGGAGGTAGGTGATACAGGATATGACAGTACATGTAAATACAAGCCTGACATCACAAGCAACTGTAGAGGGGGAAGGTATGTAGTACTCAGGCCTCCCCATTTTCATTAGGTTATTTAATCCATAATCACTGGCAATACTGAAAGGGTGAATGTTCTCAGATACCCAATGAACAATTTCTGCCCTACAAAAAAAGCATGGTCAAATATGTGCTGCATACCTAGTTTCAGCCTTTGTATGTTGTCAGTGGGAGTAAGTAACTTTCCCCTTCCCCTTAATTAGAAATGCAGCTGCTATTGACCTGTCTTTAAACCCAGCCATGGCCTTACATGCATCCCCAACATTCTTTGTACCCATTGCAAGATTAATGGTCTATACACCCCAACACACATTTGCATACTTGTGCATATTCCCTGTTGACCCCACATCTTTAGTGTCCAGGTAGTGGTGAGTTTTATGGCTGCAGGATTTGGCAAAGCAGTGGAACTTGTGATATCATTGACCATCCATCTTTCTGATTATAGGGATGGGGTCATAGAATGCATAAATTGGTGATGTCCACTCCACCATCAGTCATTCTAATGAAACTAGTCAGTGATATTGTATACAGAGTATAACAAGATGTCATACCTCTTTCCTCCTGTGGTGTTTCTTCCATATCCACACCTCCCTCATCCCCATCACTGTCACTGTCATTGGAGATCTTGATAACAGCTCCCTTTAAATTTTGAGCACTCATTGTTGACATTGGTGTATGTTCTGAACTCTGTGTGGTGGGATGTTGATTGTGAGTATGTTTATGAGTGTAATGATTAATATGGTTCCTCACCTTGCCAATAATAGGCAGCCTAGGCCTGAGTGAACCAGATGCAGTATCACCATTTGGTTTACTATGTGGCTTGCTTGTTTGTGAGGCTTGAGGTATACCTTTTGCTTTTCTTTGTAGTGGTAGTTCATCCAGTTGATTTTAATTAGCAGTAATCATATGTATCCTAGAGATGGAAACTCATCATGTCAACTTGTTGGATTATGCAAACACCTTCAAGTCCGACTTGCGCTCCTGTTTTCTGTTAGAACATGCCTGCTCGTATTCATCAAGCAGCCACCAAGGTCATATGCTCTTTGAGCAGCTAGGTAATATATTGTACACATTGTATCTCTCTATGTTTCACTATGCTGCCCTTTGTTATGTACTAATACTTACTTGTACCATACTGCTACTGTGCTACACAGCGCAAGGCTTGGCCTCAAGCTTTCCCCTGTATGTAGTTTACTCTATAAACCCGGAGTAAAGGACTTGTAATGTATATATACCTATGTACTTAGCTAGTACACCTCAGTCATTGTTCACAATGCTGAGGTGAGTTTCTTAATTGTACATACTGTAGCACTTACTCACAATTACCTAGTATTACACTCTAGGTACTTATTCAATATATATAGCCATTGTTCATGACACTGAGTATTACACTCTAGGTTTTCTACACAACTGGCTCAATTACTGACTTTTTTTGAGACACATGTCTTATGTTTCAATAATTCCATGACCTCAACTGCTCCCTCTGTGGCTACTGGTACATGGTTTGACCACCAGATATACACTTCCATGTTCTGTGATAGCTCTGTTGAGAATGGATTTGTGCTACTGTTAGGTTGCTGTTTCCTGTGCTGGAGATTTTTTTTTGATTGTGGCTTGGGACTGTACAGTACATGGTAATTGATATTAGCCTATACTTTTGCACAGCACCACTGGTGATTGACCTTTAAGATTTGTGATTAGTATATATCCCATTCTATTAGTTATGTAAGGTAATAATTTACTATGGGTATCCATGGGTTACAGGTACCATTGGGCTGACCCATACCCATAACAGGTATCAGTACCCATGCTTATGCCTACCCTCATTCACTTATCATGGTACCCTGCCACTTTTCAGCCCTATTTCTTTATGTACTGTACATACATTACATGGATACACTATTTATATGTAAAAATAAAGAAATGTATTCTATTTTGCTTTATTTTAATGATTACCACTCTATACTTGTTCAAAGTCCTTTATTTTCTTAAAACTATTTATACCTCACTTAAGACTAAATACAAGTAGTGGGCTTTGCCACTTGCTATTTTTAATTCTATATTAAAGTAGTACAAAGTAATATCAACATCTACATGTCCAATACTTTAGCAAATTTCTCCATTTTCCTTTTCTCTTGCATGTTATTGCAAGCATTTCAATGCTAGCTAAGGTATTAGGATGTTCTTGACCAAGAATTCTAGTGTTCATCTCCAACACTTGAATCTGCAGCTTCTCTGCATCTGTCCATTTCCCTTGATTCTGATATGTCACTGCCAAATTTCCCATGCTTCTCAGGGTATCAGGGTGCTCTTGACCAAGAATTCTAGTGTTCACCTCCAGCACCTGAATCTGCAGCTTCTCTGCATCTGTCCATTTCCCTTGACTCAGGTATGTCATTGCCAGATTTCTCATGCTTGTGAGGGTATCAGGATGCTCTTCACCTAGAATTCTGGTGCTCATCTCCAGCACCTGAGTTTGCAGCTTCTCTACATCTGTCCATTTCCCTCGATCCCAGTATGTTGCTGCTAGATTTCCCATTCTTGTGAGGGTTTCAGGATGCTCTTGACCGAGAATTCTTGTGCTCATCTCCAGCACCTGAATCTCCAGCTTCTCTGCATCTGTACATTTCCCTTGATTCTGGTATGTCACTGCCAGATTTCCCATGCTTCTGAGGGTATCAGGGTGCTCTTGACCAAGAATTCTTGTGCTTATCTCCAGCACCTGAATCTCCAGCTTCTCTGCATCTGTCCATTTCCCTTGATTCTGGTATGTCATTGCCAGACTCCCCATGCTTCTGAGGGTATTAGGGTGCTCTTGACCAAGAGTTCTGGTGCACATCTCCAGCACCTGAATTTGCAGCTTCTCTGCATCTGTCCATTTCTCTTGATCCCAGTATGTCAGTGCCAGATTTCCCATGCTTCTGAGGGTATCAGGGTGCTCTTGACCAAGAGCTCTGATGCTCATCTCCAGTGCCTGAATTTGCAGCTTCTCTGCATCTGTCCATTTCCCTTGATTCAGGTATGTCATTGCCAGATTTCCCATGCTTCTGAGGGTATCAGGATGCTCTTGATCAAGAATTCTTGTGCTCATCTCCAGCACCTGAATCTCCAGCTTCTCTGCATCTGTCCATTTCCCTTGATTCTGGTATGTCAGTGCCAAATATCCCATGCTTTTGAGGGTATCAGGATGCTCTTGACCTAGAATTCTGATGCTCATCTCCAGCACCTGAATCTGCAGCTTCTCTGCATCTCTCCATTTCCCTTGACTCAGGTATGTCATTGCCAGATATCCCATGTTTGCAAGGGTATCAGGATGTTCTTCACCTAGAATTCTGGTACTCATCT
This sequence comes from Cyathus striatus, assembly GCA_025738555.1. Taxonomy (NCBI): domain Eukaryota; kingdom Fungi; phylum Basidiomycota; class Agaricomycetes; order Agaricales; family Nidulariaceae; genus Cyathus; species Cyathus striatus. Next base: position 673,591 of record JAOVFP010000001.1, read on the forward strand.
CCAGCACCTGAATCTCCAGCTTCTCTGCATCTGTCCATTTCCCTCGACTCCAATATGTTGTTGCCAGATTGGACATGTTTGTGAGGGTATTAGGATGCTCTTCACCTAGAATTCTGGTACTCATCTCCAGCACCTGAATCTGCAGCTTCTCTGCATCTGTCCATTTCCCTTGATTCAAGTATGTTTCTGCAAGATATTGCACCATCAATAATATATTTTGTATTCTCCTTGAACCTCCACTGTGACTCATTTCCATATGTATCATTTCTAAATCATTCAAACTACTATATATGTCTTTGTTCACAGTTACAATTTTTTCTAAATGGTACTTCAAAATTCCTTGTCTGTATCTTTCTTCAATACTATACTTCCCTACATTTTTCAATATCTTTGCCAATAAGTTGAATAAATCTTCATAGTATATTATGGGGTAAGACATAGTATATTTCTCTTGGTTTTGAAGAATATGAGATATAATTGAATTTTGATATATGTATTCTTCAATAGTACCTTCAGGAGAAACTGAGCTTAAAATCAATGCTGTAGTACTGAACAACCATTTTTTTGCTTCTGTTAATGATAATCTATCTTGACAGCAGGATTGTACCAATGGATGAATGCTGTATATTGATTTGCTCTTAGTTTTCTTTATCAATGAAAATGAAAGAAGCAATCCAATACTTTCATTAAAAAGCCACTCATTCCAGTCTCCATTCTCATCCATATTTAGAACTGAACTATTTATGTTGGGAAGATATGTATATTCAGTGTCATTTGCAAACATTTCTACATTTTTTGCATAGTTTTTGACAGCTCTTTCAAACATTGTTTGAGAGATGTTTTCATAATGCATATATGCAAATATATTGAGTAAAGTTATAGCATATTCAGCTGCATCTGCAGTCAATTTATCTGTATTGTTTGTCATTCCCAGTATTTGCTGAATGGAAATTTCCCATGTCTTATACACTGACTTGTTGTATTTTGATGATCCTTGATATTTATCATCATTAAATAACTTTGGTCTATACTTGTTGTAAATTTTAATAAATTCTTCTAAGTTGCACTGTGTTCTAGTAATATATGCACCTGCCATGTCAATGGCTAATGGTAAACAATATAAGTTGCTGACTATTTGTTGTGCCTCCTTTTCATATATATGTGATAGTCCACTTGTCTTCAACAGCAACTCAATTGCAGTTGTTTCATTCATTTCAGTCACCTCCATTGAATTGACATGAGTAGCAATTCTTCTAAGTGCAGGATTTCTGCTTGTTATAAGGATGTTTCCTGCATTCCCTGGAGGTAGATGCTTTTCAATCATTTCTGGGGAGTTGTCTGCATTATCAAAGATTAGAAGCCATTCAGATTTAAGAGATGAAATCTGTTGTAAAACCATAGCAGTTGAGAACTCAAATGCCTGAGTACCAGAATTTGCAAATTTTGTATAAATATCTTTCAGACTTTGTATAACTGTATCATCAGATGTTGTGTCAACCCAGAAAATATGAGAAAAACTGTAATCAATAAGTCATTTCATTATTCACCACAAAAATTGGCTGAAATACCTACTATTCAGCCATTTGATCACAAAATTTTAAACAGATTTGTGTCTTTCCAATACCACCCATTCCATGCAGAAGAAACATTTTTCTCCCTAAGCTATCCACAGCTTTACCAGTACAGAAATGTTCACAAAGTTTCCCAAGATATATCTCTTGTCCCACAAAGTTTGAAGTTGTACAAGCCATAGTATTTTGAAGTTGAGGAAGCAGATTAGCACTTGGATGGTTTATAGATATGTTTATGATCTGCAAATCATAATCAATTTAGAAGTAGGATTCATCAGTTGCAGTATAAATTGGTATAAAGATACCTGAATTTCTTCTCTGATGTCATTCATCTGTGGTTGATTAACATTGAGGTTATGAGCATTCGCAAAAGCCCCAGATGTCATGTTGATTTGGAGTGAATGATTTGAAGATTGATGCTCAGCAAGTAAGGTTGATGCGTTGATAGTGAGGTAAGAAAATACAACACGCAGGGCTTTATATATATTGACACACCTTCGTGGTCTATTCTTAAAACCACACGGGGAAATGCGATTGAGTTTGAAATGGCCGCTAGTTGTTTCTGACATAAACATGCCGCTATGAGACTTCTTATACATACGTTCCTTTCTATCCGCGCGGATATCGTGGTCAGTTGACTTTTATATTCCACCTTGATCTGATAACCCAATGGACTGGCTCTGACGATCAAGAAGCACACAATGGTACAAATGTCAAGATAATCTAATATTGTCTTCCTTAATTTGATAGTCTTTGTGTTTGGAGCATTTTCAAGAACTTGCTAAGATTTATACACCAACACAGTAATACGCAAAATTTACAGCGTGCACGATGCCTAGAGGAGACGACGGATAAACTGGTAGAGTCCCCCACATCCCCCTCTGGACGATGTATAGGTACATTTTTCTACGTGTTCATCATCCCGTAACTGTTTCCAATTCTCCTACATGATCCTCACGTCACTCGCATCCCCCACACTCTGCACATCCCATCGCCTTCCTGATCGCCCGTCAACCCCTTATCAAGTTCAATATCCTCGTCCCACACACCTCCCTCAGCGCCCATATTCCATTCATCCCATACTTCATACTAAACTCCTACATTCTCCTCATATCCAACCTTCCCCTGTGTCTCATCCTGTCGTAAAACGGTAACGACTCCTCCCTCTCGATCTCTGGATCATCATGTAACAACGAGGCAGGAGTGAGGTTTGGCGTGGGGTGGTATCCGTCGTAGAGAAGCGCTGTGGGGTAGCGGTGTTGCGAATACAGGGTACGCTTGTAACGGCCGATGATACCAGCAGGCAACGGGTGGGTAGCGGAAGGCGAAGGATCATGGCTCCAAGGCAAGACTGAGATTTTCCGAGTGGTAGATAATGCATTTGAGCAGTGTCGTCACAGTATACATACACGTCGCCAGCGCGAACAACGAGAGGATGACTTGTAAGTAAGAGGTAAAGGCCCGGAGATCCTGCAGTTTAGTCCCCCGTAGAAATGCGTTGAAGTTTCTCATTGAGGAGTAGCGATACGTCGACCGACAATATCCCACTAAGTAACAAGAGGGAGGATGGCGAAATGGTGGACACCATAACGCAGCAGGCGACGGGCAGCTGCTGGGATAGCAGTCACGTTCGCACCGTCTCGGCGTTTTCCTCATTCCTATACCATTTTCATACCCCACGTTCGCATCATCCCACACGCCCGCCTTAACCCTTATCACCTTTCGCCGCCTTCACCCTCACCCCTACATCTGCCTCATATCCTGCGTCCTCCTCCATACGGGCACGGGAAACATAGAGGTCTGGCATGGAGTTGGTGGTAGCTTCGTGTAGCGTTGTAACTGTGGACCAGATGCCAGTAGAGGCATGGTACCGCGGAGATGAGAGAATAGCTAACGACGCATAGCTATGAAGTATTAGAAGGCAGTGGGACGAAGAGATTGAGAGGCTGACCTGTTTTGTCGTGAGTCGTGAGGTGTAGGTGTTTGGAGGAGTGGGGCGCACGAAGCTATTCGTTGAACTGAAGTGACAAGACTATCTCGTCCTCCTGACGAATCTTCTAAACGGAGGGCAGGTGCTAGTCATCAGCATCTACCACCCCTGATCAGATAGCGCTTTCGACTACGCCCATCGCATAACACAGTAGAATCAGCGAGGCTGTGGACTCGGAACGGTCCAGTGATAGCTGTAAACACCCCCTTGATATCAGCCAAAGCAGTCGAAAGCAGTCAATGGAACATACCGTTCCTCGCGAGCATGTCCCTTACCACACAAAGATAGCACCTCCGTCCTTCTACCGCAATGTTTCCGTTCTCTCGTATCGTTAACTCTTTTGGTTCTCTTTTCCCTTGTGTAGTATCCCCTTGTCCCATTTGGAATCCACCTATTAAAGTATCAGTTGAATGAAAAGCCGTGAACAGCACCATTTCAAACGTACCTTTTACAACGTGGTCTAAACGTTGAGGTGAGCGGTTATCGTGAAGATTGCCAAGCGGCACATGTGTAAGTTCTTGAATGGTTGTTTCTAGGATATGTCGACGGGGACGAGATGAGGGAAGAGTAGTGTATGTCCTGGTAGATGAGGATGAGACTCACAGTGAGAGAGGTTGACAGTAGCGAGAGTCTAGAGAGATCGTAGATGTTCCAAAAATGTTTGACCTGGGAAGCCACGTGTGGTTAGCCACGGACTTCCGGACCGTAACTTCGACCGTGAGTAAGGCGATGCAGCGTCTGATCAAGAGCTTCTCAGTTGTAAAACATGTAACGTACGTCGCTTCGCGACGCACGTTAAGGGGCAAGCTTGACGAATCCTAGTTTTTAGTTATATATTTTTTATACATTCTAAATTAACTTGTTACGCTATATTTTAAATGCCACTATTTCGGCTTGAATTTTGTTTAAACAGAATGTAATCAGAATAATTATTATGTACTTTCTATCAGTAGTCTTGTCTCAATGTTCTATTAATTTGTGATTCATTTTTATATACTAAATAGTAGTCCAACTTTTGTCCTGATGTCCTAATTTTATTTTAATAGCCTGTGCATTATTTATTTATTCTACCTTCACTCTAAATACCCTTGCTTCATTCTAATACATAATCCTTGTCTCAAATTTTTCTACTATGGTTAAATGCATGGGTGTACTGGTTGCCTAGTACCAATTATCCAATAGTATTTGAAGGTGATATAAAAGTACAAACTTAGTAAAAAGTACCCATTGTTGAATCTAAAGTTTGAGCAGAGATGTATTTACGATGGAAATGTGTGTATTCGATGCACCATTGCAATGCTGACTAATGCACTGTATTGGCCCAGTACAGTCATCAACCACCTAACGAGGCACCACCTTGTCACGTGACACTTTCTGGTTTATCTACGCTCTCCCACTTCCAAATCAACACCAATTTCCATAGAATTTTTTGTAAATTACAGCTGTGAATGTAGTTAAAATTTAGGAATATCATAGTCTTACACAGCACTGTAAACTGATATAAATAACATTCACAAAACTTGATAGGTTTGTTAGAATTTGAGACTTTCAAAAATTAAATGACATAGAACTATGTATGGACAAAACTATTTCACATAAAAGTGGTTGTTTAAAGCATTACTTTTCCATTCAGACTCATTATACATGATATTTATGAGAATCAATGTGCTGATACTCAGTAAAAGGGATCAGGGTGCAGTATGGATCCCATGCTATTAGAATGGATAATACACAACAACTGTTCCACTTCACACCAACCATTTTCTCACTGTTTTTTTCACTTTTACAGATGCTAGCCAGAATAAGTCTACATATTATTTAAGGTAGGAAAGGAGAAGATATCTGTAAAAGAGTGGACATCATAGAGTTGCTGCTTATCTTGAAGGAAGCCAGATGGGAAGGGTTCAGGCACAATTTCTGGGGACTTTGAGCAGACATTCTTACAGTCAGCTGGTAAATATATTAAATTCAGTCTTAACAGTGTTATTGCGAGAGCAAATGTAGACCTTCTGTATCATAGCGGGGACAAGGCGATGCCTCAATGGTGAGAACGATCAAGCTCAGGGTTCGCTGTCACGCCACACGGTGATGGCTGATTTCTGGCCCCCTCAACCTTTTCAAGAATTTCCCCCACTTCCCCGCACTCAAAATTCTCAAAATTTTACTATGTTATATATGTGGTATATCTTCAATCATTTGTGCAATTTTTATATTTATTTCATGTATATCTGACAATGGAGATCGAGTTTTTGTTTTCAGTGTCACGTGTCCCGGTTGATGACTGTACTCACCAACACAAAGCGGACAAACCCGAGCGCGTATGGAAAATCCCGAGCATGGCTGGCAAATCTAACGAGCATTTCGGACAAATCCGAGAATTGCGGAGAAATCCGAGCGTGGCGGCAAAATCCGTACGTACATGCACAGCCACTACGCATTTTCGCTCGCCAATGCAGACAAATAGGGGGAGCAAGCTCCCCCAATAAAAACAATACACTCGAACTATTCATAGTGCAAACCTGCGTTATCAATGCCATCTGCCCCATGTGTCGTATAGCACAGGCAAGGTGGATCGATCTTGCATTTATAGCGAAAAGGTATCGTAACACCTGTGAACATCCACAACGTCTCATTTCACAGTATCGTAGGCGAGTGTGGGGCTAAGTGCCTAAAGTAATGTATATTATAGAAGGTAGGTGAAGTCAATAAATCGAGTTAACGCATTCCCTCTTCTCCAAACAAGAGACACTACAAGATAGCGTGTGTGGATATCCAACATAATAGTTGTATTGACGAAGGTTCGTAACTCAAGTGAACTCCAACTAATCGAAGGCAAAGCTACAAGAAGCGTAGCACATGAATCGATATCACACTGCCGAGTCCGAAAGCGCCTGAAAGCTTTAGAAGTGCACTGGCATGTACATATGATCTGATCGATTCATTCATGGCTGTCGCTGTCAGTGCCATCAGTGTGAGAATTTCCGCGTATCGACGCCCATCTTACACCTTATGCACCGTCTCATCGATCTTGTATTTATAACTGACACACTTAGAAGCGCCTACCTTAAATATAACCTAGTACAAACTATTCCCTTCACAGCCTTGCAGGCGAACATAGATATTGTCACACAATGAATATATTGTAATTTTTTTATGATATAATATCTAAGACAATGGGGAAGTCTAAGTCTAGCCCTTGTGTTCGAATCTCTAGCATCTTAGAAAATATGACAACGAAATATGGCAGCCCAAGTGCACTTTCATTCGTTTCCGCCCAACTTTTTCTTGGCAGCGCTACTTTCTCTGTACCTTGTTAGCGCGACTTCTGTTGTCAAATACCGCTACCATTTCTTGTCCGCACCCAATTTCGCAGTGTCTTCCGCAACTTATTTTTGTCAATCCCGCGCTACTTTTCTTGATTCATTTAAGCGCAACTATTGCGCACAGTCCCAACCGGTTAGCGCAAGCTCTTTTATATCATTGATATCCAGTGAAAAATATTATGTAATGTGTATTAAAATAACGATACAAAACCAATAGCTAGTCTAAAATAAAATGCCATTTTATCGCTGGATAGGAAACATGACTGTAATGAGAGCATGAAATTGATGATTGGTATCTATTACCAGTCCCAGCACCAGTGCACTGATAACACCCGCACGCTCAATAGGCACGCCGGCAGGAACAAGGAACGGGGCCGATGGACACCTTTGTGCGAAGCATAGAAGGGAGGGCCTCCATACGGCAGCGGTGGAGGAAACAAGGTAAAGAAGATTGCCAGTGTTTCTGTCGTAGCAGTGAGGGTACACTACATGAAAAATATCCAGTGCATTACCACGTTGACAGCAGCCATATTCAATAACTAAACACCTATTACTGCTCTAACCAAATTGCATAGAAAAAAATTGTCGAAAGAGGTACAAAAAAAACATAATGCATAAGTGCGCATAGGCTACAAATGTCAAACGGCGTTCGAGCAAGTTGATACTATCGTCAATCAACGTTTAGTGTTTATCAGGGGTTAGTGTTGGGCATTTTTGACTGCCTTCCCGATCTTATTTCCTCTCAAAATTTGACATACAACTATTCCTTACTTCAATAAACATGAATATTACATTTATTTGTCAGTAAGAGCTCGTGTACAATGTTTATGTTTTTGGAAGGTTGTCACGCTAGCCGTGTTAAGGCTGAGCGGAATCTTAAAAACATGATCATTTTTTGATGGCGTCAAACATCACGTTACCTCGTTTAAAGGTAGTTCACGAAGCAAAAGTCGTGCATATCATAAGAATATCCAAGCAGCGATTGCCACTAAAAGGGATGGAACTTATAAATTTTGGACACAAGCAGCTAAAGCTTATGGTGTAAGTCATCCATTACTCATTTTTTTCTATCATGTATATTTGACAGTATAATATTTCTAATCTAAATGCACATATTGCTAGTACTTGTATTATAGGTATATAGTGGTATATAACTGTTAATGCTCAAATATTCAAACTATTGTCCCAACTGGCATCTCCCGATACTTAGTTGCTCCAAGCATGCAACGGTGTTCGGTTAGAAGTGCGATCAAAACTATCAACGGAGTTCGAATATAGGACAGTGTCACAACTGTGACAACACTAACCCCTGATAAACACCAGGCTCCTAAAACCACCCCCTCGCCTCGCTCGAATGGCCTACAGAGGGCTTACATAAGGGATAGGTACAAACAACAAACAAAACGTAGCGGCCAAACTCGCGAGGGAGGGGCTGGCGAATTTGGTTTCGGTCTTTTCGGGGATGTGACAAAACCTTGGTTCAGCGACGCGAGAAATACCTTCGCTTTCAAAAAAATGCCAACTTCCCACATCAATAAATTTGGTATACGTGCTATGTATGCACGTCATATGTGCATGTTTGCATAGTTGAATTTCTTTGTGTAAATAGTCTTTACACCGTAATAAATACTAAATTTGTGATTTGAGTGTGGATCAAAAAAATTGCATAATGGCTTATGGAAAGTCTACTTACTTCTTTTTCGCTCCTGCCAAGCAGCACCAAATATGTATCTACATACACACATGTCAACAATTATTTCACGTGCTTAATGTCTTTGTTTATGACAAGTGCGACCTCCTTTGCCCCATTCTCCTTTGAAACTACTTACATTCCCTTCCTTCCTCCTCACCTGGCTGACACGTTCCCAACAGTACATCAATTCCACTCACATATACACCAAAATCGAATCCGAATGGGAGATGCCAACTAAACAGCCTTTAGCTCATCAATGCATCGACAATATTCCTGAGGGAGACCTGGCATCTGGACGAACTGGGAGGTATTGTCTGCTGACGGTAGGGGAGTTAACAGCGCAGTAGGGTGTGCATATGGGTGGATTCAATATCGTATGTAGATCTTTTTTTAAGCTTCATGGTTTGTTCCTTTACCATCTCCTTCCCTCCTTCGTTCTCTCCTAACCTCTTACTTCCGCTTCCATCGTCTCTGTCCACATCTGCTATTCCTTGCCACGTATTCTATTTTCATTATCATTCACTTGTATTTCGTAACTACGTAACTTACGATCTCCTCATCAGCCACCGCCTCCCACCTCTCACATGCGATCTTCCGCCAGCCGGCACTAGAAACTTTTAGGTTCTCTAGCTTAATGTATGTTTTCTTCTGTTCGACATATGTGGTAGCTGGCTGACATGTTCTATAGTGCTCTACAAGATTTGATATTGCCTTGACCATAGAATTGTGACCACTTCTACCTCAGCTTTAGATGTGATACGAGCAAATGAGGAGACTACGATACGTTCTTGACTTGCTACGTGCTCGCCATCAAGAACATTGGCCCTTTGACAGTATGGACGATTCGGAAGGAAGGGGTCGAGATGTTGGGGCTGGGGCGTGCGTAGTTGCTGGAACCAACTGTCATCAATACAGTGGCGCACTCGATGTCTTCCGCATCGCGTGTCCCTCGCCGCTAGTACGACAGTACCACCAGGCAATCTTCTCTGTCTTGTTTCCTCTACCGTTGCCATCTACCCCTCTTCTTCATGTGCGTCGTACAATGTATGCAAATCCGCGTTGTTCCATGTTCCTGCTGGCCTGCTTAATATGCACGCGAGAGTGATGCGAGTGCTGTAAGTGTAAGCCGCTGGTGCCGGACGTGTATACATGCAGGGACGATGTCTGACCGACTTGTTGCTTCGTCACCAACTACATCTCTACCCAGAAACTTTACGCATCAATGATCAATCACTACAGACCCTCTCGATTTGAGCGAAAGTTAAACTCCACTTCCTCCCACCCAATCACGAAAGCGGGATGTCTTCGAGACTGTCTCTGATTTCGCTTTCATGCAATACCGCCTTCTCCTGCTCCCGCTGTGATGGAGGAGGAGCAGGAGGAGGAGAAATAGAAAGCGTATGCAGCAGGGACCTCGACCTGCCCAACTTCGGAGCAAATAATCTCCACGGCGAAGGTGATATACTGCTTCTCATTCGATTTGTTGGTGTGAGCGGGGACAAGGATGCCCGAATAGACATTGCTGGGGAGGGAGAGAGGGTGCTGTATGGACTGCTCTGAGTTCATCGACATTCTCCCTTTCTCCCCTTCAGTAGTAGCGGGGCAAAAGAGAGCGCGGGGGATATATCCTTTAACATCCCCGTAAGTCGTCCCGGCATCGGAATTGGGTATGCTGCTGTGTCCCCTCCCCGTCCGAATGAGGTGATTTTGGTGGACTTCTCGGCAGTTCCGAACCAGAATCCACATCCCAATCTTCATCAATAGTAGAAGGAGTACTATCCATAGAAGGCCGATCCTCCCATGAGCCTGTACTCCCCTTCTTCCTTTCCCCTCTCCCCTCCACCCCGGCCTTTTCGACTTTATTGTCAAGCTCGTGGAGCGAAGGATCGAAATCGAAATCGTCGTCCCAGTTCTCCGAATCAGATGGTTCTTTGTACATATTCATCAGTCAGTACAAGGAGAGAAAGAAACAAGGGAGGTAAGAAATACCTTTATCTAAACTATAGCTATTCTCACCGCCTTGACTCTTCTCAACAATATCCACTGTTTCATTTTTCTTCTATTTCTTTCTTCTTCGTGTATTTCCTAATTCATCACGATATACATACCTTTCTGTGTCGACGACAACAAGAGAGTATGTGATGTTAGAAGAAAGGCAAAGGCATTACACGAGTGAGCGAGGAGAGGTAGGGGAAATAAAGGATTAAATCGGAAATGGGTTGATGTGATGCGATGTGATCCTAACCGCTAATTCATGGATAGGCTATTGTAAATTACAGAATTTCCATGTAATAGCTCCTAGGAACTATAACATCACTGCAATATGTATCGAAGCCTGATCATTATTATCGCCTGAATTGTGGTGCAGTGGCGATACGATACAGACGTAGCCTCGTGTAGTACTCAATGGTCACTATGATGTCTAAGGGAAGTCATCCTTAAGTCATATTTTTAGTTTGACAACATATCCGTTGATTATTTCATCTACTTAATAGCGCTGGACGCTGGATGCTCGTTAACTTGAATAGACTTATCTCGCACGACATTCAATGTACCATCCACAGATAGGTGTGCAGTAGCAGTATAGCGCAGATATATAGTCACGTATTTGGAGCTCAAGGTGCGAGGTACTATCATCACTATAGTACATCAGATTTGATTTATTCAAGCAATATTTTTAACTTGTATTGCTGCGTATTAGGTGTCTGTCGATGTATTCCTTACCAAGCAGTGGGTGGTTCTCCGTTATTAATACTTTAAGTATCAGACATCTGGAATTTATCTTCATCTAATGACTCTCGTTAAATCGAATAAATTACTAGTTTAAAAAGAAAGGAGAAAGACATTGACTAGATAGGATAAGTAAGCCTTATGCTCGCTGTTGAATTTAAGCGACGGTGCGACAGGCCGAGGAGCCGATGTCGGAGCTCAATTTCAGTGTGATGCGTGATTTCTCCACAACAATGCCCAAGTTTCACCATAGCGTTCTCCAACTTGAAGCTCTCCCCAACAAGCACCATGCCACTATACTCTCCCTTACCACCTTACCCAAGTAAACTAGTCGACTACTTAACATTGACAGACTCCCAGTTTTACGACCGGGCAGGAAGGGCAATGAAGAGCAGAGACATCAACGAAGTAAAAAGAGCAATCCACTCCTTGGAGGAAGACCCAGTGTGGCCGAAGTTCTCGACGTACTCACGAATATCGGCCGTAGCTGGATCCGATGAGAGAAGCCTTCTCCGGGCCCACCAAATTCGAGACGGAGAAGGATAGCTGGAGAGCGCTTACTAATTGTTTTTCTTGCTAGATCTTGCTAAACGCCCAAATTGGGGTTGCTTGAGGGAAGAAGCGCGTTGGCGCGAGTTTCAAGGGAGCTGTCCGGCTCCTGTCAATGGCTTTCGATCAAGAAGTATACCGGTACGGGGTTAGAAGTAGCCAGCCAATAGTGGCTTTGTTTTTCTTTTTTTTCTCCGCTTTTATTTGATTTTACTTACTTTTTTCGTTACTTAATTAAGGGTGTTAGGATTTGCTGGAGTAGGAAGGTTGGGTTAGGTGCTTTTTGGAGCTGCGATGGAGGCGCTAGGGGACCGCTCTGTGCAGGGGGAGCAGATGCGAATCGCAAATAGTCCTTAAGCCCTCGGGACTGCGCCCGAAATCACCGAGTCCGGCTTTCCTGTTTTGGTAAATTTTCGACATCTCTCTTTCTTATTGCTTGACAAGGACCCTTAGACACGACGTAGAGTAGTGTAGCTAGAGAATTGTGGTCTGTGACGCAAGAGAACGCGTTGCACAGACCATTACTCGTTTGTACTTAAACCCTCTCCCCACTGAGGGAGGAATTTATCTTTTGCTCACTCGGTATTGTCTTCGGAACCGTGCTTTGAACTGAGATCAACAGTATTATCTCTTATTCTACTCTTCTCGTCTCGTATTTCTTACTAGCTAAGTACTTCTCGCATTCGTCCTCTTCATTCCCCCACACTTTGCTCCCGCGACGTATAAACGCGTCGCATTTGTCTCCGCGCGTGGATTACATAATCCGTCGAACGCGTTTCTCACGTGGTCTAACGGACCGCATTTCGCTTGCCAGAGCTTCGTTTACTCGTACTCTAACGCACAGGCTCCCGCCAACGGACTCCCGTGTCTCCTCCCCTCTTCCACACCAGTGAGCGCAAGGAATCTGTTTCAACAGATAGAGTATGAAGATGCAGAAGACTATTATTTCAAAAACCATTCGCAGTTGCAGTCAACATCTTATGCCAACCAAACCGCTACTTCGTCCGTGCCGTGCTCAACGTACAACATTCAGCTTCATGGGAGCTCGGCTGAGCACGTTCAAGACGGAGAAAACGAACCTCTCACAGACCATCCACTGGAGCCGCCACCCTTCCCAATCATGACACTGGATTACATGACACTGACCGATGCCCAGTTGTACGAGAGAGCTCCATTGTGTGTCTACTCTCCAAGCGGCCCCAATGCTGTGCGACAAATGGTCGATGAGTTGGGTAAAGTCGAAGCCAGGAAATATTTTCAAGAATTAGAGCGTGTGACCGCATCGTGTTACCTTAACCCTAAAACGAAACAAATTGGCGTAAGTTATTTTCCTTTTGTACAACAAGTTGAACTGCTATCTGACTGTTATGCCAGAGAAAGCCGGCCTCAGGCGAAGAACTCGTTTACGTGGAACTCGAAGACAACGTTACTATTCGCCTTTGGCGTGGGGATATAGAAGAAGATAACATGTTCTGCTTGGATTTTGTTTACAGCAACGACCGCTCTCGTTACCGGCGTAAGCCAGTGAACATTAAGCTATATTCGCATGGTCTATTAGGCGGAGAAATATTTTCTATCGAACAGGCATTCGATGCATTGGAAAAGAACCTCGTAAAAAATGCACGTGGTTTTGCAGCATGGCAGCAGCTGCCGAACATTGATCAAGAATGGGAGACTTTTGTCACGAAAGTCGATAACATCTTGTAAGGCCTTAAGCCTTTACTTTCACTGTAGGTTCTTATCAGATCGTTGTAAGGTGCAAGCCAGTGTATTGCAATAGTGCCAAAAGGGATTGTAAGGTGTCGACTGCCATATAAGGCATCGTGTTGTGCCCCGTGCAATACAGTGCAGTTTGAGGCTCTCATAATCTTAAGACCGTCTTTCAATTTCAGTATAATATTATTAAGTTATTCTGAGGCATTGCAGAATTATTGCTAGCTGTAATGTTATTCATTTTGATGTATGCGCGTTAGTCCATTGATGAAGGTTAAGGTTTGCTTATCTCGGTTATCATTGATTCTCATATACTTACTCTTGTGTTGTCAGCGATACCCATCTTTTACTCTTACTCAAATGATGGCTCGCCAGTCCAGGAAATGATCCAAAGCTACAGACATCGTATGTCAATACTGTCATCACCATTTCAAGTCACAAGGAATACATAACCACCTAATGGTATGTGTGCAGTCACACCACTGTGCAACCAATGTGGTTGCAAGGGAACATCAATTCGAAGATCTTGATATAAATGTGGATCATACAGTTCCACATACAGATGATGTAAATAATTCTGGTGAGAACAATACTATTTATTGTTGTATTTCATTTGCATTGCTGAAGATTGTACCAATGAAGGCCTCAAACCGATGGCAATGGATGTTGATACTGAGAGTATGTGACGTATGTCGCTTCGCGATGCACATTAAAGGGCAAGCTTGACGAATCCTAGCTTTGAGTTATATTCATATTACTGTATAAAGAAATAGGGCCGGCAAGCGGCACAGCCCACTACCATACACCATATTGCGTGTCCTTGTTCACTCCAGGTATAGTTGCTTGTATGCGTGATGAAGCTGAATTAGATTGTATCATGGACTCAGTTAGAATAAATACATGATTGTTATTCCACTTTTGCTAGAGACAGACTAGATGGTATGTACTTGTAACTTATAATAGATATCAGTGATACAATTACAATAGACCATGCAAATGGACCATGTCATAAATACTAGATTACAAACAATGAACACAACACTACGTGAGCAACCACCGGGCTCACCAATATGATAACAAACTGCTCACAACCCGTGCCATACACCATCAAATTTTCTCTTCCTCTTGAAGAATTAACAGAATGAGAGCTAGCAGATGTCAATTTTGATTTTTAGATAATAGGAACATGTGGTCAAATTACACTGCCCTTGTTCTCTCACTATCAGATAGACTGCAGGAAACAGTCTTCATAACAGCAATCACTTTCTCCAAACACGCTGAAAATGATCCATATACAATCCATATAAGCAATAAATATGTTTTCAGTGCATCCGCAAAACAAAAACCAATAGATAACTTAGAGAGCTTGAGCCCTTCCATATGTGTTCCTTATACTTCATACACGGTAGTGGAGAGGTTATGATGGAGTGAGGAGAGAGGGTTGGTGAAAGATGACTATAAGTATTAGGCCCCCTGCAGCAGTGACAAGGTGTCAGTTATGATATCGTGTAGAGAATAGGACGCCCGAGAACATACAGAATCTTCCAACTCCTCCTCAGCCCTCTACTTCACTACTTCTATATCATGTTCTTCATTTTTATAACCAAAAATGCGACACTTTTGACATATTCCTTGCTATTTCAATGTAAGAATTTACAATAGCATCCAACTCTTCCTCATCAACTATGGTACAGGGAGGGGACGACTCTTGGTGTTACTCGTAGCACATGTAGTCATCCATGGGGTAAAGAAGAGTGGTTTGAGAGAGACAGAAGTTGGTGGATGCTCATTGCTGCCTTGGGAGAGAAGTAGGAGGGGAGTGCAAATGTGAACAACAATTCCAACACCCTGCAAGCTTTGTTTTTCTGAAAGGAAACTATCAGCATTCATACCTGCAAAAACATTCAATGCCTTACTACAACACATTCCAGACCCTTGGCGCAGCTGGGAGTCCAGTTGCTCTGGCGCTATAATGTTCTAAAGGCAATTTGTAAGCCCTACATCGATGCACAATGTCTTTCGGTGCCTTTCTCATTAGTAGAGCTCTTGGATTAAGTAAGAAAGGGACAAATGTACAGTATTTTGGCGTACATACCGAACCACATGCACATTTTGCTGCCAAGATCCATCTATCCCTGTCTCGATATTCCATGGCTGATCCATTTAATGGATAGAAACTCTTTCATGTGAAGAATGAACAAAGTATGTATATGAGAAGGGGAATGATGTTGGGAGACTGACGAAGACAGTGGATAGTGGTAATGGAGCTCAGTGATCGTCACAAGGATCACAAGAATTCAAAATGACTCCAGCCAATCAGGTTGAGATCTTAAACAAGATCCTCAAATTACCATATCCGGTGGCCCAAATGTCCCTAATACCCAACTACCTTAAAAGGTAGTGGGAATCATAAAATAAAATCGTCGCTTTTTGTGAAAAATTTAGCTGAAAATCGTTTAGTGATGAACAGATCCTCAATTTGTCACGCATCACACTGACCCTTGAACGGAGGGTCCAACTGTTAAGTAATTGTCAGATTCTGAATTAGAGGAATTATCTAAAAGGAGTCCATCAGGATGTAAAAGATAGTTTTTGAAGCAATCTGGGATGGAAGGTAATGGAATGGTAGAAGGAAATAAAAAATCAGAAAGAGGGTTAAGATTAATATTAGAGGAATTCACCATGACACCATTTGTAGCGTAATGAATACCAGCACAAGATGCACATACCTGTAGTGACAGAGTAGATTTGCTGGTACTGTTCCTAAAATTTTCAACTAATTTATTTTTCTGTGTATCTGAAAGGAATAGGGCCGACAAGCGGCAAAGCCCACTACCAACAATTAAACCGGTGATTTAAGTCACTCATGGCAAGATTGACAGATTAATTTATTACTACAAAATATGGAGGGAGTCAGGAGAAGTCTGCATGTTAATTCATTGGCTTCATGAGAAGGGATGATAATACTTAGCAGAAGGGAGAAAACAGTTCATAAGACAGGGAACTATGCTATTGATGGAGTACATATCACCATTGTATAATAACTGAGTGCGAACATAATGTACACAAACCCCAAATCCCCACTATTGTACATACCACTACAATACATACAGAGCAAACCCATGCAAAGATTTTAGGCACGAGTATGTTATGATGGTGATAGGATGATGCGGGAAGGTGGTGATATGGACAAATTATTTAGGATATAGAAGCCTGCACGATGAAGGAACAATGTGGTTGTGAAGTGGTGTGATATATGTATATGATATGTGACACCATAACTCAACGAGACCGAACGAGCGAAAATAATGTTCAAAAGCTTGAAGAGACGAGAAATGACAGAAATAAGGTAGATAATGAATGTATGAAGGGAGAGGAGTCTGGGATAGGAATAAGAAGATATACGAAGGGAGAAGGAGAACTTGCATTATACCGAATATGATAAACCCACTGCCTATAACGCAGCTTGTAGCTTGCTTTGATCTGCATATATACCAGCAGAGTCGCCAGAGCTTTGGGGAGGCAAGTCACTACCCTGTACCCTGACTGTAGTGGAAAAAAATGAAATCAGCTCACTCAAAGTTCCAGGTAGCGAGGGTATGGCTGCGTGCTCTGGCTACCTCACGGAGGAGGGAGTCGTTGTATTCACCATAGGCTGGAATGGAAAATATATCAGTTCAAAAAGAGTCGTAAAAAGTGGAGAATACTCATGAGGGAGGGTAAATGCGGGGTAGGCACCGGTAATATTTGTGATGGCCTCAAAGATTATGATAGGTGATGGTATCATTTAGTACAGAATGAGTTGTATGTGCCCTCCACCAGCTAGAATTTGTTGTGAACTAAAATAGCTCATTGTATCAAAGAGTCAGATTAGCATCAGTTATAATAGAGAGACATACATTGGTCCCAGTTCAGATTGTTGAGATGGTTGTTGGCCCAGTATAAGACGTGACTTGACGGCCCTTGCCAAATGCCCACTTCAACCTGATGCACTTGGCCTCTTCAGCAGAAGTTAAGTCACATAGATACAACTGTCCAGTGTCTACATTTGATGTCAGGATAAAAACATCTAACCAAACCCCATCTACGTGTTTGTGACTGTTTAGTGTATGAATAAATTAACGCAGAAGAGAGCACGAAAAGCAAATACAATAAAAACTATATGTCGCTAAAAATCGAGTTCATGCTAAAGGTTTTGATTTAGTTACCCTCTGTGTTGCATGAGTTCGTTTTCTTGAATGTCCATAGAAAATTTGATGGACTAGGGAACAGTCGACATAGGATAGAAAGATTGTATAGTCGAGAAAGGTGAATGAGAATCATCCAAGTATGAGCACATTATAACTGACTTACCCGATCCAACCGATTCCCTACCTTCTGTCTTACTTTGATGGCTTACAGCTATGAGATAGGCCTTCGATGTTGAACCAGTTTTCCACATGAGTAGCTTTGACATTGTCTAAATGCATGACATCAGTTGGCGATTATGCGAGGAGCCGGATCGGAGGGACATGAACTTATCATAAGATTACTGGGGAGAACAAGATTATGATCCAACATTTTTGACAAGACCTCCAGTGACCACTTAGTGCTGCAATGTCAATGTCAATTGTTTGCATAGTGTCATAGAGTGTTTTCCCTGTCTCGGGGTATCCGGTATTGTGAGTATGTGAGGTGGGGGAGGAATCGGGAGGAAAAGACCATCAGGAATGGGAGGATGTGGTTATGGGTGTAGCAATGTTCACTAGGTTCGTGTTGTGGAAGAGATATGACATCAAAGATATATTGATCTATTAATTCACAAAGGTGGTTCAGTATTCCGAATCAGAGAGGGTTTCTTACTCACCTATTCATACTAGGTTAGTGACACAGATGAAGTCTGGGGGGGTGAGGTATGAGACGATGGTGGGGAGGGTAGTGGATGCACTTGTTGGTTCAGGTGCGAAGAGAGGGGGTGAGAATCACGTCAATGTCACAGGAATTCAGAATGGCCTCCAGCCAATCAGGTTGAGATCTTATCCAAGATCCTCAAATTACCATATCTGGTGACCCAAACATCCCTAATACCCAACTACCTTAAAAGGTAGTGGGAATCAATTCAAATAGTTCAGCAGTCATGCGTCACAGACCCTCCTGATATGCCGAAATTTGGTGCTTGTCACACGTCATGAAGGCAACTGATGAAAGGTTTAGCAGTCACGAATTTTAAAAATTCTCCAACCTGGGATTGATTCAGTGATTTCACGGGTTTTTCCTCTAAATTTTCGATTCTGAGCACGTTTAAGATGCATTTACAGCAAAGCTATTGCATAATTTAATGTATCTGTACTAAAATTCTATGAGATGTAACACACACATTGACATATATGCCGAAAATTTTCGTCTGTCACGCCGTATGTCCCAGGTTGACGAAATTTCCACTTGGTTGGGCCTGTCATGCTCTTTGAGGGGTGCTGAATCATTCGAATTGATACAGTATACATACTAAGATAACCTGTTATACCAATATTTTAAATGCCACTATTTCAGCTTGGATTTTGTTTAAACAACTTTAATGCACTAGCCTCAGTCAAAGTTTGAGCTGCAACTTCTGCGTTGCAGCTGCAGGTGGCTGTGTGTTGCCTAAAGCAGTGGACGCACCTGATTTTGAAAGTCTGACACATTGGAAGTCACACTGCTCATACTCACTCGACCTTAAGAGCAACTCATAAGCTGTACCTTTACATATCCCAATGCATTCCTTACATTTTAGTATAACCTATATTGTAGAGGCTTATTGGTCTTTTTTTGATATTTATTGTGCATGAATTTCATGAGATATGATTGAAATAATAAATTTATGATATGAAGTAATATTTTTGCCACAGTACCATCTACTGTGAGCCATTTCATTGTAATAAATAATCTCAGTTGAAATATAAACATAAAATAAGATACAAAATGATGTGTTTCACAGATTGTAACATATGAACTTCATTAGGGTTAATACAATTCAAATAGTATCTTGCTCATCTCAGACCACTTGTTTCACTGATATTTCCCTAAAATATATCTTATAGGCTTTAAAATTCACTTATTAAATATGTGCCATAATTTTAAGTCTGTGAAATACACTTGATTCCTGTATATTTAATACTGTGCTGCCAAAACTTGGATAAAACAGTTACAAGATATATAATTTGATTAATTTTTAAATGATCATAACTTCTATGTTAACTCACAGTACAGTACATGAAATTATGGTCTACAGAGCTAGAACAACATCATTAACAAGTGAACAAAGAGAAGAATGGTTCATTCTAAAGGGTGTCACAGTATATCACAATTGAAGTCTCAAAAATCAGGTGTGTCGACCGCTTTAGGCAACACACAGCCACCTGCAGCTGCAGCTCAACTTTGCCAATGCAAAGCAGACAAACCCGAGCATGTACGGAAAAGTCTGAGTGTGTGTGAACACATCCGAATGTAGCTGGAAAATCTGATGAGCACTTCGAACAAATCCAAGTGTGGCAGCAAAATCCATATGTGCATGCACAGCCACTACACATTTTCACTCGCCAATGCAGACAAATAGGGGGAGCCAATTAATCAAGATAATGAAACTGAACTACTGACAGTTGACAGTTTTTTTTTTTTTTTCATTATATTGGCAACATATTACTTACAGATTAATTCAGAAGATTTGCAAGAATTTATTGAAATTGAATACCACCCCAGTAGTGGAAAGAGTGCAATTAGAGTTCCAATTGAAGAATATCAAGGGAGTGAGTCAAGCACAAGTTTTTCAGCTCATATGGCTGAATTATGGAGCGAATCAAAACCATGGCATCCATTCTGCACTGCACAAGATCTTACATTTGCAGAAAAATGTACAAGGCTTAACTTCAGTACAAATGTTAGTCAGGAGTGGCTTGACTTTATAAAGGAATCAGAGCCTGCCTATGGTGTTACATTCTCCTCAGCACCTGAGATGAATTGCTTAATTGAATTAGCAGCAGCTTCTTCAGTAGGGGTATAGGTGTCCTTTATTTAAATAACACACCTTACTGACTACAAATTTCAGTTTGATGCAGTAAAATTTACTGTTCCATACAAAACCAAAGCATATCAATATGAGGTTCTTTGATAACCAGTATGGGATTGGGTTAAAGAAATTGTTTCCCATCCAGTCATATCTAGAGGGCTACTAGTTTTTGACATTGCCCATATTATGACATTGCCTGTGAGGCAATGTCAATTCTCATGTGGCAATGTTGGCAACATCAGCAACATCACAGGCAATGCCAGTGCAGCAAAGTGCCCATGATCAATTTATTCCCACACCCCCTCACTAATCAATTCCAGCTACTAATCATTGTCTCCTGCCCTTCCCTTTGGATTATCACACACATATCACCATGGCCCACCTCCCACTCATTGTTTCCCACACCTCTGCTCTCACTTCTTACACTTTTATTACATTTTCCTTAATCAAATACACAGTCCACTATTTATAATATAACATATTGTCAAATATTTCACCAAGGATGGAACACACTACAGTAGAACATTATTTAAAACTGTCTCTAATTCACATGTTTAATAACTTTATCCCCTTCATTACATAGTTAAATATTGTATAGTAGATTTATCATAATATATATTAAATAATGCAAAAATAATTGAAGAAAATGATAAAGAGTTGAGTTAGAAATTAAGAAAATACTTGCTCACTGTTGAGCATGATGACAAGGAAGTTTGATGCATTGCCATGGTGATGAGGAAGGGTGTGATGGATGGGATCAATAATGTGTACAAATATAAACAAAGGCGGAGCAGAGGGCATGTGAAAAATGAACCTCCAACAACATTGAAGGCAACGTCATAGCAATGCCACTTCTAACAAAAAATTTCAAACTGGCAACGTCACAGCAATGTCAAGCAATGCCAGCAATGTCAAATCTTGGATCAGCAACATCAATTCTCAAATGGCAACGTCAATATCTTATTTCAACAATTTCTACAGCTAGCATAAAAACAAGTAGAGTGCATTTATTTTTACCAAATCTTTACTTTTTATTTCTATATACCATGTATTTACTAATCTACAAGTTGTCTAGAGTAGAATTGTTGTGTACAAATGAAAAAAAACCATGTACACAAGCAGGACTTGAACACAAGACCTCAGCAAGCAATGCCACTGCAACACCAAAATTAAATCAGCAATGTCAATGCAATGCCAGGCAACATCACTTTGGCAATGTCAAATCTAGGGCAACATCAAAATCTGTAGGCCCATATCTAGACACTTCACCTGGTATGCAGAGCAACAATATCATGTAGTTGGGGACAAGAAAATCTGTTTCTGGAATGAGCCTTGGACTGGGAATAAGTTCTGGAAACTACAGGTAAGTCAAAAAACTATATTTTAGAAATGTAACTTGAACATTATACAGAGTGAATTGCCAAAAGAAAGTGTCCCACTTTGCCTACTGCTTTGGAGTGACAAGGGAAAAGTATCAGAATTTGGAGGTTGTAAAAGCTACCCAGTTATCACTAGAATTCTCAACCTTCCATCTGAAATTCGGAATTCGAATGGATTTGCAGGTGCTTGCATTATTGGATGGCTGTCAATTGTAAGTGTATATTTATTGTTTCATAATTATAATACACTGACTGTGGAATATGAAGGTTAATGATAATGTTGAACATGCTGGAGAACACTCCTGGGCTAACCATCATCGGTCTGTTTGGCATGAAGCTATGTCACACATACTTGATTCACTGGTTGAGCCTGCCACTACTGGTGACTGGTATGAGTGTGGTGATGAGATTGAAAGGCAATTATTTCCATCTGTATTAATATATTTACTTGACTATGAAGAGCAGTATGAAATTACTTCATGCTACATATTTCTTGTGCTGATCATATCATCTGATAGAATTATTGCTGTTCTAAATCATGGTGTAAACAGAGAGGCAGCATGCCCTACCTGTGAGGAGAAAACATCCAACTTCTTAACTGCATTAGGTGGTGGAAGCCCACATACAACAAGTGCATTTATTGATCTTTGGAACAAGTCTTTAGAGTTAATGGAAGAAGAAAGAGAAAAACTATATAAACCACTTGGCCTTGTACATCTAAAGGTATAGTAACTCTCTTTTGTAATCATACATTTTAATCAAGTTCCTTAGAATTGCTTTTGGGTTTTTCCACATACAGATATTTATAGTACAATGTCATATGATGTCCTCCATGCAAATGAGATAGGTGTTTGGAAGTGGCTATGGAACTATATCAACCAGTACTTTAGTGGAGATTGTGCAGCAGCAGCAAGAATTGAAAATTGGTGAGATCTTATCCAAAAGCAATGAACAAATATTGACTATTTGTAGTATTGAAAATTTGCCACCTTGGAGTGACTTACCATCATTTCAACATGTCCTTACTATGGACTTTGCTGATGGAAGTAAATATGCTGACCTCCTTTGAGTAAGTAGATTTGCAATACCTCATTTGTACAGTTATTAATAATACAATAATAATCTCATAGATTATCTTACATGGTATTGCATCTGAAATAACTCAGGCAGATCAGCTCATAATTCAATGTATCTGATGTTTGGCAGTCATCAGCAATTATTCATGCTTAAAAATGCATACTGAAGATACAATTGCTGAAGGACGTGAAGAAATTCGAATTCTCAGCAAGTGAGGGTCACCAATCACGCATGTCACACTAGCGTGACAGCCATCACACGCCCTTTTCCATTGTCCCAGTCAAATATCTCGGGCTACAAACCTCTAATTACCTTTGAATAACTTGCATTATATACGGTCTAATAGTATCACTAATATTACTGAACGGATATTTGTGTATTTAGTTATATCATAATAAAATCACAAATTAGTGCAATCAATTCGGGCTCAACAATTTTATTTTCCTAATGGAACTGATCACATTTAATCACTAACACGAGTTGTGAAATTGAGTTCCCATTGCACGGCCGCAGTTTCAAGTTTTGCTCTGCCAAAAAGCGTGGGAAATCAGCCAATGCACTTCAGGTATGGCGCACATACGGCTTCCAGGTGTTCATTTATTAATCTTTCATCGACTACACACCTCTAGCTCAAACCACCACCCCAATAAGTGATTCTAAAGCCATTTCTTCAGTATAATCTTCATTATTGAGAAAGTATTTATGTATATCACTGAATCTATTACTTATTTTAGCAAATTACAGGACATAGTAAAAATAGCAAAAACAAAAGCAATATTAGCTTGTGTAGAAAGGCTTCAAATCTCTAAGAAGATTTATAAATCTGATGGGCCCAGCCAGAATCTGGAACTGGAGTCACAAGAACAAGAATTAGTCAATATCAAGAACTTGCTAGCTGTTGCTCAGGGCCAGATTGTTACTCTTGAGTCTAAACTTAAAGAACAAATTAAAATATGCAATAGAAAGGATAAAACTATTGAAGAACTGAAAATGACTAAAGACTTTGCAGCAAATAAAGCATTTGAATTGTACAAAAGCCTTAGAAATGAAAGGCATACAAAACAATGGCTTATTACCACAAGAGAAAAATTGAAAGATAATCTTAAAATCTCAGAGCTTGCAGAAAAAAAATTGAAAGCTAATATAAAAGTACTGGTAGCTCGAATTTCTGCAACCATGGATTCAATGATGGTGTTAGAAAATGATAAAAAGAAATTAGAACAAGAACTGGCAAAATCTCTTAAAGCATTTGAACAAAATGTGTTATTACTCAAGAATAAACTCAATGCTGAAAAACAAACACAGGAGTTAATATCACAATTAAAGACACAAAATAAAGCTAAAGAAATTGCACTTAGGAAGAAATTAACTCATTCACTGTTATATAAAGGGGTGTACACAGAAGATACCCACCATTTAATATGTGTACTTGTTAAAGCAGGCTGTAAAAGAGGATATATAGGTGACATTATAAAAGAGGTCTTCAAAACTGCAGGTATTGAAGTAGTTGGAGATGTTAGTGAATCCAGAGTATCAAGGATAATTGCAGAAGGATTTCATGCTGCACAAATTCAGCTAGGTTATGAACTACTACAAACTCAAGGTAAGCACTTTTGATCCCAAATTCATATGAATAAAATATAGTTATGTATGTGTACAGACTTTACTATTTCAGCTGATTCAACTGGACATAAGGGTATTAACTATAATTCAAGACATCTTAACTACAAAGTTGAAGATTACAATAGTGAAAGCTCTGAAAAAACTAATATTGCAACACAATCTGTTGGAATTAGACCATCACTGAATGGTTCTAGCTCACAGACTATTAAAGACTGGGAAGTAATTCTTGAAAGTCTTGCACTTGCCTACAATGATAGTCCACTTGGAGAAGAAATTGGAGAGCTTCTGGTACTTATTAATCTATATTGCAAGCTTGTAGGTATGCATAGTGATCACTGTGCAAAAGAGAAAAGAGATGCAGAGATATTTAAACAGTGAAAAAGTGATGTAGTTGATAAAACATTGGGAACTAAAGCAATGGAGGACATTTCAAATATTGAACTTGAACCTGAATATTTAAAAGCACACAAGAAAATGATAAAATCTGCAGGTGGAATAACAAAATGGAACAGCTTAGATAATAGTGAAAGAAATGAATTAGAAGCTATAATGATGAAGGAACTTACAAAGTCTCTTGGAAAAGATTTATATGAAAAATTACCAGATCGTGAAAAATCTATAATGAAGTTATTCATCTGGGCAGGATGTGGCTGCCATAAGGATATGAATAGTGTTCATGGTGGTTATACTCATGCTTCATCATACTGGAAAGATAATAATGTTCAACCTCCTGTATTACTACCAAACCAAGCAAATGATTCAGTCATTCAAGATATACAATTTGATAATCAAAATCTAACAAAGCCACAGAAGGATGCAATTTCAACTACTGTAGGAGGTGCTATAAAAGCAGCTGCACTTGCTGGAGCTATTTTCAACAATAAAGATGATAAAAAAGGTTATCATAAGAAATTCAGTTGGTGGTGGAATGAAAATGTGAAGCCTGGAAGTTTTACATTTCCAGATACATCCAATAATCGATTTGGATCATATTGTGAAGCTGCAGCAGTTCTCATTATCCATTTGGAAAAATTTATTGAGTTCCTTGAGTTTTCATGTGACAATAAAAATAACATGTATTTCAGTCATATGGAGTATAATTTGCATAAGGCCCTTCAGTGTTCTGCCACCAAAACAGAGCTTTCAGCATTAGCAATCTATGGGCAAGCAGTCAGCCAGCCATATGTTCAAGCTGTATGAGCTGCTGCAGCTAATAAGGAGAATATGCTTAATCTTGGTCCACTTCATAAAGATGTCTCTCATTTCATCAATAGACTCATTGAAGATCCTGAGTTTGTTATTGGTGATAATGCAACATATGAAACAGGAGCATTTGATAGAAAACCATGGAAATCTCCTGAAGCTATAAATGCTATCTTAAAAATAAAATCAGAGTTAACTCATCTACACCTATATTTAGTTGAATTTCTGAAAGGTGCATTAAAAACATGGAACTGATTTATATCAGAATTTGCACCAGGAGGGCTGATTGATGAAGCAAGTGAAGAAGAGAGGGATCTGGCATGGCTATCACCTACAAATGATGTGAATGAGGGGGCACTGGGTTC
The DNA here is from genome assembly GCA_025738555.1 of Cyathus striatus. NCBI lineage: Eukaryota > Fungi > Basidiomycota > Agaricomycetes > Agaricales > Nidulariaceae > Cyathus > Cyathus striatus. The sequence continues at coordinate 699,831 of JAOVFP010000001.1, forward strand.
ATTTAGAGTTCTTATGTGCCAGCAACCACAATTAACTCTGCTTCAATACAATGCACAAGCCATGTACCATCACAATGATACACATGCATTTATGACGAAATACTTTAAGGAGAAAGACTACAAAAATATAAGAAAGAAAGCTCAAAAAACATCTGGAGAGGAGAGAAAATTGGAACAAGCTATTATACAGTATTCTGAAAAGAGAAAAGAAGAAAATATAAGAAAGAAGATAGAAAAAGATATAAATGGTGCTAAGGAGGCTGAAAAAGTTGCTTCTCTTCAACTCATTTTGGATAAAAATAAAATAATGAAGATGAAGAAAGATGATCTAAAGGATCAAGTGAGAAAGTACAGAAGTTTGAAGGGTAAACATGCACTTTCAGTAAAATTAAGTGCAAATTTGCCTGAACTGAGAGTTGCCCTTCAAGCAGATATTGACCTTCATACATCAGGAGATTGGAACATCACCATAAAAAACACAAATAGTGACCAAGACTCTGGGGAAGAGTTTGATAAGTTGTTTGATGAGGATAACAATAGTGAATGGGATGATGAGCAATGAGCAGTGTATTTCCTAATTAATTTATATGTTGTACCTATAATACATATTTGTATGCATTCTTTAGATGTAATATAGTATTATAGCACAAAAAAAATGATGAAAAACAACCAAGATTTGGGTTTGCTATGTCAATTTCTACTTGGGACAAGATTTAGAACACTTTGTGTCACACTGTGTGATGTCACGCTCCGTGCCATATAGGGATTGGTGACCCCTACAGCAAGTTGTTAAAGGTAGATAATAATTCTAAATTCCAGTATGACAGTATTTGATTTTAGTTTACATTAGAAAACTACTGAGAAGTATGGATGGTCATGGAATATATCAAAGATTCATGCTCTTTTTGCTCATTTGTTTGATGACATTGAGGGAAAAGGTGTAACCTCAATATATAACACCAAGTTGAATGAACGGGCTCATGGACCTTTGAAAGATGCAGCAAAACACTTTAATGACAGACAGGATAGCTTGGGAAGGTAGGTATGAGACCAGAGGTGTGTCAGCCAAATTTATCATTTAAGCTCAACATTATATGATATGAAATATCATAAAACGTCGAGCTTAAATGAGTACAGATTACTCATAAAAACTCATTACTTTGTGCTTACTATTATTACAATTGTATTATGTGTACTCATAAGTACTCATTACTTTATATTTCCTATTGTTATTGTAATACTATTATGTGTACTCATAAGTACTCATTACTTTATGTTTCCTATTATTATTGTAATACTATAATGCATACTCATAAGTACTCATTACATTATGTTTCCTATTATTATTGTAATACTATAATGCATACTCATAAGTACTCATTACATTATGTTTCCTATTGTTGTTGTAATACTATTATGCATACTCATAAGTACTCATTACATTGTGTTTCATATTATTATTGTAATACTAGTATGTGTACTCATAAGTACTCATTAATTTATGTTTCCTATTACTATTGTATTAATATTATGTATACTCATAAGTGCTCATTACTTTATACTTTCTATTATTATTAATAGTATTATGTATGCTTTTCCCTTATGTATTGCTATTATCGATTACTAGTTGACCTGCGCTTTACATATTTCCCACGCTTCGCATTTGTCACGTTATTCACGCGCGTCACGTTCGTCACACATACTCCCGTGCCTCATATTTTTCCTGCGCATTGCATTTGACATGTTCTTCACGTGCGTCACGCTCGTCACACATATTCCCGCGCTTCGCATTTGTCACATACTTCCCGTGTATCACATTTGTCACATATATTCCCGCGCTTCACATCTGTCACATATTTCCTGTGCGTCACGTTCGTCACATATATTCCCACGCATCACATTCATCCCGCCCGTCACATCTGTCACGCATATTCCTGCGCATTAATTCATCATACATTTCCCACACATCATATTTGTGACATTTTTCACGCGCGTCACGTCTGTCACAATTCTCCCACACTACGCATATATTGCACTTGTCACGCTTTAGTGCATTTGTCATGCTTTCATGCGCGTCACGCGTCACGTTTGTCACATTCTTTATGAGCATTGCGCTTTCATGAATGTCACACATCCACATCTATTTGTCACGCATTTCATGCTCGTCACATGTGTCACGTCTTTGGGGCACGTCACGTTGTGACGATCTGCATGCATGTCACATAAGTCACATCTGTTTCTTATGATTTGTACATGCATCATATTCATCATGTCTTTGGGACTTACATCATGCTTTCACACACATTATAAGCATTACTTATGTCACATCTTTGAGATGTATAATACATTTCAAGCACATTATGCTTGCATGTGTATCATGATTGTGACATGTTGATGGGGTTCCAACAGGTCTATAATGAAAAATGTTCTGTACCTTTCATATTCAAGGAATCAGAGCACTCAGTGGTGCCACATTTAACCCATATCTCATTACTTAGCAGCGTAATTCAGCCTCTTGCATTGACAAGTCAGTCATTGATTCAGACCCTGTATGACAATACTGCACATGACTACAGAAAAATGATAGTAAGTTTTTCTTAGGCAAGAAAGGAGAAAAGACAAAGTAGTCCTTCTGAAAAGAGAACAAGAAGAAAAGAAGGTGATGATGTAGTTGACATTAAACTAAAGAATAGACAAGCAAGTAATGACCAAATGGATACTAATACTAAAAGAACTATATAACATAAATCAGAGATGTGAACACATATGACAGTGTAGAAGTGTCATGTAATCATATAGAGTAAGCATATATGTGACTTAATAATGTGAGTAGAAGATATAAGAATAACCAATGGTTAATGCAAGAATCATGATTATTTAATAACTGAGACATGTGAGTTTGATGTGATGTGGAATGTGATGCACAGGAAATATGTGACAGATGTGAAGCACAGGAATATATGTGACAAATGTGATATGTGGGAAGTATGTGACAAATGCGAAGCGCGGGAATATGTGTGATGAGCGTGACGCGCATGAAGAACGTGTCAAATGCAATGCACGGGAAAAATATGAGGCGCGGGAGTATGTGTGACGAACGTGACGCGCGTGAATAACGTGACAAATGCGAAGCGTGGGAAAAATATGAGGCACGGAAGTATGTGTGACGAACGTGACGCGCGTGAATAACGTGACAAATGCGAAGCGTGGGAAATATGTAAAGCGCAGGTCAACTAGTAATCGGTAATAGCAATACATAAGGGAAAAGCATACATAATACTATTAATAATAATAGAAAGTATAAAGTAATGAGCACTTATGAGTATACATAATATTAATACAATAGTAATAGGAAACATAAATTAATGAGTACTTATGAGTACACATTATACCATTAAATAATAATAGGAAGCATTACAGTAATAATAGAGAACATAAAGTAATGAGTACTTATGAGTACACATACTAGTATTACAATAATAATATGAAACACTATAAATCCGCAGTAAATCTGAACTTCACTCATGAACAGCTGCCCACCCCAAGTCGCAATTAGGTGGCTGATATTATGTGATTTTAATTAGCTTTAGTGGGCGACTTTCCATAACATCTGGAACATTTTCAGATTTCAGAAGGGTGCCAGTCAGAGTTGGAACCCTATAGCTTACCTCAGCTATGATTACAGATTCACTGAACTTCTGGAGACTTTGGGACACTATTAGTGAGAAAGACTTTCATATCTAAGTACTCCAACACTTAGCGAGTGATGTGGAATACCATATATGGTGATTTATCACAAAAATGTGTTCAAAAGTAGTGTCTGGAACTAGAAGAGGGGTAGTGGATGTCTTACCGCAGTGTTTGGAACTTCAGAATAAATTTCCAGATGCCCCAAGCAAGATGGGAATGAGATCTGCCACTCTGCTGGCTACTAAATCCGTCTTAGTTGACAGCTGAGATTGAATATGACCCCCTTTCAGATTTTGCATCTGGAGGAGGCCTACCACCCCCCCTTCCAGCTCCAAACACTCGTTCCAAACATCTTTTCTGGCTAGTTCAAGGCTCGATGTCAACCATGAGTGTCAGCCAATATGATCACAAAAAGCCCTGGATTTTTTGATCACCATGATCATAAAAGCCAGGGCTTTTTTTGATCACCTGCTATTATATATTTACTAATGAATCTATGGGTTACTAATGAATGTAGTGGTGATCATAGGTGATCATAGGTTAGTTCAAGTGCATATTCACATACTATTACTACTAATAATTTCCAAGGTGATCATAGGTGATCATAGGCCATTTCAAGTGTATATTCATATACTATTACTACTAATGATTTTAGAGGTGATCACAGGTGATCATAGGTTATTTCAAGCATGTATTAACATATTATTACCACTAATCATTCTTGAGGTGATCAAAGGTGATCATAGGTCATTTCAAGTGTATATTCACTTATTATTACTACTAATATTTTTGGAGGTGATCAAAGGTGATCATAGGTCATTTCAAGCATGTATTCACTTATTATTACTACTAATAATTCTGGAGGTGATCAAAGGTGATCGTAGGTCATTTCAAACATGTATTCACATATTATTACTACTAATGGTTCTGGAGGTGATCAAAGGTGATCATAGGTAATCCCAAGCACATATTCACATATTATTACTACTAATCATTCTGGAGATGATCAAAGGTGATCATTAAGTGTTTTCAACTGCACATTGGTGTATTATTACTATTAATGAGTGTATAGGTGATCATAGGTGATCATTAAGCATTTCAAGGGTATATTGGCTTATTATTAGTACTAGTAAATGTAGAGATGATCATAGGTGATCAATTTGCATGTGTCACATCTGTCACATATATTCCCACATGTCACATCTGTCACACATATTCACACGCGTCACATCTGTCACACATATTCGCACGTGTCACATCTGTCACACATATTCGCACGTGTCACATTTGTCACATATATTCCCACATATCATGTCTGTCACACATATTCACACGTGTCACGTCTGTCACACATATTCGCACGCGTCACATTTGTCACATATATTTACACACATCACATTTATCACACATATTCACATGTGTCACAGTTGTTACACATATTCCCATATGTCACATTTGTCATGACATCATGCACCTCACACATATCATACATATTCCCACACATCATGAATTTCCTGCATATTACATTTATCACATTCTTCCTGCATGTTACATCTGTCACGCTTTCCAGTGTGTCACATTTATAATTCTGCATGTGACATATATCACACCTTTTACACATGTCATATTTGTCACATATATTCGCATGTGTGACATCTGTCACGCTTTTCATGCATGTTATATTTGTCACACTTTTTACGTATATATCATGTGGAACATGTGTTAATTTGTTATAACACACCACAGACAATAGTGAATTCAATCATGGTACATATGGTACACCCTGATGTTAACACCTTCTAAAAATAGCTATTTTCTGCATCAGGGTGAGAACTATATTCTAACTGTGTACCATGTGCAATGTGATCTGATTCAGTCCTGTCTGAGGTGACATGTAAAAAATAACTCAGGTTCAAAGTATCTAAAAGTGCACAATAAATTATTTAAAAAAAGAAACATATATGCTGTTGTAGAATTGAAGGTCATAACTTATAATAAAATGTAGAGTGTATGTAGATTCATAGGTTCATTAACAATGTATGATAAATTTGGAATGACATGGTATGACATGTTTTACAATTAGAGCTAGAGATGTGATATGATGGTATTGAACATTTTGCTATTGAAAAGAACAGTGATAGAACCACTCATGAATAAAAAATGTGAAAGAATGGTGAAATATGTGATTTCACATCACATCAAACTTATACATCTCAGTGATTGTTATGATTCTTGCATCAACCACTGATTATACTGATGTCTTCAACAACACAAATTATTGAGTCACATAGTTGCTTATTCTATATCACTACAAAGCAGTTTTTTGTTTTATTGGTACAAATAATTAATGGACACTATCTTCACTCTTAGTGATATTGTGTCACACTTAGTTTTACCATTTCAGTGCCATATGTTATATAGTTCTTTTAGTATTCTTATCTACTTCTAAGTATGAAAATGCCTCCTGTACTCCTGTACTCTTTCTTGCTCAGTGGCCATTACGTTTCACTTTTTTAGGATCAGACACTATTCAGAATTGGCGGTTAATAGACATTTTAGAATCCCCTCATCCAATTTGACAAGACAGTATCAGGAAGTGGTTCATGTGCCTGTTATTGCTGGGTTTCCTGTTCTTGACCTAATTTTCAAAATTAAATAAATTGTTGATGACAAAGATCAAATTTAATTTACACACAATGGACCAATAGTTTGCTGTAGTATCTCAGAGTGCTCTGATTCCTTGGCTATGAAATGTAAAGAAACAATTGACAAACATGACATACATGAAATTTGTGACAGGTGTGACATGTCTGAGAATATGTGTGAAAAGTATGACATACATGCATGATTAGATGCAACAAATGCGAAATGTAGAAATATATGTGACAAATATGATATGTGTAAAATGCATGATATATGTTATGCAGAAGATTATAAAATGTGATGCACAGGAATTTGTGTGACATGTGTGACACACATGGAAAGCGTGACAAATGTAACATGCAGGAAGAATATGACAAATGTGATATGCAGGAGATTCATGAAGTGTGGGAATATGTATGATATGTGTGAGGTGCATGATGTCATGACAAATGTGACATATGGGAATATGTGTGACAACTGTGACACATGTTAATATATGTGACAAATGTGACACGTGCGAATATGTATGATAGACATGACATGTGTGAATATATGTGACAGATGTGACACGTGCGACTATGTGTGACAGATGTGACATGTGCGAATATGTGTGACAGATGTGACATGTGCGACTATGTGTGACAGATGTGACACGTGCGAATGTATGTGACAGATGTGACATGTGCGAATATATGTGACAGACGTGACACGTGTGAATATGTGTGACAGACGTGACACGTGTGAATATGTGTGACAGACGTGACACGTGTGAATATGTGTGACAGACGTGACACGTGTGAATATGTGTGACAGACGTGACACGTGTGAATATGCGTGACAGACGTGACACGTGTGAATATGTGTGACAGACGTGACACGTGTGAATATGTGAGACAGACATGATATGTGGGAATATATGTGACAAATGTGACACGTGCGAATATGTGTGACAGATGTGACGCGTGTGAATATGTGTGACAGATGTGACATGTGGGAATATATGTGACAGATGTGACACATGCAAATTGATCACCTATGATCATCTCTACATTTACTAGTACTAATAATAAGCCAATATACCCTTGAAATGCTTAATGATCACCTATGATCACCTATACACTCATTAATAGTAATAATACACCAATGTGCAGTTGAAAACACTTAATGATCACCTTTGATCATCTCCAGAATGATTAGTAGTAATAATATGTGAATATGTGCTTGAAATGACCTATGATCACCTTTGATCACCTCTAGAATGATTAGTAGTAATAATATGTGAATATGTGCTTGGGATTACCTATGATCACCTTTGATCACCTCCAGAACCATTAGTAGTAATAATATGTGAATACATGTTTGAAATGACCTACGATCACCTTTGATCACCTCCAGAATTATTAGTAGTAATAATAAGTGAATACATGCTTGAAATGACCTATGATCACCTTTGATCACCTCCAAAAATATTAGTAGTAATAATAAGTGAATATACACTTGAAATGACCTATGATCACCTTTGATCACCTCAAGAATGATTAGTGGTAATAATATGTTAATACATGCTTGAAATAACCTATGATCACCTGTGATCACCTCTAAAATCATTAGTAGTAATAGTATATGAATATACACTTGAAATGGCCTATGATCACCTATGATCACCTTGGAAATTATTAGTAGTAATAGTATGTGAATATGCACTTGAACTAACCTATGATCACCTATGATCACCACTACATTCATTAGTAACCCATAGATTCATTAGTAAATATATAATAGCAGGTGATCAAAAAAAGCCCTGGCTTTTATGATCATGGTGATCAAAAAATCCAGGGCTTTTCATGATCAAATTGGCTGACACCCCTCTGTCAACTAACCCTTCCAACCTTCAGGGTACTTCTTCATCTCTATCTGCTTGTTGTTATCTAACCTTGCTTGTAGGCCTATGCATGCACTGCAATTTGTGTGCTGCGCTTAAACTCATCTCAAACCACTCCTTTTCACTCAATTTCTTGTAGTATTCTCTGGTATAATGGTGCTATATTCAGTGGGTAACAGTTTACGTTCAACAGGGCCCAAATAATTGAAATTTTTGCTCCACTGAAGCATCACTGCATTCTATCATTGCAGCTGACCACTTAGTCAACATCCACAAGAATGTATCTTGAAGAAACTAATGAAATATAGGAGATATTAGTGGATAGTAGGCGCTTTGTAGACATGTTGAAGAAGCATAAAGGCACTGGAATTGTAAGTGAACTGCCATCTTTCTACTACTACAATTCTTTTTACAATCTTTTGGACAATCCACACTCTTTATATATGTCCCACTTACATATTACCCAACTGCATCATGGCAACTCAGTTGAGTTTGGAAATGCCCCTTCATGGGACAGTTCAATTCCACCTCCACCTTCACAGCAGGATAGTTATATCAATCAATATGTATGTTACTCTTCATCTAATGTCTCTCAGTGAATGAATCTTATTCTCTAGCCTCAGTGTTTCGCTGTTCAGTCATCACATGTGCAGTACACCCAATACAATGTGCCAATGGTAAGTATGTAATTTATTATTAAGGCCACTATGCTAATACATATTTTTAGCCATTACCATCTTCCAATCGTAAAAATTACACACCACTGCCGCCGATTCCTTCTTTGACATCTGATCTTGCAAGGTCTGACTCGGATGGCCCAGAGTTCCCCCCAGCCAATCAGCTTTATCACCTGTATGGTCCCTCCGCTTCCAAGACTGCTGGTTCTTGTCCTTCTGAACCAAAAGCAAAAGGGAAGCAGAAGGCTATTGACGAGCAGCCTGTTGCTTCTGGCTCTGGAAAAAAGTGAAAGGCAGAATCGGATCCAAGTGGACAACCCAATGTGAAGAAGCCAAAAGGAGGACGGACTTCCAGGGTTGCCAATTATTCAAGTGAAGATGTCAAGATGCTCCTTGCAACGGTCGCAGAACTGTTGCCCACTGGTGGTAATGGCTGGAATGAGGTGGAGGAGTTGTACTGTGCGAAGTCAACAAGTGTACATTGTCCCCATCATTCTGAGAAATCATTGGAGATGAAATTTAAAATGGTATGTAATGGTACTATTACTATATTTATATGCGAGGCTTACTTTTTATATCTAGCTTGTAAAGACTCCTAAGCCCACTGGTGATGTGGAGTGCCCACCACACATTCTCCGTTCTCATGAAATCGAAGAGGCAATCCAAATGAAGGCTGCCACACGGAATCTCAATGACAGTGAGATTGTGGATGCCTTGGACTCTGATGCCGTTGAGGATGACAGTGATGATGATGATGGTACTCTCAAGGTCACCACTGTTCATCCAAAAGTCAAGGCTGAAAAGCCTGACACTTTCATTGCACGGCGTTCTGCAGCTGGCTGAGTGTCGTCTTCTCATCGCCATGCTCATAATGTGAGTCAAGACCTTCTCACAAATATTTCTTCTGCACTGGATCCATCTGTTTGGCAGGCACAATGTGAGGACCTTTCCATGCAGGCGATGCAAATGAATCAAATTCTTCAGTTGACTTCACAGCTGTGTGAGGCCCAGTGACACATAGATACTCTTTCTGTGCAGTTACTTGATGCAGAATGCAGATGTAGTGCTGCAGAACATCAGGCAGATCGGAATGAACTGTTGGGAATGTTGTCATCTCAACATCATAGCCATGCTCCCAGGTCTGTAACTCATTCATATCACCGCCATGGAGAACATGACTGCTTAGAAACACCCTCCCCTCGATGTCACCAATATTCTGTTCAAAGGCAAAGGTATCGGCAAGATATCTATTATGCAGATGGCCAAGCAACACATTGGATTGGTGGATCATCTGATGAAGATCCTGCTGGTTACAATGACAGTCCTGAAACCTGGCATGTAACTTGTTTCGAGGATAGTGTGCTACTTTCTCCTCATCGTTCCCACTCTCCTGCTAGGTGGTCACTGTCCCCAGTTCGTTCAGGACCAAGTCATCACCGCAGTGGTATACTCAAAGCACCTACTGCGTCATCAGGGACTGAAGTGGGTGTTCCATTGCATGCTTCACACGATACATCTACTCTCACTCTGTTGATGGAAGTTGATCAAGATGACAATATTATTGATCTTGTGGATAAGTAATGTATTCTTTAATCATTTTTACTGTTTATATTCTTGTTTTCTGTTTCCATTGTTTATGCATAACACTCTTGAAGCTAACTTTAGCTTAAACCACATTCATTACATCTATTTTTGATTAAACATGCTTGCTCTCACTCTACTGCTTACTATCCTTTACTTTCAGATTATTAATCACTATGGACTAGGTACTGCTGCTTTTGTCACTCGTTTACTATTTACATTATATACCCAATGAAAATAATTGAAAACCCAAGCTGATGTGAACTAAGACTCCATTACAATCATGTGGAACTTTTGAACTTGGTCATTTTTACATTGATCTGAAAATAGCATTCCTTCAAATGAAAGCCAGAGTTGTTCTTGATCTTCACTGGCTCTCCAAACAGGCATATAAACAGACTGAATTTGATTGTATCCAACAGTGCGAGTGTGAAGATTGAATAACCATGAAATGGTCTCCAATAAATCTGCACGAAGATCACTATAATTTATAGGAAGGGGAACACATAGACAGCCAAATGATCCTTGCATAGTACACATTCCCCATTCTGCAGTCTGCCGATATGACAGAAGTTGTCTGTCAAACATCATCTGTTCAGCATGCTCTTGTGAGTTTGTGGGAAGTTGTGTCCCATCTTTCATTGGAGCCTTGATGCGGCCTGCAATTTGATCAGAGCCTCGAGGAAATGCAGTATCTGTAACTAGGTAATAGCCTTCTGGAGTACGTGTTCGAAGTTTTTCATATATTGGTTGTGCGACACGAGAGTCATGCCAACTTCCAGGTGCATTGAGCTTACAGGCCATAATTGTTCCTAGAGTGCATAAATAACATGTAGAACATCATTTTATTGTTGAATACACACCGTCACCTGAGAATGCAAATACAGAGCTAACAAAGTGCTCATGAAGCCAACCATTGTAAGTTGCATTTTCAATCTCTTGATCACTGGAAGTTTGAATGGCAAGATTTAAACCATCCATGCTACCAAAAGCCCCTGTAAGTAGTGGATGGCGATCTACAATGAGAGAGTTGATTTCTTGAAATTCCAATTTACCAGTTGGCCAACAGATTTGCGCCTCTGGCATTTTTCTCAATACCAAAAGCAGAATCTGTATCGAGAAGTTAATGTACTGTTATACTGTTGATGCAACAAGTGCAAAGATTTCACAAAGGCTGACATCATGCATTGTTGAATTAAGATAATGCAAAGTCAGACCAAGTGCCCCACATGCATCAAGTGAGTGACATGCTATGTGAGGCTGTGAAGTAGGTGGGACATCATTCCGTGGAATAGATCTTTTATTCCACAAGTCTTCAAACCTGCTGTTTAAGATTAGTCTAAATGTTGCAACATCAAACCCCATTGTTGTAATGAATGCATGATCATTTTGACTTCTGTAAAGAGCTTGCCATGGTGTCTCTATGCGTGGATTGGGTAAGAGATCAGAATGCATTAAATAACTCCTGTGTTCTTTCCGCCTTTCTGTACAAATCCTGTGAGCTTCATCGATTCCATATGCAACCAATCCCATATATGCAATGCTAGCCTCCTCCTCCTCCTCCTCCTCCTCCTCCTCCACCAACTGCAACTGATGTGCAATATGTGCTTGTAGAGACAGAAAATCATGTTCCTCGAGGATATCTGTATCATCGATATCCATGTTGCTTAGATTTCGATAAGATCAGGGACTATTTAGGGACACTGTCATTGAGCTGTCACTATTTCTGTAAGAATTGTTTATTATCTGTATGTACATGTGTCCTACGGCTTAGAAACAAAAAGCCACTTTTGCCGAATGCCACTCGCTTAAGATCTGGAAAAGTAGTTTGAAGTTCCAAATGCTGCGGTAAGGCATCCAGTTACCCTCCTTCCAGACTTTGCTTTCAGACTGCATCTGAGAGGCTTCAGAGAGTGAAATATTTTCTGGGGTCTTGCTTAATCATCAGGGGAATGTTGGCTAACGTCGGCAAATGCGTCTGAAAGCAAAATCTGAATCTGAAAGGCTTTCCAGAGGTTACAGAAAGTCACCCAGTATACAATCTGAGAACGAATTTTCAGTGCTGATGTAGCCTAACCGCTGTTAAGTTGTTAAGCTCTTAACATGCATGCAGGCCTCACACTTTGGCGGTTGAATGCGAAGTTTCTTTTTGGATGTGTTCGGTTCTTTTATTGTCACTCATTGCATTTATTTAGTTGTCATAAACACATAATATGAAAACTAATTGTAAGTGACAATTTACCGAAATTGTAACATGTACTTCAATGGATTCAATAATCAATTTCGCCAGGGTGCATGAGTTCGACACTCAAAAGTGGGTACGCGCTTGCAGACATTCTATTACCCCAATTTTTAACTAAAATCAGGGTTTTATAGTTCGACGAGCTTTCAGTTAGAATCACTATACAATAATGGAAGGAACTGCAAGTGACAGCGATGTAGTCAAATATACTTTCTTAACAGTCTAAGGCCATGTTGTCACATATCAACCAGCCATCCGCCATCGATCATATATATTTGCTATGCTTACACCATATTTTTGTAGCCATGCGTGGGTTTTGCAGGTCATATTATACGAGTCTTTGTAACTACAGACCTGTACTATTAGAGGTAAGTATATACTATATATGCATGATCTTAAACTCAAAATAGTGCTCGATCGGAGACAGAGACAGCTGAAAGGGGCGATGGGGAAGGGGAAGAGTGGTTGTAGCAATTGGCGAAACATGCAGACGACAGGTTGGCATAGCATTGTGTTGAAAGGGGGCGGATGCTATGAGTCACCGTCGTTTGTGGACGAGACAGCTAGTGGTGGTGGTGTGGTATCGAAACAGCTACGAGACGACACTGTCCGTATGGTTGAGGTGTTGGAGTGGCATTGTGTTGATGAGTTTAGGATGACACTGCCGTCCTCGACGACGCTGTGGGGAAAGGACGTTGAGGAGAAAGGGAGAAAGGGGGAGGGGAGCAAGGAGAGTGATGTTGTGGGTGAAAGAGAAGGGGAAAAGGAAGGTTGTGGTTCGGTTGTCGAAATGGCTACAATGCCGTTGAAGACATAAATGAGGGAGCTAGTGAGATGACGAGATGACAACGTTGCTGCAGGTATGGAGGAGGATGAGTTAGTAACGATATGTGGTGGCGGCAGTGGATACACAGCAGTGGCGATAGTGGGGTGCGGCATTGGGCATTTGTCAAGAGGTGGTGGTGGTGAAACGTCCACTATACCGCTGGGGAGAAGGAAGGCATTGGTATGGTCAAGATGACAACGAGCAGTGGTGCTGGCAGAATGGAGGCGCTGGACACGCTTGTAGTAATGCGGGAGAGGAAGAGAGGGTGGAGGGTGGGTGGATGGCATTGCATCGACGCCGTTCTAGTCAACGGGATAGGCGTCGTCGTCTTGACGCAGAGGAGGAAGGACGAAGGCTTGATGACGTGGTATCAACGCGGTTCTCTCCAGTGGCGTGGTTGTTGTCGTGATGCAGGGTAGGAAGAGGGAGCTGCATTAAATGACGTCGACGCCATTCTTGCAAGCGGTGTTGTTGTTGTGATGCAAGGAGAAGGAGGGAGGAGTGGCCGTCCAGCTATGCTGCCATGAGGCCTTGAGGCATCATGCCTCAGGCCCAGGCAAGGATGAGGCTGGCTGAGGGAGGGCTTACCTGGCTCTGACATATGCGTTGATAAGACGTGTGCCTCAGGATGTAGACTCAGAGGTGAGGGACACTGAGGAGAGCTGGCGATGTGATGGATCCTACATAGCATCAACAACACTTTTGGGATTGTGGTGAACGACAAGCATGCGTGAGAATGGCGCGGAGCTACATGAGCGACGTGGCGTCGACGTCTCTGTAGGTCCTAAGGAAAATTGTCATCCCCTTTGAACCGCTGTATCATTAGGCTCTTCCTTTTTCGTGTGTATTGTTCTGAGCTGGTGTTTCATAGTTAGGCAATATATACATACATCTGATGTGGAGGACAGAAGAGGAGTGTGGTTAGAACAAAACCGATGGCATTGGACGAGCAAGTCGGAGCGAGGTGAGGCGAGGAAGGAAGGGGAATAAGGCGGTGAATCTGATGGAATCGTCGAGTAAATACGAAACCGAAGCGGTTGGTGATCGTATAGGTAAATAAGTGTAAATAAAGAATGTCACTCATTATCTTATCGTCCTTTGTTCCGAAGTCTGCAAGAAGTCTATTATAACATTGTCGATATGACTTTTTCGGGGCTCTTCCTCCTTCTGATTTATCACAATGAAAGAACATTATCATGAAGCTCCAAGTGTGTGCCGTATCTACACTGCATCGTTGGGATTGGGGGGAGCGTGGGAACGATCCTTCAAATGATAAAACATAGCAAAAACACAGAATGCATAGAATATAATATAGTACACATTTTATTCATATATATACATAATGATTAAGAAAAAACAGCAATTCTAATCATGCAGTGTTGGTACGGCACACACCACAACCGATTTACGGCGCGCACGACTTTCTCAACACTTGGAACTTCATAGTCTGTAATACTAAATATGGATTTTAAAATAACAAGTAGTGTAATGTGTGCTTTGCGCGTGCTGGTGACGTGTTCAGTTCATCTAGGCCAGCATGTTCGAGGCATGTCTGTATAGTTATTGTGGTTGTAACTTAAACCTTGGGCTGAAGGTAGTAGTGATATGAGTAATAGTGCATTATAAGTCTAGACTTGATTAAAATCCAAAAATCAAGTAAGAGAGCTGGTGTAAAAATAACCAAATAGCCCTGAGAGTCACGTAAAACAATTAATAAGAAGGTAGCGGGTTATATAAGTCTGCATGATGTTCGCACGCAAGTTACTAACCTCTTTTCTTTTCCTTGTGCTTCGTCCTGCCTACTCCGTGCCACTCGTTAGTCCGGTAACCATATATTACTGTAAGTTATCTATATTAATTATCAGTCTTTCTACATAGGCTTTAAGCTTTACAGATTAGGTACAACTTTGGCAATGTTTATTTGTACTGTGCGATATTGCCCAAGTTCGACTACTCCTGTCGATGAGTACCCTGTACCAAATACTCCGAAGACCACTACAAAGGGAGGCAAATTCACCGATTGGAAAAGATTAAGGCTTCGACTAAACTAGTGACCGATGTGTAGTGGAGTCGCAGATAAAGTTCCCGTGATATGCGGACATTTCATCAGCTTAATACCACCAGCGATGCAAGAACTACAATTTCTAACCAGAAGTAATTTACTACGTGAAGTTTAGATGTTAAATGGCTTGTAATAAAAGCGTAGTACTTGTATGAGAGATAGATAGATCGGTATGCTCTAAACAATGATTCTCTCCTGTCCCATGTTCAATTTGTACTCGAAATAAGCTTATTTCATACCAAAGCTTATCTCTGTACAGCTATAACATAGTTGAATGTATTTTGGGATACATGTGCGATCATATCGCATCTATGTGTTTGTGTTAAAGTTTCCGATCAGAAGGAGTCCTGTGCAATGCTACAATCAATGTAAGTATTTGTTCATTTATGGGATTCTCCAGCGAATATCCCGTGTCAAAGGCTTTCTCTCTTAGTTCCATAAAATGCAAATCCAATCTACTTGATTGACTGGCGTGTGCATAGGATATCAAAGACAGTAGCAAGAGCAGTTAATCAGAAGTTGAACCATAATATTATGTGCTGTCGAACTGTATCACTTATGTTTGACAGGAAGTGCCACCTACAAAACTCATAATCAGTGCGTGCTCCTGTCAACTGATTTCTACCAGGAACAGCTGGGTAAATGAACACAATGAAAAATATCTGCAAATAAATCCAAAAAGAGGTTGGTCGCTTTATGCGGCCTAGTTAGAACACTAAAAATGCATAAATACTATCACGTGTATGTATGAAAACAAAGTAAGGCTAGAACGTTCAGAAGAGTACCAAACACAGCCGATAATGTGATGTGGTCCACATGTGAACTCTTACATATAAAAACGATTTAAAACTACGGTGTGGTAAACTCCCTACAACCCCAAATCCACTTGCTACGCAAATTCATTATGGGAGACACCGATATACCACTCGATGCCTTAATCATTAGTACTGAGATCTTTCTGACGCTCAATCGAGTTTATGGTGTGTAGTTTTATACTATCTCGCACCTCTAGCTCTTATGAATTAGCTGCAATTATAACTTTTCTCATGTATGATATCATACACTGTTTCTTCGATGAGGTACTAGTATCTAAACTCATGTGACTTCAATAAACCCGCTAATACTTTGTAGGTGACATACATCTGGTGGTTAGATAAAGATCACATTATTCGCAAATTATCTCACAGAACTTTTGGTTAAAATTCTAGTGGAATGAAATGGTCAGTACCTAAGGTACTATATATCATCGCACGCTACTATGGTCCCTTATATCTTTTGTAAGATTTATTCTACGAGTTTATAAGTAACTTATGTCTTTAATTCTGCAGGATATACCCTGCAATTCAGATGAGCATTCATATTTTTGGAAATATGTCAACGACTGTTAGTAATTCCAACATAACTCTACAATCTCTCAAACTAAACACGTGGAATTAGTTGTAGCAGCATAGTTACTATTGCAATTTATTTAATCTGACATAATCTTGCAGTTGTCGCGCAACAATATGGCTCCTTGGAATGTAAGTACATACTTGAAATTGATTTAATTAACCATCTTAATTAAAATTGACAAAATTCGCGTAGCGGAGGAGTTTATTGGACTGCAATTGAAATTATATTTGCATTTCGAGTTAGTGCATGTTATGGAAATAGCCGACGAAGTAAGCACCTTCATTTATGTATAATACCAATGCAAGACTTATAAGTAAAAATGCGTAGTGGTATATTTTCTAGCTATATTAATATTTGGTTAGTTACAATGCTATATATTGATCATTTACTAACCCATAGTATGTGGAAATGTATTAGTGCAATTATCAGTATGGTTTACACAACTATTTTGAGTTAACGAACTTCTTTAACCGTTAAAACTAGTTACAACTATCCAGAATAATAATGTCTGCCATGGCATTATCAGAAAATATTTATATAATTCCTGGATACAATGTATGCCTTGCATTGACGCCAGAGAAATCATATACCCTCCAAGTTTTACAATGCCTTTATTACGGATATACTGCTGCATTTCACAGTATGTTTAGCATATTATTTCACATGCCACTGTTAATTTTCTTGCATAGCTGTTTTATTTCTTCTAATAGTTATTAAACTAGGAAATGAGACAATTTTCACCCATGGATTTAGGAACCTGCTAAAACATGAAGGAAGCGCATTTCCAATTATTACATCATTTATCCGAGATGGAACACTATATTTCACAATCATCTTTGGTAAGGCCTTCTTAATAATAAGTTCGGATAATCTTACGATATATACGCATTACAGTGTTCACTGTAATTATGATGTGGGTGTCGGTGAATATGTTTAAATCACACAATGAGATTGTCAGCAACTATTTTAAACCGTAATTTCAAGTTCTACTTTATTGTCTCCTTAAGTTTTATATGTGCTTACAGGTGGTACGATGCGACTATGTCATTTACGGTAAGTTAAACATCTACTTTTTAGATTAATACTAATATATTCCTAGGGGCCGCGGTTGATATTGACGCTGCGAAAACTCTCCGACGTCGATGGTAATGTAAACGCACCAATGGTGTCTAGGTCAATATTTTTTGCCCAATCAGCGCGTAAGACAACAGACATACCCCTGGAAGATGGATTTGAAAACAGAGTGCCTTAGTCTAGTCAAGTACGATTGCTTTAAATTATTTGACTCAAGTTACTTTACATAGTACTCAAGGATATGTACATGACTTGATGGCATAGAATATATTTAATTGGAGATGAAAACGATGTTACTGGCATTCAACAAACTCTCGAAACGCTGTAGCTATGAAGAGGCACGATGCACCTTTGCGAAGTACAGGTAACAGGACTCTTCAGCACTAAATTTTTCGTATAGCTCTCCCTTTCTTGATAATATATCCTTTGAAGTTCGGATGATATATGCCCTTCAGTTTCCTTATTAACAATGCCGCAGGTATCTTGTAAATGGTCCATCAAACTCCTTTTCAAATTCGCTCAAGCATTGTTTTCATCCTCAGACGTTGATCTGACATACTTAGCCAGCGACGTTTGGAAGGGTATACAAGTGGTATGTGTTCGACGTTCTTGAGCCCCTTCACTACCTTTCCAAGGAGGGCATTTTGATCGATGGTTAATCACCGCAACGCAGCCTTCCAGCTTCATACCTTCTTCAATTAACGCTCGCTGATGCCTTTCCTCGGTTCAATATATTTTTGTCATTGCCTAACAAACCTTGCCACATTTGACTTGCGATATGTATATATGTGAGAAAGATAAATGTGCGTTGGAGTTTCGACGAGGCACTGACGTATGTGTCGTCGATGGTAGGGTCCAACAGAGGGTACGGTAGGAGGTGCAACTCTTAATGTATGGTGGAGTAGCTGCGGTACGCGGACAGATCCCGCAGAGGGTAGGAGTAGGGCTGCATCAAGATTCAGAGTCAACCGTTTCTTTCTAAGCAATACCAGCGTCTCCTGGGGCTATGTAAATCAGATGGTAACAACAGGGGCGTAAACAAAACGGTGGTGGTCGCTCTGCCTGCGTATCTTCTAGTATCGGTGATGCTGTAAGGGCATTCATATACATCGGTGCCACCCATACACCCCCACAAGGACACCACCCTCAAAGACCCGCGAGCAGTAGGACTCCTACTATACTCCCTGACGAAGGTACCTCCGAATGACGACCCCTCCTATAACGACCCTCTTCAATATTCGAACCTCCAATGGTGCCTTCGCTCCTGGAAAAATTTCATCCACACATCCCCAGTACGAGCAACAAGCCACCCCTCTCCCATTCGTGAGGAAGATCAGAAAAGCGTAGAAAGTTCCTGCTTCTTCCTATATGAAGTAGTCTCCTCCGCTAACAGTGGGGGGTTGGTGGTTGCGAATTAGAGGTGAAGAAGGTAAAGATGAAAGACTAAGATAAGCCTACCAGGATTTCGACTTATAGATGCGGCACTAACTTGTAGAATAGGCTAATACATGTAACATTCGCTATCCACAGCTCCTGCTCCTAAACGGTGACCCCAACCCCAACCCATCTGACAAAGTACTATGAAGGAGAAAGCGAAGTCAATGCCAACTGATCGGGGCGCCGCCGGGGGACAGAATAGACGAATCGGCCAAGGGTCTGTGATATCATCGGAGCCTCCAACTTGATTCTTCGAAGAATCGAAGAGCGGGGTGAAACAGAGTGTAGTGAACAAAAGTGGCATATTAGAAGTGAATCGAACACTTCAAACAGCGCGCCATGATTCAGACAGGTCAACCACAGTCTTATCGCACCCTCAAGCCTTCTCTCAGACTGGCTTTCAAGTAAAAGCAGGACTTTGCGTGGAGTCGAAGTGGTATTGGTAGGAATTTTTGGATCGTACTGAGACTTGGCTGGTGGTTACTGCGGTGGTGGGGAGGAAGTGTTGAAGGGAATGAGGAATGTCACTCTAGTCGCCTCTTCAGTGTTGAATCTCCAGTGTTTCAGTTTGTCCGGAGCCTTCGACGATGTGTGCGATTTCGATCTTTCTTATCGCCCTGATTGCCAGTGTCAAAGCTTCCATCAGTGAACAAGATTTCACCCCCCCACCTGAAACTGAGCTCCTACTTCGATCGGCCACCAGCAATATCCATCGACTACCAGCCGAGCCCAGATCACACCCATCACGAGAATCGAACGTCCAGACCCTCGTTGCCGACATGCAATTGTCCGATGCGCCACTGGGTTGTCCTACATGCTCTAGTAGTACCTGGCTCGGGGACACGATAGAGCCCGACTAGTTGCTTTCTTGGCGAAATTCCCCAATATCCATTGTGGAATGAAGTTTCTTGTCAAGTATACGGGAGGGGATGTATGCATTTCTGGACTCTGCACGCCATTCAAGCTTTGGCTCTGTTCGACGTGCGCCACACCGTCGTTGGTGGTACGTGGATCGTTTAGGAACAGAGAGCTGGGAGGAACGAGAGAGTGATGCCTCCTCACGAGGGACATCAAGCTCAACCTCTGACAACGGTGAAGACTGCTATGAGAAGGTAGATGAACAAAGTAATAGCAAAGATACAAGCGAGGGCACTCACTCTTCCCTTTCGTTACAAGAGAATAGCCTCCTCCAACGTCCTACCCAACCCCCTTCTCTCCAACAACAGCCCATCTGGTCTCGTGTTGCGACTTCATCGAAGTCCCTAATCGTAGAATCACGACTAGAGCCGTCCTTATAGACCTGTAGTCCTTCCCTGTCATCGAGCTCCAACACCCACACCAGCACCGCCAAAGCGCGGACGAATGTTCTCTTCCAACCCTCTTCCGAGTTCTAAGACCACTGTATCTTTCTCATGAGCCTCAACGCATCCAGATATGGATGAGTGTTGAATAGATAAAGCTCAGCATTCGCCGCGGCCTCCTATAAACCCTCAGGCTTCAGCTTGTGACGGAAACCAGCAGGGAAGAGGAATATATACCAGGTCCTAGATCATCCCAATTGAGATTCGAGTGGGACTCAAGAGTGGGGGCATGTGCAATACATGTGACTGGTATTTACAGTAAACTTGCAGTAAACGCATTGAACAGTGGTGGCAGGAAAAGACGTTTGATGTCAGAACTTCGTCAATGTTTCAAGTTCGGACGCATCGGGTTTAAGTTGTTTGAGTAAGAAGGAGGAATCAAGCGTCACGTAGTTCAGGCGTGGTCAGAAGTGCGTCACTGTGCAAACGCAGCGAGGAGAGGTGGCAGGACTCGAGAGCTGGGGCTGGAACTTGGAGATGGTGACGATGACGGACTGAGGCCAGATCGTGAAGGGTAGAACTTCGGGTCAAAACGGCGGTGTAGGTAAATAAATGTAAATTGTTTCTGTTCTTCGATCTTATCTTTAAATTTATCTTATCTTCCATTGTCCAAAGTCTGTTACCGATAGTACTACTGCTCACAATGAAAGAATTGATATGCGAGGCTATTCATGGACACATAGAATTTATATGACGTAGATACGCAAGAGTTTACGCCATATCGTCTTCCTCGTCTTCGGCGTCGAAAATTGTGATGAGCGGAGATATTACATTACGCCATGACGAGCGAGACTGTGGATTATCATTCCTTTCCTTTGTGCTTGTCGCTCTGCTGGCTGCCACATATACAATCGATAAAAGGCAAATACTATTGGGAATGCAGTGGTGATATAGCGAATATGCAGTAGCGTTGTAGCATTACACCTCGAGTCGGAGTTTGAGGTGTGAGTTATGTTCGACTCTCTCTATCGTCATTAAACTCATAACAAAATGATTACAACGATATATTTTTCACTTGTAATTATTATAGTGCGTCTCCCTTATGAATACCTACAATGATATATAGTAGTATCGTTGATCATCAATATCATGCTATGTATCCAAACAAACCCCAACCGGCGTACGCTCAGGTGTACAGTCGAGGACAATCAAAGTCAGCAAAAAAAATAAACGATTTTTTTTGGCCTCGGACTTCTTCGGGAATGAAAGCTACTTGAAATAGCTTTCAGTTGATACAATTTTCATGACGATCCTACGAGCCGTTCCTTCTAAAAATAGGATTTGATTTTTTTTTTCCCAAAAAATTTGGCCAACCGTAAAAAAAACCGTTAAATTCATGAAAAAAGCGCCAATCGACTCCTTTTTATGTACTATTAATGATTCCAATATATTAAGACATTCTATCGAGTGGTTGTTGAGCAAAAAATCGAACAAAAGTTGCATCTGTATATGGTGTGAATTGCCAAATAGGAACAATGATGCAAGATAAGATGCTATATTTGCTATCTGACTGATTCTCACACCTGCTAAATACAACAAGATAAGTACTGTAAGATGTCGATTGCAACATAACTCATTCCACCACCACCATGAGTCGTCCTTGAGGTTGTCCATCAAAGAAACACAAGCCTAATATGCTTGGACTAAGAAATCTGTCTCAAGCATCACCAACCCCTTCAGATGTATCAAGTGAAGGAGTGTCAACTCCAAGTGCTCAAATTATCAATTCAGGTCTCCCAGCTGATCAGGCAGTGGATGAAGATTCAGTTGTATTAGACAGCCTGCGAGTGAACTGGGAAATAGAAGATCAAGCACTGACTGAGTCAGATAAGACCTTCCAGGAGGCCAAAAATATTGCATTACAATATCTTGATGCTTGCCCAGTGGATGTAATTCGATGGTTTATCAATCGCACATGGCGACTTATGAATGCATATTGTATAGGGCTCGCTGGAAAGGCAGCAGAATGGGCAGTACGACAGCAGAAGCAGCATAGAGGGGTGTCTAATGCAGCAATGGAGGCTATGGAAGCAATTGATCATGGTAAAGATAGCCACTGACTTATCTAATAGTGTCCAAACATGTATATACAAATCATTTTTTTCTTTGAAAATTTTGGCCACCTTCAAATATTGTGGGAATAACTTCTAAAACACCTTTTCTAATGTATTTTAGGCCTCTGAATCCAAATATGAAGTTAGTTTTTTCATAAAAAATCATGCGGCTGAGTTATAAAATTTGTTGGCTTTGACTGTCCTCAACTGTACGTATATCCCCAGCAACGATTATATAAGATAAGATACATGAAACTTGTAGTTTTACTAGTATATAACTTTCGGAGAATGGATTCAAGTAGGTGGTGTTTGGTCTAACTGCATCTCATACTTCAATTTCGAGGTGCTTGTGTTCAACCAATCACATCACCATTGTCTTCTGTGAGTCCAATCTTTCTTTTTGTTGTGTATGGTTAACCCACAAGCGGCTTCCTACCCCAGCTTTCATTAAGGTGTATGATGTTTCCGTAATTAAAAGAACTTTTAGAAAGTCAGTGCTGATGTAGGCTAACCGTTCTTAACATGCACATAATACATGCAGGCCATGCACTTTGATGGCGCCTTATAGATTCCACTTTATATCGTCACTTTTGGTCGTAACGTTCAGGTTGAACGCTTTTCTTAATAACTACACAGTAATAAAGCGGTTTTTAAGTGGCGACGTAGTGAAATTGACAATACAAGACAGGGTTCCACATTGAAGTGGACGAGTTCAGTTCTCTTGTTGCCACTTATTATGTAGCCTCGTATAAGTGAAAGTGCATTTTACTATCGTTCATCAATGAATTTAGTTGTTATAAACACATAATATGAAACTGGATTGTAAGCGACAATTTACAGAAAGTGTAACTTGTACTTTGGATACAATCTTCAATTTTGCCCGGGTGCCTGAGTTTGACACAGTACACTCATCGTTGTCACGGTTGGGGGATATTAACTCATCCCATCTATTATTTAGCACATTTACATCTAATGGAAAAATATCTGCAAGGTGTTTCTATGATGTGATGTTCGTACTCATTCAAAATTCCATGTGCATGTCTGTCCTATCTAACATAAAATGTAATAATTAGGTAGATGACCTTTGATCTGGAATTAGTTCACGGTGCATGAATGAATTGCATGTGGAAATGTAGTCAATCATCTGATATGGAGTTACACTTTGAAGTGCATGGGTTCGATGCTCATGTTGTCACTTGTATATCTGGCGGCGAGTGACTTACATGAAAAGAGAAGATCATATGTGTGTGGTGGCGTAGCCAAACTGTACTTAACAGTACAAAGTTATCATTTTGCCACAATGCAGTACTTTTCTCACGAGAATCCAAATACTCTGCATGTGAGAGTAAACTAGCCAACGAATCTTCAACGACAGAGTATCCTCTTCTTTGATCCTATCGCAGTCCCACCAGCGCTCCATCGGCCCATTTCCCAGCAAGGTAACTAGCTATCCCACTCAAATCTGTGTAACGCGCGGGATCCGGATTGCGCAGGACACACGCGTTATTCTTTGACCGCCTGTGTGCCCAACTCGAGCGCTAGGTAGCAGATGTGTACGTGTGTGGATGTCGTGCCCGTTGAATAGCGCACAGCCCATGCGCCGAGGGAAAAGAACATGGGGGCAACATGATGTCAATGTATGGAAAGTCGATAGATACTTTCTAACTAAAAAGAATTTGAAGGTTTACTGTTTCTGGATGGCACGTAGATCAGCAATCTATCGTTTCGTGTGCATCCCTTCAGGACGATGATAACAGAGGCGCGGTGATCTGCTATGCGAATCATGTGTACCCCACTGTGGTGACCAGGCTTCTCCGGCCCATCTCAGTCTGCATCATGGCGAGGTCTGAACTTTAGTGATTGTTCCTAACAGAAGACTTACGTATATACAACCTAATGAACAAAGAGATTGTCGGAGATCTTCCAAAGAGCAACCAAGGAAATGACAATATACTCAGCGACTGGGGAGAAAATTTTAGAGAAAGCGAGAACAGTGAATGAGATGTGATTTCGTGAGATGGGATGGGAGGATTATCATAGAGAAGTCATAAAAGCTCAAACTCAAAGGTGCTAGAATGAACTCTTTGAACACGATCAAGACTACGCATTGTGGAAACATGCTTATTTCATAGGCCTCATCAGTTCTGCCACTGACGATGGTGATGGTGAGGACGGAGGTGAGGAGGGGGGTGCGGGGGTGGGGGAGTGTGAGCGATAGCGCTCGCTTCTATCCTTCGCGGGCCGGTGCCATGGGCCGCGGTGGCTCTCTTCCGAATTTCGAATCTCTAAAGACACAGTCTCTTCGCTCTCACCACCTCTCCATTGACCCGTCCCCAACACGAACGACAAACCACCTCTGTCTTCTCGATGCGACGGGCTTAAAACGCGCAGAACTTTCTGCCCAGAGGGTTCTTCACATGTACGATGTGACGTAGGTATCTGTGCGCAGTGGAGAAGGAGGTTATAGTGATGAAGGACTAAGATGGAGATGACAGTAGTCTCTTCATGCCTTAGACTACAACTACGATGAGTTCCGAACCGATAAAGTCTCAGTACTTACCCTCTTCCAGCATATCTCAGCCCTGTCGTTCCTTCTCGTCCGACGTTTAGTTTCAATCTTGCGTTAAGACTTCCTTTGACACGCAAGTTCCTAATCTTTGTGGACACACAAAGAGAACCACACTTCGTCGATCCTTCCCAGAACAACTCATAACCATACCAACACCATCGGTGGACGGAATGAACATCCCTACTAACTCCCCTGTACTAGATCGTGATACCGAGTTTCTTGCTTAGATCCTAATGTATTCAAAGACAACTGAGGAGACGAAACCATGTATTCGGAGGCCTCCTTTGTGGTACAAGTTCAAGCTCCCGAGCGGAAACAGACGCTGCTACGAAGCTAGGCATCGATTCAATAGTCTCGCAGTACATTTAGAATCTTAGTTGCGATTTCGTAAGTATAAATGGAAGAGAACGGTTCGATTGGAAAGCCGGGGAGAGGTGGTGGGAGCTGGCAATAACAAGGCAGAGGGAAAGGATCGGAGATGCGGAGCCGAGACACGGACGTGTATAGTAAACAGAGATAAATAAAGCCTCAGTTGTTCGATTTTAATCTGTCAACTCTACATCAGGTTATTTTTAAATTATTGACTCATTTATTTGATTTGATTTATCTCGTACCGCGATGATTATTCTGTTGTACGTGGTTTCTCTGAGATCTCAGGTCCTATTACACGAGTTCTCCTAATGACAGTGCCGCTTCACGAATTCGGTACTCTATATAGTTGCTATGTAGTTCATATATATTGCAGCAATGTCAAAGATTCGAATCACAAGTGTTTATTTATAACTCACGCATCCCAATCCCACTAGAGCAATCCAATTCAGATCTCGTACGTGAGGAATCATTTAATCACGGGAGGAGACAAGTGCTTTGACATCTCCAATAAAATTTCAACCATTGCACAAACGGTTAAACTAAGTCAGTTTTGAACGCCCACCATCTTCTAAGTGCATATTTACTAAGTATTTTTGATGAAATACATGTTGCCTAACGGTTTGGCCGCATATCGTTCCGTTATCTGCATGTTTCATATTTGGAAGCGATGTTATCTTCAATATCCTTCTCATCGAGCCCAAGTATGTACTTACCCCGGCCTACGGCATAATGCATGTTTCAATTGCGTTTCAATATCCAGTACAGGGGACTACCGAAATGATCGGTAAACATCAACACAACTATATTTCGACTAGTCAAAGATACGGACCACAGAATCAGAGTTTGATCAGAGTTGTGTATCAGTCGTGGCTTGCGGCCCTACTCCTTTATATGTGAACAGTAAGCTCATCGTCCATAATACTTACTTCGGCAATATAATGACTATTTCTAAACTCTAACCATGGACTGTATGTATACTACAATTATTTTTTATATGTCTGAAGTTGTATCCAGTTAATCCTGCATCTTTTTAAACGCAGAACAGAATGTACGGCTATTTCCGACAAAAGCGGCCGTTGCGTGGTGTTTCTCCTCTCTCCACTCCTAGATTCAACTATTTCGATATGTACAGCGATTGCGACATGATCGAGCGCTAGATTTAGCGCATGATGGAACAAGGTAGATGTGCGATTTATATCATGTTCTGTAAGTCAACTTCTTCAGTGCATCCGTTATTTCGCATTAAAATAGAGATACCTTCCAAGACAGGTCCTTGTTTTTGTTCCATTCCTTACGGTGCTTCCTGCATTGAGGTAGCCTGCCAAATAATCCCCTCCCCTAATCTGTCATTCAACTTTCAATCAATAGCAAGTTCATCATATATCTATATCAACTGCAAGGAACACACAGCTTCATTATATCGTATTATTGATATTCACACAGCTGGCCGCGACATACCCGCCCGATGTCCCGGGCTCATATATAAATACAGTGTAATACTACATGTAGTAGCCCCGAATCCACTTTCCACACAAACTCACTATGGAAAACGCTGAAATACAAATCATTGATCTCTCCATGACGCTTAATCGAGTTTTTGGTGTGATTTTCTATACTGGTTGTCAGTTCGTAGCTCATACGATTCAGTTACCGCTATAACTTTCCTCGTCTATGATATCATACGCTGTTTCTTCGACGAGGTAGATTGACCTCAAATATCCTCGTTTTATGTGACTAAAATAAACCAATTGGTATTCCATAGGTGAAGTACATTTGGTAGTGACGTGACTATCATATTATATGCCAAATATTTCACTGAAATTTTCGGTTCACTTTCCAGTGGAATGAAATGGTCAACGCCAAAGGTACTTTATATCTTTACACGCTATTATGGCACCTTATACCTTCTGTAAGACATATTCTATAAATCAATAAACAAATAACTTATATCATTAACATTGCAGGATATATTCAGTACTTCGTATCAACATTCACAATCAAGCATTATTTGGAAATCTGACAATAACTGTTAGTAAATCCAGTGACATGAATCACGGTCTCTTAAACTAAACACAATAATATTAGTCGTAGTAGTATTATTACTATTCTACTTACAGGAATCTGACATAAACCCGCAGTTGTCGCCCGGTATTATGGTTCAGCCAAATGTAAGTGCTTGGAATTGATTAAATTAGTAGTCATCGTAATTCAAACCTCATAGCGGACGAACATACTGGACTGTAATTGACATCATCTTTGCATTTCGACTTAGTGCATGTTATGGAAACAGCACACGAAGTAAGCATCACCATTTATGTACGATAGTAATGTTGGACTTACAACTAAAAACACTTAGTGGTTTTATTTCTAGTTGCATCTTTAGTTGGTTAGTTATAGTTCTATGTATTGGTCATTATTGACTGGTGAAAACATACTAGTGCAATCCTTGGTTTGGTTTTGATAACTGTTTTGAAATTATTGAGGTCTAACAGTTCATACTAGTTGCTAATAGCTTTCATTACAATGTTTATTGTGGGATCATCAAATGGCGTTGTTGTTGGTTACAGTGCATGCTTAAAAATTGCACCAGAGAACGGACATATTCTTCAAATTCTACAATGTCTTTACTTTGGATACACTGCTGCATTTCACAGTATGTTTTATGTGTTATTACCCAAACTGTTATTAATTACACTGCAACAGCTATATTACTTATCCTGATGTTTATTAGGCTAAGAGAACAGACAATTCTCACCCCTCGAGGACTTACAAGCCTGATAAGAAATAAAGGAAGCACCTATCCAATTATTACATCATTCATCCGAGATGGAACACTATATTTTGCGATCATCTTTGGTAAGACATTCCTGCAATAATAAATTTTGACACTTAATGATATACACATATTGTAGTATCTACACTAACTATGATGTGGGTGCTGATCAATAACTTTCATGCAAACAACAATGAAGCCTTCTATTTTGAACCGTAATATCCTTTTCTTGTGAACTATATCCTTGACCTAGATGTTTTATATATGCTTTTAGGTGGTACAACGCAATGATGTCATTTACGGCAGGTCAAATATCTATGTTTTGGACAAATATTGATAGACTCCTAGGGATCACGACTATTATTGAGCCTGCGAAAATTATCATATATCGATGGAAGTGCAACTGCACCAGTGGTGTCTAGGTCAATATTTTTTGCTCAATCAACACATAATACAACCAATACATTCCAAGAAGATGGATTTGTAGACAGTATAGTAGTTTAATCAGCATGTTATAGTTGATTGATGGTTTCATAGAATCATAGTCAAGCAGAAGGAAAGCTGGTCAGAATATAACGATTGACACAGTAACATGACCTGATATATAATGATGCATTGTTTAACCTAATCAACACATGTAGGTAAACATGAAGCTTGTGTGTGATTGCAGATCACCATTATGAAGTGAGTGACATCTCAGAAATTGCATATAAACTAGCAGCTGTTAGTATGGTCACCCAGACATAACCTATGGTAGCTTGTGTGTGAACATCATGCAAATGTACATAAGCTAACAATTACTAATACACAATATATAACTATACTAGTAGAATAAACTACATATACTAATATACTAATATACTATAATGAAATGGGGCATGATACCCCAGCAGCAGTGGAGGCAGCTACTACAGCGGCAAGGTGAGATGTAGGGCATGAAGCCATGAAGCAGCTGGATGATGGGCCATTGTCATTGTCATGACACAGGGCAAAGGAGGGAAGAGGGAGGAGGAGGTTGGGGGTTGGGTGACAGGCTGTCAACACCACTCTTGCCAGCAGCATCATTGTCTATGTGACACAGGGAAGAGGAGGCTGGAGGGGTCTGGATGATGGGCTGTCAATGCTACTCTTACCAGCAATGCCATGGCTGCCATGAAGAAGAGGAGAGGAATGGAAAGGGGTGCCTGTGTCATTGAGGACAAAGCAAGGGAGGAGGGGCTAAGTGACATGCTGTCAATGCCGTTTTTGCTAGCAGTGGCATCATCTTCATGATACAAGGAAGAGGGGGCTAGAGGGGTCTGGATGATGCACTGCTGTCATTGTTGTGAGGCTTTTGGGGACATGGCAATGGCAATGGCAATGGCAGGGGCAGTTAAGGGTTTGGGTGAGGAGGTGTGGGGGGCTGGGGCCATTGCAGAAGATGGGTGTATGGTGATGTTGTGCAGTTGGGCCACTGGAACATCAGGCGGGGATGTTGGGTGTTATACACCCTCTGCCACCACCCCTCCTGCCACACACCACCCTCAACTTCATCCTGTTCTCCTTCTCCTCCTGGTTGTGGCTGTCCAGCACTGTTATCATCGAGGTGTGCATTAGGCACTTTACACTGTCCTCCTCACTCCCCTTGCTATGAGCCTGCTGCTGCTGTTCCTGCCATACACCACCCTCATCACCTCCCCCTGTTAGGTGCTGTCCTCATCCTTGTTGTGGGTGTTGGAATTGGTGCTGATGTCATTGTTGTGGGTGCTGTCTTCACCTGCTGTGGTTGTCATTGTGGGTGTTGTGCACTGTGCACTGTGCTAGAAGTCATCATTGCTGTTGTTGTTGTGGGTTGGGCATTGGCATGTGGGGGGAGCAGATGTGGGCATTGACATTGGGGTTGGAGGCCATTGTGGATGTTATAGGCATTGTCCTCTTTGTCTAGATGACATTATGGGAATAGGAGGTAGCTTGGGAAGTTGTGGTGAGTGAAATAAGACACTTACCTGGCATCAACAGGTTCATTGAGGCATTAACAATGTCATGTTGATGAATGAGGACATTGAGGTGGAGGAAGTCAGAGTGGGTTGGGAGACATGCGTCAATGACACTGTGCGACTTGAGGATGTGAGACAAAGGAGTGAGGTGTGACAACATGGCATTGCTGGTACCATGCAAATTGGGGTTGAAAGAGAGATGTTGAGGGGCACCTGGATGACATGGTGTCATCATTGTCATGCAGGGAGGGACATGAGGAGGTGGGGGCCCTGGCCCGATCAACTACCCCTCCAGCCCAGAACACACTCATCACGAGAAATGAATATTGAACATTGAACATCCAGTCCCTCATTACTGGCATGCAATTGTCTGATGTGCCATGTCATCCCACATTGGCCTGAGATGTGACAGAGCTCGGTCTTCTAGATACCCAACCTCCTCCTTGGTATGCCCTTGGTTAGGTATTCAGTTATCTGTTTTGGAATGAGAGGCCTGGTGCACTGAGCACAGTGGAGGAAATGGGTGAAGCTTTCATACAGTTCTATGTGTGTGATTCTACCACAGGTGCTGATGTGTATTGTTTATGCAAAGTAGACTGGGTGGTAAAACATAGCAGAAGAACATTAATGTCACTCCTTCACAATGAAGAGAATGGGGAAGGGGTCATTGAGTAGTTACTGACACACAATTTTTGATGTGCCATGTTGTCCTACACAACCTGCAGTACCTGGGCCTGAGATGCAACAGAGCTCAGCCTTCTTAGACACCACTCCTCCTCAGTATGCCCTAGGTTGGGTATCATATATCAGGGTTGACCAGTTTTATGTTTCTGAATGAAAAACCTCTTGTCATGTATGAAGGATGGGACAAATGTACATTTGTTCAACATGTGCGATTCTGCTGTGGGTGGTGGATTGTTTATGCACAGGAGACTGGGTAACATAAACAGGTAACAGGAGAGTGACACTTGGTTTTGAACTCAAGTGCTCGACATCTTCTCGTGTTTCAAGAGTGCTCATATGAAAAGGTAGTTGTTTAGGCATAAGTACTGAGTATATGTCGCAATGCTGATGTAGGCTACTGGCCATTAGGGGAAATCAAAGCTTGCCTCTTGGCAAAATGAAATAAATCAAGGGTGAACCTAAAAGATTCCCACAGAACTCAACAAGACAGTTCCATGAGCACCTATCTGACTGCTGTTTGATTGCATTCAACAATCCATCCCCATTTTTGACTAATGTTTGACTTGATTTGATTTTGCTTTTTACTGAGCATGACAGCTGTCACTGAGACCAAGGTCTGAGTCATCCAACATGAATCATGCCACCAAGTTGATATTCGTCAGTCCTCTCTGGTCCTCTACAGTCCTGCACAGCTGCTTAGCTTATGCTTCAGCCATCTTGTCATGCCTACCTCAAGCTTCTTCCTGGTCACTATACCACTGCTTCAATTCTGTGACATATGAAGGATATACAATGGTGTAGAGCAGGCATTCTGCCTGCATGGTAAAAATGTGTTTTTCATATCCATTACCTCACTCCTTACATACATTTACCTCATGTCGCTTACATACATAAATGTTGTACATATGCTTTATGAATATTAGCTTTGCATTTCCCCCCCTTTCTCTCTCTCAATGTGAGCTCACTGGATCTGAAGGTTGGATGGATGTGCCAACCACTTGCATCATTTCTTTGTCGAGAGGATACTGCCAAGCAAATATCCTCCTCCACAAAGCAGAGCCCACTGCGAGGGGTTTCAGATCCTTTTCTGTTCTGTATCCCTTGCCCCCGCAAGCTGATCCTTTTATTCTGTTCTTTGTTGACCTCATTCGTTACCACAGCATCATCTGTTCATCAACATCCTCATCGTCATCCTGTTGACATCACCATCACCATCATCTTTCATTCTCATGTCCAATGATGTTCTTCTGTCCCACATGCTTCCAAGCCATGGTTGTAATTCCTTTGATGGGTAGTAAAAAGTTCCATAAGGTGCCTGGGAGTTAGCTGTGCAGAGAAGGTACTTAGCTGGCACGAGGGCATTGCTGAAGAAGATCTGTGTTTGTCTACATGAGGATCTGCCATATCATCTTGAAGTTTGTTGTTCATCCCCATCACCCACCACAATCGCATTCACTTCAATTCCTATCGTCTCCGCCACAGCCAGCTTGCTGCTTCGAACTCAAGTCATTCATTGTCACCACCATTCCCCTTTGTCTCGAAATCGTATTCAGAAGTTTACCAAAGTTATCAAGATGTTATCATGCATTGAATTTGTTTTGTCTTTCTTTTGAATGGTCTTACACAGTGTCCCTCTTTCGTTTCGTCTTGTAGTGTAGTTTCCTGTTGTAGGGATTGACGAGGACATCAATATCTGAAGTACCCATTGGATGTAGAGCAGGCATTCTGCCTGCATGGTAAAAATGCGTTTTTCATATTCGTTACCTCACTCCTTACATACATTTACCTCATGTCACTTACATACATAAATGTCATACATACGCTTCGTGAATATTAGCTTTGCATTTCCCCCCCTTTCTCTCTCTCAATGTGAGCTCACTGGATCTGAAGGTTGGACAGATGTGCCAACCACTCGCATCATTTCTTTGTTGAGAGGATACTGCCAAGCAAATATCCTCCTCCACAATGGTATGTGTGCTCTGTCACTTTGAGAATAGTTTCTTACCAGTTTCTTAGTCTTATTGTTCAACACAACCTACCTGCACCACCCACTGGTTGTGCTAGTAGATATTCGAGTACAATGATCAGATAACCGGCAACAAGAGCCCACTCCACCCAGGTCACTAGCCACAGTCGTTTCCTGTTAACACTATGGACTCTGCCAGCACGATCAAGAGGTGTAAGATGACGGAGAGTCCCGCTGGGGATGCTAAGGCGAAAAGTAAGAAGTGGGTCTGGGTTCCAGTACAGTTCGTGGTCAGTGAGTACTTCCCCTCTCTGTGGGATTCTAGTATGCTTCCTCTATGTGAAGACCTATTCGTGCTCACAGACGTCAAAGTTGAAGATGAATGAGTTCTTGCCCAATTCACATCGCATGAGATACGGAGGTCTCATTACCGCGATCTAGGGTAGGTGAGCTATATGACCATATGATCAAGAACAGCGCAGACGAACATGAACATTGGCCGTGCCCACAAGTACTTCCCAGACAGCACTCAAGAATCGCTGTTGGAACGGTTGTTGCATAAGACATGTGCAGTGTTCTCTGACGCACCGACTCTGGTGTTATTATCGTCTACACTTCAAAGTGCATCACTGAGCATATCTGGTTAGGGCTGCACACCGTCCGTAAATGGTACACAGCCGTATTTTTATGGGTAGTATACAGGTACGGTTGAGCCGTATCCATACCGTATATGGAAAATCAGAGGATGCTGACGGTACGGACGGTGAATTTAACGGCCATATATGGGTATATGGTAGGGAAAAATAGTAACTATTATATATCAGTAAATATTTGCATTCTTCCATTACTCATTATTATTTTTTAACTGCTATAGCACTGCTGTTTTATCTCGCAGCTTTCTCTATATTTTCTCGTCATCACCATCACGGCCTTTTCGTCGCTTTCATGCTCTCCCAGCGTACCTGGGTATTACTAGGGCACGATATATTTTGAGGCAGAAAGTCTATGCTACCTGTTTGGTATGTTATTACACATTGAATACACACATTCGAGCTGAAGTTTTCTGACGAGAGAGTATGTGCCTCTTCTTGCCATTCTCTTCCCCTTCCCCTTCCCTTCATCCTTCTCCCCATCCTCTCCCCATTCTAAAACTTTGTACTAACCACATCCCCAACCTCTCTGCAGCCCGTGCCCCTGCCCTCTCCATATACCCTGACTTCCCACAACTATGCTAAGAAACCTCACGATACCTATCAATGACACCGAATATGATGATTTCTTGATTCATCAAAGTTACCGAAGGCATGCGAGCTTGTCAAGGGGGCGGTTGAAAATAGGTGTTAGTGAAGTCGATACGGGTATGAAGTCCTTATAGTCGTCTTTAAGGCCCTCGCAAGAAATATGTAGATCTAAGACTGCAATTTTAAGCCAGGAAATTGAACAAGAGTTCAAGGCACTCATGCGCTGCCCACATACAAATGGTGATTTATTGAACTTGTAATAATAATCAGCGCAGTTTTTGATGTGTAATGAGCATTATATTCTTGATCTGAGGGGCCTGGGATTTATCAGGCAGAAACGCGAAGGGCCGCTTTCAGTTGATCTTGAAGACCATGGAAGATGTCATGTGTCAACAAGAGCAGTGGCTCTTTGGTGGTTGATAAACTAGCTTTGCACCACTTACTTGTGATTGGGAGTGCAGGATAACACACTTTTGGAGTAGCTCATGAGATAGAACCAAGTTACAATGAGGGCGGAAATCCCTCAACATCAAGATATCAAGGTTTCAGAGTTGTTTCATAAATCCTGGGACAGTATTAGTAACTAATCAGTAACAAATCACGACAAGAAAGAGGATGCTTAACCCGATGTATTCCAAGCAACCCACACCCTCTCACGTTGCGCACCAAGCGCATACGCGTAGTCGCTAAATGCGATGTGGTTGAATGATCTAAGGTTTAAGATGATCAATTACAAATACGGCCGTACACTCCCGTTTTGACCGTAAATATACGGCCGTATGCAGCTGTAACCGTACCGTACACCATCCGTATCACTTCTCTCAATAATGGGCTACGGTACGGTACGGCAGGCACCGTAACCCGTACCGTATACCGTATATACGGCTACAGTGTGCAGCCCTATATCTGGTATGTCAGTGTCTCTTATGTTCTACTCCAACGTGCACATGCTGATTGATTCACCCTTCGTTTAGATGTTCTTTTTTTGTTGCAAATAATGAATGGCTGTTATTGTTCCATCGTGAAGCACCTTTCCAGTGTGGTAAGAACAATTCAGAATCCGAAATTTTGCTCCTACTCCTTGCCTCGTAAGTAGCAGGACTGATTCAGGCTCTCAGACTCGTCCTCATCGTCTAGATGACATCATAATAATTTCCTTCATCTCGCCTCTCCATCATTGCAGAGTTGATTCGCCTCCCGGTTGTAGAAATGGCTCTCCTACTTGCCGCATTGTGTACTTATGGGGTTTATATGCTATGTAAACAAGTTATCTCCAGCCATAAGTATGACATATATTGCTTGAATTTCACTGTCTAGATTAAATAAAATTACTGTTTATACCTTTATTATTCCTAATAAAAATCTATATGAATCATTATAATTGCATGTCTTAAAAATTTACGTTGCTCTCGAAATAAGTGTTTGTGCCAGGACTAACAATGTTTGCGCCAGGAATAAAAATGTTTGCACTGGGACCAAAAATGTGTGCGCCGAACAATGCCCGAATGTTTGCACTTGCATCAAAAGTGTGTGTGCACCTTATTATAAGTGCACTTTGACCGCCATACCATCATCCTCTTTTGTATCGGTGACTCTCTTTTCCTTAGTATAATTTTATTTTGAATACTAAAACATGGTAGTGATTAATTCAATTTACTCAAAAGTTGTTCCGGCTTTCTAAAGTTTGCACTAGTAAAACATTTGTGCTGGCATAAAAAGTGTTTGTGTAAAGAAAGTAACGACCGGACAATTTAACATTATTTAAGGAACGAGAAATGGCTCACAATGCATAACCAACAACAGGTATCACATAATTCCCCTTCGAGGAAGATGGGACCTGCAAGGTTCGATGATGCGCATCCTGCACCACGTCAATGGTGGTACCCTCTGAGACTAGGAAAGTCTCCCACTCTCTATCAATGTTCGGCTGCTGCTGCTGCCACCATGCTGAAGCATTGATCGCATTTCCTATGATGTTTTCTTCCAATTTATCAAATGCCTGTTCAATGGAAAATATTTCTCCGGGACAAGGGCCACGTGAATATAGCATAATGTTCGCTGGTTTACGCCAGTAGCTAGAGCGGTCGTCGCTGTAAACAAAATCTAAGCAATACATGTGATTCTCTTCTATATCCCCTCGCCAAAGGCGAATAGTAATGTTGTCTCCGAGTTCTGTGTAAATGAGCTCCTCTCCTGGGACAGGCTTTCTCTTGAATAACAGTCAGATAGCAGTTCATGTGGTACAAAAAGAGAAGAAACTTACTCTGATTTGTTTTGATCAAGGGTCCAGATAACACGATGCAGTTGCATGCTCCAATTCTTGAAAGTATTCCCTGGCTTCGACTTTACCAAAGCTATCAATCATATCTCGCGCAGCCTCGGGGTAGCCAGGAGCATAGATACACAGTGGAGCTCTCTCATACAACTGGGCATCAGTCAGCGTCATGTAATCCAGTGTCATCCTTGGGAAAGGCGGCAGCTCTGGATGGCCTGTCAAAGGTTCTTCTCCACCCTGGATCATGGATGTGTGTAGCCAAGCTCCAGTCGACCATATCTGAATAAGGACTCTCTTGAAGCTGAATGATGTCCGTTGAGCACGGCACGAACGACATAGCCACCTTGTTGGTGCAGGATGACATTTATTCAGATAGAACGAGGTTGGAGGGAGGTTATGGGCAAGAAGCAGTTCAGATGAATTCTCTTATGTTGGTTCATTATTGTCAATATCTACATTGTGCCCTATTGTACCATGGTACAAATAAGCGATAATGATCAGATCAGATCATGAATCGCAGAACAATGAAAAAACAAAGGACGACGAACAATGCAAGGACAATGCCTCATGCATACAGGGCAGCTGCCAATAACATGATGTATCTTGTAAATTATAAATGCATCACAACGTACTTGTTATTAGTCAGACCTCAAGGCAAGTCGTCATTACTTTGATCCATGTACTTACCCATCAACATTCATTGAACTTTGAGTGGTTAAGACTATGGGAATGGGAGGAAGGTGGTGAGGGGAATGAAGAATAGAATGTCACCCTGGTATCATTATGCGAGTCATGGGTATTAATATTAACTATCCCTCAAGCAACCAGGATCCAACTCCCAGCTACAATGGAACTCCCATTTCGATCGACCACCTGCAATATCTTGCCCGCAGGCAACAGCCCGAAACCTGGGGATATGACAGAGCGCAGTCCTACATGGACACATTACATCCTCCTCGGCTCAGTACGTTTTTGGATTCGTTACCCAGCCATCCACTTTGGAATGAGAAGCCACTTGTCAACATGTCAAGTACAAGGGTAAAAGGTAGGGAACGGATGTATAGACAGTCTTCACCTCATTTAGGTGTTCGCCCTGTTCGAAGTGTGCGGTTATGCCAAGGGTAATGACAAGGATCATTTGTAGGGTGTTAGGGGAGTTCAAACCTGGCGATACAAAAATACGATACAATCGACCAGTGATACGATACAACTTCCCATGAGTACAGCTGAAGGCCCTAGCCCGTGTTGTTACAAGATCCAAGTAAACCCTCAGTCGGAATTTGAATTAGGCCGTTGCTGTGCCGCACATCTCTCATACATGGCAGAGCATCCCCTTCATCTCATTAACATGACCTTTGAAATTTTTCAGCCACTTCAGTCTTCACTCGAATCAGAGTGCGAGGAACTTGATTCAGAAGAAGAGGAAGATGTTATTCTAACCTCTTCAGCTGCAGGATATACCATAAAAGCTTCTAATAGTGCCCTTTCATGTTGCTGTCGTTCAGATAAGTGAATCATAGCTCAGGGGAATTGTTGTTGAAGCTGCAGAGCACACTATCTCTATGATCTATCAAATCTACGATTACTGAGCATACTGCATTCAGTGTGGGCTCGCAACACGCATTAACACAATTCATTCCCCAACTGAACTCAGCTTTGACTAAGCGTCAGTTGCCTTCGTTTGTATCGGGGGTGTCAAACCTAGGACGATACGAGATGAAGTTCACACGCTACAATCATTTTCCTTGGCGTCACGAAACACCCAGGTTTGAACTCCCCTGTTGTTAACAAGGGAGGAAGAAGGGAAGAGATCGCCGGGTGGTGTGTAGAAGCTATGTGGACTGCTGATATCATGGAATTGTCCTTATAACGCCGAGTTGTTTGGGGAGGACACCCCTCAAAGTCTGTCGAATCATAACCTGCATCAACCGCATCCCATCCTGAATATACAACCCTTCCTCTTCCCACTCTAACCCATAGTAATCGAATCGAAAGTGCTTCGAGCAGTTCCAACAGCACACTACGATTCAGACATGCCAGCCACTGTCCTATCCCGCCCCCAACTCTTCTCTCAGACTGGCTCCTAAAGCTTCTACGTGGGATTATGAAGTGGGTGGATGGAGCTGTAGCCATGGTCCATCAGGCTTTCGAGAGGAAGTAAGATCCCATACAAGTCAAAATGTTCCTCGTAAGTATCTCCTGAGACTTGGCCAGTCGCTACTACAGGGATGAGGAAGAGGTGCTTTGGTGAGGAGAAAGGTGAAGGAGGATGAAGAATCGCACTTACTGCCTCATCAGTTTTCAATCTCTAGCATTACAGTTCAGCCTCCTTTATGAGGTGTCCAGAGCGGATAATTGTGCTGGCATTTTCGATCCTTTTCTGCTGGTATTGCTATACGTGTCGAGGGTAGCTCAAGTGACGGACATTCCACCCCATAGCTATAACGAACACTTGCTTTCGATCGACCACTGTCCCTCAGCCAGCCCAGAAACACACCCATCACGAGAAACGAACATGCAGCCCTACGTTCCTGACACGCAACTGTCAGATTTGCTATGCTGCCCTGTACACCTAGCAGCACCTAGGCCTGGGGACGTGACAGCTCAGTCTTGGTAGACACCCCATCTCCTCTGCTCGTTACGTTCTCGGATTTGTTCCCCATCGTCCAGAATGAGAAGTTTCGTGTTCAGTATGAGGGACGCGACAGACTCATGTATCTGTGCACACCGTTCCAGCTTTGGCTCCGTTCAATGTGTGAGGTTCTGTGGTGGGTGGTGACGTGGATCGTGTATGCAGGGAGAACAGGCATCAGTAAAAAAGCACGCGGCGTACATTGGATTGGTGGCAAGGGAAAGTGCTGAAATC
This sequence comes from Cyathus striatus, assembly GCA_025738555.1. NCBI lineage: Eukaryota > Fungi > Basidiomycota > Agaricomycetes > Agaricales > Nidulariaceae > Cyathus > Cyathus striatus. Next base: position 739,474 of record JAOVFP010000001.1, read on the forward strand.
GTTTTATTAGTAATATATTCCCATAGCATAATTCTGAGCCAATAGAAAGTGAATGAAATAATTCCTCCGCAATACATTGTAATACAATTATTTCTGGGACATACAATGCTCGTACAATAGTTCCTGTTCATTTTAATGGTATTGTATGGACTTTACAATGGCCTCCCATACCATTGTCATACTACAGAATAGTTTCATTCTAATACATTGTAATAAAACTATTTCTCTCATATCTAATGTATTTAGAATGGTTTCTGTCTATTGTCATCGCGTTGTAAGGGCATTACAATGATTATAAATCATTTTTCTATGCTTCCCATGCTGTCGACATAAAGCATTAAATACACATGATCATGACATGCCATGCATGTGCTCAAAATTTGTGTATGTGTACTAGGGTCTAACACGGATACATCCGGGCCATATCCAGATAGTACTAACGGTTATACAGATAATTCGGATCGGATACGGATAAATCTGCGGATATCTGCTGTATCCGTAATTATTCGCATTACTTACTTGGCACAAGTTTGATTCATTAATTATGGTTCGTAATTGACTTATGACTTATATTTTGAAGTAATAAACTGCTATTCAATAATAAATAATGAAGGATTGCATAAGTAACTTGTAAATACACATAGGATTACACTAATTTACATTTCATGCTCTTTTGAACTTTGAGATGCCTATGATGACCCACTTATTACCTTTTCAATTACCTGAGTTGCTGAATCAAAGCCTGGAAAAAAAGGGGTTTTGTTGTGTTGCAAGTGATTAATCTGTAAATGATCTGATGAGAAAGCTCATTCACAATCAATTGAAGACACTACAACTCAATTAGAATTTTAATTACTAAAATAATGGCATTCAGGGTAGGAATGAAAATGATAGGGAGTCAATCTCAGGGTCTCAAAGCACTTCAAATTCTAAAAATACATCTTTGACCACATGCCAGTAACTAGTTAGCTGAGTTCAAAAGTTAGTTCAAAATTTACATATGTATAACTACAGATATGATGGGATCTGCGGATAATACCGTACTTTATCCAAACGGATATAGACCCATATGGGAAGCCGGATACAGTTAATTAACCGGATTTAGCTTACCCATGTTAGTCCCTAATGTGTACATATATGATTGTTGATTTCAAATGCTTGTTAATCGTTGATTCACACCATGTTCCGCTTCAGGTGCTTCAGTTTCCTGCTTCCCATGTTTGTGTTGTACTCTTCAATTCTTGCTTGTCCATTGTTCATCTTTGTTTACCACATACTGTCCTCACTATGCCTGAACTTGTGGAAGGAAAAGCCCATTACCTGACTACACTCTGGGCTCTTGATAAATATGGAGATTCAAAACCATACAACTTTGTTGTCCTTGGTCTATGGGGTGATCTTACCAATGCAGAAGCAACAAGCCAAGGTATTAAAACAGGGTTGGTTCAACAATTGACCAGTGCTTGTCACCTCAAGCATGGTACAAAAGGACGACAGACACCATTGGTAGCAAAGGAACTACAGATATCACCTCAAAATAGGAATCCAATTCCAATTAATTCTCTCCGACTGAAAGGGGTTCACTATTCTGTGAGAGCATTGATTCTAGATCTAGGAGAACTTTGGTTAAGGGTATGTACATGATGTCTATGGCTGAATATGTGTTATCCCTGCTAACCAGAGTTTACAGCTTGCATACCTTACACACACTTTAGTACAAGTATATTCCAGAGACCACTGGAATAGTGTTAGAAGTATACCAAGAGAGGTTAGTTTTTCCACACTATTCATGATGGAATATGACTAATATTTTATTGAAATGAGTAGCTTAGAAAATTTTCGATTGGACTGGGAATAGAATGCACAGATTTTGTCTTGGCATTCGTTTCTCTAGACAAGTTATTTCAGGTATGAATATTACAATTTTTTTCTGTCAATTACATCAGATTCCTGATAAATTTAAAGCCTATATGGGCAACATCTAGGGCTGGACTAGATGACCAACATCTCATGATTTATAGTGAATATGAGTGTTTTCTGGATACCATTTCGACATGGATTAGTGATTGATGGCATAAGACTAGAACAGAGTTGGCTGCCTCAGCTATTCGAGATGCGAATACAGTCTGGGTTGGTGTAGGGGCTTATACAATAAGTGAAATTATGTTTTTAGCTGGTAAGTGGATAGATTAGATTGGTGAATCTAGTACTAATTGGATGAATTTAAATGTCTAGGGATTCCTGCATGTGCTTTGGAATGAGATGTATTTAATAATCCTTCAAGAACTGCTGGACTTTGTGAGGCATATTGGTATCTAGCTCATCAGGCTGATATGCTACTTCCATAAGTAGGATTTCTTATAGATAATAAATATATATTAATTAATTTTTTCAAGTCATACTATTCATTGTGCATGGAAAGATGGGTTGTTGGCACCAACTGCTGAGGATCGAAAAAGGTATCCTAATAAAATGCTTCACATTTATGGGAAGGAAGAAGTTTGGCTGCCATCTTGCTTAGTAGAATTAGTGATCAAGCATAATGTAAGTATATATATTTCTACTAAGGTGTTTACTTTATGGTTTTCTTCTACAGAGAAATGCAGAGAGCCTGGGCTCAACCAAAGAAGGAACATGGTATCGCAGTGATTTTACTGAGATGTTTCCTGATCCCTTTGAGCCTGTATACACCTGGGAGGCTTTTAATTTTGAATTGAAAGTCCACCTTGGTCATCTTATATTTGGGGCTGGCCACTGGAGTGAGATTCAGGTGCAATATCAATTGCCTAAGCCTACAATGGATGATCCATTGACACTATTATTCCAGAAGAAAGGTAAGGTTTATATGATTATTAAGCAAAGCTTTCTGACATACTTCTGGAGGCATATTGGTTAATGCATCTACTCACTTGGAGTATGCACCTAGCAACACCATATTTTTAAAGGATGATTCTCGCTGGTCCTTTAAACCATTTGTTTATTCCTGCTCTAAATCTGGTACACTTTGGTCAATGATCAATATCTATCCTTTGAATTCAAGAGAAGATGCAATGTGAGTTAAATTGTAGCAAATGAAGACATAATGATTAACTAATTCCATGTTTCAGCATCGACAGTGAATTATCCATTGTCAACATCAAAAGAGAAGTTGCAACTGATCACAAGTTTTCAAAGAAGAGTACTGAAAATGGGGTAGCTATTGGACCTCTTGAGTACTGTGGAAATGGAAGAGTTTTTGTTGCTGGTAAATGGAAACTAAAGTATGTTCCAAATGTTAGGTTGATCTTATGGAGATTTAATATAGTATATGATTTTTTTTGGCAGTCTAGCCATTCGAGGGCACTTGAGTGCAAATTTGTGTGAATCTGATGTGCGTAGGATAGCCACAAGTTCATGGAGAAAAATCTATCAAGACAAAGAAAGAAACAAATTGATAAAGAAGGCAAAGAAAGAGGGTAAAACAGTTCCTCCTGCTGCTTTGAAAGCAATAGGAAAGAGAAAGCTACCAGATTCTGCTAAAGAGAAAAGGGATAGGAAAATTGAAGAAGCACTAGATGAGTATAAGAAATATTATGGTGACTTTCAGGCTGCCTCCTCTTCTTCCACAGCTCTGGAAACTGAATCATCAGAGCCTTCAGTAAAGAAGAGGCATATTAGTGCAGATAAAAGACTTGTTCTTTTGTCACTAGAGGTAGAAAAGGAAAAAAAGGAGGTTTAAAATTTAGATAGACCAAGTTCTAAGTGTTTTTGTGGTAGTCCAAGCTATGTACATAATTCAAAGTGGTGATTGACTAGTGAGAATGAAGGTTTGGGCGGATGTATAAACAGGTACAAATAGAAGTAAGGAGAGAAGCGAACCATTTGTGTAATAAGTAACATTGGGCTCATTTCTAAGCTTAACTATGAATGTAGCAGTGTGTAATATATACACTGCAAGATAATATTTTTGCTGTTGCCCTTGATGTACATAACTTGAGGTGGTGATTGAGTACAGGGGACGAAGGTTTGGGTGGATGTACAAACATGTACAAACAGAAGCAAGGGAGGAGCGAACCATTTGTGTAATAAGTAACATTGGGTTCATTTCTAAGCTTAACTAAAGGGGTATGAATGTAGCAGTGTGTAATATATACACTGCAAGATAATATTTTTGCTGTTGCCCTTGATGTACATAACTTGAGGTAGTGATTGAGTACTTAGGACGAAGGTTTGGGTGGATGTACAAACAGGTACAAACAGAAGCAAGGGGGGAGCGAACCATTTGTGTAATAAGTAACATTGGGTTCATTTCTAAGCTTAACTAAAGGGGTATAAATGTAGCAGTGTGTAATATATTCACTACAAGATAATATTTTTGCTGTTGCCCCTGATGTACATAATTCTATTTACAAAGGTGCATATTCAGTATTGCCAACATCATCCTCACCATCCAGACCATCTTCAGGCCCCAGGATGTCATCAATGTCATCGCCTGAAATATCATTATCATCCTCATCCTCATCTTCTTCCACTGCCAAGTATCCAAAATCGATTTCTTCATCACTCCCATATTCATCTTGATTCTCCACATTTGCATTCATTACATCGACTTCTAATTCATCATCTTCATCATCCATGTTTTCAAAAGCAATTTGCGCATCTAGCTTGTCCCTATCAATAAGAAACTTATCTGTTGCATCTTTAGTACTGGTGTGTCCAACTCCTCCTCCTCTATAGCGCATCACCATATCTCGATCAACAAAACTATATATTCATATAAGTTTCTGTACATAATAAAAGATAGAAAGAGATAACTTACATATTCACATAATAAAAGAAGTAGTCTAAATCATTTTCCTTTGGTAGACGGGCAAGTGAGGGTTTGAGAAGTTCATGAGTCTGTCCCTCTTTGAAGGTTGGTATAAGATGAACACCTCGTACAACATGTGTTGGATCCAGAAATCCAAATGCAGCTAAGTTTTCATCATTCTCTTCAATAAATCCTATGCGAGGAAGGCGTCGAGCTTTCCATCCTGATTTGTACCTGGGATTGGAGTCTAATCCATACCACCTTACCCACAAGAAATCCATGCGAACAGGATCCCGATAGTTAGGATGAATTATAAGAGCATGAAACACTCCAATTATTCTTGCATACCAATATGGATGACCTTCAAATTCATCACGAGCAACAACCATGATATTTGCATGTGTTCTTGGATTCATGGAATCCTGCTCTCGCCGCATGTCATATGTTGTGTAGTTAACTCGAAGCACTTTGTGCTGATAAATTTCATGTTTGTGAAACTTAAGTTTTGCACGTTCTTCCTCGGAAAATGGAGTTTCATCTCCATCATATTCTCGATTGAGGATTCGAGCTAAAAGGTGATCTTTTAGACGTGGTAGAAATTCCTATTGTACATTAAGTCACTTATAACAGTAAGGTTTGAATATTGAATATATGAATACCTTCATGATTGGCCAAAGACTAGCATTCCCAAAACTTGTTAAATGTGTTGAGTCTGACCACAACATAATACCAGCCACTACAACCTCCAGTTGACAATCACGAGGTTCGGATTTAATTTTTTCGTATTCTTTTATATATGCATCCGCATTATATAGTTCAGAATACACCCGCTCTGGAGGAACATCTGGCTGTGGTTGCCAGTATTCAGCAAATGGTGTTATGTGGAAGTCCTCCGACGAGCGCTCCTCAAATGCACTTTTAATGACATCTACTAGTTTGCGATAATATAATCCCTGAACTTCAAATTTCGGTGCATCAGCTTCTGATGGGAATGATACCTTGGAACATGGCATTGGAATTGATAGTGATGCTTTCATCCAGTCATTAGGAAGACGCTCGTCATCTTTAAATTTAAGCTTGTCAATTTTTTGTACTTCTTTTGATGCGTCAAATCCTGTAAGATCTTCAAGCTTAAAATCTGGTGCTAACAGAACATTGTGGACTAAATTGTTCAAATCCTTCAAAGTCTTCGTAACTCCAGTATAAAACCAGCTCATTAGACGAAAGACAGATGGGTTTGAAAACAGATTCCGGCTAAGAGATGTTATTTCATCGCTCCCTTCAGCTTGACTGGTATTTATACCAAAAGGAGAACTCCAGGTTGGGTCAGAGGTTCGTACTGAGCTGATGAAATTTGGGCTATCAGATATATATTCGATATTGAAGTTGTTTTCAGGACAGGGACAAAAGGTTGGTGGTCCAGATTTGTAGACACGATACAAGCCATAGCTGTTACATTCAGTTCGGTATTCGTTTTCCACAGTCATTGGAGTCGGAGTTGGGGTTGGAGTGAGAGTTGGTGTATGAACATCATCAGGTGTTACTACTATAGGTGGAGGAACTGGAAGAATATCCTGATATCGCTTTGGTAGTCGAATTTTGCGTTTTGGTAGTCCTGATGACCTGTATTCCTGAGGCGGCGAAGGCGAAGGCGGTACATTAGAAGTCTGAGCATCTTCCAGTGCATTATCCATTTCAACATCCAAAGATACAGGAGCAATGGTCGTTCCAATACATGGAATATTTTTCACTTTGTCTTTTCTCTGTTGCTTCCAGCGAACACAGGTATTCTGATGGTAGGTAAGTCCACGCTGAGAAGTAAATTCTGCTTTGCATCCTGGACATATGGTCTTCATTGTATTAAATATAGTTCAGCTTCTAGTGGAGGGAAAGGGAATGTGGTCTTCTAGAATTACCAGAAGAAGAATTCAAAGCAAATGGAAGTGCTAATAGTGGCTAACGGTGCCTATAGCGCTTGATTGACTTTAGAATTTTCAATAAAAGAAAGCTCTGTACTTACTGAAATGCTTGAATGATACTACAACAGGTTAATATTGTACTGGACTGTATGGCTATAGCACAGTTTGGTGTGTACAAGAGGAAGGGTACCTTCGATTGAGAGCTTTAATCGATTATCTTACAAAAAGACCGGTTGTTTATACATATTTACATTGTTGTGCTGATGGTGTGACGAATGTGACTACTACCTCACAGCGAAGGAAGTGGGTCGTGAATTGCTTCTCTCCCTCCAACCACCACCATGCCCCACTCTGAGCCTCCCATTGATTCTGATGATTCCGATGTGCGAAACTTGATTTCCGCTGTTTCCACCATTGGCGAGCATGAGGAGTATGTTCTAAAGCCTATTCAGCATTATCTAACCTTTCAATTAGTGACCCCTTGCTTCGGGCCCTGATCTCAAAGGCACGTTGGGTTCCACGCTGCCTGGGCCCCTTCTTCGACATCCACACGGCGCTGTACGCAGGTCTGCCTTCGGATGAGGACCAGGAGTAAGCGATATTTCTACATCCTCCTTGAATACCTGCTGGCTAACGGGCTTTTACAAGGATTTCAGCTGAGGACAAGAACGCCTTCAAGAGCATCACCAATCTCCACCCCCAGTTTAGATCAGTGATCAGTGGCTTTGCAGGGGATGAAGTGTTGTTTAGTAGGTTTGCAAAATTGGTGAGCTCGTTTATGATTTTACCACTGCATATATGCACTAATGAACAATTAGCTTAATGACCACTGCAATTGCGCTCGAGGAGAAGACATTCACATGGTCAAACAGGCTATTCAACATTGGATTCCTAGTGACCCAGTCACTCACCCGATAACTCCTGCACTCATGGGTTCAAGAAAGGAATCTCGTGGATGGTATCACCTGCAGACAGCAAGAGCGCTTGTTCCTCTTAAACATGTTGAAGTGTTCGACCAAAATCCTCAGTAAGCTATAGTTCTATTTTATGGCGCACTTTTTAACTCTTTTTGTTAGAGATTTCTGTAATCGTGTCTTGAATGGCACTCGTGAGTTGGAGCGCATGAATATCCAACCTTCCTTTATCCAGATGGCACGATTTACAATGCAGAGGAAGTGGAGAATGGCCTGTTTCGTGGCCATATTTTTATCAGAGTAAGCATTCAATTCTTTTCTCTGCATGCTAACGGAATATCTACCATAGACCCTTCGTGGTATATACACTGGTGAATCATCAGCGTTAGATGGTTATCGTACTGCTTCAAAAACTCGCAGGCCGAGATTCATGGTATGACCAGCGTCTTCCCTCAGGCCATTGGCTATGCAGCAACCCAGGTATCGCTTCGTTTCTACTTACTAGTTCTTATCTGATTGATATTGGCTATAGGCTCATTTTGCTCTATCGTCTCACTCTAGCTGGAATGAGATAGGCCGAAGTGACTTCAACTATGATCTCTTCTTCGACAACTGTGTGAAGCTCTTTACGAAGGATCCTGAAGATGATTGGGTGGTAGAAACCCTTGAATATCTAACAAGGTATCGTCTGTTCTATTGTGTGATTTCCCACTGACTCGCTATCTTCTCTCACTACAGACAGCTCCCTTCGCTTAAACGAAGGCAAAAGCGTGTTCGCCAAAGCGAAGATGTTGAGGACCAAGGAGAAGATCAAACGAGCTTGATATTGCAGCGACGGGCGGCACGAAGAGCTGCAGCGGAAAGGCATGGAGGAGAAGCAGGAAATGGAGGAAATAGAAACCCGGTGCGCAATTTGCATTGTCTTACTGTACACTGACAGATACATCTTTCACAGACTCCGCCACGAAGCTCACCCTCTCCCGAGGCATCGCCAATGCGACAACAGTCACCAGTCCTCCATCCCCCTGATTCTCCACCACTGGTCCCCCATCCTCAACACCGATCGGTTCCACCTGCTCAACAAGGCCCAAGCCCAACCGATGAAGATCTAAGACACCAGCCAGTCTCTCCACCTCCTCAACGACCTCGGTATCATCCTCCCCGATATCTAAGACAGCTAAGGTCGACATCAACTCAATCTAACAACTCGGCGAGTGGTCACAGAGCGTCTCAAGTCCCAGAGTCAACCATTCAGCACAACAATTCTCGTTCCATGCGCTCCCGTGAGCATGTTCCTCGTTCAGGAATACAGACCATACAACAAGCTTCTCATTCCGGAACACGGGCTCCAAGACCCTCCAGGGGAGCGAATAAGGGTGGAAGGTCTACCAAGCCAATGCGTACATATGGCCACTAACTGACTAGTAAGTGACTTCTTTGCTTACTACGTCCAACTGCCTTAATTATCCCGATAGATTTGCTGGTATTATACCATTTCTATGATGTCTAACATACTGACTTGGAGATTTCTTTGAGGTACTTATAGATTCGATTCTGTTGCAGGCTTCAACTACGTGTACTCGGTCTCTCAGATTCTACGGACCACTCTCTGCTCTGGTTTGTCTATTTCTTATCGATTATCGGATTATCGGATTATCGGATCGGATGTCTGGATGTCCTGAGCCCTTTGCCCTGCCATCGTGTAATTACTAATGCCTCTGCTAATTATGAATTAATAATATTTGCTTTTAATTTTGAATTACGGTTGAGAAGCAGTAGGAAATGCCATGCCTTCTGGCGCCTGCCATGCATGGCCTTGTTATGTAAGAACTCATTCCCACCGCTTTCCAATGGGTGGGAAAGATTCTATTGGATTATATTAGATTCCGAGCTTTCTATGGCATTAAAATAATTCTAATCTCTTACATGGCGACAAAATAATTGGTCTGGTATGTATTCTAGCAATATAATCCATTGCATTTCATGCTCACAACCCTATCCCATGCCCACAATTATTGCTGGATATCCCAAGCAACCCCGGCTTTCATGGCGCTCACAACAAATCCTGTCATTACAATACATTTTACATAATTACATTCAATTCTAGATAAATATATTATATTCCGTTCCTTATGTATGTGGCGCACTTTTTTACTGATGGGAAAGTCATGCCTCTTCACGAGCGAGGAAGCGGTGAAGAGATCATCGAGTAGTGGCGATGAGTGGTAGACATGGATGGGGTTATCTTGCTGTCTATAGCGTCGTTCGATTGATCAACCCAGTCACGAAGCTTGAAAGGATTTTGAAATTGGGCTGGAACTTTGTGGTCGCATTTGTATATGTGTTGCAGGAGTGTTGATAATAAATAATTGGTAAGCAGAATTGAGCATTACATGGCTCGCTTTTTCAAGTACTTTTGTTAACTTTTGGTTACAAAGTTTCAACTGAATTTTTGCCCACTTTGCAACAGTGCTTGTGTGAAGCTCACCTAATTGTGAATGCAAGCATACCCGAGATTCATGCTGTAGAGCAGGTATTCTGCCTGTACCGTAAAATCGGCCTCGTGTCGGTTTTATTAGTTCACTCGTTTACAACATTCTGTACCTATTTAAGTACAGTAGTTTACTCTCGTTGAATATCAGGTTCCTTTCCCCCCCTTCTCTCACTTCTCATGAACCTCACTAGGACCTGAGGATAGACGGACGCGCTATCCACTTGCAAGTTCTTTGTTCAAGAACTTCCTTCAACCGGAAATCTTCTTCCACAATGTGACCATATTTTCAGGTTAAATGTGGTTGAAACTAATATAAGTAATTGTGGTTATTGAAATAATTCAGTCTTAATCAATTCAATATGTTGTCCCTTATAAATATGCCGTAACATTCATTATGATACACACATTCCTTCTCTCTACACTTTTCTTACGTCCACAACTAATTTCAAAACCATGATGGACTCATCTTGCAGCATCGTAAATGAATATCAGGGGAATGATTTAATTGTGTACGTTCAGTTCAATATACATGGATATCCGCTGAGTGCTGATTATAACAAACGTCGATAAGGGCACCTAGAGCAATATGTCAATCATGCCATAGTTTCAGTGGTTCCAAGTTCTACGTCTCAATCCTTAGAGGACCTTCGGATATGCATCGTAACAATGTCATTCCGACAGAAGCTGGGCGCGAAGTGGTAGAGTCGGACATCTCTTTCGCGGAGTCAGAGGTAGACCGTTTGGATAAGGAAACTGCTCGTCTGCAACGATCTCTAGACACACTTCGGCATTGGCGAGATGAACTCTCCGTCTTCATTCCTTTCTCCTATACACAACAAGCGGTAAAGAAATCATTTTATGGTACTTTTTATCGAACCCAGGGACAAGATTTCATTGTGTAAGCTCAGTATTAAATGGAGTCTACTGTGGATGGTTGCTAATTGCCATCGAGAAGGGCGCCTAGAGCGATATGTCAATCGTGCCATAGCTGCAGTGGTCCTAAATTTTTCCTATCAAGCTTTAGAGAAACTAAAGATCTTACACAATCTGACCACGGAGCGAAATCAGAAATATTGAACCAATTAAACAAAGAGATTTCTCGTCTGCAAGAGTCTCTCGAAGCACTTAAGGACTGGCGAGAAGATCTTCGACGTTTCGAAATGCAGGAACGTTCTCTATTCTCTCCTGCTCGGAAAATTCCCGTGGAATTACTACATAAAATATTTCTTCAACCCCAGTTACATCCCCACATCTTAGACAAGTTAGAAAACTGTGATCTTTGGGGGTGGTCGCTTATTCGAACTGTCATCCAAGTATCTTTTTATTGGCGTTCAGTCGCACATTCCTGTGCTCCGTTGTGGTATAATGTCGATTTGAGTCCCAAGTATCGTCATTCATCGGCCAAACTCGCCATGATCAGTACACCATTCGTTGAGAAGTGTATAGCTCTATCCGACGGGATCCCGCTGCATATTTCACTGAACCCTGGATGCAGTACAAATACTCTAGATGAGAAATGTATAAAGGCGATAGCACAGAGCGCCCATGTATGGGAAAGGTTCGAGATCTGGAATGGAGATCTTCTGAAGGCCATCGATTCCCATATACCAGACCATGCAATTCTCACACATTTGCAGTTATTAAGGCTTTATGAAGCAACCCACTTGATTACTCTTAAGCCAGCCCCCAGGCTTACTCACCTCGAAGTACAGAACAATAAAAATCGCAACTGCCGCATTAGTATTCCTTCGGGATCCCCACTTACCAACATTCAACTGAAGACTATTTATCATCCTCTGGAATTATTCCACAACTTGCGTTGGTCACAGATCACAAGCTTCACTTCGATAAACAATGATTTCTCACACGGAGAATTTTACACCATACTTCAGAGTATGCCGAATCTTCTCTCGTTGAAAATTGCTGGAGAAACACAAATAAATCATCCTATTATACTTCCACGTTTGGAAATTTTGGAAACTTTAGGCTTAATTTGCGACTCGAATCTGCTGGAAATATTTACAACACCTAACCTCAGAACATTACACCTGTACCGGCCATTATCAACTTATGAATATTTCTTAGAGTTTCTTTATAAATCTAGGTGCTGCTTGAATGAAGTTAGCCTAGTCACCGTGCATATGGACGATATTTGTTACACTGAAGAACTCAAGAATGTGAAGAATTTGCGATGGGACTGTCTTGTAAAGCCTGTTATACAGTGTTTCAAAAAATTCACCAGAGATCATTCATCCAATGAGCAAACACTCTTTCCTCAGCTTGAGCTATTGGATTTGAGGTATATTCGCACAGATATTGGGGTGGTTAAAGAGTTGATTAACATGCTAAAGTCACGGCTTCCACCAGTGCAGGCTCAACCATCAAAATCCTTGACGATGTTGAATAACACCGAAAATATGCCCTATTTAAAAACTGTGGACGTCACATTCACATCGGATATTTCTGCTGACGACATTGTCGATTTGAAAGAATTTCTCCAGTCGGATGTTGTGCAGCTTTCTAAAGCAAATATTACGATTAAAAAATTTACAAAAATAATTATGGGATCTAAAGACCCAGATTTCAACCTCCCTTATATGTACGCTTGATAGAAAGTTGATAGAAATTGCAGAAATCGGGATATTCGAAGGGCAGTGAAGATTAAAGGAGGTAAAGGAGGAGGTTAATGTACTTAATCATGATAAAATCTCATAGTGTTCACTGAACCGGAGCCGTATGTCTCCCCCCATGTCAAACTACTACCAGTGACACATAACAGTAAGATATGTCGCTTGTTTAAGCTACGCTATTTTCAAATTCATCTTCCTGTGATGTGTTGACCATTCTACTTCTACGTGCTGTTTGGGCAAAAAATATTGACCTGGATACCATCGATTCACTTGTACTTCCATCGACTTCTGAAATTTTTCGCAGGCTTAATATCAGCCGTGATCCCTAGGAATATATTAGTATTAATCTAACATATGAACATCGAACTTACCGCAAACGACATGGTTGCATCGTACCACCTGTAAACATACACATGTGAACCATTATTTAAGAGACAGTGAAGTAGGATTGGGAATTACGGTTTCAAATAGCTGCCCATCTGATTGTTCGGTTTAAAATTGTCGATGGCTAAGGACAACATAATAACCGTAAACACTGCAACATATATGTATATGTCAGTATATTAGCTGAAATTATCATCAAGAACGCCTCACCAAATACAATCGCAAAGTACAATGTACCATCTCGAATAAATGAAGCAATAATAGGAAAGGTGCATCCATCATTTCTTTGGAGGTTCCTCAAGCCTCTAGTGGATAAAATGGTACCTTTTCCCAGCCTTATAATCGTTAGAAGAAATAACATAGCTGTTTTCGATAAAATTAAATATTGCTTATGAAATAATATACCAAACATACTGTGAACTGCAGCAGTGTAACCAAAATATAGAGATCGAACAATATTGATACTAAAGGTGCCAGATTTGACCGGCCCATATATAATGCAGGCATTGTATCCAGAAATGTCAAGAACACTGTATGTTGCTGTGAAGCCTGATACTAGTGTCCTACTGAGTAGTAACTAGTAACAACGGTTAGCATTCAATAATTATGATACAGTTTTATGAAACAAACCGAGAATTGCACTGGAACATCCGTGTATGTGTCAGTAGTACTCAACACGTAGTATTGTAACTGACCAAATAAAGATATAGCTAGAAAATAGACCACTTAAGAGTCATTATAAGTCGCTGTAGTATAATTAACATCGACCAACGAAAATTCTTACTTCGTCTGCTATTTCCATAACACGCACTAACTCGAAAGGCAAAGATAATGTCGGTTACAGTCCTGCTTATTCTAAAGCTATACATTTCTCAGTTTAAATTAAGATGATTTAAAGAAGTATGTACTTACGTTTCTCTGAGCCATATGGTTGAGCGACAACTGGAGGTGTATGATATCAGATTCCATTTAGCATAATAGTAACTATATTACAACTGATTGCACTATGTTCAGTTTAAGAGAGAATATAGTCACGTAAGAATTACTTACGGTGGTTGACGGATTGGACGGAGCTAGAATGGTCGGATTTTAGTTAAAGGAATATTTTTGGTTAATCGTGAAAACTAATACGAGTTACTGAGGAGATCCTGCAAAGTCAAAAAAGATAAGCTATTTATAAATTTCTACGGACAAGACAACTTACAAAAGATTTACGAGACAATAATAACGTGCAATGACATAAAGCACCTTGGGTGTTGACCATCTCATTCCACTGGAAATTGTTTAACAAAAAGTGCTGAGTGATATTTAGTAAATAATATAACAGTAATCTGATTCTCACCACCAAATGTATTTCACCTATATAATATCAACTATGTAATTAAAGTCACATAAAATCTGAACATCTGCACATAAATACCTCATCAAAGAAACAGTATATGACGTCATAGATGAGGAAAGACATAGCGGCAGCTAAATCGTTAGGGTGAGAAACCAAACCGAGAGGTTGTAATAAAACACACCGTAGACTCGATCGGTTGTCAAGATGATATCAATGCATTCAATTAATGAATTGGCTGGTATATCAGTGTTTTCCATAGTGTATTTGTGTAGTAAGAGGATCTTGGGGTTTGATCATTGTATTACAGTCTTCTACTGCGTTTATATGTGAGCTCGGAACATAATGGAACCGATTGTCTATACTTGTTAATCATATTATCGTTCTAATCTTATTTGTTGTAGTCATATATGATCAATATACCTGTGTAGCGATTGATAATGATGTGACTTATGTACGAGGACAATGTCGATACACAGATTTAGAGCTGTGCCTGTTGTGACGGGCCGACAGTTTTTGAAGGTACGCACGGTACTGAATGGTACTCGATGTACCATGCGGTACTGGTCAGTACCGTAAAAATACCATGCATACCGTGCACAGTGTTCCCACATATTACTGTACGGTACATATTTGAAACTACATACAATGTATAAAATTGTCTCAATAGATGTTTATTAAGTATATAACACATATACATTCACATCTTCACCCAATTATCAAGTAGTGACTGGTCCCCACCATTAAAAAATATGTATTAATAAAATACAGCGTTTTCTACGGTAACCCCTAAAATTGTCACCAGAAATCATCAAAATCATAATGTTGTTGCTTCCGCTCTCCGCACGCTCAGCGGTATCAATCGCACTTTAATAGCCACCTCCCCACCAGTGATGTTCCTGTAACAGCGGATGAAAGAACACTCCAGGAACCAGGAACTGTCGCAGAGCTGATAGGATTGCTGATTCAGCAATAAGCCAGGTCAACCCGAGTAAATCTCTGTTTTGGTATTGGTGATGCAGTTATTTATCACAGGGATAAAAATGGTGTATGGTATGGTGCATATTTCTGTAGTAATAAATTATTGTGCCAATCGTGTGGTTGGGAGTTTCTTCAGATGTGCAGAAAAGGTGTTACAGTCGTGAACATAGCCAAAAGGTAGCAAGCTCCATGAGTCAGGCTTCAACATTTCGAGCAAAGATTGGACTGGAACTGGACACGAGCCATGAAGTCTCCACCAATGCGCACATATCTCTCTGTATGGTATGGTGAGTTAGTAAAGATACCATGGGTCACATCAGTTTTCAATCAACCCCTTTCCAAACGAACTACTACACTCAAGAACACAGGGGTACTCACAGTAAGGCTCCAACTCTATGCTATACTATACCCTATTTATAGGGTATTAACTCTATTCATATCCCTATCACTCTACTCAGATCCAATCCCTATACATATATTGTATTTTATATAGTATAGGGTGATGTATATGGTTAAGAAATTATGATGAAACATGTGTATATTGGACTTTATTTCATTCTTGAGTCATTTAAGAAGTGTTACTAACAAAGGTTTACATCTGGGAAAACTGTTTTGATTATATTTTCAGAAGCAAAAAAATGATTTATAGTTGAAGTAGCAACAATTTAAACACTAATTACATATTAAAAAACAAAAGAAAAAAATACAATAATAAGAGGCATGAGATAGCTGAACTAGAGTCTAAATCAATCTTGTAACAGCTGGAACTTGTAGAGTTTCACAATAAGACTGTATTTCAGAAGAAATAATACAAGAATAAGGTCTCAGGGAAGATCTGACACAAGAAAGAGGCTCCAGTGGAAATAACTATTGTGCCCCCTTGCTAAGAGGTTATCAGGGCAGTCAACAGAATAACTACAAGCCAACTAAATATAATCTGGGACTATGTAAAACAATACTACATAAGTGGGGCTACCATGAGTATTACACTATGTCAGAGACAATACAAAGAAGGGTACTACATTTTACTGCATGAGGTTTAGAAGTGAGATAGATGAGATAACATGCTGAACAAGCCAAAAAAAGCTTATCTTGAGAAGAGAGGTGAAAAGAAGAAGAGAATGTAGTTGGAAGTTTGTGTGACATATAACATTTTGATGAGTCAGGTCACACATTATGTGACAACCCTATACACTTACACTATATCCCTATATATACTATTAGTATACTATAATTACACTATCCCTATAAATACTTGGTGAGGTGTATAGGGATAGTATAGAGTTGGAGCCTTAACTCACAGTCCAACAACGAACATCGACTGCAGCATTATATCGATCGTCTTATTGGACCCCAATACTAGCAATGAGCCGTTTCCTCCCTTTCCAAATGAGATCCATGTTAGAGGTTCAGACATCGGCTTGAGTTGGCGTTTTGATAATAAATTCGGTGAAGCTGCAACGAGAGTGCCTCTAGAGAACGAGCATGCACTCCCAAAAACAAACGAACACCCGGGACACTATCCATCGGCGATCTCACTTGCTCCACAAAGGACAATCCATTGACTAGTCAAAACACCCCTAGCCGTCGGAGGCACCTGCGGTAAGAACTTGAAGAACAGTGGTCTTGGTGAATTCTTGACTCCCAGTAGAATATATTGCATAGTTCAACAGCGCAACCCAGCGAACGTGTTGCGGCTCTCCACTGCAAACAGACGCCTATGGTCACTATCCATCGACCACCCGCAGGAAGAAGAATGAACTTCTCCACTTCTAGATGACCGCGTTTCACTCTTCGTTCTTCCTGAGATAGACTCCTATCGCCCATCTTGCCCAAACGTTCAGTTAGTACTTGATGCATTAAAGCTTCAAAGAGGAATGTCGAGGCTTTTGGTCGTGTACATGTATCATAGAGGATGCTTCTTGCTAGTTATTCGATCCTAATCTTCGATTGTGGTGGAGGCGGAGGTAATCGATGGTAAAACGTAGGGCCCTAGAGTCTCAGTAAGGAAATTGCTTGGAAAGATAAATCAATAACACACCTCGTTGACGCAGGCCTGGTTTCGTTCCCATAGAGTCGGTCTCTAACAATCATCCCCCCCAGAGCCCTCACTCCCAACGAACTCCCACTTTCCATCAGCCACCTTCAATCCCAGAAACACGGTCACGGATTCAGATTTCCATACGTTCCTACGCAGGAAGTGACAGCCGATAACGTAACAAATTTGAAAGCCTTGAGTCTTCCTATGCACTTTCTCTGTACCTTCTCTGGCTGTAGGACCTAGGTGCGCTCTTAGTTCCTTCGTTACTGCCATGTGGGATGCCTTTTATGTCGAGTGTGGTTATGCGATATGGCCCTTCGTTTTGGCGAGGGAGGCTGTAGTTGAGCAAACTGGGGTTCGACGAGTTGCAAAGCGATGTACGGAGGGAACGCTACTTCAGATGTGGAGACAACAAGAGGTAAGTATACCCTTCATGAGGAAGAAGTGTCAGCGTACGTACGCTGTGTGGAGATCTGACCTCTTAGATAGATGTCATCGAGATCAGAATTTGGGGGGTAAACTTGAGGGAGAAGAAGGTAGGGATGGATCTAGCATTTGTGACGGATTCCAGGAGAAGAGTGGTGTGGTGGGAAGGCAAGCGAAAGAGGGACAAGCGGCAAACGAGCGGCGTGGATATGATACATCGGTTGACGGACCGAGATTACCGAGTATGCAAGTTCGACTCCCAATATGATTATCATTTCATGATTTCGCGTGAATAGTATGACATGTTTCACAATAGGCACAGTATCAATTAATGCAAGTTCCATTGCATTATCCCACAGATTCATACTAAATGCTGAGTCAATTGCATGCAAACACGGCGGTAATAGCCAAACTGTAATAAGCAGCTGGCTCGCACTTCGGGTGTGTCTGAGCAGGCTAGTATTACTTACTACTGTCCAAGCTTCCAAATTTTGGATCGTGGAAACATATTTATCGGTATGTCTAAGATTTATCATGACATGATTCTCCAACCTTCGTATTATAACTTCTCCCCGTTGCGTAAAAAGTGAATGCGAAATAGGTGAACTGTAATAGGATGCACAATCGTCATTAATATTGTCGCGTGCACTGTGATTCATATATATAGGCGCACCTCAATTTTTCTTGGCCTGTATATTAGGACCGAAAGGTCCTGCTGGTTTATTGCAAATTTTCATCCCTAACTCATTCTGCAGCATTAGTCCTCAGCGCTCAGCAAAGCCTATATTAAAGGATGAACGAACACAAACTGTCGACAGTAATATGGCCGGACTGTAATAATATTCTGGCGCTGCGACTTGCGCGTGAGTTCGATCCTCGGCCCCACTATCCATAGCAGAGTGAAGATCTTTTTATAGTAAGTAGCTTTATTGGAAATTCGACAAGAATCAAGGTCTATATACAAGAATTAAACGGATACCCCAACTATCTCTTGATTTAAGATATATTTTAAGAGGCATCGTGCTACATGCATCCAGGTCACCAATTCTGATGTAGTACTGTATATAGTCTAACGCGCACAGTTGTAACTGGGGACATAATTGCAGCGTAGGATACCGATATGTAACGTGCCTGCATTGGAAGACTGAGAGTTGAACGTCGAACAGGGGACAGGAAGCGAATGTAGGACTGTGTCTGTAGCGGAGAACAGCCCACTTAGAAGATTCGGATGGTGAAATGTGAATTTTGGACAGGTGAATGGTACTAGTAGCATGGATACGAGCCGGAAGGCGTGATCGGAGGAGTTGGTAAAGTGGTGTGTCGTCATACAGAGTAATCGGAAGGATTTTGGGGTTTGTATCTAGCAGACATTAACCTCGAGAGTATGGAAAGTCTAACGACCACGCTCAAACGCATCAAATATAATTGGACTCCGGTGTCCGGCACCGCGGCTTCTCGGTTTCAGTTCTTCAATTTCGCTTAGTCTACTCAGGGTCACTTAAGCGAGATCTAAGGCCTTCAAATGGAACATTACAACTTATAATAACGATTAAGTATTCTACTGTAATTTCTATTACTAACTGAAGGGTGATCGTACGGTACGGACCTACAGTATGTGCACTTAAGCAAATATGTAATTAGTTTTTAAAATGAAATAAGTAATATACTTACAAGTTACAAGGATGTGAGTGATACTAACAGCGCTTAGATTACACTATTGAAATGAACGATCAAACGGTAACTATGTGTGCTTAAGCAATGATTTAGTTCTTTAAAATAACATACCTTATGAGCTCCAAAATGATTATTTGCAGACTAGATGAACTAAGCGATAGTACACCGTGCTCACATTAAGTGAACCAATTGCTTGTTATTACCTACAAATGTCCTTCGTTGTGTGCTATATGAATTTATGTCGATACAAGCACTTAACGGCAGCGGCCAGGCAGATATTTCCGTGCACACTCAATCATGAGCGTGAGTTGAGCGTGAAGAAATCAATAAGTGAGCATGAAGCAATATGTTGCCAACATGCATATGATAAAAATTTCTATTCATGCTTACACTTCCTTTTATTGTAGAGTAGAAATTTTGCCTTGAGCGTGGCACGCTCTATCACACTCGCTTTTTTACGTACAAGGTAAAAACTAGGTGCTCAATGGCAGCTAGGCAGGAGCAGATTGGAAGTCGGACTGGTTTGGGAATTGAACTCGGGACCTGCTGGGTTGTAAGCGAGCTATATATACCCCACGGTAAGTATTATTAGTATCGTTGTACTTATTCATAGATATCTGATTGCGAGGTACAGTAAGTAGGTGATGAGTTGTAGGACCCTCGAAAATCCTAGTGGAACTTAGATGTTAGAGGTTTTTTTTTTTCGGATGTGTTTTCGGAATATTTGTCCGAAGAGCATCTAAGTTTGCCCCAAAGTCACAAATATATCTGGATTTCGTGTTCTGGGCTCAAAATTTGTTGACTTTCCCAAATACTTCATTATTTCAAGTAGATTGAGCTCCCAGCCTCCTGCGCATTGTAATGCGGAGTAGATACTATGTACATTTCTAATCTTCCTGATACAAATCTTCGTATTTTTTTACGAGTCAAAATCAATCTAAATGCTATGCCGTGAATACGGCTTTTAGTTGGCTACTTCAAGTGTTTGAGAGTCAAGCCAGTTGACCATAGCCATACCCTCTTTATCCAACACTACCTCGCATTATCAACGTGCTCGTGGTTGTGGTCTATTGTAATAGTACCTAAATAAATAGTACTCACTCAAGGTGCGCAGGTAACTTAGAATCAATATTAAGAGGGGAAATGGGGAATGGATTCACACTAATGTACATACAGGAATTTCGTTGTAGTTTTATACTAGGAAATGTGTCTACGATGTTTACGTTCTCGGACATATCGGTGAACTCGTTGATGCGTGAACGTTCGTGCCGCTTCTGGCTTGCACATGCACAACATGGTCTACAAAAGTTTAGTATTAATTCGAATGAAACAGAGATTGAGAGGTTAAAACGATATGATAAGTATTACTTGAGACAAATACTGTTATATCTATTTCTTCGTTCACATGACCAGTTCAAAAAATTTCTTAGCCCAGGTACTCCGAAAGCTTTACTCATGTAAGAGACGGTGAACTCGTTTTCCTCTCTTAAAGGATAACTGATACTCGAAATGTCAAAGAGCATTTAATCCCGAACACAACGTAAACCAGGGTTCTATGTACACACCGCCCTCAATAATGTCAGGTACATGGGCTTATTGTGACTTATCGGTCTACAACTCATGTTTTTCTCAATGTAAGTTCCCGAAGCTAAGCTTTTTTGCTTCTGAGGAAGCATATCTTATCGATCGAGGGAAACAATACATATAGCTGTCTCAGTCTGATTTAATTCTTTCTTCGCTCTTCTATCACACCTACTCAACGATGGACACATGTTCTGGTATGTTACAAGACACTCAACTTCAAGGATTCATCATGTAAGTCTAACGGTGCTCCATTCCATAATATCTCATTCACACTGTAAACTTTGACAAGATCCCCAAGAGAAATATGTGATCTTTGTCATGGCTGTTCTGGTCCAAAATTCATTCTTTCGAGCCTTAGAGGGCTTTCGGATTTCCATCGGAACAATATTGTTCCAACAGGCCCAGACCGCGCATTGGCAGAATCATATATCTCTTATGCAGAATCAGAGATAGAGCTGCTGGATATGGAGATTTCTCGTCTTCAACAATCTCTCGAAGTACTCCAACAACGACGAGATCTATTACACCAGTTTAAAATACAGGAACAGTCCCTCTTATCACCTATTAGGAAGCTACCCATGGAATTGCTGCGTCATATATTTTTCCATGCAGCAAACTTGTCTGGGTCCATCATCATATTGTCTATTAGTCGTAATTCATTTCCTTGGACGTCGGCCCAGGTATCAGCTTATTGGCGCTCAGTCGCGCATTCCTGTAGTTTCCTATGGTCAAACATTTCTTTTGAACTCTATCCCGAAAGGGGTGCGATACTAGCTCCAATTCGAAATCGTTTTAAGAAGTGCATTTCACTTTCCAAAGAACGGCTGCTGAATATTACATTTGATAGATATTGTACTCCGGATTCAATTGGTAAAAGCTGTGTACAGTTGGTGGGGCAGAACTCCTACAGATGGAACAATATGTCAATACGGGATGGGAAGCTTCTGAAGGCCATCGACGCCTGCATACCCACTCATGATGAATCTTTGGGACATCTAGAGTCACTGTGCCTTCATGAAGTCATTGATTCATTGACTCTTAAACCGACTCCCAAACTCAGATCCCTAATGGTTAGAAGTGTTAAAGATCCGAACTGCCACATCGACCTTCGTGCAGCCCCCTCTCTCACAAATGTCGGTCTTCACAACATAAAGAATCCTTTAACAGTTTTTAGGGGCCTCCGCTGGTCACAAATTACACATTTTGACTCGAACGCTAATAATTTCTTACCTGATATGCTTCACACCATGCTTCAAGGCATGCCAAATCTCATATCTTTGAGTTTGTATGGGCCAACTAGAACATCTCGATGTATTACGCTTCCACATCTAGAAACATTCAAAATTGGTGAACATTGGACTGGCACATCGAATGCACTTGATATCATCATAGCACCCTCTCTAAAAACATTACATTTGAACCAGAAATTCCCTCCTTCCTCCGCGATAGCATTCATTCGGAGATCTGGATGCTCTCTAGAGGAACTGGAATTTTACGAAATGGATCTTAAAGATACGCAGTGCCAGCTTACTCATGAATTCGATAGTATCAAGACATTGCGTTTGGAGTCTCGCGATCCTCAATCAATAGCCAATAATATCCGTAGCCTAACGAACAAACGTTCCACCTGCAATGAATGTCTTTTCCCTCATCTAGCGGATTTAGGTTTGGATCTTAGGGCCCGTATTGATATCAAGATGATGATTGACATGATAAAATCACGACTAATCGAGCATGACCAATTACAGGAAGAGACAGGGTATTCCAGGACAGCACATTCTCTAAAATCTGTGCGAATCAATATGAAAGAGCGCCTAGGTAGATCGGAAATTAACATGTTTAATGATTTTATCCAGTCGGATCTGGTGCGCAGATCAGGTTTGAAGATGACTGTCGGTAATATGCGGGGTATGCAGTGAGAGAGCATGTAAATGATACAGGTCAAAAAAGGACAATCGTCCAAATTGTGATTCTTCAGAAATATATTCCGTTCTTATTCATACTCGACATTTGCATTGGTTTCCCTGTACACAAACAATATCAATGGGGAAATATAATTTATTACTGAAAACGTGTTCCTACCATTCATAGCTCCATGAACCTATTGTCCATGATAACTTCGGTGTATAAGACTCTGGCTATGCCTCGTCCTCACTTCGAGGCATAAACCAGATACACGCGTACAGCAACAACTGAGGATATGGCGGAGATTTACTAAGAACCTTGACTACCCCGCCTCTTCCGAACCAGCATCCAAGTAATGAGTAACCAACGACCCCACTCACTTATCTGTCACCAATCCTGGTACATATGACTAAGTCTCAATTATCCAGATGCAGCAAGAACTCAGCGCTCACATATCCATACAGAACAGTACGCATTTAGGTGTCAATATGGCTCGAGTCTGCAGGGAAGGGTGGGATTGAAAGAAAATAGGCGCTGAGAATTGAGGAGTAAATGTTGTACGCGTCTAGCGATAACAGAATTTGTGGGGTCTGTGCCTTCTTGATATGTTCGTGCTTCCCGAATGTATTGAGTGAGGATCGATGTCGTAGTCACGGTCTACCATGGTGTACCAGTCCTTATAACCGGCGACCTATGAAAACCGCACGCGACACATCAAAGTGGGCAATAGTACTAGCCTGAACGCACGTACTCGTATACATCTATCGCTCTCCCATGCTCGACAAGCAACTTCTCGTTAACCAACCGATGACTTTGATACCGAGAGGTGGAGGAAGGGGATATGTATTCAAGTCGAGGACATGGGACATGGTGTTCGCTATACCACTCGGGATGCTTCGGACTGGGGAGGGAACCGACTCTCAAAACGGGTGCATAAAGTTCGTAGTTGGAAGTTCAATTCGGCACGCTGCTGGAAACAGACTTGTGGGCAACGACTGCATTGTCGAAATCACTAAGGTATACTTTGCTGTGTATCCACCCCCATCTCAGTTAGCTAACACTATAATTTAGAGATTACTTACCGCCGGTGGGACGGGGCATCATCAATTCCTCGCCGAAACCTCCACCTCCACCGTTGCCAATTACCACCACCCGCATCGCTAGCAGCCGAGCCTCAGCAGGATCCAACGACGACTATTGAACGTTGTCTCTGACGTGGACGCTTACATTACACACCATCGATATCGTTCCTGCACGGAAGACTGGGATCTCAAGGCCTTGGGTGCCAAGAGGTGAGAAAGCGATGCAGCGCTGCTCGGATGTGGAGGGATACCCGTTACGAGGCTGAAGGAGGTCACTGAAACCTGGGGTGCCGGTGTACGTAGGCTCTGTTGAGAGATGGACGCTGGCCTCTCATGTGGGTGTTTCCGTCAGTGTCGTAGTTTGGGGAGGGGGCTGTTGGGAGGGGATGAGGTTGGCATTGGAGTTGGTGGATGCGGGAACGGGAGTTACCTTGTTTCACAAGGTTTCTGGTTGTGACGTGACATGTTACGTGACAGGCAACAATTAAGAATTTTACAATTGTTTACATCTAGGCTCCAGTAAACTTATTAATTAAAGCCTACCACTGGGTTCACCAGTGGTTCACTTACTAATAACAAATTAATAATCTCTGTTATCCACTTCCAAATACTAGTAAAATTCACAATTAAGATTATGTTTTTTTTTCAATTATTTACTTCAAAACTCCAATAAGTTTAGTAATTAACGTAAAGGTGACAGATGGGTTGGCACCTAATCAAAGAAATACATTAGCAAGTCAGTGAACATCTGTTCAACCTGAGTTGCCCTAAAGCATCCAGAGAGGGAGTTAAGTAGCATTGTGGAAGGTTTGGAATGAATTGAGGATAATAATCCGAGTTTTTGAGACTTAATGATAACCATTGAACTATTAGAATGAAAATTATCTATTGTCAGTATCGATGATAGCCGAACTTCAAATTGCAAGTAAGCAGCACTATTTTCGCTACATCAAATACACAATCTCCAGAATAATACATGCACATAACACCCTTCTAGCACGTGTGGACATCGTCCGTAACTCTAAAACTGTCGAGTAGCATTAGTGGCTAGTGCATTATGTAGCACTGTGAATACCATTTTCCGTGATGAACGGTATATAGGTAAATTCGATGCAGCGAGTTGATGAGGAAGGACAAGAAGACTCAACTAAGACCTAAATGCACACGATTCATCTGCTTTTGAGAAAATTCCGAGTAGTTGATAGAGAAACGATCTCCTCGGAGGGATAAGAGGAATAGCGCTTAAAACGCCACAAATCCCCATTGGATATGAGTCGTGATAGTTTATGTGATCTGGTGATCATAATGTAGGTGCCTTGTTCGATAACCAGAAGGCCTTTAGAGAGAAACAGTATCTTGACTCACATCATCAACTTGATACACACACTTCCAGTATCAGTTTCAATGAACACAGCTCGAAGTCTATGCGTGTCTATCATTGTACATATTCCTAACGTCCTTCACTTTTCAAAGTGACCACAATACCCCTGAACTTGTGCCATCCGACAATCACGCACTGTGTTCATAAGATTCATATCAATACTTAATGAAAGTATTGCGTATCCGACGCAACCGCGGGCAGATGATTGGCTTGGCATCCTCTACTAAAGGGTGCTGTTGATAACCGGGATGTCTATACATGGCATTAGATACACTATTCTTCCCTTTTGTTTTTTTCTCATGATACTTCATACTACACATACTTGCTATAATTTAGTAGATGTTTTAATCTCACGATGTATGGTACCCGAATTACAACCAACATGAAATACAGGGTTGAAAAAGTGTGACATCATCTTCTATGACAATACCCATGTGTACCGCATGAGTATGCCAAAGATTTATACCCACGTCTACGGACTCCGGAGCCACTCACACCTCAGAAGACCTGTGGGGACACTGCTCATCGGGGTTGTAGATACAAGTAGATGAATTTTAAAGTTTGGTCATTTTGTGCGTCTTAGTAAAAGGTTAGAATGTTCCGAAGATCACTAAAGACTGGTACTGTAATTACCTGTGCGATGACCTGAGCTCGCATATAAATACTACAGTCAGACTACAGGTCAGTAATCTCCATACAGCCCAATTCCGCTTGCTGCACAAATTCATTAGTATGGGAGACACTGAAGCACTCATCGATTTCTTTATCAACACCACTGATGATTTTATGACGTCCAGACGAATTTATAGTCGGTTGTTTTATATTACATCTCAATCTCTCACTCTTTTTATGCTTCAGCTTCCGTTATGGCGTTCCTTGTGTACGACATCATATACTGTTTTTTCGATGAGGTATTTATATCCACGTTTTATGTGAATTCACCAAACAGTTAATATTTTGTAGGTGAAATACATTTGGTAGTGAGATGATTAACAGATTATTTTCGAACTTTATTTCACAACACTCTTCGTTAATTTATTAGCGGAATGAAGTGGTCAATACCCAAGGTACTTTATATCATTGCACGCTATTTTGGTCTCCTATATATATTGTATGATTTATTCCACTAATTGAGACTACAAGAAACTTATATCATCGACTCTGCAGGGTCTACTCAATAACTCGTATAAACGTTCACTTTCAATCTGAACAATCACAGCTGACATCTGATTTTCTTTTAGCTGCATACATTACATTCTTTCGAAATCTGTCAACGACTGTTAGTAGTTTCGCCATGATGAATCAACTCTCTCAGGCTGATCACAGTGGAATTAGTTGTAGCAGTATAGTAACTGTTGCAATTAATGAAATCTGACATACTCTTACAGTTGTCGCGCAACAATATGGTTCCGCCAATGGTGAGTACTTGAAATTGATTTAGAATTTCAATTAACATGTGTTATAAAGCGGGGGAACATATTGGATTGCAACGGACATTATCTTCGCGTTTAGAGTCAGTGCGTTTTACGGAAATAATAGACGAAGTGAGCATCTCTCCATTTATCTAAGTAACAATGGCAGACTTATAAATGACAATACTTAGTGGTTTTTTTTCTAGCTATATCTTTATTTGGTCCGTTATAGTGCTATCTTCAGATCATTACTGACCCTTTCCTAAATATTTACCAGTACAATTCTCAGTTTGGTTCCCAATAACTATTTTTTAAAGTATTGAACACTAACTGTGAACACTAGTTACTATTAACGAGCGCTTTATTATATGCTATCGCGGAATTAAAAAGTATCCTAATCATCCCTGGATACAACGTATGCATAACAACTGAACTGGAGGATGAAGATATGCTCCGAATATTGAACTCTCTTTATCTTGTATACGCTGCCGTATTCCATAGTATGTTTAGTATATTATTCCAGAAACAATTATTAATTTCTTTGCAACAGCTATCTTATTTCTTCTAACAGTTATTAGGCTAGGAAAGGACGCCACTCCTGGGCGACTAAGGAATCTGTTCCGAAATGAAAGAGGCATGAAGTTTCCTATTATTACATCATGTATCCGAGACGGAACAGTGTACTTTTTGATTGTTTTTGGTATGCTGTTCATGAAAGGGCTTTGAATAATCTACTGACATATATGTATTGCAGTGTTTGCAGTTTGGACGTCTATCATTAATTTTAAATCGAAAAATAAGATTGCCATCTATTTGGGACCGTAATGTCCAGTCCTCCATCATTTTATCCTGGAAGTTTTATATATGTTTACAGGTGGTATGATGCAATGATGTCACTTACGGTAAGTAGCTATCTATATTTTAGGTCAACATTGATATAGATAGATATATTCCAAGGGATCACGGTTGATATTAAACCTTCGAAAACTCTCAGATGAAAACGGAAGCGCAAGCCCACCTATGGTGTCCAGATCAATTTTTTTTACCCACTCAGCGCATACGACAACCAACATATCTCAGGAAGATGGTTTTGAAAACAGGGTAGCTTAGTCTACAGGAGGAGTTTGACTGTAATGATTGATATATAATTTCGATTAGTTGACTCATGTTGCTTTACATAATACCGTTCAAAGGTCCGTGTACCATCAACTTCCGAGCGTCAGTCCCCTTCCCCACTCGTACTATAGCCAATGAGCTCTCGAAAGCCTTCCATTGTGGGTCCCATAGCTCGGTAAGAATCATATGATTGATAGGACTAATAGGAGAGGCGTATAAGAGGCGTATAAGAAGCGATATGATCGTAAGCAGTGAATGTTCAACGGACTGAAAGAAGGATGATCAAGCTTGGAGACGGAAAACTGAGAGATTTACGGATACCAGAAAAATATGATAACCCCTCAACTCCTATCATCTAAATCCTTCCCCTAGTTTCGCATGCTTTCTTGTACTCGCTTGATATCCTTAGAGTCTTCATCGTATTCACCAGAGATCGTCGAGATCAGCTGTTGAACGGATGCGCTGTGAATCTGCTTCGTTCATCGTAATAGCGACAGTATCTTCTTCTCTGCACGACTGCGTTCGCGCTATGTGACACACATGATTCTCAGTGGCCATCCGAACATTAAACAACAGCTTTACGTCGTTTAGTCCCGCCATATTATCTGACGCTGGCAACCAGCCCATACCCTGAGACGAACTCTCACCATCCATAGTGTCTCGAACTGTGCATACAGGTAAACGGCGTAGGCGTTGTTTGATCCTACAAAGGCGCTGCTGGTGGCGGAGAAGGTGGCAGTGCTAGGGTTAGTCTACACTGGCAGTTTTGAAATCCTTATATGGGGAGTGCCGAGAATGCCTCAGCGGTTCACTTTTGATCGACCATTTCGACAGCATAGATCTTGAAGCACCATCAGGAGGCACAGAACGACCACGAATAACGAGCATTATGTCACGGCGGGGTATTTGCTGTCATGTAATGATCGAAAATGAACAGTAGTGGGTACTGTCATGCAGAAAAAGAATTACGCATGTCACATGGAATTGAACAGTTTGTTGATTGATATCGAACAAAGCACAGTTTGGAAGTAAGTCTGTAGATCATTAGATATTAAGAAATTCTATTTAAACATTGAAATATTCAACATGTAATAATAATATATTAAGTAAAATGCAGCTGCAGTATGAGTGCATATTCATTTTTTTTTTGTGCTGCACAACTGTGAAAAGAAAATGTCGACCAGAACTGTGAGCCATTGTAAAAAATTACATAACTGACTTGTCTCACCTGAGAAGTTCATGGTTCTGGTTTTCTTTGAAGTCTTTCAAGTCATGAGATATTTCTCTCTGTTCCTCTGTAGATATTGAACTAGTTCAATTTTTCATATTCTTTGTGACTACTTATTCTGCATGACAGATCACACTACTGTTCAACACTCAATCATTACATGACAGCTAATACCCCGCCATGTGTTGAACGTGGTATTAATCTCCGAGAGATGTGGTGTTCTCTTCCTGCGATGAGGGGTCTGTATCAGTGGTCTGAGTGGGTGATTTCGATTCGTAAAGATCCTCTAGAGTCTAGAGTTTTTGTTCACGAGGATGCCTCTGTAAGGGTTAAGGTGCGCTTGCACCTCAACAAAGAAATTTGAAATGCGGTCGGTGAACGTCCGTTCGACCTGGGTTGTTTTAAGGTGTCCAAAAAAATGGGGGAATTTTCACTGAATTGCGAGAAGGTAGATACAGTAATTTATAGAAAAAGAAACATTCCCACTACCTTTTAAGGTAGTTGGGTTATAGGGACGTCTGATTTCCCTATAAGGCGATTTACAGGTTCGTGAACAGGATCTCAACCTGATTGGCTGGAGCCCGTGACAATCCTGTGACCGCTGTCGAATTCAGTCATCTCAGATCCTCTCTATTACACATAGTGGTACATGGTACTATGGCCAAAAAACACCACTTACATTCAATACCATGTGCATCTCAACCATGTTCTAATACACGACCTCAAAGCCTGATAAAAACCTGAGATTTCCTGTGGTCGAAATACCGAGTACTGAATGCTCGATAAGTACACACTTGTAAGAATCGACGATGATTTGTCAGTGGGGGAGTCGGGATGATGACGTGATGTGTGATGGATGAGAACACAGTGAATGAGGGATGATGTCGATAGTATGGGGAGGGGAGAGGGGGGTTACATTGACAGCAGAACAGGCGAATGGCCACACACTGAACCACTGGTACCACCACATTATCGTATCTCCACTGTGCCTACGCCCATCTCCTTCTCCCCAGCATCATGAGTACGTGATATCGAACTATTCTTGTTATAAATGAACTTATATATGCTCGTAAGACATAGTTGCTATAACTCGAGAGGTGCAGTTCCTTTTGTCGAAGAGGGGCACCAAGAAAATTCCGTGCACACTCAATTATGAGTGTGAGTTGAGTGTGCACGTTCAGGGTCTGAGCGTGAAGTATTGTATCTTGAGCGTGAAGAAATCCTACATGAGCGTGAAGATAATATCTTATAAATTGACATAGTTCTGTACTGTACTGTATTAAAAATGTGCAAATATAACTATCCACGTTCACATTAATCATTGGTTTGAGTGTCCGTGAGCGTGAATAATGCATATGTATTTTACATTCACACCCACTCTGCAGTAAATATAGCCACTGTGAGCGTGAATATATATGTACTAATCTGTATTCACGCTCACGCTTGATTTAATTAAGTTTGAGCGTGAGCGTGATAGGTATTACCTATCACGCTCACGTAATACATCCTATTAAATTGAGCATGAATATGCATACATATTGTATTCACGTTCACATTCACTTCGTGCTCATAGTCGGGGTGGTTTTGGTTTCCTGTTATTTGAGCATAAGCTTGCATATCGATATGATATTCACGCCACACTTAATTTAAACAAGGTTAAGTGTGAGCGTGGTATGTGTTTACCTTCACGCTCACGCATATTTACCATCACTTGTGCGTGAGTGTGAACATAAACCAATTTATATTCAAAGTAGTTGATTTTAAGTAAGTGTCACGACTGTGCCCCTAGCCTGACTTGGTGGCGGAGTACAAGAGGGTGACTGCAGAGAAGCGAGGGGTGAGTATGAGACGAAAGCAGAGAATGAGAACTCAGGGGGTAGGACTTTGGCTTCAGCTTATGTGCTGTGCCCCTGGGATTCCTGGTCCTGTATTTCGGAGTAAGGGCAAGCCCTTTGGAGAAGACAAGAGACAAGGGGACGAGAGATGTAACTCAAGTCAGACTGAAGGGTGAGGACATAGTTCAATATGAAACTAAAGTCTAAGTACAAATTGAGTACTACTTAAATACTAGAGACTCGGAGTAAGTAAAGGCCACTGGCGAGAAGTACGGTCAGGGTAGGCATATGTAGAATGAAGACTATAACTAATTAAACATAATAAAACACATTGGAGAAGTGAGTGCGTATGGCAGTGTAAAGTAAAACAGATAGTGGTGCACTTAAGAATGATAAGTGACTCACTACAAGATGTATACTACATTACTGAGGGGATAGCTCAGTAGAACGGAAGAAAGGAAACAAGAGTAATCTATGTACAGTAATCAATAAGTAATATTAATAGCGTAATCAAAGTCCGGAGTAAACAAAGGAAAAGGCAGAGTAAGGCATAGGAGTCTGGAGGTAGGTGGTATGGGATATGACAGTATTCCCCCCTTAAGGCCAAGCCCTCGAGGCCTGAGCACATGATCAAATAATAAGCTTCTTGAATTTGATCGGTGTTTTGACCTCAGGTTCAGATATATAAAGGTCAGCTGTGGAGGAAGGAATCAAAAACATATTTACCCCACTACACCAACTCATTTACATGTGACTGCTTAATAATGTCTTCCTCTGTATACTCAAATGAAGACCCTACTCGCAAAGAGAAACTTTGGTTACTCCTACACAAACAAGCGGAGCTAGAGGCTCTTGAGAAGGAGTTGAGGGGTGAGAAGGTGGAGAAGCAGGGGGCCAAAAAGGAAGGGACAGAGGTTGAGGCGGAAAAGAGTCAGGGTGAAATGGAGAAGGATTCGATGGAGGTGGACAAAGGAGAGTTGGGGGCAATAAGAGCAAAAACATGTGAGTAGGCTGCGGTCAAGGCCAGAGTTGCGCAGACCATGGTGAGGCTAACTGGTTGCCCAGTGGAGGAAACGACAAAGGGGGAGGTTAGACCGGCCACGCACCCGGAGTACGAGATGACAGTAGCAAGGTTGGGAATAATGTCATTTAGTCCACAGTGGGTGGAAAGGTCCTTACATTACCACAGGGAGGCCAATAGTTTGACGATGCTGGTGGACAAGTCGATGCTGGTGGACAAGTCGATGCTGGTGGAGAAGGTAGTGGAGCAAGCAGTGGCCAAGGTAGGACCAACGAGGGTAGGAGTTCCAACTCCTACAGTTGAGCCGAAGGTAACAACTACTCCACAGGTAGGTACCTACATGAGGGTGGAGCAGATTGCTGACCGTGAATGCACTGTTCAGCAGCTGGAGGCTGAGGGCTACATCATAACTCTGGAGGAAGAGTTAGGGAAGAGTGTCCAGTGGGTGGAGAACGAGGGTGGCTCCAAGAGGAAGTGCACTGACATGAATCTGGAGGACACGACAGAGGCGACGCCAAAACTGCCGAGGAAGAAAATGACGACCCGGACTTCCCAGTGTAAAGGGGTGAAGAGCAAGGCTCTGATCGATGACGAGGCAGTGGAAGACAATGCTAGCAGCAAGGCTAGCCAGTCTGGTGACAAGTCCGACATTGAGGTGGAAGAAGTGAGGGCATTGGCGGAGGAAAAGGGTAAGGGTGTGGAGAAGACCAAGATGGCTGTGGAGAAGAAGGAGAAAGAGGCCTATGTGTTACCCAAGGTCCCCTGCAACGTATGCAGTAAGTTCAGCAGGGAGTGCTTGTTGGATCTCGAGTAAGTTATTCATCTCTTTTTTGGAGTTGTTCTGACTTGCTCCTAGGGGAAAGAAGATGAACCACAAGGCATGCGAGGCGTGTTGGACAAAGAAGGGGAGATGTGTCAACAAGGGAATAATGTGGGGGACTGTAGTCCCGGGAAACGCAGAGGAGTAGAGAATTGGTCTGGAGAAGATGAAGACCGGTAGTGTGGGGCAGGAGAAACTGGTGGAGGAGTTGCAGATGCAACTGGCGGTGGCAAGGTCAAAGTTAGAGGTCGCAGAGAAACAATTGGATGAATGGTGGACCAAGGTCAAGATGTTCGATGCCGAGTGCAAGATTCTGAGGGACCAACTGTTCCTAGTGGAGAATGAGCATGACAAGCTGGCGATGCAGCTCAACTCCGGGAGCCCCTTATTGGACATGCTGATGGAGGCCTTGGGGAGGAACATCAGCATGCACACAGAGTTGATGGGCATGTTGAACAGGTTGATGACAACCATGCAGGCAGCAGAGGAGGGTACTCCAGTGGAGACTGATGAGTCTGGGAGTAATGAAGAGGAGGAACAAGAGGAGGAAGACGAAGAGTAGTGTACAGTAGGCAGGGAAAAAATTGTATATACTTGTTTTTGTTGACTTTAATGATTTTTTGGCACAAGGAGAATGAAAAGTAAGAGTAAACAGTAAGACGGAGTAAAAAGAAACACCTTAGAAGAAAACCAATACAACCCTGTACTTCCACTCTCAGCCCACCTCATTAAGTATGCAAAGTGATGAATCAGCTATGCTTATTAAG
This sequence comes from Cyathus striatus, assembly GCA_025738555.1. Lineage (NCBI taxonomy): Eukaryota > Fungi > Basidiomycota > Agaricomycetes > Agaricales > Nidulariaceae > Cyathus > Cyathus striatus. Next base: position 773,216 of record JAOVFP010000001.1, read on the forward strand.
TGTAGTGGTCATCATGCAAGTGGTGTCTGGAGAAGCGTCAATCTTCAACCTTTGGTCAAGAAGACGGATACAGATATACAATAAACTATAGTGGAGAAACGAAAAATGTAAGTGGAGAAAGTCTATGTAACAAGAGTAGAAGGATTAGGCTTATCAGGATAATGAGCGTGAAATTCCTCTATGATCTCTGTAGCATGTTCTACTTCAGTGGCAGCCAACCAAGTGAGTTCTTTGTCAGTTCCTTCATAACCAGTCCATCGGACTAAGTAGCAAAGAGGGCATTTCTTGAACCGACAATCCAGCTTGGAGTTGCAGATTTCACTGATCTTGAACTCGATATCTCCATTGATTTCCACTGGGGGAGGTGGAGCTATCTCTTGACCAGGGATGGTGTTTTCAACTGCAGGCTCGAGCATAGAGACATAGAATACAGGGTGTACAGCTCAGAAATTGGAAGGGAGTCTAAGGGTGTGGGAGTGGGTACCAGTTTCGGCAATGATCTCGAAAGGACTGTAATACTTTTCAGCCAATTTCTTGGAAGGGCGAGTGGTGTTAAAGAACTTAGCACGAATGAAGGCTTTGGTTCCAACTTTGAACTCTGGGGCAGGCAAACAACGGTTGTCTGCTCTGACCTGATAGCACTTCTGAGCAAGTGCTATTTCAGCCTTGAGGTTTTCATGAAGTTCCTGAAGATCCATGGCATAGTCCCTAGCATGAACAGAGGTAATGTCATGTTCGGGATAAACTGTAATCTGTGGATGATAACCCTTATTGGCAAAGAAAGGAGTAGTATTAGTGGTCGAGCTTGGTGTATTGTTATATGCAAACTCAGTGATGGGGAGGAGATCAGCGCAGTTGTCCTGCTGGTAATTGCAGTAAATGCAGAGGTACTGTTCTAAGACTTGGTTAATGCATTCAGTTTGTCTGTCACCTTCTGGATGATATCTGGAGGTAAAGTGTAGGTTGATGTCGAGAACCTTACCAAGAGACCGGAAGAAATGGGAGACAAACTCTGAACCACGATCAGAGGTAATGTGGCTGGGAACACCATGCTTAGAGAATATGTGCATGACAAAGAGCTTTGCGAGCTGGGTGGAGGTGATGGTGTTATGGCAAGGGATGAAGATAGCTTGCTTGCTAAGGCAGTCAACAATAACTAGAATTGAATTGTACTTATCAGATCCAGAGATGGGAAGTGTTTCAATGAAGTCCATAGATATAGAGTTCCATGGGTGCTCCAGAATAGGGAGTTGCTTCAAGGTACTGTAGGGATGGTGACACTGTGGTTTAGACTGTAAGCAGATGGTGCAAGATTTACAATAGTCCTTGACATAAGTACGGAGTCCAGGCCAAGTATATTCCCATCAAATATTATCCAAAGTCTTGTTCTGACCAGGATGTCTGGTGAGTAAATGATCATGTTTGTACTGGACAACACAAAGGTGGAGAGAATTGTCATCTGGGACATAGATCCAGTTGTTGAGGTGGAGTAAGCCATCTGAACTGACAGACCAACAATTAGTGGGATTGCGAAGGTGTATAGAAGCGACAGTGTCTAGGGGTTGGGCAGTGAGGATGTCGTGGTGAAGTTGCTCAACATCCATGATGATGCTGGCATGGAGAACAGGATGAAGGAGTGTGGTGGCACAGATAGAGGCAATGAGCTGTTCTTGGGTAAAAACAGGGCAAAAATTGTGCGGATTGACTTTGGCATAGTCGTTATTCCCCCCTTTAGGGTAGACATCCCATTGTCTAGTTAAAGTGTCAGGTTTCACACCAAGTTTCTGTTAGCGACAGACGAGCAAAATACTCGAAGCCGAACTTAAACACTCGAACGTGAGAGAAGAGTGAGTCTTATTGCTAATCTGGAATAAACTAGCACAAGAATAACGAACTACTGACTAGAAAGACCGTATTTATAGAAAAGAACCATGAAGTAATCGCATGTACATTAACCTACACTACAACGCATGTTACTGTGCTTCTACATTAAGAACTCATGTATTACATATGGCCGAACTGTGCAACTGTGCCCACAGTGATGATGAGTAACGTATGTTGATACGCATGGTGTCCGCATTGTAGGTCATGTGACTATCACATGACATAGATAAGATATGATTAGATAAGAGATTAGATAAGTGACGAAATCCTAACATTACCCCCCCTTTAAGAGTCGTGTCCTCACGACATTTCAATTGATTCTTCCGTTCGTGGGGGTCGTTCTTGGATTCGAAGGATGATACAAGGAATGTAATGACCGAGTATAAAAACGGCCATGCAAAGAATGAAAATAACGATGACGTAAATCAAAAGAGTGATGTTGTTGGAGAGCATATTGAATAATTATTTCTTCGAATGATTCTCGTTGTATTTATACATTAGGGCATTCCGGATTTTCCCAATGAAATTTATTTAAGAGACTTTTAGATCCGGTTAATGACGTGATCGGTTCCCATGTACAATGATCGTAGGAATAGCCTTTCCATTTAATTTTATAAAGAACCTTTTTCCGATTTATTTTCCATGCAAGTATCGCTTCTACTTCATATTGTTCCTGGTCATCTATCACAACAGCAGGTGGTGGTTTCGGTTTCTGTTGTGATTTGTATTGTGCAGGAATATGTTTCGTAAGTAGTTGTGTGTTATACACAGGATGTTTTCGGTTCCAAGTTTTCGGTAATTGAATTTCATAAGAGGCTAACCCAACCTTCTTTATTACTTTAAAGGGTCCGTATCGTTTGTCATCTAACTTTGCAACCGGCCTATCAGATTTAATATTAATCCCTTCTACGTAAACTAGATCTCCAGGTTTGTATTCGGGTGATTCCTTTCTATTTCTATCATATCCTCGTTTCATCGCTTCATTGGATAATGTAAGTGCCGCTTTAGCATTTTCCCTAGCTTTGGTGATAGTAGAAATAAATTCATCTACTCCGATAGTTCGTGATGTTCCATTTGGTCTAATTCCTCCATAGGGATGATGTCCGTACATTAAATAGAAAGGGGTGTATCCTGTTGCTCTATGTACTGTATCGTTATAATTGAATTCGGTGACAGCTATCCTATCTGCCCAATCATCTTGGTCGTAGTTTACGTAAATCCTGAGGTATTGTTCTATCTCTTGGTTTACTCTTTCTACTTGTCCATTAGTTTGTGGTCTATATGCGGTTGACAGGTTCATTTTAACTCCTAATCGTTTTGTGAATTCTTTAGTAAAATGAGATGCGAACTGCGATCCTCGATCACTGATGATACGTTTTGGCATTCCGAAGTTTTTAAATACTTTTTCTAAGTATAGTTCAGCAACTCCTGGACTATCGATTTCTTTATTACATGGAATAAAGGCTGCCATTTTCGTGAATCGGTCAACGACTACCATTAAAAAATCGAATCCTTGTGAATAAGGAAGTGGTCCTACAAAATCGATCGATATAGTATGCCAAGGTCCTTCTGGAATACTATTAGGATTTAATAGACCTATTGGTTTTGATCGATGTATGTTTGTCCTTTGACATGCTTCACATCCTGAGACATATCTTTTTATGTCTGTCATTATTCTGGGCCACCAATAATCTCTAGTGATCAATTCCATTGTTTTGTATTCACCATGATGTCCAGATATAGCCGAGTCATGACAAAGTTTAATTATACGTTCTCTTAGTTTAGCATTTTTAGGAATATAAATTCGATTTTTCCATGTTATTATGCCTTCAGATGATTCGTCCCAGTCCTTTGACTTAAGATTAAGCATTTTTATTACTTCTTTGTCTCTATTCTTTCTGGATTTTCGAATTTGTTCTATTATATCTTCGTCTTCACCGTGAACTTCATATGTTTGTCTGAAGTGTTCCGGTTTAAGAAGTATAATATCTTCATTATCGTGTTCGCCTTGTTCGTGTCCAGCTCGTCTAGATAGTAAATCAGCTTTAGTCATTTGACTTCCTGGTTTATGATGTAACGTGTAATGGAATTCCGATAATTCTGTAGACCATCTTGCTTGTCGTCGATTTAATTTTTGTGGTTTTCTAAAATATTGGAGATTTTTATGATCTGTCCAAATCTCGAATATTTGTCTAGCTCCTAAAAGATATTGTCTCCACGTATCTAATGCTCTCATGATCGCTAGCATTTCTTTATCGTAGATTTCATAGTTTCTTTCGGTTGGACTTAAAGCGTGTGATAAAAATGCTATTGGTCTCCATTTTCCGTCAATTTGTTCCTGAGATAAAATAGCTCCATTGGCAAAGTCTGACGAATCGGCTTCTACTCGATATTTTCCTTCATCATTCGGCATCGCTAATATTGGTGCCGATATGATTTGATCTTTTAATTCGGAAAATGCCAGTGCTTGACTTAGTTCCCATTTCCATTCATTCTTTCCCGTTAATTCATGAAGAGGTTTTGCTATTTTCGCAAATCCTTGAATGAATCTTCGATAGAAATTTATGAATCCAAGGAATTGTTGAAGTTCACGTTTATTATTGGGTACCGGCCAGTCAACTACTGCTTTTACTTTTTCAGAATCCATTCTTACAGAATTCTTTGAAATAATGAGTCCTAAATATTCGACTTCAGCTTTTTCGAAGAAACATTTTTCCGGTTTAAGATAAAGTTCATGTTGTTCTAATTTCCTAAGAACTCTTTTAACCATTTTTCGATGTTCTTCTAAAGTTTCCGTGAATATTAAAATGTCGTCCATATAAACGATTACTGTTCCTTCGTTAATTTCTGTTCTAAAGATGTCGTTCATCATAGTTTGAAATGTCGCCGGGGAATTTGTAAGTCCAAAGAACATGACCAATGGTTCGAATAATCCTCTGTTAGTTCTGAATGCAGCATACTGTTCGTCTCCTTCTTTGATTCGAACATTATTGTATCCCCATCTAATATCTAACTTGGTAAAATATCGTGCCTTTTTCAATTTATCTACTAATTCTTGAATTAACGGTAATGGGTATCTATTTTTAACCGTCATTTCATTTAATTTTCGATAATCTTGAATTGGTCTTAGCGATCCATCCTTCTTTTTAATAAAAAAGAATGGTGATGCCCAGGGTGATTTCGAAGGTCTGATACGTCCTGAATTTAGATTTTCATCGAGAAATTCATCTAATTGTTTCTGTTCATCTAAATTTAATGGATAGATTTTACAGTCAAATGATGTAGCTCCTGGGAGTAATTCGATGGCATGGTCCCATGGTCGTCGAGGAGGTAATTTGTCGAATGATTCTTTCGTGAATACTCTTTCAAATTCATGGTAATACATTGGAACCGTTTCCTTCCAATGCTTCTTTGGTTTTTGCTGATTTTGTGCTTCAGCAATCTTCGAAGCTGTAGTTTGGAATGCTCTTAATTCAATTTGTTCGAATATATTCACTGCTATAATATGATCATCGGATTCAAGATTTATCTGTTCATCTAGATCAGATTCATCTTCTTCAGGGTCCATCGTGTTTATTAAAGGAGTACATTCTATCGGGCATCGTGTAAATTTGATTGTTCCTTCTTTCCAATCTATTTCTGGATTGTGGGTTCGAAGCCAGTCATGTCCGATAAACATAGATGCTTTTCCTAGATTAATGACAGCTAATTGTAATATTTCTACATGTCGTCCATGTCTTACTCTTAGTTCGACATAATCGGTAATAGATCCATCACTATTAAGAGTTCCGTCTGCATTATAAACCGGGCGTATTCGGTGTCTGTTGGTTTCCAGGGTTATTCTGAGGACGTCCGGGAGTCTGGTTCTGATTTTGAGGTCGTCCTAGATTTTGTTGAGTACGTCCAAAATTAGCTTCTCGGCGATTCCTTTCATATTCCGCAGCTTTGTCGACCCAATCGATAAGTTTATCGGTAACTTTAAGTCCACCGACTTCCATAAGTCTTCTGGCCAGTAAGGGGTGCATGCCGCGTCGATATTTGTCTACAAGGGCTGTGTTATCAAATCCGGTAAGGTTCATCCATTGTATGAAGTCGATCGTGTAATCTTCAACAGGTCGTGTTCCTTGTACGACCTTATTGATCTGTTCGATTGCGTTGTTCTGGGTTTCTGTGGAAATAAAGAAAAACTGAAGTCTTTCGACGAATGTGTTCCAATCGGCGAATGGACAGGCTGTTTTAAATGCATCGTGAATGATGGCTGGGGAATCGTCTGTTGCAGGGATGTTAACCTTTTGGGTGTCCTGAAGTGTGGGTTCCTTTCCGTCATGTAATAATTTCCATTGGGCTCGTTCTTCGTTGAATAAGATCAGATCTCCTAAAAATGTGTCTGCCCATCGCTGAGCTCGATTGTCCTTTCCTTTCTTTACTTTTGGTAGGGCGATTGTTATCTTTTTCCAATCGTTCGTAATATTCTTTTCCTGAAAGTACAACATCATACGTCTGATCCAATTATTGACTGTATGAGGATCTCCTTCGTAATCTTCTGGAATCTCGACCTTATCCTTTGGTTCCGGTCGATCTTCCTTAATTCCGTTTCGTATTTCCTGAATAACTCCTTGAGTCATTGCAGCAACACTTTCCCCGATCACTTGTTTGTTCTCAGGGGTCATGTTGTTCCATCGCGTGATAAATTCGTCTTTCATAAAAACTGCCACTAGGGCACCGATAAAACCGAGAATCATTTCGAGGGTGATCATATTTATAGATCGAAATTGGGGTAGGTAGGTGTAGGAAGTTCTCTACCGTCGTTATGAACTGTATTTAGAAGGGTTTCGTATCCTAAAGGAGAATAGAAGTCTCTTTCGAAAGGGGAAATATATCGGGTGGGAGTACTAAATCTTAGTACGTTGTCGTGTCCGGGTTCTGTGATAATGACAAGGGTTCGGAGGATGGGATGTAGAGGTGGAGTAGGGCGACGGGGTGGAGCGATATAATCGGGGATTTGTTGAAGGGAAAGATAGGTGTTAGGATCAAAATCCGAGTCGTCGGAGTCCACCGACACGGCTCTCGGAGTTTGAGGACGAAAATAGGGTGTAGGGTGGGATCGATGGATATAAAGAGGAACAGATGAAGATGGAATATGATAGGATCGAGATCGGAGGGATCGAAGGGTTTGGGAACGAGTAATTGGTGCCACCGTGATAGATCAAGTAACAGAAGCTTTTGAGGATGCTCGGAAACTAGCGAGACGTCCTAAGTTTCACGCACACTTTCTTGCAGATAGAACCAGCTGGGGCAACACGTGGTAGCCTCCCCAGTCACTGGCGCCGTGCCAAACTCAAGGCAGAGGGCCTAAGATGATCGGTAATTCGGACAGTGTCGGGCTCAACGTTACACCAGTCCTCTCGTACTTCCAAGTACAACGATCAAGTCTATCAAACGGAGTGTACGTCTGGTCCAAGAGGTCCAAGACGGGGAACGTGTTTATAGAAAGTAGTTTTGCCGGGGTTCGGCGGAAGAAGAGAAGTTCGGGGTCGAGGAATGAGGTAGATTCTTGTGCTTTTGTTAGCGACAGACGAGCAAAATACTCGAAGCCGAACTTAAACACTCGAACGTGAGAGAAGAGTGAGTCTTATTGCTAATCTGGAATAAACTAGCACAAGAATAACGAACTACTGACTAGAAAGACCGTATTTATAGAAAAGAACCATGAAGTAATCGCATGTACATTAACCTACACTACAACGCATGTTACTGTGCTTCTACATTAAGAACTCATGTATTACATATGGCCGAACTGTGCAACTGTGCCCACAGTGATGATGAGTAACGTATGTTGATACGCATGGTGTCCGCATTGTAGGTCATGTGACTATCACATGACATAGATAAGATATGATTAGATAAGAGATTAGATAAGTGACGAAATCCTAACAGTTTCCCTGGGTGGAAACGAATAACCAGATTGAACTGAGACAGGTACTCTGACCAACGAGCCTGATGGCGAGTGAGGATCTTGGTGGTGGAGAAATACTCTAAGTTTTTATGGTCAGTGACCACATCAACCGGAGTACCAGAACCTTCCAAGTAGTGTTGCCAGACATGAAAAGCTTCAAAAATAGCCAGGAGTTCCTTATTGTGGGTGTCATAATTCAGTTCAGGAGCAGTGAAAGTACAGGAATGGAATGCAATGGGGTGAATATCACCATTGTCAGTGACAATAGAGAGGATTGCTCTGAGGGCATAGTTGGAGGTGTCAGTCTCTACAATGATCTGGGCATCAGGGACCCAATGAGTGAGTACAGGGGCTGTAGTGAAAGTGTCCTTAAGTTTCTTGAATGCTGAACAGCAAGCCGGAGAAAAGTCCCACTTCAAGCCCTTGCGGGTAAGATGAGTGAGAGGCACTACAATGTCGGAGTAGTGCTGGATAAAGCGCCTGTAGAAGTTGGTGAACCCAAGGAAAGACTGAATGTCTTTAACCTTCTTAGGTTCAGGCCAATCCCTAATGGTTTGGACTTTATCCTGGGACATAGTGAGGTCGCCCAGAGAAAGGACATAACCTAAGTACTCAACAGATTCAGTGTGGAATTCACACTTGTCTGCCTGGGCATAGAGCCCATGTTGGTGTAAAAACTTTAGAACTTCTTTAACATGCTGTTTGTGCTCCTCAAGACTATCGGAGTAGATTAGTATATTGTCAAGGTAGACTGTAACACACACATCAAGCATGTCCTTGAAGATGTCGTTCATGAAACATTGGAAAGCCGCAGGTGCATTGGTGAGTCCAAACAGCATAACTAGCCATTCAAACAAGCCATAGCAAGTGTGAAAAGTGGTCTTCCACTCATCTCCATCAGCAATGCAGACTAAGTGGTAAGCGTGGTGGAGATTGATCTTGGTGTAGATTCTAGCCTTGCAAGGAGAGTCAAGGAGGTCGGAAATAAGGGGAAGGGGATATTGATCCTTTTTGGAGATTGCATTAAGCTCATGGAAATCAACACAGAGTTGAAGGGATCCATCTTTCTTCCAGACAAAGAGCACTGGTGCTCCATGTGGAGAACAAGAAGGATGGATGAAGCCAATCTGGAGATGTTCGTCGATGAACTCTCATAGAGAGGCCAACTCAGACTGCGAGAGTGAATACACAGTACCAACTGGAGGAGATGTACCTTCCTCCAAGTTGATCTGGAGATCGTAAGGGCAATGTGGAGCAAGAGTGTCTGCTCGTGTTTTGCTGAAGATGTCAGCGAACTCGTGGTATTCCAGAGGAATACTAGAAAGGTCCATGGCTTCTGCAGCCATGGCAGCAGCAGAAGCTGAAACTATGGCACCGACTTGTATCCTAAACATCTGTGAGCCTGCGAGCTTACTAGCCTGGAGAAAAGCTGCAGTGTTGATGAGCGAGATACTAGGAGGTGGACTATTGTCTGATGGAGGAACAGAAGATGAAGCTGGTGATGGAGGGGTTTGCAAGGAGGCAGATGCCTTCAGTGCAGGTGTCAACAAAGACAGAGAAGATTCTTCTAGAACTGGGGTTTGGAAGCCAAGTATATGTCTCTCAGTCCAGTCAATCAACAGATTGTGTTGGGAGAGCCAGTTAAATCCTAATACCACGGAGCAGGAAGAATCGAGCGGAGTTACATAGAAATCAATATCCATGCATTCACCAGTAGGAAATGTTACAGATAATAAGATACTCTCTGTAAGTATGGAATTAGAGGTACCGTCAAATAGGTTCAGTGCAATGGGAGGGACCAGAGTTGTGGGGAGGTTGTGCTCCCTCACAAATGACGAGTCAGCAAAACAATGGGTTGAACCAGAATCGATGAGCAAAAGGAAGGAAAGAGGCATATCTGGCATAGCTGGAGAAAACGAAGTCAAAGGAATATTTACAGCTTGGGGATCATAAAGAGCAGATGTGTTTAGTCTTATCTCCTTTGGTGCACAGGAGAGATTAACGCGACCCTCAGCCTGTGTGGAGTCACTGGAGCTGTTCTCTATTTTTTCGAACTCTCAGTCAAGTTCGCCGAGGGAGTTGCCTCGGTAGAGGTAGCAGTTGCCGCACAGGCTTTGGCAGCAGAGGCTGCCTTGCGACAGTCCTTGGCCTGATGACCAGCATTGCCACAGAATAGGCAAAGCTTCTGGTCCAGGCAACGTTTATGTTCCTCCAGGGTGAGTTTCCCATCAGAACCAAGCTTCCCAGTCAAGTCTGGCACCTTGGACTGGTTCTGCTTTTGCTTGTTCTTGGGTTTCCCCAAGGATGAAGCGGAGGTAGAAGAGGCAGAGGAGGAGGTAGAGGAGGATGGAGTCTTGGAGGAGGAGGAAGAATTCGAAGTTGACTTCAAATTCTGATTGCCCTTGGGCTTCTCTGAAGACTTTGCAGCAGACTTGCTGTGCTTCTCCTCAATGTTGCACTCAGTGTTGTGCTCCCAATGCCTCTGATTGTAGCCCTGGGCTACCTTCTTAGTCCTGGCAAGGGTGGTAGGCCAGTCTTGCTCTCGATGAGAGAGAGCGTCCTTTAAACAAGGACAAAGGCCACGGTAATATGCCGAGTTGAGGGCAGCATCATCCCAAGGCAAGAGTGCAGCATATTCGTTAAATTTGATCTCATAGGTGGTGAGACACTGATTATCCTCCATGTGGAGGGAGAATATGCGGATTTCAGCCTCACCAACAGGGTTGGTATGACTGAAATGGGTACAGAGGAGCTGAATGAAGTAGCCCCATGAATCCATCCATGGCTCATATGCACCATCATCAAGATGGGTGGCAAATAGATTGCTGGCAGAGCCATGGAGGAAAGTCAACACATAGTTGACTTTAGAGGCGTCATCCAGGTACAACTGAGGGTTGTTCCAGAACACCAAGCAGACTTGCATAATGAAGGGCTCCAGCTTAAGTGTGTTGGAGCTGTCGAAGTTGTCCAGCTGGTTAACCTTCTTCTCCAGAATGGGAGGAGGAGGTGGTGGAGGTGGTGGTGGCGGGGCAAAATAACCTGCCACAGAGGCCACCATTTCCAGGATTTCATCCTGGGTGAAATTGTAATGGTGTCTTGCAGTTGGGCAACGAGGGTCTCAATAGTCATCCCTTGAGGGAGGCCTAGAAGGAGGCTCAGAGGGGTCAGAGGGAGGACCTCTGGGGCGATTTGGTCCTGGCAGACCATTGCCACCGGCACCTGCCTGCTCATCATCATCCCCTGGCTCATTATCATCATCTCCTGGCTCGTTGCTGTCATCTCCGGATCCATCACCATTGTCACCATCATCTCCAGGTTGGTCACCATCGTCTCCATTATTGTCTGGAGGGTCGTTGTTTCCAACTCCAGCAGAATTACCACCAGAAGGAGGTGGAGGTGGAGGAGGTCCTCCACTGCCTGAGGCTACAGGCTGTTGGGCAGGTAGCGAAGTGGCTGTGGATGCTTGCTGCTGGCATGCAGCTGCACCTTCTGGAGAAATCTGAGTATCCACCAGTTCGATGGATGCATTGGGGATGAGAGTGGGGTTGAAAGGAATACTCAACGGGATTGGTCAAGGTGTGTGCAATTGATTGCTGTGAACTGGCTGAAGTTCATGAGCTGCATGATGAGTGGAGGTAATTCCTCCAGAGACAAAAGCACTAGCTGAGGGTGGGGCATTCCGCTGGGAGAGAGGTGGAGCAGAGTCAACATGATGAGGCATTGTGGAGGAATTAACTTGAGGACGCATGGCGGGCGTCACACCTGACTATAAGATATAACTACAATAATCCTAGAACAAAGTAGTTAGTAATTAAAGATGGCAATGAGAACTTAGCTGTTTGATATGAGGTTGATGTTGACTCTTCCAATTGACCAGGTAACTCAGAAGACTTAGTATGCATGTGCACCAGTTAGCCAGAAAGGGATGTAAGATTTCCTTAGGTGAAACCTAGGATATATACATAGATGGCAATAACGAAGGGATAACACACCTGTGCTCTCATGTCACCATTGCCCAGAAATGATAAGGTACGTGATACCATATGAAATAGAAAAACAATGGAACATTCCAAAGGTATAGTAATCATGGTAAGGTAAGAGAAAAAGGCTGTGGTTGTAAAAAGGAACGTAATAGAACTTACCACTTCGAATACTCCTGCCACCAATGAACAATGATGGTGGCTCTCGCTTGACATGACCACGAAATACAACGTCAGAGCAATGAAAATGACAGGCTACTCTCCCCAGAAGTAGCCATGCAGTGGACGAAGCTGCGGCTCAACGACACGTAAATGGTGGCGGGGCGCTCTGACATCGAACATTCATGATCGGAATATTCGGAGGAGGCAGTAATGAAGGAAAAGGCTAGATGTAAGTCGTAACATAACAAAAGAGGGTGAAGATAACAGATAAAAGAAAAGAAAAAGAAAAGGTGATCGAGAAGGAATTTGAATAAGAAAACGAACAGAATATATATCAACCTGATGCCTTGACCCAAGTCCCTTTATCCTTCCACCAGTAAGAACATAGCACGATGAGGGTAAAGACCCGGTCATCGTGCCTCGGCGTTCGAAACACCGGTCTTGAAGACCAAACAAGTGTCTTGATGAGAAAGAGGGGTCTTGAGTGGGTTTACAACCCTAAGCCCTAGCATATTGCATTGTCCGAGGGGTGCATTGTGCCAAGAAGGTCTGAGTGTCATCCAGAAAGGCCTGGTGGGCACATACCAGAAGCCTAGAGAACAAGAGAAAAGGTAAAAGCAGAGGGGTAATATGAGAAGTAAGGAGTAAGCGGAACACGTTGTAGCATAGGCGAGATGCGACAGCGCATACACACATCACATGTTGTTTGGCATCGGCTTTCCAATATTTGGTAGCGCCGCGCCGTGTCTCTAAGTCCACACACAGAACAAAAATATAGAAATCCAAATGCACTGTTTGCACAGCATGTTGTAAAACCAAAGTAAGCAGATAGAAATGAGTAGATATAAAGTTAGAGTACGTAGAAATAGGTAATTAAAGATAAATGATAAAAGAAATGAAGTAAGTTTAATTATAAGTATAATACTGGGTTACACCAGTATACCATCTACTTCCTCCACAGCGTGCTGGCATTGTTATGTTCGCAAGTTTTCTGGGCAGCTAAATGATTGCTACGACACACATCGTTTTGCTGCTGTTCATGGCTTCTGGCATGTGCAGTCTGAGTCTGCGTACAGGTGGCCATGAGGGATAGAAAAGCATTATGGGAAGAGGAATCCAAGGTGGTAGTTTTGTATATTATCACAACCATGCCCCTAGCCTGACTTGGCGGCGGAGTACAAGAGGGTGACTGCGGAGAAGCGAGGGGTGAGTATGAGATGAAAGTGGAGAACGAGAACTCAGGGGGTAGGACTTTGGCTTCAGCTTATGTGCTGTGCCCCTGGGATTCCTGGTCCTGTATTTCGGAGTAAGGGCAAGCCCTTTGGAGAAGATGAGAGACAAGGGGACAAGAGATGTAACTCAAGTCAGACTGAAGGGTGAGGACATAGTTCAATATGAAACTAAAGTCTAAGTACAAATTGAGTACTACTTAAATACTAGAGACTCGGAGTAAGTAAAGGCTGCTGGCCAAGGCCAGTGGAGAAGTATGGTCAGGGTAGGCATATGTAGAATGAAGACTATAACTAATTAAACATAATAAAACGCGTTGGAGAAGTGAGCACATATGGCAGTGTAAAGTAAAACAGATAGTGGTGCACTTAAGAATGATAAGTGACTCACTATGAGATGTATACTACATTACTGAGGGGATAGCTCAGTAGAACGGAAGAAAGGAAACAAGAGTAATCTATGTACAGTAATCAATAAGTAATATTAACAGTGTAATCAAAGTCCGGAGTAAACAAAGGAAAAGGCAGAGTAAGGCATAGGAGTCCAGAGGTAGGTGGTACAGGATATGACAGTAAGTGTGATAAGTATTTACTTTCATGCTCAGTCATATTTTCAGTGACTTGAGCATGAGTGTGAATTAAATACAATTAGACTTAGTATATATACATGCTCATAGTATATCTCTATATTCGATCCACACTCACATTTATTGTGGTTTTAAACTATAATTTGAGTGTAAACATGATGAGATTCCTATTCACACTCACACATATTTACCACAAATATGTACATGAGTGTGATAGGAATTTCTATTCATGCTCATGCTTATTTCATTTTATTTGAGTGTGAGCCTAGCATGAATATATGTTTCAAGTTCACGTTCATTCATATCTCCTTTCGCTTGAGTGTGAGCATGATGGTTATTATTATTCATGGACCCTGTGCGTGAATAATATATATGTGAGTGTGAAGCAATATATAAGTAAGAAGCAATAGGTTGTCATTAATATAATATTATCCTAAGGGCATGATACAGTGGGTGTATCTTAAAAAGAATTAAATATCATATAGTAATGTTCTCTTCCAAGCTAAGTGAGTTGAGCATGAGCATAATAGACACTCCTATTCACACTCATGCATATTTACCATGAATTGTGTGTGAGTCTCATATTCACACTCACTCGATTTAATTGAGTTTGAGCATTATAACGCTCTGCATATTTGCATAGTATAACTTGCATGTGAGTGTTGTACTCATGCTCATGCTCAATTTACTTGAGTTTGAGCATGAGTGTGATAGATATCCCTATTCACACTCATGCATATTTCTAGTAACTTGAATATGAGCTATATATTTTACTCTCAATTTAAATGAGTTTGGCAGTAGGCACTGGTGGGAGTGTTGAGTGTGGATATTCTATATGTGAGTGTAAATATAAGGGCTATAACAGATCAACTTGTATGTTAATGGCTTGGTATACTATGGCATGTATATAAATAGTATATTAAATTTGCCTTTAACTTATGTACTGACTAACGGAATGAGATAGATTTCATACTTAATTAATAGTGAATATAAACATGAGCATGATATACACTGTATAACCACATATCTTTTAAATTGAGACAAGCACAGATATGTACCCCTGCCACACTCACTCTCAAGTTATAGGAAAGCCTACCATGACACATGAGCCTGAGTAGATATATTTATCACGCTCACACTCATAATCTATTATTGAGAGTGAGCCACAAATTATGTGAATGTACTTTTATATTCATGCTCACTCTGAATTCAATCAAGTTTGAGCTTTAGCATAAAATAAATAAACATTTGCTATTCATGGCCACATTAAACTGGACCCTTGTCTATTGTACTTACTATTCTTCCTATGCATAAGTGGAGTAAAAATACAAATATGCCATTTATTCTTATAAAATAAATACTCATACCATGAGCATGAAGTAGAGACCATGAGTGTGAGTTGATGGATCTTTCAGACCCTGTGCATGAAATGTCGACCCTGAATGTGAATTCTTGACCCTGTGCGTGAAACAAAATCTTGTGCATGATGTGAGCATGCACACTCACACCTTGAGCATGAAAAATGAGCATGCATGTTCCAACTTGTGCATGAAATGTAATTTTTTTCTTCGACATCTTGATGCTTATTCTGCTTTAAATCTTTACTTACAGTGACAATACAACTACAATAGTACTATACCAGTATATATATATATGATTTACATTTAATTTGACTGATAAATAGGCATTTACAAGTATATTAAATATCTTGAGCATGACATGCTCACCTGTTGAGCATGAAATTTTGGCCTTGAGCGTGGCATGCTCAGTCACACTCACTTTTGTGTGTGCATGGTAAAAACTAGGTGCCCGTCGAAGAGTACATCTTCAGTGCAAACACAATTGTTGTGCTTTGCTTTATTGAAGGCTCGAAGGACTCATCCATACAGTCATTCATACTGAATATGGATTCGAGTTTGGTATGCCTGGGATGGTTGAAGGTAACCTAGTTCTATTACTTGTGAAACCAACTCTGCTGTGCATCCTAAAACCACCTCTTATCAAGTACCATCAATTTAATAACCCAATGATGTTGAACATACAGTGGTACCCACCCAGAGTATCTTCAAACAAAAAAAGATAGATGCTTATGAATAGGTATGGCTTGTGCATGTCCTGAGAATTGCTTTTGATCCCTATATCCACCCCACTCCCATCTCTTCCTTGATACTTGTCATCCTACTGCCCCATGGTTTTATTATCTAATCTAAGATGAAAACTTGACAAGTTGAGATTTAGCTTGATATTTTACGGTACCAACATGATTATTTTTCAAGTAACCATACAAGATAAATACTCATTATCTTGTTAGACATATAATAACTGTCATGCTGGAACCTACAAACACTGATTTTACTGATTCTACTAGGTATGATGATTTAACAATAGATATAAAAATGAAACTAACTATTCGTTATGATAGGATCATCAACTTTGAGGCTGTAGAATCAGTGGGTAATGCTATTACTGTTGCTGTTGTCACTAATAAATATCGATAATGCGACTGCCATGAACATGAGCTCCATTACTGCTGCACCATCATCATCAGTAATCCCAACAACAAGTAGTTCAAACATATCTGGGGCCTCAACCCCAAGTACTTCCAACACAATGAACACAGCGAGCCTTGGTGACTCAACACTGGTAGTAGCTACACTATATTACACTCCTTCATTGGGTGTCTCTACCAATTTTTTGACATCCACCACATCAATGTCACTGCCCACTCAAGGTTCTACTACCTCTAAACCAGTAAGGAGCAAAGTTGGGGCTGTAGTTGGGGAGATTGTAAGAATAGCAGTTATAAGTGTAGGAAGATGGTTTATTCGAACTCATAAGTCTGGGTTCATGACAATACAAAAGCAAAATGCTTTGCCTTTCAATTGGGAAGCATCAGCAGGGAATGATACAGTACTGCAACCATTCAATTCGCAACAGGATATGGCATGTTCCTATGAGCCAGGTGCTCCTATTACTTACATGTGCCACTAATTTTCCGGGAATGCTTCACTCCAATCTTTCTGGTGAAGCTTTTTGAAAATGGAGAGACTTTTCACCTGAACCTACCTCACCAGAACATCTGCACTCAAATGGGATAAGGGCTTCATACTATGTTCTGTCCTCTTTGCCTCAGCAGGAGTTGGATGCTGGTCAAACAGGCCTCGAAAGCAAAAGTGGTGAACAAGCAGTACTTCCACTGAATTGTAGTGATATCTTTGCGGGACCTTGGAGTTAGAGAGAAATGAGTGTTCCTCTTCTTTCCCCTTCTCAACAAAGTTATATTGAAATTATGTATTTCATATAGAAGTATTTTCACTTAACTTACCTTACACTCAATGACCTTTTCTCATTCTGATGTTTTTGCTGTACACTTAATAATTTACCTACTATTATTATTTTGATCAGACCACTGTAGCAAGTTATTATATGTATGTATAGTAACTGGGAATGTGTCCCACCTCTTAAGATGACTGGAGGTATACTGTTACAATGCTGCTCGAACACATTATTTCCCACTGCTTGAAATACTTTAACCATATCTTGGCCCCATCATCCTTCACTTTCTGCTACCCTATGCTTGTATGTTGGTATAATTGGCCCATAGTTGTAGCAGCAGATAGGTCAACCTCATTCTTAATGTAATTATGTTCCCACTGTGTATTACCATTAGTAAACCTTGATTCAAAATAAAAGAGTGCCTATTCAATTTTGGCCTATTCAATTACTAAATTTTTTTTCTTGAAATATTTGAATTGTATTAGGTTGAAATATTTAAAGTTCCCCCTTATTGACTTATCATGGTGAATAAATGTCAGTTAAATGAGGTGGTAGTGGGCCCTGCCGCTTGCCGGCCCTATTTCTTTATTACTTAATGTAGATTAGTTTGCTAAGCGGAAATTAAAGGGTCCAATACATTACATAATCTCGATACCAGGACTTGAATAATACTGAATTTTGTAGTGCAGGTGAATCGCCTGCTCTACACCTCCAGAAAATGACCTGGCACTCCCAACGACATGTGGGTATCCAATTTCCACTGATTCTCCCCTGTCAGAACCCAGAAGCACCCCGAGCTGGAGGAATGAACACTCTTTCTGATGTTATCAAATGAATACAGATCCTATGCTGTCATATACACTCAACCAACAAAGGATACAACGACAAACCTCCGTTTTATAACTGTTCTCATCCACCATCTCCAATTCCTCATCTTCCCTACATCACACTTGTCCGTTGTCAAAAAGAAGCCCCATGTCAAACATGTGTTCAAGTTATCCTGCTGTAGGTGGCAACACAGACCACTTCTGAAGCGGAGACTAGTATTGAGCAAACTTGGGTGCTATGAGTTGAAGAAGCAATGTAGAAAAAGAGAGCTTGCTTCGTGTGCAAGGACAGAGAACTGGTTGCCATGTAGACTATGTGAAAAACTGGCCTTGGTGTGTAACAGTGTATTGAAGAGATCAGAATGCGAGGAGAGGCTATTTGAGGGAGAACAGGAATAGGGATAGCACTTAAACTCGGGGCCATAACAGAGGGGCCAGGACAAGTCACTCCTGGCACACAGATATATTGCGGTGCTGCAAAATCAATTGAAAAATGACCTGCAAAGTGTTTTCATTTTGACACATGCAAAATGGGGTGAAAATACATTTCCTTAAAAGGTAATTTTATCTATATAAGGAAAGCATTTTACTCACAATTAGCCCTTCTCAAAACATAAACACCTTGCAACCAGTTTTGCATCAGATTTTGCAGTACACAATAAAGCATCAGGTCAGGAGTGAGTGTAGTACGAGAGCATTGAACTGAAAGGACATGTGGGATGTCGGTGAGCGATGGAGCCGGGATTACCGAGAGTGTGAGTTCGACTCTCAGGTTGGTCACTATACTGGTACTTCAACATTTTCTTTCGTGTTATGTTTATGTGTGGTGCACCTCTTATACCTGCACATAAGTTTGCTACATTTCCATTCCTCCAATTAATTGTCTAATGAACATTACTGTCAGCAGTGATACTAGCCAAACTGTAATAATAATATGGTGCTACAGGGCTGTGAATTGCATGTGAGTTCAACCCTTACTATTATCATTATCACGTAATTTCTGTTCATATAGTTTTCACTGGGTCAAATTTGCTATATAACTTGTACATAACCCAATGACTCTCGTAGACTTTGAGATGACCAACCTTTATCCTACTACTTGTATCTCTTTGACAACATTTGAACAATGAACAAGGACATGTTTCCAATGGCAATACAGTCATACTGCTAGCTCGCACAATTCAATTTGTATGTGAGCTCGACCTTTTGACTTAATTAATACACCTGACAGGTGTAGTAAATCTTTATACATGAGTTCAAAATTTTTATGTTGTGCATAAAATAATCAAGAGCCCAGAGTTATATTATTGGTTCATCGCCAGCAAATGGAGGAGAATTGCTGTATGCAATTACTTAGGTGAACATCTACAGAAATCTTCTTTAGCCTACTAATTGTACTCTCTCTGTTACTCAGTACCTCGACTCTGTATCATTGTATTATTCTGTAAATTTGCAGTAAATTACACGTAAGGTAAGATGAAAATATATTGTCAGTGGCAATAGTAGCACAAGTGCAATAGGCAGCTGGTTCGCACCTCGGGTGCTTGTGAGCTCTCCTCACTACTATCACTTTAAGAAAGACGATGTCCACTAGGACTTATCTATATTTTTCATCAAACAAGATTCATGAGTGTTACTGCAGCTCTTTGTTATATGATAGTGATGCATATATTATTGTAGCGGTAATATAGACCAACTGTAATAGGTTGTACAATTGCAGTTTCTAGTGCAGTTCGATTCTCACTATTTTCTTGTGTATAGACGATCCTCAGTGTTTCCTACATATTTTATTCTGCTACTCCATAGAAAATTTTATTAAACATCGAACAAACAGGTACTGTCAGTGGAGATATAGCCAAATGGCTGTATTTTACTAATTCAACCCTCAGGGCCTCAGAGTAACCACTTCAGGCATTCTTGGTAAACATAACTTTTGTGAGTATGTTTATTAGCAATATGACATGATTTTTATAATAGATTCTGGTACTGCAACTTGAATTTGAGCTCCACCTGGTTCTACCCACACTTTGGCATGCAAAAATTCGATCTTACTACTCGGATCATTCATGCTCACTCCTATTTTGCTCTGGGTGGCAACACCGTCCTAAACCCAGTTAAGGGCGCTTCTTGGTATCCTCAAGAGAAGTTGAGAGTAGAAATGTGTAAGCTTTGTCTTTGTCTTGTTGGTAAGGAGTACAAATGACACGGAGTAGCTAAAATACTCTATCGGAATGTCCTGTGTCACATGGCTACTGCAAGAGCGCAACCCAATTTTGACAGACACAAACCATTTCTGCAATGGAGAATGGTGTTGAAAGATCATGGCTGTTACGAATTGAAGAAGCAACATCAGAAAAGGGAGCTTGCTTCACATGTAAAGACAGAGAGTTTGTTGCCACATAGGCTGCGCAGAGAACTGGACTTATAGATGTGTGCTGAAGAGATTGG
The DNA here is from genome assembly GCA_025738555.1 of Cyathus striatus. Lineage (NCBI taxonomy): Eukaryota > Fungi > Basidiomycota > Agaricomycetes > Agaricales > Nidulariaceae > Cyathus > Cyathus striatus. The sequence continues at coordinate 793,565 of JAOVFP010000001.1, forward strand.
AATGTAAGGAGGGGAGAACAGGAATAGAGCTGGCACTTGAATTCGCCATGACAGAAGAGGCCAGGACAACTTGGACAATTTGAGTATGAGAGCATTGAACTGGAATGATGTCAGTGAGTGACAGAGCCGAGATTACTGAGAGTGAGTTCGACTCTCAGTGTGCTCACTACAGTATGTCTGTGCACAACAATTTTTTTCACCTTATTTTACAGAAAAATTAATGGTCTTGCTGTAAGATATGATAGGCCGAACTGCAATAGGTAGCACTCGCATTTTGGGTACACATGAGCTCCTCACTACTGTCACTGTTAAGATCTCTATTATCCTACAAATGTATTTTTGGACATATGTCTAGGACAGTCTGATGACTCAGGTTACTGCAACTCTTTGTTATAATATGGTGTGCATATATTATTGTAGCAATAATACAGATCAACTGTAACAGGTTGTATGATCGCACTTGGTGGTGCAGTTTAATTGTTACTATTGTTGCATACCTAGATGATTGCAATTTTTTTTTCTTGTCCAATAGATTAGAACTGAATGACCTGTAGTCTTTATATTTACTGCACCTTATGTATACCATACTCATTTTATTCTATTACTCTGAAGAAAAGCCTATTAAACATCAAACAAACAGGTATTGTTGGTGGAGATATAGCCAAATGGCCTTATGACTTGTGTTTGAGTTTGACCTCAAAGCCTCATCATTATTGCCCCATCAAAAGAGTAATCTATTTTGCTGGTGTGTTTATCTCCAATACAACATCATTTATATAATAAATTGTAATAGATGCTGGATGTGGGACTCATTCAACCAAACACATATTCATCACTATGGATGCCAGTCATTGTTGTACTGGTGCTGTACTCAGCTTTGGTGAGACCTGGGAAACCTCTCACCCAGTTGCTTATGACTCATATCAACTCAATGACACTGAGAAGAACTATCCTTTACATGAACAAGAACTCTTAGCCATTGCCAAGGCCCTCAAGACAGGGTGCTCCTCACTTCTAGGGGTACACTTCGACATTTACACTGACCACTGCACATTGGAATACTTCCAATCCCAAAGAGATATGTCCCATCACCAGATGTGTTGGTCAATGTTCCTCACCAATTTTGACCATGAAATTACCTACATATGTGGGGAGGACAATGACATGGCTGACACATTTTCCCACATGCCTGATGAGGACCCAGTTCCTTCTCTAGCAGCATGTGCACTTGCTTACATATGATCCCCTAGCCCTTCCTCTTTACTTGCTGCTGCTGGTGTCCTAGATATATCAGTTGACCCCTCCCTCCTTGACAGCATCCACTCTGGTTACCTTTCTGATAACTTCAACAAGCAGCTATCATTGGACATCTTAGCTAACAGCATAGAGGGTGCCAAGAGAGATGATGAGACACAGCTCCTTTATGTTGGGCATCACCTCATGATACCACAAGACACCACAGTTCATGAGGTCCTTTATTGACTTGCTCACAATTCCCTAGGCCATTTGAATTTGACAAAAGCTATGCTGCTTTATGTAAATCCTTCTACTGGCCCAACATGTGAAGGGAACTGGAATCCACATACATCCCTGCCTGCACTGAGTGTCAATGCAACAAAGGTCACAATCAAGTCTTTGTTAAGATTGATATAGGCTAGTATCACATCTATGTATTATAAAAAATGAAAATCAGATTTATTAAAATGCAAGAAACTTGACTAATGTTGAACAAGTACATACTTCCAGTGGCAAGTTACCCAATCTGTATTGATATGATAGTCATAACACAACTTGCATGAGTTTGATCCTCCTTGTTACAATCCTAAATGGACTATGCCACCACTTTTATTTTAACTTGATTGGATGTGAACAATATTGTATTGAAGATAGTAGTGATATAACTTAATTGTTTCAGGGTTGTTAGGACTTCCTTTTCACTATCTGATCTAACTGTCACATAACCAGTCACATGACCTACAACACAGATACCATGCACACCAACATGCTTTATTCATTAAGACTGTGGGCACAGTGTGCAGTTCAGCCATGCTCTTTACATACATAGTACATGAGTTTGCACAGTAGCTGCACAGTAGCTGCACAGTAACATATGTAGTAGTGTAGCTACCTCAACTGTCACTTCAGCAAATGATTGGCATTGGAGCTTTTTTTTTTTAACAACTGTCATCATTCAACTTGATGTTCTTGTATTCCTCTTACCCCTTCAACATAATAATCCTGTTACATTGACCCACATCAAACTCAACTAAAGGTTAAATGTACATGCATCACCAGTGGCAATATAACTGATCTGTATTAAAGGTTAATGGTATAGTGACATGTGCATGAGTTTGATGCTCCTTGTCACTTTATATTGGGGCATTTCAAATTTTTCTATGCTTACATTAGAAATCTGACACTATCAATCACCTGCATTTTTACATAAACTAGGATCTTGTAGTCCATCCAATAGAATAGATGTCAGCAAGTGTGCATTGTAAATAGTGGCAATATAGCTGAGCATTAAAATGTTGCCAGAGCTAACTACTGTATTGTCACTAGTTCACTGGTGAAATGTTCATTTGTACCATTTTTCATCAATTTCAGTTCATGTCGATGTTACTGATCAGGAAGGTAAGTAGTGTACCCAAGCTTCAGCTTATAACATGACAAAGCTGATTTATCTTGACTTCATGCACTGTGTCATTAAGACAATGAGAAAAAGACACTCTCATGACACTGAGAGTGACAATAAACCAATGGGAAGTGGAATAGTAAGGAGTGTTAGTCATTTCCATAAGAATATATCAGTATTTTGAATCAAAATACAACAGAAAAATAAGGACAAAAGAGAGAAGGAGAAAGGAGATAAAGAATGGAAACATGAAGGTGGAACAAAAGTGGAAAGGAACTGAAGGAGATAGCATTATACCAGATTGAAATGAGAGGGGAGACAGGAAAACAAAAACTATGTACTCCTTGAAACCCTTGTACAGCAGCCACTTGAAGTTCCTTTCTGCTTTAACATGTCAAAATCTTCAGATTATCACTGATTCTACTTCAAATCCCTATCATGAATTGGATTCAGCAGTAATTCTATGTCTTGAACTGAAAGTCCATGTTGGATATATTTGATGGTTCTTCCCAGGTGTCCTGGCTTGTGCAAATATTGGCGATATGGATGATGATGGAAGAACATATGGAATAGGACAATCAATTTGTCACCGACAACATGTAGATATGCTTCCCAGTTGACCACTTATATTGATGAGAAATATGATTTGTCAACCCCTCACATACAGGCTTTGCTTTCCATTTGATACTTGTAGCATAAGAAATACCAAAAACATGTCCCACTTTTCTGGTTAACAGCAAATAATAGGCAAAGACGCAATAATGATCAGTTGTCTTGATCATCCCTCATACTGCTGCACTCCAGAAATGAGAGTAACTGATGTCTCTATACTCCGATCTGATGCACATTCTGTTTGGATGCCTTTTAAAATGGTATCTGACCTGCGATCGAGACGGTAGCTATAGAACATCTTTATTTGAATCATTTCATAAGTATAGGCTTTATTGTCTTGACCAAGGACCAGGGAAACATCAGTAGTATTTGAATTCGGAAGGGTAGTATTCACAACTGCAAGTTGGAAGTTACTTGGAAGCTCCATAAGCGGGATGACATCTTGTGCAAGGCAACAATGCAGCGAAAACGCAATCCAAAGGACAGCACGAAGAAAGTGGTGAAGATCATGGTGTAAGAGTGGGGCGTTGTTGGGGGTGTAAGAGGTCTTTCCAATCCTTAGCCAGAGGACTGAATGAAATCCAGCACATTCGGGTCGGTCTTTATACACCGCCAATGCAGCCAGTGGACCCTGCCCTGCAGCTTCGACGTTGCTGTGGAGTGTGGAATCAAAGGGAGATAAGGGGGCTTGGTATGTAGGCAATCCTTGTGGTAGAGAGGGAGAGCGTAGCAGGAGAACAGGAGAGAGTGAATGCAATGCTAGGAATCTATACACGTTAGTATTGTGAGGAGTTGGTAGTGAGTAGAATCTATGTAGAAGACGAACGGGGATGTGCTGGGTCGTCCTTATGCAGGATGTGTGTGTTGCGATAACTGCAGAGGTAGTTGAGGCCAGAAACCCTCTCGCTCACCAATGAGCTCGCTCTAACCCTCCTTACTCAAAATCCCTTTCACCTGTCCTTCTAATTGACATTGTGGTCGGATGTTTCTGTGTACAGTCACATGTTGGTACAGGGAGAAAGGAGAAAAGAACGACCTTTAGGTATAGTTCGCGCTCTCGAAATCCTATCGTGAGATAAATAGATATCCTGGCGTCATAACCTGTCAGTGAATGGGTGCAGAATGAGCAGATGAGAGCCCGGGAATGGTTGTAACTTGTTCGAAGACAGTTCGGCGTGGCTCGGAGTCGGAGCCAAGTCGGAGCGAATACTCATGAATATTCTGTCACGAAAGTCGAAACCACATTGCAATATATTTAGCCTTAAGTATCATTGCAAAATGCTTGAAAAGCATCTGCTCGGGTATTGAAATACTAGTATATGGCAATGTAAGGCATGTCTCATCGTACTAATCCCTTGATTTGATACAACCAATTATAATGTATCCTTAAGATTGTATCTAGATTATAATGCAAGGTAATATTATGTATCATGTATTAACCCTTATCGTATTTGTTATCTGTCAGGTCACCGGTGACCAGTGACTAGTGACTTACAGAATGAGTCACGAGATAATTAAAATAAAACCGAGAAGTGCCGAGATTATCACTTCAAGATTTGTGACATGGCTTGAAGGAGAACGACCTATAGACTAAGAGCGTAAAGAATCCAGACCTTTCTTAAAGAGGCTGCGTTTGGGTCCGGTTTTTGCAAGCATCTTTGTCCAGGCTACGGAACAAGATCCGGTGGATGCTGACTAACGACATGTTCAAAACACATAAAAGGACGACACTCTCGCTGGGTATCGCATAACTTAAGAACGAAGTAGCTTTAAGTTCTAAGTGGATAACCACAGAGGTAAGTAAACACCAGTAAGTGATGTCATCTTATCTATGTTATGGTAACAGTGGGTAGCAGGCTAGTGATGTCTATGTGACACGGTATATAGCATTACCTATGGGTAGACAACATACAAAGCATGTGTACTAGAATGGAAATATTACTTAACTTTTCTCGAGTTTTAGCTGATGAACATAGCTATTCTCTGCATACTCAATTAGACAAAAAATATCGTCATTTTTATTTATTACTAAAATGGGATACGAACTGAAAATTAATTGTGTTGTTATCAACTTCATCTTAATAGTCCACGTGAAACTCAAAATATATTGTAACATTTTCAGCCAAGCTTTATAATGCTGTGAAGGCTTTCGTCCTCGATTATATGCCTTGTAAAGTAGGCCATGCATTAAGGAGCTATAATGCGCTTCGATGCCTTGCAAGTAAAAGTTAAGTTTCATGACATCGAGCTTGTTCCGGAATCCGCAGTGCTGAGTAAGTAAACACGACGTTCGCACACATCGGCAAGGGTCTGCTTCGCTCATATTGCTTCCAGTGCCAATGACGTATCTCGGCCAAAGAACATAGTTCAAAAACTAAGAATCGTCCTTGTGAGTTACAGTGGAAGAGCCTTGTTATAGTGTTAGATATTCTGTATATTAGGACACGTAGACTGTATGGTTCTCGTTAACAGCGATACCAATGAATAATGAACTACGTTCTTATTATGATATATAACGGAACGTTGACAGAAGGACGCGTTGGAGTGTTGCAGAGCAACACTTGTACATCACGTTTGGTAAAGGCCTGAGGTGATTAAGTGATAATTACTGTACAATTTAAGATAAAACCTCACAGGGAAATAGGCAATACAACGTTTTGGGACACGTCTGGGTATATGCGAAACGGTACGCGAGGTCACTCCAACTTGTGGAAACTGTGGCATGCCTCGCATCACGCACCGCTCGGGGCACCAGTGGTATGACAAGTATGAATAAGAGAGAAACACGTAGAAGTGATGGAGCGTCATAGGCAGCACATATGCTCGTCCTCTTATTAAAAGCAGGGATGACGTGTGAAGAGCAACCAACATTGGTGCGTTATCGCTTGACCTGTTTGGTGATTCCGTCAGAGAAACTGAGCAGCATCGGAGAGTTTGCATGTTGTACAGAATCCAGATAAGAACGAAAGTCAAGGCGTGACCGCGGATGCCCGTCACCGCCGACGCGTCTCCAAAGTCCTCAGTGTCGGCCGGCCCCGCAAATAATCCGCAACGAAACATGAACAAGGAAACGACAGATCCTCATACTAATCAAGATGCATCAGCAGCAAAGAGTTACGTGAGAATCCCCTTGATGTTCCTGTCCACATTTTCATCGGATTATCCATCATCACTGATGGCTACACTAATAAGTATGTTCATCATATCTGAATCACCCCGCTCAACGCCCACATACTACTGTATTCAATGTATTCGTATCACTACTACTCACGTATTGCATATTAGTGGCAGTGTTACATACTATGGTCTACGGAATAGATTTTACCTCATCAAAGCCTTAGATGAATTACCATGATACATGTATACTTCAACGACACAGGTAGCGATGCTAAAAATTAGAGTTCAAAATTTTTCGACTGTCCTTGATGTCCATTGGCTACACCAAAGCTACACTGGAATGCTCATATTATGTCTAGTCATACGCGATCGGATAACATACAAGTTATGATATGCTTCAACTACGTAAAGGCACTCCCCATCTGTGTCATAAATGGAATTTATGTGAAACGTGAATGCATAAACAATTGAAATACGTAACGATGCAACATCTCTAAATTTTAACGAGGGATTTCCATAAACTAAGTGAAGTTATGCTCGGTATTAGATATGTTTAGTTTGAATTCCGAATTGTTTGCAATGAAAACATAATACTTAGTATTTCTAAGCTTACATAGATGCACATACTGACTCTAACTTAGAAGCTTTATATGCAGCTGTATATGGGATGGATACTGGGTGACTTTCCACAGGGTTTAGAAACACAGATTAAATTTCTAAACGTCTTAAGCGAGATGAGCCGAAATGCCGTTTTACGAATCGGTACACATTGACAGCTGATCTTGAAACCACCCCCATCCTAGGTGGCGCATCTGGAAGAGGCCTCCCCCCCCCTCTTCTAGTTCTAAACACTGTCTCTAAACATTTTTTCGAGATCCGACGTCAACCGATTCGGTGCATGCTCGTTATCAAAATGTTATCATGTCCCTTTGACTTATACTGGCATATCATTCTTCAACGTTGTCAACGTTCAACTTGCGTTCAACAACGATTGCCCCCGAACCACCCCTCATTGCATGTAACTTTATAAGTATATTGTTTCTCAAGTCTACAGCACCTTATTCTGAACGTACACTAAATTAAGCATCAAATGCCTGATACTCATACCTAAGACATTTACATTGAGACCCAACTGAGACCTATAAACTAATTGCTCCGTGTACTGTACAGTACCACCTGTGCAATAACAGACTAGTAAAACCTTTGCGAATGTCCACAGGTTGAATAAAGCTCTTCATCAACGGCGCGATAAGATCAAGTTCTCAGGAACATGACTCAGGGTATTTGTTATAATTTCTACTTACGATGTATGCTGTCTCGCGTTACGGTTTAGAAATAAATTCTACTTTCTTCCGAACAACGCTCGCTTAAGTTTAGAAAAATAATCTAGGATTCTAAACGCTGTGGAAAGCTATCCACTATGAATCGCACACGAGCCGCTGTTGTCCGATGTATTCCGAGTCATATGTCCCTTTTTATTTTAAGTGCTACCGACTAGAAGCGTACTCCATACCCCTTTTGATCTCGAGTATATGCTGGGATAGATCACGATGCAGTGCGATCACATCGTATCTTCGTGTTTTGTGTTGAAGTTGTTCCATCTCAATCAGATTGAGTACAAGTGTCCGAAGGTACAATCAATGTTAGTATCTTTCAAATTAAGGGACCCTCCCGCGAGTCTCCTATTTCATTCAACTTTACTGACCTAAAAGAAAATCTAAGTTTGAATTGATTGACGGGCAGTGGATGTGTGTGGGATATATGTAGATGTCATCAACACGACCTGTTAATGTGAAGTTGGGCGATAATTCTCAGTGCTGTTAAACTGTATCACTCCTACTTCAAGTGGAAATGACCTCTTATTGAATAAAAACATATGTAATTCTATAGAAATGGTACTACTACGCGCTTACTTCTCCTAGTATAAGCTGTGAGAATATTTCCAAACAGAGTTTAGTCGATTTTGCGGCATATTACGGACGCTAAAAATACACAGTAGTTAACCCGATCTGCACGAAGACGTTACGAGGTTAGAACATTTTGAAAATTGGACTGTTATGCAACACAGCCGGTAGGTATAATGTTATAGCGGCCGTTAATATTCTATGATCACATATAAATAGAGCATGAATCTATCCAAGCGCAATAGCCTCTATTAAAATCGCCCCTAATCTACTTCCTACACAATTCATTATGGGACACGCTGAAATCAATTTAACTAATGCCGCTGAGCGACATCTGACGACCGATCAAATTTACAGTATGTTATTTTCTGCTACCTCTCAGTTTCTTGTTCTTATAATTTAGCTGTTCTTATAACTATCCTAGTTTATGATATTATGTACTGTTTCTTCGACGAGGTATTAAGGCTAGCATCTACAGTGACAGGACTCGAACAAATCAGCTAATATTTTATAGGTGAAATACATCTGGTGGTGAGATAAGCGCCACACCATTTGGAAAATATCTCACAGCACTCCTTGTTAGTGGAATGAAATGGTCAATACCCAAGGTACTATATATCGTTACCCGTTATTACGGTCCGCTATACCTTTTGTAAGTTTTACTATATCAATTGATACATACTTAACTTATCTATTCGTATTTTAGGATCTATACAGTAACTCGTATTAACATTTACTTTCGCGCTGAGCAGCCTATTAACCAGAGTCATCTATCCTTTCTAGCCCCCTTTATTGCATTCTTCGGAAGTCCGTCAATAAAAGTAAGTAATTCCGACACGAACTTGCCTTTTCTCATTCTGAACCGCGGTGGAATTAGTTGTAGTATAATTGCTATTGTATTTCATATTTGAATCTGATATAATCCTGCAGATGCCGAGCGGCAACATGGTTCATCGGAATGTAAGTACACGAAATTAATCATGATCTTACTTAAAATTGACAACATTCATATAGTGGAGGGACATATTGGACTGCAATTGACATTATTCTTGCATTTCGTGTTAGTGCATGTTATGGAAATCGAAGACGAAGTACGTATCTCCATTCATCTATGATGATAGTACAAAACTTATAAGTAATATTGTATTCAGTGGTTATCTTTCTAGCTACATCGTTATTTTGTCAGTTATAATGTGATGCGTTATGCGTTGATCTTTACTTGTACTGACCACATCAATGAAATGCACCAGTACAATTCGCAGTTGGTCTATTTATCTATTTTGCTATTTTTGTATTCTAACTGCCTCTACTACTAGTTACTATTAACAAGCGCCATAATGTCTACCATCTCAGCAGTGCAAAATACTTCTGTTGTTTCTGGATTTAATTTATGCCTGACGACTCCACCGGAGAATGCATCTATTCTCCGGACTATGAACTCTATTTATTTTGCATATACTGCTGTATTTCACAGTATGTTTAATGCATTATTTTCCTAGCAGTTGTTAATTAATATTTTATTTAAAAGCTACCTTATTTCTTCTTACGCTTATCAAACTAGGAAAAGATACAATTCGCGCTTCTGGGGGACTGATGAACTTGATCAGAAATGAGGGAAGGACATATCCTATTATTGCATCATTTCTCCGAGATGGAACACTGTATTTTGCAATTGTCTTTGGTAAGGCGTTCTTGACGATAACTTTATAATGACTAATATTGTGCATTGCAGTATTTACGGTATATATGACGTGGAGTTCAATGAACAACCCTAACAAGGACATCGGTATTCATCGTTATTTAGACCCGTAATTTGCACCCCCTTATTATCTTCTTAAAGCTTACTAATACTTACAGGTGGTATGACACAACGATGTCATTTGCAGTGAGTTAATCATCTAGTATGCTCTTGATTTGTATTGATATATTGATAGGGACCACGGCTTATATTGAGCCTGCGAAAAATCCCTGACGCCAATGGAAGTGAAGGTGTGCCAACGGTGTCCAGATCAATATTCTTTGCACAGTCAGCGGATAGAGCAGCCAACATACCTCATGATCATAGAGTCGATATAGAGTAGTTATGTTCGTACCAGTAGCGTATGCATAAACGTAGCGTTTCGGAACGTATTTAATTGCTAAAGCCAACTAAAGCGCTAATGGATGAGGATACTACTAGCTTCCGGTATGGTGTGTAAGAGGGAGCATTCGAGATCACAAGGCTCTCGAACGATATACTAAAGCGATTGTCGCCCTCACGCATGGCCACCGCAAGCCTCCTTACGTTAATAGATATTGCGCGTTCTCATGATGATCAATTGATTATTTGCTGTGTCAGTATCTCTTTTCGTGACTTCAGTTTATATCACTCGTAACGCGTAACCACGGTGTCTCCCGGTTACATAGTATGAGAACAAGCTGTAAGTGGCAATATAGGCTTAGCTAAACTGTACTTAACTGGCTGGCTTGAACTTCGAGGTGCATGAGTTAGAGCCTCAAGATGTCATGGTTGTTACTTACACATACCTGCAGCAATCACTCGTAGCAGCATGTTTTTGTCTATGTATATGTCGAATAGACAAGGTTGGCCATCCTTATTGCAACTATGTCATGCTGTACGGGGCTTCATTTGTACCCATGGATCGATGTATTTTCCAAGGCAATGTAGTTCGGCTGTATTAAGCTATCATGGCTCTCACATAGAGGTTCCGTTTGAGTTCAACTACCGCTACTGCCATCTAATTCATCGATGCAAAATATATTTTCCTGTGTAGCATTTCGGACTTTAGCGACAAGATATTGCAACTCTTCGATGTTGGAAAAATTCTTACGTGCCATATCATATAAGTATCATGTATAACCACAGTCAAGAATAAAAGGTCAAGAGAGGCTGCATTGCTGGAAGTGGCTATGTACCATCATGAACTTACCGAGACAGGATTCACCAGACCATTGTCCACATTCAACTGAGGTCAAAAACGATTTTATTTGAACCAGTGAAATATGGTTAAGCTGCAATAACGTGCAGGTCTGACCTCTTCACATAAATGATCCCTTTCATTTTTGCAAGCCAACACAGATGCCAAATAGCTATAGAGTAACTGAGGACCTCCGCTGACATCTTCTCTGATTCACGATCTTCCTAAACGTCACGTGCGTGGGGATATGCAGGTGTCATAGATGGGGGTGGTCAAAATGACAGCAGTGTTGAAAAAGGTGCCGAATAAGAGAAATAAAAGCACTGAATCCGCTCGTTTACCCTGCGGAACCATGCTTACGAGGCACACCTCTGTATTGATTCCTGCGCCGGATATGTATATCGCTGTCTATCTGCTCGCGATTGCGGTGCTAAGCCTCGCCCACTTCCAAGATCATAGGTCGGCTAATGTCAGAACGCGAATCCAGTCTCATAACGCCGACTGCTACATCGTGCCTTGGTCGTCCATGGTGACTTGTGACTCCATTATTAGAGGTGTTGGTACGGTTCAACGAAGGGTAAGCAACTCCACGCATGGAATTGAGACGCCCTTCGTAGGCCATGTTGGTTCCTAATGTCAGTGTGGCGTTGTTGGTGGAGGCGGTAGCAGTGGGTAGGGGTGGGCGGGGGTGGTGACGAAGGCGGCAATGATGAGGAAAGCAGCGACGATCAAGGGGACAGTAGACGACGCATCAACTTCAAGGTTTGCGGCATAACCTGGGCCACTTTCGAACCCCCAGCGATACAGTATCTTTGTTGTATGAGGTGTTTGATGCTGCCTGTTTGCATTTTCAGTTTCGACGATGGGATGCGAGCAGTCATTCCCATCCAGTTTATGTTCGTCTGGTGTCGTCATGCATCGAGACAACGTTCGATTACCCACCCACACTATCATCGACCACTTCGTTGCCCATAAGCACTCCCAGCGCTGAGGAAGAGCAAAAATCTTGATGAGCCCCCCCAGTTGCAACAGCAGACCGTCCGAACACGAACCATCAGCACCGCGTCGACTATCATATAGTGCCCCCGTATTGCTAGAACTATTGTACCCCTCTCGCTAACTGGATACAGTGGGCCGGAGCTTTGGCGAAGGACTATGAAGTGAGATGTCGTGCGGAGACATGGTCTACGCTTTTCGGGGAAATCACAAAGTCTCCGGGTGAGGTTGACGTATTTTCGTCACAATTGTTGGGCAGCCTGAGTCAGGCGCGTAGGTGTGATGAGTAGAGGTGAAGTGGAGAGGATAGCGTTCCTTCGGATATAGTCGGTGAGACATGGAAGGGGTAAAGAGATGGATGCCCTTTCACGATGGAGGGAATGAGGAGCTGGATGTGATGTCGTAGACTTGTGCTTTCGAGATCAAAATGTCAGGAGCCTCTTGAGGAGAGAAGAGGTATATGTAGTGCTAGGATTGGTTTGTGCGTCTTCATTCATGGTGTGGACGATTGTGTCGCAAGGGTGGTGCCACTAGAATGTCGAATGGTCGGTGGAGTCACTATCTCAACTCATGAAGCAGTCCCTCCTCACACCCGTCTCCTCCTCTCTATGACCTCCTCCACCTTGTTGCGGCACATCGAGCATAAGGGCTATTTCGACATTCGATAGGATCGAATCCATACCTTCATCCCAAGCATCGAGGTTGAACCTTTCTTTATTCGGTTGAATGTTAGCAATTTTTTGCGCAGCCTCCCTGGCACGAACTAAGACCGCATAGTCCCCCAGTAAATTAGCCTCCCTCCTCACATCCCTTCTCGCACTCCTCCCTGCCCTCATCCTCCTTCTCTTGAGCAAAGGAATTGTTTCGGCCTTTAGAAGGTTTGAATCGAAACCTCCATCCCAGGCGTCGATGATAGCGACTTGAACGTGTCTTTATTCTGTTCAAGATTGCACGTTAGCATTTAAGCAAAAAGGGGAAATGATAGGGGAAATACCTTTATTTATATACTCCGCCTGGAGCAGCAGCGAAAAATGAGAATGGTTGGGTGAAGAAAGTGAGGATGACGGTTCGGATTTGGTTCGAGTAAGGTTCGGGCGGCGGAAATCGTAGGTTTGCTTGGTTATGTAATGCGTTCGCATACCGACCAACTGGCAACCAAGTCAACTACCGACACCAACCGCCTGCTCGGCTCCGTTTCCGTTGCCTGGACCCAATGCCTCTCGTCCAACCACGCTCCTCTCCTCATCCTCCCCCAGACCCCGACTCACATCTTGACAAGCAAGTTTTCAACCACGTATCCTGCCATTCAGCGTGGTAAACATTCATGCACACGTGTGTCTGGATTCCGACCTCCAGCACTCGAGCTGTTCAATGAAAGACTTTAACTGAGCTCTGGAGGGGTTCCTTGTTACTCGTGCTGGGAAAGGGCCGATGGAGAGCTGATGGAGGTGAAATAGAGGATGCTGAAGTCGTTGGAGGAAGGGCGGCCGATATCAAGCTTATATCTCCCTGATTCATCTTCATTGTAAGTGCCTCGGTTTTCGCCAATTCCAGAGGAGGATCTGATCACGCCCGTGAAGAAAGCAATTACCACCGCTCAGTCAGGACGTTCTTACTGAAAGCGTTCATCATGTCACATTCTGCTTTCGAACTCTCTTGTGATACCACTGGCACAGCTTCGAAGCTCGTTCATACTGCGAAGTCATACCAATGCCCCCTCTTCGCATGCCCGAACCTACACAGAAACAGGTGACATCTTCGTGTCATCACCCCTGGGACTCACATTAGCGACTTAAGATCACTCAACCTCACGAAGCCCTCAGCTATATCTGGACGGATACTTCTCTGTATGCGTTTCGGATCCACATCAAGGACTGACAGGGGATGTATGTGAATCGCACTGGAGGCGGTGCTATGGGAAGTGGATTGTTGGGTGAAGGATGAATTTGAAGCATAGGTACTTCGTCATCCACCACGTGCGTTATCCATACATCACTCGCCGCGAAAACACTCTCCTCTGCCCTCTAACGATCCACGAGCGAACGAGCTAGGCTCCCGGTATCTATATACCCTTCTACTCTACAATCACCTTGCTACCCATCGTCACCGTTACAAGCTCACCAGACATGACACGATGGATACCGAGCGTCCGCTCTTCCGCATTGAGGCTAAGTTAGATCCAAACCGAGGCAACAACCTCAGAACTGTTCCTGGGCGCGAACCTTCGATGCGGGATTATGAACTGAGGGAAGGTAGTAGGATTCGGGTGATTATGATTCATCTTGTTCCCCAGGTGTTGTTATACGTTTCGAGATCCCACTCCAAATTTAATGCTTTCCGTCGACCAGAGGCGATCGAGCGCTCACTCATCATGAGAAACAAACACCCGTCCCACGTCTTTCTAGATCTGTCACCCACCAGTATTTGAAGACACTAGACACCCTAACTCCACCTCATCTACTCGGTACACTGTCGATTGGGACTGGTTCTGCAGTACGTCGGAATATCGATCGGTTATGAGGACAGTCGAGGGGTGGATTTGGGTGTCATGTGTAGAGACGATGTAGGCCCTGAGAAGGTGGGCGCTGCTTCGGGTGTTGGGGCGTGGGAGACGTAATGTGAGAGCCGGCTGGATTCCCAGGTCCCAGGAAGCTTTCGGAGGAGTGTGTTGAAACGTTGAGCGGTGGAAGTGTGCCTACTTATTGCGAACGGCTAATTATTCTGATCTCGTACTAGTAGAGACTTGCAAAAGAAAGTGTTGTTTTTTCTCATTTTGCAGCGTTTGAACTTGAACTCTAACAAGAAGAGTGCCCTCGCACACTCGAACCTAACCCCCAAATAGTGTATGTGGCAACGATGAGCGTCGAACCCATAAATATTGTAGCTACAGTTTGAGTTATAGTCTGGGTACATTGTCACTTATGACCTGGTTTCTTATTGCGTATTTATGATAACTAACTTTCCATTGTGACTTCTGTTCAAAGAAGTGACAACATGAGCATCGAACCAAGTACAATTTGACTATATTACCACTTATAAGTCACTCTAATAAAGTGTAGTGGTTGATCGGTGATGGAACAACCTTTTGCAGGCATGTATATAATTTCGATGAGCTTCACATCGAGGGAAAGCCCAGTAAATATATTCTCACTAGATGTAAATGTGCAAAATAGAGATTGACGTCAATGAAGACTATATAGTGACAACGATGAGTTTCGAACTCATGCACCTCGTACGTAATTGAAGGTTACAGTTGGGATACGTTGTCATTTACAATCTGGCTTTATATTGTTTATTTATGAGAACTAAAATTCGTTATAAAAGTTAATAAATTCTGCCCGTTAGATCTGGGTGTAGGCAAAAACATAGAAAACGTACACTGTGATTAGTGACAATATAAGAACCGAACTCAGCCACTTCAAATCGCTATACTACAATACCATAATTTTAAATTGGAAAGGACAGACGTTCTAAGGCATATATGTAATTTGAGTAAGTTGAGTAAGTACGAGCATCGCATAGAATGAAATCCAGGCCAATCTTATCCACCTGATGTAAATAGACAGATGGACTTTCCTGCCAAATCCTCTCCATGAGGTTGAATCGAACGTAGCACCTCGAACGCCAACCGTGAGAGGGTGAAGCGCCTCGGCACCAAACAGAGTGACATTAACATGCGGGCATGTACAATATGCATGTAATAGAGGCGAAGGGAGCAATTTGTACTAGGTTATATTTAACATAGGCGCTTCTAAGTATGTCAGTTATAAATACAAGATCGATGAGTCGGTGCAAGGTGTAAGATGGGTATCGATACGCTGATATTCGCACACTGACACTGACAGCGACAGCTACGAATAAATCGATCACATCATATGCACTTAGAGCTTTCAGGCGCTTTCAGACTCGGCGGTGTGATATCGATTCATGTACTACGCTTGTAGCTTCGCCTCGATTAGCGGTAGGATCGATGTCGGCGCTCGTTCACTTGAGTCACGAACCTTCGTCAATACGACTATGCTGTGCATCCACACACATTATTCTGTAGTCTCTTGTTTGGAGAAGAGGGAATGCGCTAACTCGTTAGTTTTTCAAATTTCATTATTGACTTCACCTACCTTCTATAATATACACTACTTTAGGCACTTAGCCCCACACTCGCCTGTGATGCTGTGAAATGAGAAATTTTGGATGTTCACAGGCGTTACGATACCTTTTCGCTATAAATGTAAGATCGATGCATCTTTCCTGTGCTATACGACATATGGGACGGATGGCAATCGATAATGCAGGTTCGCACTATGAATAGTTCGAGTGCATTGTTTTGATCAGACGCTGTATTGCCTCACTCACAGTCGGAATTACGGTCCGGAAGTCCGTGGCTTCCCACGTCAAACATTTTTGGAACATCTACGATCTCTCTAGACTCTCACTGCTGTCAATCTCTCTCTCATCTGCCTGGACATACACTACTCTTCCCTCATCTCGTCTCCGTCGACATATCCTAAAGAACGTACACATGTGCCACCTGGTAGTCTTTACGATAACCGTTCACCTCAACGATCAGATCACATTGTAAAAGATACGTTTGAAACCATGCTGTTCACGGCTTTTCATTCAACTGATACATTAATAGGTGGATTCCCAAAGGGATACCAGAGGATACAACACGAGGGAAGAGAGAACCGAAAGAGTTAACGATACGAGGGAACGGAATCATTGCGGTGGAAGGACGGAGTGTGCTATCTTTGGGTGGAAAGGAGTATGGTCGCAAAGAATGGTATGTTCCATTCACTGCTTTCGACTGCTTTGGCTGATATCAAGGGGTGTTTACAGTCAACGCTAGATTGTTCCGAGTCTAAAACCTCGCTGATTCTACTGCGTTACGCGATAGGCATAGTCGAAAGTGCTGGCATGTCTTGGCGCTACTTGGTCAGGGGTAGCATATGCTTATGACCAGTACCCGCTAGCGTTGGGGAACAAACCTCTGGCGCTACAACAAATAGGTAACTTGCCTAAAAAAATTTCGGCCAAATGTAACAAATATAAGTTACATAGTAAGTTACATAAGCACGTGATTTTAAATATAAAGAAATAGGGCCGGCAAGCGGCAGGGCCCACTACCACCTCATTTAACTGACATTTATTTACCATGATAAGTCAATGAGGGGGAACTTTAAATTAATAAGCAATTAAACACAGGGAGGGGCAAGGATGGTTGACAAATTGTATTAAAAGAGATCTGTTAATAATATACTACATTAATAGTGATAGTGAGAAACCAAATCTGCATTTACAGATGGCAAACTGCTGTACTTCAAGAACTTATCAGCAGCATCACTGCTATGTACAACCTCTTCTGAACATGGGTGGCACCCTCTGCATCCGTCAAATTGAACCCACCCTGAGAAACTTCGTGATCTTGGTCTGGTGCTGGGAGTAAGAGAGAAACGATGGGAGGTAACACACACCCCTCGACATGGACTAGGAACACATTGTACATATCATATATGAAGCATTGGAGTGATCTATAAAAACATCTGTGAAATATTAGAAGTTCGCAAGGAACCCTGCTCTGCTTCGAATATTGTAAGCTTTAGTCACAGGGATACATCCTGGACCATTGATATATTGTCATGGTGAAGAACATGAACAAGTTGGATGTGGTTTTCGGAGCGAGGACTTGGGCTGTGATACTCTGGGACAGGTTCAATCCGAATGATAACTTCATCCTCAACAGAGATAATATAACCAAAAGATTGAACTACAGGTGGATTGTGCAGATTTCTCTCTGTTATGTGAGCGAACTGTACCTCGAAACAGTCTCCAGGTCCTCAGGCCAGGAAAAGCTCTTTCCAGAGAAGGCTTTTGAGCATTCACCATGCGCAAAGTGTATATGCCATCAACCAAAGGGGGGGCACTCGTTATGGAAGCTGCATAGGTGGAGGCAGAGGTGCAAGACTAAACGAAATGGTCAGTAGATCCATTGACAAGTGAAATTTGTCAGCGGTCACAGGATTGTCACAGGGCTCCAGCCAATCAGGTTGAGATCCTGTTCACGAACCTGTAAATCGCCTTATAGGGAAATCAGATGTCCCTATAACCCAACTACCTTAAAAGGTAGTGGGAATAACACATGATTACGTCCAAGCACCAATCTGTACGTACTACAACATATCCTCTTTATCATCATTTCCCTTAGTCCCCTTACCATCTTAAAGTAAATGATTTCAGCTACAATAATATGCTAAAATTATGTGTATACGACAAGAAATGAGCGAGCTATGAGGCTTGGAAGATAGGCAGCCAAACACATGTGAATTTTACATTTTTGCCGAAACTCACCACTTTGCAAGCCATTATGAAAACAGTAATAAAGTGTAACTTATTGCCGCAGGCCTGGCCCACAACAATATTAGGGGAAGTCAAACCTGGTGATACAAAAATACGATATGATTGAATGGCAAATGATACAACTTCCCACGGATACAGCTGAAGGGTTCAATTCCTGTATTGTTGCGAGATTCAAGTACATCATTTGCAAGATCCAAGTAAACGCTCAGTCGGCGACTCAGAACTTGAATTTTCCTGTCATTGTGCATTCTGCATCACTCACTGACACTGACATTAACACTACTTTTACCTTGTAATTGCTCAATAGTGCCCTTTCATGTTTCTGTCATTCAAATCAAGGCATGATTAAAGGAATTGTTGTGGAAGCAGTGGAAAACACTATCTCTATCTAATGAATACCTACAATCGCAGAACATTGTCCATTCAGGCTCATGTTAACAGAGTTCAGTCTCTGACCTAACTTGGCTAAGACCAAGGTCCAAGACATCCAACTACTGCCTATCAGTATCTATGCCATTGATCTGTTCCTAGAAGACCCCATTGGCTGACAAGTTTCACATACCCATTGGTTTATAGCATACATTAGCTTGCTTTGCCTCATGCTTTTTTCGTTCTGATTGGCAAGGCCCCTTTCCACGATGTGTTTTCTCGAGATTCTTCACACCTCCATTGCCCACAGAAACCATTTTCCTGCAATCAGGACAGAGTAATTCATTGGATACATCTGAGGAAATGAAGCAGTGTTAGTACCTGTACTGTAATTGAGCATATAGAGTACCTGAAGTGACATCTGGTGATGCCTTGGAGTGCTGATTAGATGCTCTGTCCATAGAATTGATGACAATCATCCAAAAATCTGTTATGTACAAATATAAGATCACCACATCACCTCTACCAAGTTGCAACCAAGTCTGGCTAACTCGCAATTATGACCCAACTAACCAGTAAGTATTATAGGTTATTTTGAGCATTTATATTACATTGAATACAACTAGATGTCTTAGCTACTTAAAATATACATAGTTTTCACTAAATCCTAAGTATGGTCCAGAAAAAATTTAAGAGGGTTGGAGAGGAGGGTCCCTCCATAACCTGATATGGCTCAGCAAAATCTTCGGACCCCCTTGGTATTGCCTACCTTCATATTTGTATCAGGGGTTGTCAAACCTAGGATGATACGAAATGATGTTCACATGATACAACTATTTTCTTGGCGTCATGAAACACCGAGGTTTGACTTCCCCTATTATAATAGAATCATAACCAAATTATACATGTTCCTACCATGTAACACATAATGACTTATCATACATTGTTGATTCATAGCTTACAATCCAACTTCATTGATTGGCGGTCAATTTTTTTTACCATGGTTTTTGATTTTTGTGGATCATGTGATGGAGGTTTGTTACATTTGTTACATGCCAATTTCTGGGAGATGTAACAAACTATATTATTTACATGCAAGTAAGTTACATGCCAGTTTGTTCCCTAACTCTAGTACCCGCCCTCTGTTTGGAAGATTTGTCAAGAGGATGAGACAGTCGTGCCCCTCCAGTTGAATGAATAGCTTCGTCACTCCTTCAAACATCTGCCTTCCAATACTTCATAGCTATACATCATCAGCTATTCTCTCATCTCCACCGTATGATGCCTCTGCTGGCCTCTGGTCTACAGTTACAACACTACATGAAGCCATCGTCAAATGACTCCATGCCAGGCTTCTACATTGCCTGTGCCTGTATGGAGGAGGATGCAGGATATGAGGTGGATGTAGGGGTTAGGATGGACTTGGGGGAGGGTGATGCGAGTTGAAGGGGACATAAGGGATGAGGCCTTGGGGTATGAAGGGGGCATAGGAGTGAGGAAGACACCGAGATGACGTGAATGTGGCTGCTATCCCAGCAGCTGTCCATCGCCTGCTGCATTGTGGTGTCCACCATTCCACCATCCTCTCTCTTGTTACTCAGTGGTTGGATATTGTTGGCTGACCTATCACTACTCTTGCTTAATGAGAAACCTCAATGTGTTTCTACAGGGCACTAAACTGCAGGATCTCCAGGCCTTTACTTCTTACTTGTCATCCTCTCATTGTTCATGCTGGTGACATGTATGTATACTGTGACGACACTGCTCAAATGCATTATCTAGCCCTCGGAAAATCTCAGTCTTGCCTTGGAGCCATGATCCTTCGCCTTCTGCTACCCACTCATTGTCTGCTGGTATCATCGGCCATTACAAGCATACCCTGTATTTGCAACACTGCTACCCGACACAGTGCCCCCCTATGACGGATACCACCCCATGCCAAACCTCACTCCTGACTTGTTGCCTGCTGGTATCGTCAGCCATTACAAGCATACTCTATATTCACAACATTGCTACCCCACACAGTGCCTCCTCTCCACAGCGCTTCTCTATGACAGATGCCACCCCATGCCAAACCTCACTCCTGCCTCATTGTTACATGAAGATCCAGAGATCCAGAGGGAGGAGTTGTTATGGTTTTACAGCAGGATGAGATACAGGAGAAGGTTGGATATGAGGAGAATGTAGGAGTTTATTATGAAGTGGGGGATGAATGGAATATGGGCGCTGAGGGAGGTGTGTGGAATGAGGATATCGAACTTAGTAAGGGGTTGATGGGCAATCAGGAAGGCAATGGGATGTGCAAAGTGTGGAGGATGCGAGTGACGAGAGGGTCATGTAGGAGAATTGGAAACAGTTAGGGGATCAGAGGGGGATGTGGGGGCTTCTACCAGCTTATCCATCGTCTCCTCTTGGAATCATGCACACTGTAAATTTTGCGTATTACTGTGTTGGTGTATAAATATTAGCAAGTTCTTGAAGATGCTCCAATCACAAAGACAATCAAATTAAGGAAGACTATTGGATTACTGTACTAACATATTCAATTCGGCACCCTTCATGGTGCATTACATGCCAAACCACTAGATCCATTCAGCACTTCAAGATTTTCAGCATTACATATTAATTTTTTCAGCATATTTGCATAACATGTAGCTTAAAACTTACAGCCATATTGTCCAGTGGTTAAGTACAAGACTCACTTTGCAGAATGTTGTATATTGTGTCATAAGAACACTGTGGTGTTCTAATTGATGATGTCTTGGGAGTCACATAGGCCATCACTAAATTTTGGACCAACTCATGAGCAGTTATAACCCATCACGATGCACCCCAATTAACATAATCTACCATAATCTCATGACAGTCTCATAATTGATCTTAATTAATCTTGAGTTACCCTCAACTTGATAATTCTGGATGGTTCATCATGATTCAGCCTATAGTTACATATATGTTATAAGTTTATCTAACATTACAATAGAATTATGTTTTATTATGTAGTTATATCAAACTTGTAACTATGGTGGATGGATAAATACCAATAATATGCAGTTGTGAACTCAACAATACCAATACTTGTTCATTAGGAGTCAGGACATTATATCAACATTAGATTTTATTTTATTGTTGAATACTACATATACAAATATTGTAGCAATGTGGTAATCTATCATGTAATGACAATAGGGATAACTATGGTAGTTTAAGCAGCTAGCATGGCAGTGGTTAAGATATGGAGATGATTAAAGAGATTATGTGAACATAGAAAGGTACTTACAAGGTTTAAAAATTGGGGCTCAAGCAGGGTAGTGCTTTCACCTGCTTATATGCTCTTAGATGTGGAGTACTCTTACAAATACTTTTGGTCATGGAGCTGTAAAGCATCATAGGGCTCTGAGTTCAAGTGCACATGCTATCCTCAGTACATTTGGAGTTGATGATGTCATACATAGCAAGCACAGATGTGGGGACTTTCGACCATTAATGTAAGTATTTGTGTTGCAACAAACCAGAGGTGATAATAAATTATAGCAGAACCTTAGGCCTTAGTCTTTAGTAGCCCTTAGATCTTAAACATAGCATCAGTAATAGGTCTATTTAGACAAATTATTCGACAACCCGAGCACCTCGTGCAAGTGTTTTGGACAATTATAATCCCAATCTCAGAATTTTGTGATGCTCAGATGCAAACATACTCATGTACTGCTCATAATAACATGATCATGATACTGTGATAATAACTATAGTATGTTACGATGTATTACAATCTTAATGTAAAAGTAGTGGGAAGTAGTGAGCACCTTATATTGTTGGGAGACAATCATGATGACGTATGAGAGTCATTATGAGCTCCTAATGTCTTATAATCACTTCTGAGCTGGAGTAATTTGAATGTCTGATTGTAAGGCACATAATTATTGGTGAGTTTCTCACTGATTTACTGATGGCAGCAGTAGTTTGAAGGACTGAAGATGGTGGCCTCTACTCTGGTACAAAAGTGGACAAAATTGACAGTGAGGTGCTTCCTGTGGTCAACAAAGGTGTCGTAGTAGTTGAGGACAAGGAAGGAGACAATCACTTTGGGCCTGGGAAATGGAAGCAGAGGCCAGACCAGCATTCTGAGACTTCTGGCATCACAACAATGAAGATGGCTCAGAATGAGGTCTTTACCCTCCCCCACCCTTTTCACATGGATTTCATGTGAAGTTTACCTGAAATTTTGGACCTCAATTTTCTCTGATTTTGGGGGAGTTCCCTGCAAATTGTTTCACGTGAATTTCATGTGGAACAACGTGAATAGGTGAAATTCATGTGAAAAACCCCGCATGAAATTCATGTGAATTACACATGAATTACACATGAATTACACATGAATTACACATGAATACATGAATATGTGAATTCTATGTGAATTACACATGAATTACACATGAATTACACATGAATACATGAATATGTGAATTCTATGTGAATTAACCATGTGAATTTCACATGACATTCACCTGGAATTCAGGTAAACATGATTCTGTGTTTTAGTACTAGTACATGTAACAGTACTTACTTTTATTATAAAAAAGAAATTGACACCATCGTGAATCGAACTCTCAACCATTTCTTATTACATAAGTGTAAGTTTCCATACTCTTGCAACTAATACTGTTACACCATAGGAGCATTAAATCAAACTGATATCACAGCATATACATCGTCCATGCAACCGCGCGTGTCTGTCAGACTGTTTTAGTCAATGGCATCTTTCAACATTACAACTGCCTAGTCATTGCACACCCCATTGTCACCACCCCATCTGTCACCACCCTTCCTTCCCTCCACTCCCCTTGCCTCCCTTCCTCCCCTTGCCTCTCCCTTCTTCCCCTTCCCTCTCCTCTCCTCTTCCTCTTCTCAGTCACTGGTGACATCAAAGGCATACAATGCAACTGGCACCACACAAGGCAGACAAGGAGCAACAGAGGAGGTAGGGCAAGGGAGAAGAGGTGTAGGAGGACAATGTATGGTGGAGGGCGATGGAGAGGAGTGATGAAGACAATGAAGGGTTTTATATCAGGTAGGTCAATGAGAATGAGGATGATGAGGACAGAAGTTAATGACAGCCACCATTTTATCCAGCGCCCCCATCCTCCCCTCTGCCTATGACATGATGATGCCATGCCACCCAGCCAGTGAGGAAGGCACCCTATCCCTACGCATCTCATCCCGCAATGTCACCTAGCACTTCCTTCCTCCCCTCCACATCGCAACACAATGACACCATGCCATGCAGCCAGTGAGGACAGCCACTGTCCCCACAATGTTACCCAGCGCCCACATTTCACAGTGCTCCCATCCTCCCCTCCCCCTCATCATGACGACAACAATGCCACACTGTATTGGCCAGTGCCCCTGTCCTCTCCTCCCCCTCATTGTGACAACAATGACACCAGCACCACCAATGCCTCTATCTCCACTGTGTTGGCCAGTGCTGACACTCCCCCTCCTCCTCCTCCCTCCTCCCTCCTCACCCCCTGCATCACAGCAATGATGGCACCATGTCACTCAGCCCACTCCAGCCCTTTCTCCTTTGGCCATCCCCCTTCCCCCTTGTGTGGTGATGATGACAATGCTATGTCATTCAGTCGCCCCTCTTCCCCTGCTTTGTGAAGACAGCATCAGTGCCATGTCACCCACCCCCCTCATCTCTCCTCCCTCTGTGTCACATCAGCATCAACAACATGTCATCTAGGCCCCCAACCCCCTTCTTCCAATGCACACAATAACAATGGTGATGGCTCCCAGGATGGCATCAAACCCCCATAGCGGTGACTATGACACCAGCACCAGCACCTTGTGTGCTATTTCTCTTCTCCTCCGCACCTCATCTCACAAGTGATGAGGAAGAGTGGATGAGGAAGAATGTCCTCCCCCCCCTCCCCCTCCTCATCTCGGAGAGGAAAGGGGAGAGCAAAGGAAGGGAAGGGGGGAGCGAGAGGAGGGGAGGGGAGAGTGAGGGAAGGGGGCAGCGAGGGAAGAGGAGGGGAGGGGAGGGAGAGCGAGGGAAGGGAGAGTGAGGGAAGGGGAGAACAAGGGAAGGGGAGGGCAGAGGACAGCGAGGGCAGAGGAAGAGACAGAGGGGAGGGGAGGAGAGGGGAGGGGAAGGGACAACAAGGGGAGGGGAGGGGGTGGCAATGGTGTTGCCATCTCCCACCACATCGCAATGTTGCTGCCACCTGCATACATGCGCTGTCGCACCCCTTCAACACCCCCCCTACCCATTGTTGCCTGTTGTTAGTATATCCCACCTCTGCTCACCAACTCCTCCCCCTCATCTCCAGCACTTTAATATTATTAGTAGTAGTTATTAGTATAGGTAGATTGCTGTATTGGTACAGTTGGATTGTATTTTAATAGTATAGTAATAATTATATTTGTTTTTTAAGTGCATTTTGTGAGATTGTGAGTGAATATAGCTGGTATCAGATGTAAGAGGTGGGTAGGGAATTATTAAAATTAAGAAGTCTTTAAAATACATTTTTTGTAGGAAATGATATATATTTCATGTGTATTTCACATGAATTTCATATTTAAATTTCACCTAGTTTTCACCTAAACTTCACTTGAATTTCACCAAATTTTTGTGATTTTGGAACATCCAAGATGAAGGTGAAATTCATGTGAAGTTTAGGTGAAAGAGTGGGGGAGGGATAAGTACTGCTCAGAATTGATTGAGGTACATCAGACTATGCCAATGTTTTAGTGTAGCTTGTACAGTAGTTTAGAGACAATACAGACCTTGAAAATGATATATTTCGAATGAGACAAATTTTTACAAAAAATTCGGCATTTTTATTTCTGATGTGTTGCTTACCCTTAAATTTCGGCGTATCTGGAAGGTGCATTATGTGTTACTGCCAAATTGGATATGTTAGTACAGTATCTTCACCAAATCTTGACATTTGTACCATTGTGTGCATCATGATCATCAGAGCCAGTCCATTTGGTTATCAGATCAAAGCGGAATATAAAAGTAAACTGACTGTGATATCTGCATGGATAGAAAGGAACATGTGTTTAAGAAGTCTCATAGTGGCATGTTTATCTTAGAAACAACTAGCATAGATAAAAATAATGCATCACCATTTCAAACTCAATCACATTTCCCCATGTAGTTTTAAGAATAGACCATGAAGGTGTGTCAATATATATAAAGCCCTGCACATTGTATTTTCTTACCCAATTATCAACACATCAACTTTACTGACTAAGCATCAATCTTCAAATCATTCACTCCAAATCAACATGACATCTGGGGCTTTTGCAAATGCTCATAACTTCAATGTTAATCAACCACAAATGAAGTGCTAATCTGCTTCCTCAGCTTCAAAATACTATGACTTGTACAACTTCAAACTTTGTTGGACAAGAGATATATCTTGAGAAACTTTGTGAACATTTTTGTACTAGTAATGCTGTGGATAACTTAGGAAGAAAAATGTTTCTTCTGCATGGAATGGGTGGTATTGGAAAGACACAAATTTGTTTAAAATTTTGTGATCAAATGGCTGAATAGTAGGTATTTCTTGTGATTTTTGTGGTGAATAATGAAATAACTTATTAATTACAGTTTCTCTTATGTTTTCTGGGTTGACACAACATCTGATGATACAGTTATACAAAGTCTGAAAGATATTTATACAAAATTTGCAAATTCTGTTACTCAGGGATTTGAGTTCTCAACTGCTATGGTTTTACAACAAATTTCATCTCTTAAATCTAAATGGCTTCTGGTCTTTGATAATGCAGACAACTCTCCAGAAATGGTTGAAAAGTATCTGCCTCCAGGGAATGCAGGAAACATTCTTATAACAAGCAGAAATCCTGCACTTGGAAGAATTGCCACTCATGCCAATTCAATGGAGGTGACTGAAATGAATGAAACAACTGCAGCTGAGTTGCTTTTGAAAACAAGTGGACAATCACATATATATCAAAAGGAGGCACAACAAGTAGTCAGCAACTTATATTGTTTACTATTAGCCATTGACATGGCAGGTGCATATATTACTAGAACACAGTGCAACTTAGAAGAATTTATCAAAATTTACAACAAGTATAGACCAAAAATATTGAATGATGATAAATATCAAGGATCATCAAAATACAACAGATCAGTTTATAAGACATGGGAAATTTCCATTCAGGAAGTACTGGAAATGAAAAACAACACAGATAAATTGACTGCAGCTGCAGCTGAATATGCTATAAATTTACTCAATATATTTGCATATATGCATCATGAAAACATCTCTCAAACAATGTTTGAAAGAGCTGTCAAAAATTATATAAAAAATGTAGAAATGTTTGCAAAAGACACTGAATGTACATATCTTCCCAACATAAATCATTCAGTTCTAAATATGAATGAGAATGGAGACTGGAATGACTGGCTTTTTAATGAAAGTATTGGATTGCTTTTGTCATTTTCATTGATAAAGAAAACTAAGAGCAAATCAACATACAGCATTCATCAATTGGTACAATCCTGCTGTGAAGATAGATTACCATTAACAGAAGCAAACATATGGTTGTTCAACACTACAGGATTGATCTTAAGCTCAGTTTCTCCTGAGGATACTATTGAAGAATACATATATCAAAATTCAATTATACCTCATGTTCTTAAAAATCAAGAGAAATATACTATGTCTTATCCCATGATATACTATGAAGATTTATTCAATTTATTAGCAAAGATATTGAAAAATGTAGGGAAGTATGGTATTGAAGAAAGATATAGACAAGGAATTTTGAAGCATAATTTAGAAAAAACTGTAACTGTGAAAAAAGACATATGCAGTAGTTTGAATGATTTAGAAATGATACATATGAAAATGAGTAAAAGTGGAGATTCAAGAAGGGTACAGAATATATTATTGATGGTGCAATATCTTGCAGAAACATATATGAATCAAGGGAAATGAACAGATGCAGAGAAGCTGCAGATTCAGGTGCTGGAGATGTGCACCAGAATACTTGGTCAAGAGCATCCTCATACCTTTACAAGCATGGGAAATCTGGCAATGACATACTGGAATCAAGGGAAATGGACAGATGCAGAGAAGCTGCTGATTCAGGTGCTGGAGATGAGCACCAGAATTCTAGGTATAGAGCATCCTGATACCCTCACAAACATGGGAAATCTTGCAGCAGCATACCTGAATGAAGGGAAATGGACAGATGCAGAGAAGCTGCAGATTAAGGTGCTGGAGGTGAACACTAGAATTCTTGGTGAAGAACATCCTAATACCTTAGCTAGCATTGAAATGCTTGCAATGACATGCAAGAGAAAAGGAAAATGAAGAAACTTGCTAAAGCATTGGACATGTAGATGCTGATATTACTTTGTACTACATTGATACAGAAATAGGAACAGCAAGTGGCAAAGCCCACTACCTGTATTTAGTCTTAAGTGAAGACTAAATAGTTTTAAGAAAATAAAGGACTTTCTATAAGTATAGAATGGTAATCATTAATATAAAGCAAAATAGAATACATTTTTTTATTTTTATGTATAAATAGTGTATCCATGTAAGGTATGTACAATACATAAAGAAATAGGGCCAGCAAGCAGCAGGGCCCACTACCACCTCATATAACTAACATTTATTTACCATGATAAGTCAATGAGGGGGAACTTTTAATTTGTAAGTGATTAAAAACAGGGAGGGGCAAAGATGGTTGATGAATTGTATTAAAAGAGATCAGTTAATAATATACTACATCAATAGTTATAGTGATAGAAAGCAAGTTGTCATTACTTCAATCCATGTACTTACCCATCAACATTGAATGTTGAAATTTGAGTGGCTAAAACTATGAGAATGGGAGGAATGTGATGAGGGGAATGAAGAATGAAACATCACCCTGGTATCATTATTCAAGTCGTGGGTATTAATATTAACTATCCCTCAAGCAACCAACATCTGACTCCCAGCTACAACAGAATTCCTGTTTTGATCAACCACCTGCAATATCTTGCCCACAGGCAACATCCTGAGACCTGGGGATACAACAGAGTGTGGTCCTACATGGACATAATTCATCTTCCTTGGCGCAGTATGTTTTGGGATTCATTACCTGGTCATCCACTTTGGAATGAGAAGCCACTTGTCAACATGTCAAGTACAAGGGTAAAGGTAGGGAATGGATATATAGACAGTCTTCACCTCATTTAGGCATTAGTTCCATTTGAAATGTATGGTTATACCAAGGGTAGTGTCATGGATCATTTATGCATAGAAGGCAGGGGGATCGGGAGGGGGACACCCCTTCACAAGGGAGGAGGAAGGTAGGAGATCTATGAGCAGTGTGTAGAAGCTATGTGGACAGCTGATATTGTGGAGTTTTCTTGATAATGTCAAGTGATTCAATCCTATCCTGCATCAACCACATCCTATCTGGAATCTACAACCCTTCCTCTTCCCACAACCCATAGTAATTGAATCGAAAGTACTTCAAGCAGTTCCAACAGTACACCACAATTCAGATACACCAGCCACTGTCCTATCCCACCCTCAGCTCTTCTCTCAGGCTGGCTCCTAAAGCTTCCTACATGGGACTATGAAGTGGGCAGATGGAATCATAGTCACAGTCCATCAGGCTTTCAAGGGGAAGTAAGATCCCATATGAGTCAAAATGTTTGTCATAAGCATTTCCAGATCCTCCTGAGACTTGGCCAGTCACTACTCTGGGAATGAGGAAGAGGTGCTTAGGTAGGGAGGAAGGTGAAGGAGGATTATGAATCACACTTACTGCCTCTTCAGTTTTGAATCTCCAGCATTACAGTTCAGCCTCCTTTACAAGGTGTCCAGAGTGAAAGATTGTGCTGGTGTTTTTGATCCTTGTTCAGCTGGTATTTTTAGGTGTGTCAAAAGTAACTCAAATAACAGACATTCCACCCCATAGCTATAAACGAACACCTGCTTTCGATTGACCACCCCTCAGCCAGCCCAGAAACACACTCATCACAAGAAATGAACATGCAGCCCCACATTCCCGACATGCAACTGTCTGATCTGCTATGCCATCCTGTACACCTAGCAGCACCTAGGCCTGGGGACATGATAGCTCAGTCTTGGTAGACACTGCATCTCCTCTGCTCATTATGTTCTTGAATTGAGAGCTGGTTCCCCATCGTCAAGAATGAAAAGTTTTGTGTTCAGTATGAGGGACATGATGAACTCATGTATCTGTGCACACTGTTCCAGCTTTGGCTCTGTTCAACATGTGCAGTTCTGCTGTGGGTGGTGACATGGGTCATGTATGCAGAGAGGATGGGAGAGTCACACCTCTTCATGAGGGAGGAAGTAGTGAAGAGATCATCAAGTAGTGGGAGTAGGATTGTATAGAGGCTTCAAAAGTCCTTGATGTCTTCTCAGATATCAAGAATGCTTGTATGAAAGTGTAGCTGAGTGGACATGGGTATGTGTACCAATAGTGTGTAGGGTTGATGTAGGCTAACATGGTGGTGGTTTGAGGAGTCAGTGTTCAAAGAGCTCATCAGATCGTTGGTGACAGGTTGATTGTAGTAGAATGGTGGAATAGCTCACCCAATGAACTAATGATATCCCACTTTGCTCCCTGCCCTGCTCCTCCTCCTGTTGCAGCAGTAGGGAAGGTGATCCTGATCATGGGAGCTAGTAAGTATGGCCATAGGCAAGACAAATGGGGAAAAGACTCAAGACCAGCAATGAATTTTGAACAGTACCAAGCTTCCTTCAACATGTGTGTTGTGCACTCCAACTGTTTTCAATGAATGTGAACAGGCTCCAGGAAGGGTAAATAGAGTAAAGTAGTATTCTGGAAAATGAGATACAGTAGATGCCAACATCATGAATGAACTCAGATACAGCTGCTCAGAACCAACTCAGAGCACAAAAACTTCAATGGGCACTAACAATGCTTATATAAGCCTTACTGCACTAGCACAGGAACCTGGCCATATTAGTGAAGAATTCGAGTTTGTTCATTCTAATAGCTGTGCACTTAGAATAAAACATATGTGCTAGATAGTAGACTTCGTATAGAATTATATAGAACTCAAACTATATTTTTTGAGGCACTCTGAGAAATGTTATGAATATTTTTGTCACCCAACCTCAGAAAGTGGGAAAACTGGGAAGCTGGCCACCCCTTATTAATAATACAATGGCTTGTTTAGCAGCCAAACTAAGCTTATTGTACTTATTCGGATTCTACAGCTGAAATATCATCTTTCTTCCAAGATTGACAATGATTTGGATATTTGAAGCAATAGCTCTGCATATTATACCCAACTAATGCTTTTAGAATATTAATATGTATTTCTTCTACTTATAATGATTTTATATAGCACTCTATTTGGTCTGTAGCATCCAATATTTGATGTATTAAGATAAAACAATGAGAAGCAGAGGTTCAAGACATGTCTACAATTTTCAAGAAAAGGAAAACTGCTAAAATTAGGGTAAAACATGAATAGCAGTGTATTTATTGTATATATTCCGCATTATAAATTTTATAGCATATATTTATCATGTAGGAAAGATACTGACAGTTCAATATATACCTTGAAACTGTATCTTTCTAGCACTCTTTCATGTAGATTGATGAGATAGAATAGAAATGAGTGAGAATGAGAATTCTAAACTGATTCCAATGAATTCGGAGGGCTTTAGATTATATATTCAGCCTGATTTTATGCTTTGGATGTACTGCATAATGTCTCAGTGTTATCTACTTTCCAAAGTGTGAGATTCTGCATCTTAGATTTAGCCTATTTTGGTCATAGCAGTCAACTAACTCTTGGATTTCTCTATGTACAGGAGAGCAATGGTCTAAATAATCATATATTATATAGATACTATGGTAATATACCCAACTGTATCAATAAATTGTACAAGTAGTCGATGTGGAAGCTGGAGGATGAGCCTGGGATGAGCTGTGACCAGATTCTGGGTGTGGCCAGCTTCCTGATAGCCAACAGTATGTATTTATGTGCATTATTGGGGACCATGTCTCGGCTCTGTTTCTGCTGCTTAGACAATCCCGTTCATCTCCTCCGAGTGCATCAACCACCATCTGCTTGGATGCTTGCTCTAGAGTCTGCTATTCATCATGGAAAACATTCGTGCATGCATGCATCCAGACTCCGAACTCCAGCACTCTTGCTGTCTAATGAAAGGCTTTAGCAGAGCTCTGGAGGGTACCTTGTTACTCATGCCAGGAATGGGCCCAAAAGAGAACATACTGGAGTCATTGAAGGAAGGATATCATGCTTATATCTCCTAGGCTGATTCATTGTCATTTTGAGTGCCTCTGTTTTTGCCAATTCTAGGGGAGGATCTAATCATGCCTATGAAGAAAGCAATTACCCTCGCTCAGTCAAGACATTATTACTGAAAGTGTTCATCATGTTGCAATCCACTTTCAAACTCTCTTGTGGCCCAGCTTCAAAGCTCGTTCATACAAGGTTCAATCTCATTCAGTGCTGTCCTTTCTCCTAGTTATGATCTATCTATCTGATTGTGCGGCTAAATGTCATTATCACAGACACTCTCCACAACTCAGTGTTCTAGTACCTGGGAAAGGGGAGGATGATGTTTAGGATTCCCAGGTTTCAGGGTCTTGTCAATGTGGGTGTTCTTTCTCCTTTGCTTCTACATATTTTCCACTTTCGTTTTGCTTTTATTCCCCTGCTACCCAGCTCTACATCCCATTCCCTATAATGCTCCCATACATGACATGATGGATACCGAATGTCCTCTCTCCCACATTGAGGCTGAGTTGGATCCAAACCAAGGCAAAAACCTCAGAACTGTTCCTGGGCATGAACCTTTGACCCAGGTGTCGTTATACATTTCGAGATCCCACTCAAAACTTAATGCTTTCTGTCAACCAGAGGCTCAGAACCTACCAGCGAACAATAGTGTACCCAAACCATTAATCCAGCACCTCTCCAGCACAGAAGATCAAGCACTCACCCATTATGAGAATCAAACACAGTCCCATGTCTTTCTAGATCTGTCACCCACCAGTATTTGAAGACACTACAGTTGGGGTCACGCAAACACCACCAACTTTTTTGGTTGATTTTTTCCCACAGATCAAATGACTTCTGACATCCGAAAACTGTCAGAATAGCATATTTTGAGGGCTAGCTTTTGATTTCTACGAGCTGATTTCACTCAAACTGATTTTTTGTATTTTTGACCCAAAAATTTGGTGTATGGCCGAAAAAAACAGATAAAATCTCGGAAATTTCATTTTTGGCATCCTTTCATTAATCTAATTATGATTCCATAAAAATAATCCCTGCCGGAGTACTCGTTCTGGCACTAAAAAATCCTAAGTAACTGGTCATACCTGTAGTATACATCGCAAATAATGCCCAAAAATCCTTTAAAAGGTATTAAGTCTTGCTTAAATGGTTTGTATAGAAACACTGCAGCAACAGCAGCAAAACAACATTACTATAAAGAAATATGTGATCAATAGTACTATATACAAACTGCTACAAACTTTAAAGTAATGGCATTAGACAACTATTTTATTCTTGATAAGTCACAGATTCAAAGCTATAAATTCCATCCTGATGAGGACTTGTAGCATTGATCTTATTTTGAGCCTTGATGTGCCTATCAGGAATATTGAAGCAGCAATTACTTAGTGGAGTAGACTTGGAGTAGACAAAAGTTGTCAATACATTTAGTCCCCTCTGTAGGGACTTGGAGTTCAGACCAGCACGCCAACAGCATGCACCAAGTTGACAGCCTTAGTCAGCAACCTCTGATGTGTCAGCATCATAGTATTTCCTTTGTTTGACACTTACTTTAAAAAATGTAAGTGCATACTTATTATTATGTACATAGTTTTACAGTCTTGAGTCAAAAATTGTGTTTTCCGAGACATTTTAGTTCCCTCCTATGCCATGATAGGGTCCACAGCCTGAATCAGGTAGAGTTAGACCCTGTAACATGTCGATTTTTTGGTCAAAAATTTTGGCACACCTATTCTCTCGTGGGAACTTTCCGAAAACATCGTTTTTTGACGTTTCTGAGGCTGCTGAATCTGAATCTGAAGTCAGTTTGTGCCAAAAAATTCGCATTGTTGAGATATTAAAGTTGGTGGTGTTTGCATGACCCCAACTGTAGACACCGTAACTCCACCTCATCTGCTCGGTACACTGTTGGTTAGGATTGGTTCTGCCGTACATTGGAATATTGATCGGTTATGAGGACAGTCAAGGGGTGGATTTCGGTGTCATGTGTAGAGATGATGTGGGCCCTGGTAAGGGGAGTGCTGCTTTGGATGTCGAGACATGGAAGACATAATGTGAGAGCCAGCTGGATTCCCAGGTCCCAGGAAGTCAGAGGAGTGTGTTAAAACGTTGAGTGGTGAGGGTGTGCCTACTTATTGCGAACAGCTAAATATTCTGGTCTCATACTAGTAGCGACTTGCAAAAGGGAGTGTTGTTTTTTCTCATTTTGGGGTGTTTGAACTTGAACTCCAACAAGAAGAGTGCCCTCCACAACTCTGAGCCCACTCAAACCTAACCACCAGATAGTGTATGTGACAAAAATGAGCATTGAACCTATGCCACTCGAAATTCCCACTACCTTTTAAGGTAGTTGGGTTATAGGGACATCTGATTTCCCTATAAGGCGATTTACAGGTTCGTGAACAGGATCTCAACCTGATTGGCTGGAGCCTGTGACAATTCTGTGACCACTGATGAATTCACTTGTCTCAGATCCTCTCCTTGCTGATTTTTGTATTCAGGACCCTTCACCTCCCTCTCCTTTTCCTTCTTCATCAATGCATCCTCCCACTCCTTCAATACCCCCTCAATCTTCAAACACGCATCTTTGTAAACTCGCCATTCTGGGCAAGCCACCCCCATAGGCTCTTCGATAATCCAGCTTGGGTGGAGCATAGGTCTTTACATGGGTTTGGGAGTGTGCAGAGGTCAATTAGGAGAGTAGGGGTAGGTTGGAGTGGGCCTCGACAGTGTGTGAAGAATGTTATGATGAGTGTTGGGGTGTTAAGTGTTGGGGAGGGTGAACTGGGGGGGAGGGTGTGAGGGGCCAGTTTGGGTTTGGTTCAAGGTTGTGTTGTTCGTCTGAGGAATAGGTGCGATTATTGTTCTTCTTTATATCAGCCCCACTCCCATCTCTTCCTTGATACTTGTCGTCCTACTTCCCCATGGTTTTGTTATCTAGTCTAAGATGAAAACTTGACAAGTCGAGATTTAGCTTGACATTTTATGGTACCAACATGATTATTTTTCAAGTAACCATACAAGATAAATACTCATTATCTTCTTAGACATATAATAACTGTTCATGCTGAAACCAACAATCACTGATTTTATTGCTTCTACTGGGTATAATGATTTAACAATAGATAATGTACTAAGCGATTCATCTAAAAGCAACAAGTCATGTCTCCTCAAGACAGCTTTAACAGACCTCACACAACACATCTGAGCCTGCAATATACACATCGACATGCTAGGGTGGTGTATGGAATCCAGGTGGAGGAAGGCGAGGATGTCGCATCGGAAAGGTGCAAGGAAGAGAAGAAAAATGTGAGGTTCATTTCCTGTCTTCATTTATTCACATGTGCAGTGGCTCTCTAATCGACAGAGTCATGCCCTTGTTCTCTTTCCCCTTCACACTCTCTACCTCTCACTATGTTGTCGGTTCACTTTAAACCCCCTGATTTCTCTTGAGTTTTTCATTACACTTAGCCTATTTTATCTGGATCCAGGCAGGTCCTCCGCCACACATCCATCCGCCTATATTACATTAATGCACTATCCAGAGTATGCTCCAGCTGGTATTGCTAAAGCTTTCTTGCTGGTGAAGAAACATGGTTAAATCAGGCAGGCAGGTAAGGTACATCACATGCTAAGGTATGGTTATAAGAACTGACCTATGTTCAATGCCGAGATTTAGGCATTGACGACTGCACTCAACTAACACAACATTTGGCACTTAGAAGGCTTCTTGCAGCGGCTGCGTGGTATGTTCAACTCTTGCCTGTTGCATTACATTGACAATTAACGGGACATTGAAGTTACAGATTTGTTACTATGATACTACCATCGAAAGAGGGATCTCACTGCAATGAAATTGAGAGTTATACCTTTTGACGGGGGAAACTGGACCCAATGAGTTGTGACTGTGCAGCTTATGCTGGCTCTTTTGGCACAGGAGAGTGTGATTTCATGGTCATAATTATGGAGTTTTTCGAGTTTGTTGTTTAGGTGAAATGAGGATAGATATTTGAGTCAAGCATGGGAGAGGTGTAGGGGTTTTACCTGGATGATGGATGGGTCAGGTATCCTGTATTCATAAGGTCGATTTCAATGTAGTGCGGTTTTGTGTAAACTCAATCAATGCATTACACTGTACTGTACTGTACTGGCTCAAATACTTGTTAATAAAAACGTTTCTGGTGAAAGCTTCAGCTTTGTACTTTGTTCTCTGTCCCTGTTTCCCCTTCTCATCCTCCCTCATTTCTTCCTACACTACCCTTTTCTTCCTTCTATGTCCTTCATTTGTTTGGTCTTAGTTGCTTACTCCTCCAGTCATCTTCACGTCGTATGCATAAGGCTAATAACATTCCCAGGTTCAATCATGGGCTACCCTCCTATTCGCATCGTATAAGCAGCTATCTCTACCTCATTCTCCCTCATTGATGTTCATTATTCTGTTTTTACATTTATTGATGGCAGTTCCATGTATTCACTTTGTTTTTTAAAGGAAAATTACTTGAATCTCACCTCTGGTACTACAATCTTCATTACCACTAAATTGGTCCAGTGGTTGGACACATATGCCTGGTTCAGAGTATGTTTGTTTCCTTAATTTCAACCTGCCTATTTATGATCTATTTCTGTTTCAGACTTATGAACTCCAAATTCAAGGCATTTTTCACTATCACTATTAAATATATTATTAACAGATCTCTTTTAATACAACTTGCCAACCATTCTTGCCCCTTGCTTATTAATTAAAAGTTCCCCCTCCTTGACTTATCATGGTAAATAAATGTCAGTTAAATGAGGTGGTAGTGGGCCCTGCTGCTTGCCAGACCTATTTCTTTACTAAATATTGTAACTACAGTTTGAGTTATAGTCTGTACATTGTCACTTGTATTCTGGTTTCTTATTGCATGGCTTCTGTTCAAACTCATCCACTTCAAAGTATTGGACTGCCTTAGACTATTACTCAGGTACAACCCGACTACATCGCCCCCACCACGTCACCCTAATAGTGTATAGTGATTGATCAGTGATGGAACAGCTTTTTGCAGGCATGTATGTAATTTCAATAAGCTTCACATCGAAGGAAAGCCCAGTGAATATATTCTCACCAGATGTAAATGTGAAAAATAGAGATTGGTGAAAGCGAGTATTACACAGTGACAATGATGAGTTTCGAACTCATGCACCTCATATGTAATTGAAGGTTAATGTTACAGTTTGGATACATCGTCATTTACAATCTGGCTTCATATTGTTTATTTATGAGAACTAAAATTCATTATAAACATTAATAAGTTCTGCCTGTTAGATCTGGGTGTAGGCAAAAACATAGAAGACATCCTCTCTGTGATTAGTGACAATATAAGAACTGAACTTGCCCACTTAAAATCGCAATACTGCAATACCACAATTTCAAATCAGAAAGGGCAGACATTTTTAGGCGCATATGTAACTTGAGTAAGTACAAACGTCGCATTGAATAAAATCCAGGCCAATATTGTCCACCCAATGTAAATAAGCAGATGGACTTTCCTGCCAAATCCTCTCCATGAGGTTGAATCAAACGTAGCACCTTGAATGCCAACCATGAGAGGGTGAAGTGCCTCAGCACCAAATGGAGAGTGACATTGACATGCAGGCATGTACAATATGCATGTAATAGAGGCGAAGGACAGTTTGTACTAGGTTATATTTAAGATAGGCACTTCTAAGTGTGTCAGTTATAAATACAAGATTGATGAGACAGTGCATGATGGGTAAGATAGGCATCGATATGCGGGTATTCACACACTGACACTGACAGCGACAGCTATAATTTTAAATAAATCGATCAATACATGCCAGTTCACTTCTAAAGCTTTCAGGCGCTTTCAGACTTGAAAGTGTGATATCGATTCATGTATTATGCTTGTAGCTTTGCCTTCGATTAGTTGGACACTTAGGATTGATGTCGGCACTCGTTCACTTGAGTCACGAACCTTCATCAATACAACTATGTTGTGCATCCACACGCTATCCTGTAGTGTCTCTTGTTTGGAGAAGAGGGAATGCATTAACTCGTTTTATTGACTTCGCCTATCTTCTATAATATACATTACTTTAAGCACTTAGCCCCACACTCGCCTGTGATGCTGTGAAATGAGAAATCGTGGATGTTCACAGGCATTACAATACATTTTCACTGTAAATGAAAGATTGATCCATCTTTCCTGTGCTACACAACACATGGGGTAGAAGGCATCAATAATGCAGGTTCGCACTATGAATAGTTCGAGTGCATTGGATGCCTTTCCATAGGAATCTATTCACGTTTATTTTGAATAGATTTGAATAGATCACTGTTCACTGAGATGCCGATGTCCGCTTCATTTCGCATAACTCAAGTGGGGCCTTTACAGACCTTCATAGATTCTGAAGTCTGTAGAGGCCTCAAGACCCCTCACCAGATTTTGAAGCCTTGAATAAACCTCGCTAAGGCTTGCTTAAGACACTTACATATCTTTGGCCTTCCTATTATAGGTTAGAAAATGTCAGGCTTATGGCACAGGTGCCATTTATCTGTTGATAATAGAATTGGCTATGGGAATATGCAACGAAATAGACATAGAATTTTAAACTCCGATCTATGAAATATTCGAATCTATTCATAATATATTCCTATGGAAAGGCATCCATTGTTTCTATATACAACTGAGAAGAGCTCTTGATCAGACGCTGTATCACCCAAGAGGCATCAGATCCACCGATCTTGGAACATGAACTTTTTGCATCAACCCTGACTTGATGTGCTTTCAGGAAACACCGAGTCTTGGCTTCCCAATGGCATTGCCAGACATCAGATGAGATCAATGGTCGGCAGGTTGGCATATCTTTTTAAACCTTCATAAAGTGCTCGTTGTCGAGTCAAGTAGAATAAGTATTGGACTCTTTTAACTTACCTTTTACTTGCTCCCTCTACTAAATTAGTTGGTTACTGAGTACAATAATATGCAACACAATGTATTAATATTATATTAAGTAATGAAAGGATCATTTGCCATGTTCAGTGTAGAGGTGAGAGAAGATTACAGGTATTAGTAGCTGAAACAACCGGTACCACCTGTCAAAGTGGTGGATGGTTATAAACTTGAATTAGAAGAAGCTGTATTATTGGAATATATTAGATGCGGAACTGAGCTTGGTGAGTAATATCGTGAAGTCGAATTTGAACGTATGCGTCGTGCAGTTCTGTTTGCAAGATACAAGTGGTAGCAGTGTTCTTGTAGCCATTGGGTTGCCTTGTATCATATTTCGCCGCAATAGCCTTCTCGATCCTCTCAAGTAAGCATTCAATGCTCCAGCAGAACGATTTTGCGTTAAACAATATTCGATGGAGCCTATGAACGTGTTTTAAAATAAATAAAAAATCCAAAGTTTATTGTTGGTTGTGTGTATGAACGTGTTCAGTACCAACTACATCCCGCAACTTATTTCACTTCGTAACATACAAACATATGAACTCATCTGAAGCCGCTGGTATTGGTATAAATCGTCCACATCATTCAGCTTCCGGCAAAGCTGCGCATGACTAAGTGTTCAGAACGGCAGGCGCTGTGGAGACAGGCTAGCATGCTGCAATGTATGTAGCTATTAAATTATTGATTGCACCGATGCATGGAAAACAGGCCCTGTGGGTACTTGAGATCTTGGAGCACAAATGCGACCGCACACGCAGCATAGAAGTTATTGTGTTGATTTATAATATGTTATATGGTGGCGGATGACGGTTGGAAGTATTGTGAATAGTGAAAGGATATGTGTGGTAGGAACCGGAGACTGGGCAGTGGGAGTGTCGTTGAATTGGAACAGGATCAAAAACATTGCAGCCATGATTGACATAGATAGAACAGCAATTACAGAAAGCTTTTAACGTTCCAAGTTAGGCATCCTCTTCATAAAGAGGAAGGTGTTTGAAATTTCCAAATAAAAAAGAAGATATGTTCACAATAAATTGGTCTGACCAGGTGTTTACACAATAGAGAGGAGTAGGTTAGACGTCACCAATATATACATTGCTATGTACAGGTAACTGCCATCGTGCTTGAATAAGTAAGGAGAATGGGACGCGTCTGGAAACGCGAGCGTGATAAAGTAATGTTGCTGTAAGGAATGACAAGCGAAAGATAATGGGAAGTAGAACCTGACAGTAGCTGACAACGCGTCAGCGCCGGAACAGGCTGCTGCCGTCGGAGATTCAACATGGTGGCAACGTGCTAAACCGCTTTTGGGGAGGAGGGGGAGGGGTCTACGGATCATGTTCCGAGATCGGTGGATCTGACACCTCTTGGTATCGCCTCACTCACAGTCAGAGTTACGGTCTGGAAGTCCGTTGCTAACCACACGTGGCTTCCCACGTCAAACACTTTTGGAACCTCTAGGATCTCTCTAGGCTCTCACTATTGTCAATCTCTCGTCTACCTGGACATACACTACTCTTCCCTCATCTCGTCTCCGTCGACATATCCTAGAAACAACCATTCAAGAACTTACACATGTGCCCCCCGGCAGTCTTCACGGTAACCGCTCACAGGACCCTTGATAATCCCACCAAAGGTTTGATACTGAAATCGTTTTTTTTTCCGCATAATAGGGGGATAAAATATGGTAAAATTTTCCAAAATTATAGGGGGATAGTGTATCTAAGCCACTAGCCCTCGCGTTTATAGGGGGACAAAATATCAAACCTCCAAACTTGTGTTATCTAGTATATAATGTATCTAATCATCAATTGTGTGCTTTTTTCGCATTGCAAGACGTTTCACAGCACTCAGAGCAATGTCTTTTTGCTCTGAGATACCTATATATATTTGAGTGAAGGTATTACTTCGCATTTCCATAATGGAATTGTTCTGAGGAACTTCTTGAACCAAATTAGCTGAAATTTCGCACAGAAATGCGGTAG
The DNA here is from genome assembly GCA_025738555.1 of Cyathus striatus. Taxonomy (NCBI): domain Eukaryota; kingdom Fungi; phylum Basidiomycota; class Agaricomycetes; order Agaricales; family Nidulariaceae; genus Cyathus; species Cyathus striatus. The sequence continues at coordinate 834,720 of JAOVFP010000001.1, forward strand.
CTGGGATGTGAACAAACTGTGGTAGACTTAGTTGAGCTGCAGGGCCAAATATACCATGAAAATGATGATGGCCAATACGCAATTGTCGCCAAACTCGCATCGCAATGTAGGAAATAGCCCCAACATTGTTTGATGATGACACCCAGTTGTGCTTTCCACCTTTTCCGGCACCTTTTTCATACATTGTAATAACTGTGCCATGTTTTAAATTTATTATTGTACCACTTATAAATCAATAAATTGTATCTTTCCCAAGCAATAACTGGCCTTTTGCAACAACAATTCCATATGATTGATTGTTCAGTGGTGCAACAGCACTAATACGAGCTGTTGCAAAGAGCTCAGAGGGTGACAGTGCAGAAAATTCAAGTCTACGCCGTTTAATATTTTGTCCGGCAGTAGTTTCAGCAGCAAGTCGTGCATTTGCAGTGTTACCTGCTTCGCCTTCCTTCCCTTTGCTCATTCCCCCACCATATGCAGGCTTTGTCAGGTGCCGGACCATCCGATTTAAGCCTGTGCTAGTACCTTGTGATTGCTCATACTCTCGCAGAACCTGCCAGATCTTTTGTGCAATTGTGCTATGGTCCCCAGACCTCTCAGTTAATGAGATTAATGTGATATCTTCCTCTTGTACATTTGTTTCATCTGGGATACTATTCATATTTAATATCACCGAAGAATAAATATGTCGTCTGACTGCCTTTTCGGATTTGTGACTTTGATTTTTGTGTCGGAACATATTAAGAGCAGAAAGCAGATGAGAAGGCACATAAAGTGAGAACCTCTCAGCTGCTGGTTTGATCTGAAAGTCCTCAGATACGTACTGCATCAATGTTTGGACCAAATCTATGGGAGAAGCAGTGTTTAGAGGGATTGAAACCGCACTACATGCTTGAAAATGCTGTGCGTCAAACAAGTTCATCTGATACAATGTCAGGAACATCTTTATAGACCTTTCCTGAGCCGATCCACATGGCAAGTATTTCACTAGAAACATGAGTAGTTGACATAATAGTGTATTTCTGACTTTGAAAATAGGATAGTCAGAATTGAATCGAAATTATATGGTAGGAATGAACTCACATACCAAAATAAAATCAATAGTGTGTCAAATAGTACAGAGGTGCTGAACTTTAATTGCAAATATATTGAGGAATGTACAGAAGTATGATATTGAAGAGAGATATAGACTAGAAATATTGAAACACAATTTGGAAAGAATTGTAACTGTCAACAAAGACATATCCAGTAGTTTGGATGAATTAGAAGTGATAAATATGAAAACAAGCCACATTGGAAATTCAAGGAAGGTGCAGAACATACTATTGATGGTGCAATATCTTGCAGAAACATACCAGAATCAAGGTAAATTGACAGATGCAGAGAAGCTGCAGATTCAGGTGCTGGAGATGAGCACCAGAATCCTTGGTCAAGAGCATCCTAATACTCTCAGAGTTATGGGAAATCTGGCAGTGACATACCACAATCAAGGGAAATGGTCAAATGCAGAGAAGCTGCATATTAAGGTGCTAGAGATGTGCACCAGGATTTTTGGTCAAGAGAACCCTGATACACTTATAGGCATGGGTCGTCTGGCAGTGACATACCGGAATCAAGGGAAATTGACTGATGCAGAGAAGCTGGAGATTCAGGTACTGGAGATGAGAACCAGAATTCTTGGTGAAGCACATCCTGATACCCTCACAAGCATGGGAAATCTGGCAGTGACATACCAGAATCAAGGTAAATTGACAGATGCAGAGAAGCTGGAGATTCAGGTGCTGGAGATGAGCACCAGAATCCTTGGTCAAGAGCATTTTGATACACTGATAAGTATGGGAAATCTGGCAATAACATATAAGAATCAAGGAAAATGGACAGATGCAGAGAAGCTGACAATTCAGGTGCTGGAGATAAGAACTAGAATGCTAGGTCAAGAGCATCCTGATACACTCACAAGCATGGTAAATCTGGCACTGACATACCAAAACCAAAGGAAATGGATGGATGCAGAGAAGCTGCATATTAAGGTGCTGGAGATGAGAACCAGAATTCTAGGTCAAGAGCATCCTGATACTCTCAGAATTATGCAACATCTGGCAGTAGCATACCAGAATCAAGGGAAATGGACAGATGCAGAGAAGCTGTATATTAAGGTGCTGGAGATGAGAACCAGAATTTTAGGTCAAGAGCATCCTGATACTCTCAGAATTATGCGACATCTGGCAGTAACATACCAGAATCAAGGGAAATGGACAGATGCAGAGAAGCTGCATATTAAGGTGCTGGAGATGAGAACCAGAATTCTAGGTCAAGAGCATCCTGATACTCTCAGAATTATGCAACATCTGGCAGTAACATACCAGAATCAAGGGAAATGGACAGATGCAGAGAAGTTGCATATTATGGTGCTGGAGATGAGCACTAGAATTCTTGGCCAAGAGCATCCTGATACACTCACAAGCATGGGAAATCTGGCAGTGACATACCAGAATCAAGGGAAATGGATAGATGCAGAAAATCTGGAGATTCAGGTGCTGGAGATGAGGACCAGAATCCTTGGTCAAGAGCATCCTGATACACTCATAAGCATCATAAATCTGGCACTGACATACTGCAATCAAGGGAAATGGAAAGATGCAGGGAAGCTACTGATTCAGGCTCTAGAGATGATCACCAGAATTCTAGATCAAGAGCACACTGATACATTATTTGTAAGCATGAGAAGTCTTGTAGTGACATACCTGAAACAAGGGAGATGGATAGATGCAGAGAGGCTGCAGATTCTGATGCTAGAGATGAGCACCAGAATTCTTGGTCAAGAGCATTCTGATACACTCACAAACATGGGACTTCTGGCAGAAACTTACCAGATTCAAGGGAAATGGTCAGATGCAGAGAAGCTGGAGATTCAGGTGCTGGAGATGAGAACAAGAATTCTTGGTCAAGAGCATCCTGATACACTGACAAGCATGGGAAATCTGGCACTGACATACCAAAACCAAAGGAAATGGATGGATGCAGAGAAGCTGCAGATTCAGGTGCTGGAGATGAGAACCAGAATTCTAGGTCAAGATCACCCTGATACATTTGTAAGCATGAGAAGTCTTGCAGCAACATACCAGAATCAAAGGAAATGGTCAGATGCTGAGAAGCTGGAGATTCAGGTGCTGGAGATGAGCACCAGATTTCTTGGTCGAGAACATCCTATTACCTTAGCTAGCATTGAAATGCTTGCAATGACACGCAAGAGAAAAGGAATGTGGAGAAACTTGCTAGAGTATTGGATGTAGATACTGATATTACTTTGTACTACATTAATAAATAAATAGGACCTGTGACTGTGTTACAATTTTTCTCTTCTATTTACATATGTTTTTCCATTTTATTGACTGGTTTGACATCACCTTTGACACTAAACACACTTCTTTTACTTACACAATTCTGACTCATTCTGACTCATTTCACTATACTTAGTTTTCTTTTCTTTCTTCTTACTGTGTTGCAGTAATGCACAGTCAATGCACAGCATTCTGACTCATTTCTAATTATTATTAGTATGAACTAGTTTGTATTTAAACCATAGTAACCTGTGCTGTAAAGCTCAAACTCCAGCTTAAATTAAACTTTGCTTTACTTGATTCTTTCACTTGCTTGCACTTAAGTCTAAACAACTTAAGAGCTTGTGAGATGAGACTTTACTTTGATACTAATTAACTTGTTCTTTGAACTCATTAGTCACATGACTATCAGACTTGTACAATTAATGTCTTGACCAGTACTTAATTATAACAAAGTGGCAAAGCTCACTATTTGTATTTTGTCTTCAGTGAAATATAAATACAGTAGTTTTAATAAGAGGGAGGACTCCTGACAAGTATAAAATGATAGTCATTAAATAAAGCAGAATAAAATAAAATTCTCTATTTTCCCACACAAATAGTGTATCTATGTCAATGTAGATGACTTCAGTGAATTTCATTTGGGCCTGTTGTATTGTCTTTTTGGTTCCTCTTTCATTCATTGAAGAATGTGAGGGATATGTGTATATATATATATGCTTTTAATGTTATGTCTGGTATTTGTAAGTTATCTGTAGAAGATATGAAAACAAGGTAAAGTAAATAGATCCACTGATTACAACTGCATAAGATCCAACCAGTTACAAGAGGTTCCCTCCCAATATTTCATTTACAAAACATGTACTCTAAACTTTTATTTTTTTATTACACCCAAGCTTAATTGACAAAAGTGAGAATGATTTGCAGTAAAATAATATAATATAGAATTACAATTGAGTAATTGAATTGAATATAGAACAAAACATGGTTACTCCTCCACAACATGAGCATCAAACTCTAAATGCACTTCATTGAAGTGGCTACATGGCCAGATAACCTCTAATGCTCTACTACCTATTCAGTGTAACTGCAAGGTAGATGGGGCAGATGTTTGCAGGTGTGTATGTAATTTTAATGAGTATAAACTAAACATTGAATAAAGCTCAGAAAAATGTTGCTAGAGAAATCAGATATGACAACACCAAGTGCCAAATTCATGCACTTCCAAATTGAACATTGAATGTAAAGTTTAATTTACAGTTTGGGTATATTGTCACATATAATCTGGTTTTGTATTGTGTATTTATGAGAATTGAAATTCATTATCAATAGTAATAAATTTGCCTCCTGTATACTGGTACACAAGTTCAATGTGGAAGCCTGTCTTGGATGGTTAATGACAGCTTGACTATATTGCAACTTGCAATTCATTCCTATAATGTGTAGTAATTGAGTATTGAACTATGAGTATATCAGTTGATGTTGGAGCTTAGAGGCTTACAGTTCAATCAAGAACATCACCACCAACAATTTGTAGTAATATTTTTCAATTATAAAAACTAAACTTCATTGTGATCAGTTGTCTTCCTCATTCTCAGCATCAAAAACTGTGATGAGCAGAGATATTAGATTATGCCATGATGAGTGAGACTGTAGATTATCCCTTTCTTCAGTCCTTTACACTCCTCCCCCCCACTCCAGCTGGACTCCAGGTGGATCTAACATAATTCAGATCGTCCAGATGGACTTCAGCTGAACAAGCCATTGTCCAGTTGGAGTCCAGGTGGAGTCTGGTGTCATCCTGTTGGAATATATGGAGTCTTGATGGAGTCCTGATGGACTTTGTATTTTCTGTCAGGTCCTGATATCTTAGGTGTGTTCTTAAGTAAGGGTCCAGGACTCCAGGTGGACTTCACAAGGAATTAGGTGTATCATATTGAGTATAACAATAATATATTATTATAAGTAAGGGTTCAGGATTCCAGGTGAATTCCAGGTGGACTTAACAAGGAATGTAGATGTTTTATAGTCCCAATTAATTCTCTACCCCTCCCAGAACTAACACCAGCAATCTCATTCTGCTGGAAACTTTTGCCAAGCAAACCAAACACACCAGCATTCATAATAACGAGGTCATTACACTGCTCCATGGAATCAGGTGGAGTCCACCTGGAGTCCAGGTATTCCACCTGAAGTCCACCTGGACTCCACTGGACTCTACCTGGACTCCACTGGACTCTACCTGAAGTCCACCTGGACTCAGACATGCTATTTTATATGTCTAAGTTCAGGTGGAGTCCAGCTGAAGTCCAGTAGTCCAGGTGAAATTCTGGATTCTACCTGAAGTCCACTGGACTGAGTTCAGGAAATCACTGGAAATCACCTGGACTCCAGCTGGACTCTAGCTGGACTCTAGCTGGACTCCGTACATTAATTCCTTTAGTGTCTCTTACTATAATTAAGTAAAAATAAATAATTTACAATATTCATGTAAATACTTTTGTCCCCAACGAGAATTGAACTTAAGACCTAGGCTGTTAACACCAGCGATAATTACCGGTAAGCCACAAGACCTTGTGAACGTACTGATCATTACTCCCTATAGCCTATCCTCAATGACGTCTCACATGCTGTTACTGCCAGTGCATTCGATGTCGTCAGCATCGTCGACGACAACGTTCTCACGTCTCCTCCCTCCCTCTGTTCCCCCTCCGTCTCCATGTCTCCTCAACCCCCTCGTTCCCTAGGCCCCCTCCCTCTCGAAGCCAGTGGGCAACGTCGTCACGCGCCCACCTCCTCCGATGTCGACTTGAAAAGGTAAGTGCTTCATCTCATTGTTGACATTGCGCTGTTGCCATTTCACAGCGTCCCCATCGACGAACTGCTTCCCAACTCGCATATCTGATCATCCTGATTGAGATTGACGTCCAAGTGGCATAGCTGTGGCACTGCCCAGTGTCTCCTCTCTCCCCTGCCATCTCCCCTCGCCCGTGGTTGGCAACGACAACGACATGGCCCTCACCCTCCTCCCTCTCTCGTCTTCGTCGCCACGTCGCACCGTCGCACCGTCACCCACCCCCCTCCCCCCATCGGGCCATCATCCACACCCTCCTCTCATTGTCGCTGGCACGGCGTGCTGTCTCCTTTCGTCACGCCATTGCCCTCTCCACGCCATTGCCCTCTCCACGCCATTCCCCCTGTCCCTCCCCTCCTTCCTGTCGTCTCATCCCTGCCCTCCCCTGTGTGCAACGCTACGCGTAACCACCTCAAGCCCAAACGAATGCCGTGTGACGTGGCACGCGCCTCTTCCCCTGCTCCCCGTTCTAGCAAGTGGACGAACATCCCCTCGCCCTTGTCTTGCAAGTGACGAGGGAACGCGTTTTCTGCCCTCTCCCTCGCCCATGTCTGGAAGTGATGAGGACAAGCACTTTCGTCACTTGTGCTCTCCTCTCGCCGCCTCGCCCTCGTCTCGCAAGTGACGAGAGCACGCATTTCCCCCTCTCACCTCCTCCCCACGGAGCCTCTCCTCTCACCACCACCTCACCCACTGCTTCTCACCACCACCTCACCCACCACCTCTTCGTCGCCACCGCCTCGCATCACCACCTCGCACCGTCACCACCTCTCGTACAGGGGGTAGCGTACAGGGGGATAGCGTACAAGAGGGACGGCATAGAAGGGGGACAGTGTACAGGGAGACAGCGTACAGGGAGACAGCGTACAGGAGGGACAGCGACGCATTTCCCCCTCTCACCTCCTCTCCCCTCTCACCTCCTCTCCCCTCTCGCCTCCTCTCCCCTCTCGCCTCTCCTCTCACCACTACCTCACCCACTGCCTCTCACCACCGCCTCACCCACCACCTCTTCGTCTTTCGCCACTGCCTCGCATCACCGCCTCGCACCACCACCACCTCGTACTGCACCACCACCTCGTACACACCACTACAACCACCACCACCGCCTCTCACCACAACACCACCACCACCACCTCGCACCACAACACCACTATCTCCACCTCGCACCAACCACCACCTTGCACCGCAATACCACCACCTCCACCACCTCGTACCGCACCACCACCACGTACAACACCTCGCACCGCAACACCTCCACCTTCACCTTGCACCAACCACCACCACGAACATACAGGGGGACAGTGTAGAAGGGGGATGGTGTAGAAGGGGGACGGCATACAGGGCGACAGTGTAGAAGGGGGACGGCGTACAGGGAGACAGTGTAGAAGGAGGATAACATAGAGGGGGAACAGCATAGAAGGGGGTCAGTGTACAGAGGGATAGTGTACAGAGGACAGTGTACAGGGGGACAGTGTACTGGGAGACAGCATAGCCTGTTGTCGAGTAGCCCAGTCTCTCCCAAGGCTCTTAAAATTAGCTACTACTAGTGTACTTATAGTGTATTACTTACCGTTATAAATAGTGATTAATGGATTAATGTTAACTGTTAACCAAATGCCATGGTATATGATAAGTTAGCCAGAAACTAAATATTTGTGGAGTGATTCAAAACTTTACATCAATTTCTGTTGTCGCCTTCCCCTTACTTCCCATTCTAATTGCGGCATCGATCTCTTAACCACTTTGTTATTACAATCGATACTATCATCTATTTTTGTAAGTGATACCTGAACTACTTTTTTATTACAATCGATACCACTATCTATTTTTGCAAGCGATACTGATCATTCTTGATTTAGTCCATCCGAGTGGTCACGTGACCGGCTATAGCTGCTGCCGCTGCACCAAACTCAAAGGATCTCAAAGGCCGCTATTTATTTTTAGATAAAAAGCGGACATGTGCCAGGTTATTTATTTTAGACAGCCAATAACAGCAGCTGCTAGAATGTCAAATATACGGCATCATGAACCTGAAGGTTCTTTCTTCCCTTCCACTTGCAACCCTACAGTTTACTTGTTTCTGAACATTTCACTACTTTTTTTTGATATATTTCAATATGGTGACTACTAGAAAATCATCAAATACTGCTGCTGCTGCTGCATCTGCATCTGCTAGTCAGGAGGAGGCTGGAGGTGCTGTGGGGGTGTCCAAGGCTCAAGGTAAAGGTACTAAGGCAGCTAAGGAAAAGAAGAAAAAAGGCTCAAAGTATGTATCTCAATATATTCCTAGACTGAGGCATCCAATTAAATTCATAAAAAGGAAAACATCAATCCAGAGATTGGAAGAAGATCAGAATGCAGATACTCCTCAACATTTGACCCCATATTTCAATATTATAATCACTATTTAACAATCTAACATTTTTACAGGGCTGAAAAAGTACTGGCAGAGGAGAATGTTTCTATTGCTCCTCCCCCTCGTACTATGACAAATACAGGGTCTATCAAGCAGACCCAAACTTCTGCCTCAGGGAATAAGGATACACTGAATGAGGAGGAGACACTTCTGCCTCTAGAATCTCAAATGGCTGTAGGGTCTATCAAGCAGGCCAATACCTCTGGTACTTCTGGAAATATGAGGTCTATCAAAAAGACCAATAGTTCTGTCTCAGGGAGTAAGGAAGCTTTAAATGAGAAGGAACCTTCTCTGGAATCTCAGACCAATATTTCTGTCTCAGGATATAAGGATACATTGAATGAGGAGGAAACACTCCTACCTCTTGAATCTCAGGTGGTTGCAGGGTCTAACAAGCAGACCAATATTTCTACCCCAGGGAGTAAGGATATATTGAATGAGGAGGAAACACTTCTACCTCTTGGATCTCAGGTGATTGCAGGGTCTAACAAGCAGACCAATATTTCTGCCTCAGGGAGTAAGGATATATTGAATGAGGTACCTTTGGGATTTCAAGATATATTGAATGAGGAGGAAACACCTCTACACCTTGGATCTCAGGTGGCTTCAGGGTCTGTCAAACAGACCAATACTTCTGTTGAGGAGGAAATACTACTACCTTTGGAATTTCAACTTTAAGACATAGAATTGGGTAGTAAGAAATCTGAGAATGAGAGCTCATCTGAATCAGGAAGTTCAACAGAATCTGGGAGTGAAAGTGTAAATGATGCAGCAATGGATGTTGATACTGATATCACTCCCAAGAAAGCAAAACCTGTTCTCAAGCGTGGATGTGCTCCTTCCAGTCCTCAGGCTAAGTCAAGTGATACAAGGTCAACAAGCAAGGTGTCTCGACGTTCAATCTCACATAGTTCTGCATCATCAACTCCAAGTGAGATGTCTACAGACTACCTCCAGGGTGCATCACGCACAGTGGGAGGGTTTTCACGAGGACGAGCCACAGGTAACACCTACAATTATGGTGATGAAGAAGAAGGTATGTTAATTAATATTAATAACTATCTATTCATTTGTTAACTTTTTATAGATCCTTTCATTACAACTCCAAACATCAAGGGAGATATTAGACTGTTCTTTAAGTCTGATACTTCAGAACCTGACTTTGTTATCACGGATCAAGAACCATCATCTGACTTTTATAATATTCTTGAAACCTTGGGGAATACATACTCTCCAGTTGCTAGTAAGTTCTTTAAATTTATTTTAAGCACTGTTCTAACAGGATGAATAGAGCGAAATGCCCGAATTTCTATTTGTGAAAATGGTTACTGGAGTCTGAAAGGAAAGTATTTGAATATATGTCAGAAGAAAAAGCCCATTAGTGCACACTGGAAATTGAGTGATCAGAAGAAATATTTCATTGAAGTTTTGGCTGTAAGTTGAATTTTATTTAGTAATATATTATAAACTCAATTTTTACAAGGATGGTGCAAATATTGAGCAGAAGAGTGAGAGTACTGGACTCATGGTATCCAAACCTTCAGGCTCCTCAGAGTCACATGAGGACATTGCCAATGCAATGCTAATTTCTCATTTCAATATTCCTGAGCGCCTACTTAAGAAATTGAGCAAAGAACAAGATATCCGTGCAACATATGAAAAATATGAACTTATTGAGAGGATCTGGAATAAACACCAACCAGATCTGAGTACAATTGAGGCTGCATCAAAATCTACAGTTGACAAGAAGCAGATTATTAGTCTTTTGATAGCCCCATCCACATATTACTCATATGCAAACAGAGTATTTCCATTACTTCATTATTATCCTGAAATGATGGCATGGATGAAACAGGAGGAAGGCATTGACACCAATAAGGTCTGGAAATCGAAAAAAGCGAATTTTAACAATTTATTGAGTATTTTGGAAGGAAAAAGAGATGCCACTGAAAATGAGAATCAAATGAGGGAGGTAGAGTCTGAAGATGATCCTGAAAGTGAGGAGGAAGTTGTTAAAAAGAATAAAGGAAAGGGCAAACAGAGAGAGGACAAGGGAGACAAAGGAAAGAGTAAGGATGACAAGGAGGGAAAGGATAAGCCTAAGAGGTCTCATAGGAAGGACAAAGGGAAATCCAAAAAATTGTAAGAGTTGTTTTTTAAAAGATAATTTTTCTAGTGTTATAGATCAAATACTTTCAACAGTATTTGATAGTTTTCTTTATTTCCACTTTCAACAAGTGGTTGTTTAAATATGCTGTTCTGTCATTCATTTCCATTTTCAACAAATGGATTTAAATACCTAGGCCTTATCTGTAGAGTAAAATACTTCAACAGTATTTTTACTCATGTATATTTACTTGCTTTCAACAGCAAATTATTGTAGTTATGTATAGAACATTTTGAGTTAGAATACATTGACAGTATTTCTAATCTCATGTATACTATTGGTTTTGAACAGCCAAATTTCATTGTTTTCTCAATATTTGAATTTTAGCTAATAAATTTTGAATTTTGTTTCAACAGTTTCAATTATCAATGGGCTCTGCAAATATGGACACTATGTTTACTTCTTGCCTTTATACCTCAAGTTAAAGCAGTCCCTCCCAAAGATTCATTTCCAGACATTCCATTCAAGTTATTCTCTTCATTTGTTCAAGATCATTTCAGCTCAGAGATTACTTTGGCAACAGTTTTAACAGTTCTATTCTCACTAACAAATAATGTGGATATTCTAAATTTGCATGCAAGAGCAAAAAATCCTAGACTTCAAGATGAATATTCTGTACCTGTTAATGGCTGGATTAAAGCACTTTCAACTGCTATAAAAGCTCATTTGGATGCAAAAATTGGGTTAGAGAATATGGAAGATACCCAACTATTCAATGCATCTGATAATCAGCAATATTTGAGTTCATCTATGCAGATAAGTACTATATCAAGAAAACTGGATGAGATGATAACTATTTTGGACTTGGACCCATATAAAAGAAATTCAAGTACTATGCAACTTTTAAAGCCAATTTCCACAAGTGAAATTGAACCAGTACTGCTAATTTGTCCAGCTCATCTTACTTGTTCAACTAATAATAAGGGATGTATTGGCCGAGCAATCCATGTACTCACACGTGAACGTGATAGAACACAGATCACACTTTTGAAAGGAATTAAGCTATATAAAAATGCATCAATTGTAGCTGGCTCTTGTACAAACTGTAAAGCTATTTATTATGCAGATCATAAAAGTGTTACTGCAAGCTCTGATGTTCCACGAGATCCACAAGTTAGTCCAAAGGATAAGCTCTTCTATAATAATGCAAAATATGTAAAAATTGGTCAGAGTATTTGGGCTGATAGAACATTTACAAATATGGTTGTTAATTCAGTATATCATTTTCATGCATCAACTGCTGCATATACAGAATTTTGGAATTACACTTTTTCAAATGGTGCAGAAAATACATATCCACCTATCTCACGGTGGCAAGTGTGGAAAGCTTTTGTTGAAGAAACAGTTAGACAGATATCTGTCTCAATGAATACATTTTTGCAAGTACCTGATAACATATCAACAGAAGCATTAACAAAGGAAGCATATGAACAATTAGGTCAAAATGGACTTATTGGTCAATCACTGGATCATTCTTGTAATGAGTGTACTCATCCATATAAAGCTACTGCTGACTTTATTACACCTGCTGATGATGCAGCAGTGGTTGGTATTGATGAAAACTGGTCTGTTCCTCCACTACAACAAAATGCTGAAAATAGAGAATTACAAAATATAGATAACAATGCAATGGAAACAGATAATGCTGTTGAGCCAGATGTTAAAATGGTAGTGATAGATGGAATTGTTATGGGGCCAACTCATTGTGCATATAAAGATTGTTCAGCCAAACTGGCAAATGCACGCACTGGAGTATTTTGTCTGAGACATGAGAGCCAACATGAGGGATTGTGCAGAATGAAAGATTGCTATAATCATCATGAACCAAATTCTAAAACATGTGTTAACCACAGACAGAACTGGTTTAGTCATATTACTCAATTTGGAAGACAATCTGTTCTTGGAATTAGAAGAATCATTAGGAGAAGTGCAGAAGAAAGTGCTCCTACATGGATGCACCAGCTAAATCAAAGGAATAACCAGCCCCATGATGAGCCAGCTAGCCAGACTCAGGAACCAGATAACTACTTTGTTGCTCCTCAATTTTATTGTGTGGAAACACTTTGTGCACCATGTGGAGTTGTTATTGCATAGACAAAATTTGTAAAGTCTGAAGGTGCAAGTCAAATTATGGATTTCTTAGAAGATATATATCCAACTCCTGAGTCAAGACCAAGCTATGTGTGCATTGATAAAGCATGTGTAGTTTTAAAGCATTTGATTACTTCACATAACTGGAATATATGGAAAGCAACAACAAGATTTATAGTTGATTCTTATCATTATATAAATCACAGAGTTGGAGATTATTTATGTCGCACTTATTGCAACCCAAGCCCTCTAAATGGGTCAGCACCAAATTTGGTGGTTGTAGAAAGAGATATAAATGGTAATCCACACTATAAACGAGCTTTTAATACTCAGGTAAGTTTTATTTTACTCATTTTATTAATTTCTAACACATTATGTAGGCATGTGAACAGTTAAATGCCTGGCTAGGTGGTTTTCAAGGAATTCTTAATAGAATGAGTGTTGACAATTTCAATTGGACTACACATGCTTTGCTTTATATTCATACTCAAAGAGTTGTTCAAAAACAAAGCAAAAGGAATAATCAGAATGAACAACCACAGCAAGCAGTACAACTTCCATATGATGATGAAGTTGAAATTGATGGAGTTGAAATTGATAGAGTGGATTGAATATATAATTTGGTGTATAATATCTGCTATTAAGCTTGTATCTTCTGTTATAATATATATTATACTTACAGAACTGAGTGAAATTTAATCAGGTACAAACTATAGACAAAGTACAGGTATAGTCTAGATAGTGTTTCAACTATTTTGTAGAGATCAAGTCCATGTAGAGTCCAGGTGCAGTCCAGGTGCAGTTCATATGATCAAGTACAGGTAGAGTCCAGGTAGAGTCCAGGTAGTGCCTCAGCTACTTAGTGCAGGTCAAGTACAGATAGAGTCTAGGTAGAGTCCAGGTGAACTCAAGGTAATGTCTAAGCTACTTAGTATAGGTAGAGTCCAGGTGAACCCCAGGTAATGTCTCAACTACTTAGTACATGTAGAGTCCAGGTAGAGTTCAGGTAGAGTCCAGGTGAACTCCAGGTAATGTCTAAGCTACATAGTACAGGTAGAGTACAGGTAGAGTCCAGGTAGAGTCCAGGTAGAGTCTAGGTAGTGCCTTAGCTATTTAGTTCAAGTAAAGTACAGGTAGAGTCCAGGTAGAGTCCAGTTGGAGTCCAGGTAGAGTAGACACAAAATAAAAAACTACCTGAAGTCCAGTAGAGTCCACCTGAAGTCCACTGAAGTCCACCTGAAGTCCACTGAAGTCCACCTGAAGTCCACCTGGAGTCCAGGATTTTACCTGGACTCTACCTGAAGTCCACCTGATCTCATGGGGCAGTGCAATATACTGATAATAACATAACCTATTGATCTATCTGTAGAGTATATTGGCCTTCTTTGTTGGTGGTTGAGCTGCAACATCAGCAGCAGAAGTTGCATGTTTGTGAGTCTCATGTGTAGCTGATGGTGGTGCAGATTCAGTAGGAAATATACTGGAAGCCTGAGTGGTAGCAGAGTGAGTAGAGTGATGGGCCATTGTGTGGAGATGTGTTAAAATGCTTTGAAATGGTGAGATGGTAGTGGTTGAGAAGAAAGAGCTGGGGATTGATACATAGCAATGTGTTGGAAGGTGCACAGCACACATGTGATGAAAAGACTAAAAATATATGGCCTTTCATAGGCTATACTAGACACAGATAAATATATATTGTATTTGATTGGCTACAGAATATGATTATGTAATCTACTTGGCCTTCCTCTTCTCTGAAACACAGCCTCAAGGCAAGATGGTGCAGGGGAAGGAGGTTTGTCACTTGTGAGATGGCACAGGGAGAGAAGATGAGGGGGAGGAGATGAGGGGGAGATGACACCTACACTTGTCACTTGTGAGACAGTGCAGGGGGAGGAGACAAGGGGGAGAAGATGACACCTGTACTCATCACTTGCAAGACAGAACATGGGCAGGAGGTGAGGGGGAGATGTGAAGGGGAGATGACTGACACCTGCACTTGCCACTTGCAAGACAGTGCAGGGGGAGGAGGTGAGGGGGAGATGAGGGGGGGAGATGACTGACACCTGCACTCATTACTTGTGAGATGGCACAGGGGAAGGAGGTGAGGGGATGGAGATGAGAGGGTGGAGACAGTGTATGCACTCATTACTTGCAAGACAGTGCAGGTGAAGGAGGTGAGTGAGGAGACAAGAGGTGGAGGTGGCATGTGCTCATCACTTGCAAGATGGCACAGGGGAAAGAGCTGAGGGGGTGGAGATAACATATGCACTTGTCACTTGCAAGACAGCACAGGAGGGGGAGGCAAGGGGTGGAGACAGCACAGGCAAAGGAAGTGAGGGGGTGGAGACAGCACAGGGGGAAGAAGTGAGGGGGTGGAGATGGTGCAGGTGAAGGAGGCAGAGGGTGGAAATAGTGAAGGAGAAGATGAGATGAAAAGAACCTACCTGTAGCCTGTATGCATTTTCACATGCATGACCTTCACACTGAGCTGTACCTATTATCAATCTTGTAATTGATTTGTTGCCTGCCAAAATGGATAGCTTGAGGTGATGACATGGGACCATAGTGTGGGCTTGAAGCAATGACATGGGACTGTGAGTGGGCTTGAGACTCAAAATATTCTGATATTCCCAAAGTTACTTTAATTGAAGGAACAAAATTGTATTACAATGCATATATATTAACTGGTCATTGTTCAAATTGTAATACAATTTACTATGCAGATCATAAGCATATTAATATTATTGGTCAAGAGCCCCAGACAGAATATTTGAATGATGCTCACTATATTAAAATTGGGACACATTTATGGGTAGATCATGTATTCTCAAAAGCAATCATGAATGCTACATATAGCTTTCATGCATCTACTGCAGCTTATGCAGAGTTCTGGACAAATAGCTATGGTGATAATAAAGAATTAAGCCACCAACAAGTTTGGGATGCATTTATTGAAGAGTCAATTTGTACTGTAAGCACAGCATCTGATAAACAATTTGTAGTTCATGATGGTCTATCCACTAAAGATGTTACTATCATAGCATATGAATATCTTGGAGAGAGTGGAAGAATAAATCTGGCTTTAAACCACAGCTGTGCAGAGTGTACTCAACCACATAAGTCAACTGCAGATACTATGGAGAATATAAACAATAACATGGCATCTGAAATGGCTTCTCCAGTAAAAATGATTGTTATTGATGGTGTTGTAATGGGACCAGTTCACTGTGCAATGGAAGGTTTTTCTGCTAACATATCTAATCACTGTGGTGGTGTATTCTGTGGACATCATAATATTCAATATGGAGCAAAGTGCCATGTGAAGGGTTGTACCAGACAGAAAGTTCATGGTACTGAAGCATGTGGTGTATTGTACATGAAGACACCCTGAAAATGAGTCCATGTTAGACTATCCTGTGATGGTGAAAAGTACCCCCTAGCATAATACCCTCTTTCCATGCTGTCACTTGTCCACTATGGACAGCGAATCTCTGTTTTTATGTCTGGGAGGGGAGCAGAAAAAAGATGTCTTCAGGCTCGGAACTGGTATTACCACTGGGTGACTGGTACACTAGTACAGGCACAGCGAGTCAACTAGTCATGTGGAAAGACCCAGACTTCCAGGAGGAACTAGACTCACAATTGTAGCACACCACGAAAAGCATGCTCCTCATAAAATTGAAAGGAGCTTTGTAGGGGATCATGTTTATAAGTTGGCTAGAATAAAAAACAGAGCAAGCTATGGTTATAGTGTTAACAAATTGATGATTGTGTTGTCATTATTATGGGACTACTCAGAGTCAGTTGATGCTGAACACCTCTGTATGAGAAGATCAAGACTGCATATCACCAAAACTATCTCTAGCCTGGGCATTCAGTATTATAGCTCAGTAATAGAAGGTAATATGAATCACACCTACAGCAGTGATCAGGATCTAGTGAAATTATTCACCTTGCAAGTAACAATGGGGGGTAGGGTGCAGGGTTACTGAGGCCACCATGTGAAAAGATCGGAATTCAATTGTTATCCTATGTTTCGGACTCTGATCTTCCTTTACACAACATCTAGACGTTAGTAAGTTGAGTAAGTAAAATTTGAAAGAAGAGAAAGAAAAGACCTTTACCATGATACCTATACTTTGTCTTGGTGTAACTTCTTAAGTAAAGAGGAACAAGTTCAGGTGAGACTCTGCCACCTGACAACCTCTGACAAGTCACAACCTACTTGCAACCTACTGTAAGTTAACACAGTCATGTGCGTGTGATGTGGCTGTTTAACTTTAAGCCACTAAGGAAGCAAAGTCAGCCTCATTATTCTATTTACTGAAATTTGAAACACCACCATTCTTTTCCATAACCATATGGTCTCATATGATGAGTAGTAATGAGTCCCTTTGATACTTAATAAATATTTAATTGACAAAGTTCCTTCTCCATCTTCAATCAGGTCCCTGTCCTCGGATCACAAATAAGCAGTAATGTCTTACTATGACTCTGCCCTATGTTTTTATGTTCCATAACAAAAACAAGCACGGAGACTATGAATACTGCTACTTACAGAAGAAGGATCTTTGTACGCAATGTTACTGTAACCATTTAAATATTCACCCGATATGGCTCTCTTTGATTCACTTAGCTGACTCGATGACCCCATTTATCTCTTGGCAAACTATCAGGCTTATATATTTATCCTGCATACCAACATTCAAACCAATTATGTCCCCCATACCTCAAAGAAACCAAAAGCGTTGCAGAGCTCAGTTATCGCCTGCAAGTTCTACCAATAGGAGCCTCGAGAAAGCCCCTTCAAGAAGCAAAATCTCACATCAGCCCATAATCTCGTACATTCAGCACTTATATTACTATACCATTTACACATCTCATTATATAATATACATACTTCCCAGCGTTCCACATGAGATATGTATATCTTGTATGATGCCAATTCTCCTCACCGAGCTTGGAGGTCCATCTGATACTCATATGAAAGGCAGTATACCAGCTCCACCAAGTGCAGAGCACTACACTACAACTTCGAATATACACATGGCAGAAACCGAGATATCCAAGCTAGATGAGGGAACTACTTGCATGCAAAAGTGTCATGATACCTTACAGAAGTGCCGAGACATGCTGCATCGATTCAGAATGCAGGAGAGCAGTCTACTGGTGCCTATCAGAAAGCTGCCTGAAGACATGCTCCTTTGCATATTCACTTTTCTTTGCAATGGAATATTTATTCTCGGTTCTGAGAACTTTGTGCTAACTGCCATCCAGGTATCGCATCACTGGCGACATGTGACACAATCCAGTCCTATCTTATGGTCCGAAGTTTCCGTGTACATGGATGATATGGAGTCAGATAAAGAGAAAACAATGGTTGGCCCCCTGCTCAAAAAATGCATCGAATTATCCAAAGATGTCCCATTGAATATTTCTGTCGAATTGGAAGGTGTAGCAGAAATATTAGGTGACAGGTGCATATCAAAGATTGGAGAGAGTGCTTGTAGATGGTGAGAGATCAAATTTGCTGATGGAGAGCTCTTGAAAACAATCAACAATTACATACCCATGAACACTTCATTCCAGCAACTCCAGTACCTCTTCCTCAGTGGAGTAACTCACCGATTTGTTCTCAGACAAGCTCCTTTACTAACACAACTCATTGTTGAAGATCTTCCTGACCTCAACTATGGAATAATCTTTCAAACCGCTCCCTTGCTCACCCATATTGAATTGTCCCACATCAATAATCCCTTGTGGACTTTAACTAATGTCCACTGGGGAAAAATTACACACTTCTCATTGGGAGATAATAATTACTTACCTGAGGGATTTCACATGCTATTAACTAGTCTAGATCCAAAAACATCCTTGCTTGCGTGGATGGTCTTGTACCAAAGTAGGGGTTTTGACAGGGCAATGTGAAACAAATAAACAAGCACTTATCCGAAATGTAGTGATTCCTTACATAAGCCATCCCATAGTAATTGATGAAGTCAGATTTGAAGTCGTTCTTGCATTTGAATGGTACAGATTTGTCTGCACCTTTTGGCATGTATACTTCTATATGCCAACTATTTATTCATAAGTTTTACATAGCATGGTGGCATTCACACTGGGACACATTTCCTCTCTCATAATTCCATGAGTTGGAGTTGAACCCGAGGCCACAGGTGTGATTTACTTCATTATTTTACATTGCCCTTCGCTTTCCCTACTTTCATCTAAGCCCCTCTCATGTTTCGTGGTCGGTCTACAGTAGGGCTGGTCATGGATAACCGATATCTGAGTACCCACGGATATTATCCGAATTTAGGCAACACCGGATGGGTCCGGATAATTTCCCATGGGTGTTCAGATATTTTTGGCTCATCCGGGGCATCCATCTATGGTCAGCTGTCCAGAACCTCACATACCTGGAACCTGAACAATTTTCATTTTGCCACTCCCACAATTGCTCTCTGCTCATTTTTCTAATACATATTTGTATTTAACTATCATAGTAACATAATATTCAAATATAATAATGAGGTCGTGTCTGGTACAGAGAAATGCTAGTTTCCAGTACAGTAGCAGTAAAATAGCAATATAGAGCATATATATGAAAATAAATCTACCCGAGTTACAGATAAAATAATGCATGTAATTAAATGTAAATAGGGTGTATCTATGTCTTATATATTGTAAAAAATTCACACCAAAGCTGACGAAAAACATTATACAATGACAATGAGACTAAAGACAACATAGGCTTACTGATTAGCGACATCAATCAATGACTAAACTTAGTATTAGTAATCGATGCTAGCCAAGACCCTGCCAGGGTCCGAAGTACTAAGTATGCACTGACCAGATAATAGTCATGAAAATATTCATAGCATATTAAGGATGGTGTTAAAAATTCTGATTCAAAGCCTGATATAATACAAAGTAGATATATAATGCAACACACACATTTTATTTTTGAAAAGTAGATACTAGAGCAGACAATTCACATTTTATTCTAGATTGACTAGGATCTAGATCAGCAGCAGTAACTGCTAGTATGGATGAGTACGGATGGCAGCCAAAATCCATACTAATTGTCGATCCGTATCCATATCCAGTGGATAGCCATAATTCGGATATGGATTGTGGCGGATTGACCCATGGACAGGCCTAGTCTACAGTTTGCAACAGGCAAACCCCGCTAATTTTTTGAGTGAACTTGAGCAATTTTTTCAGCAGTGACAAATAAGTTTTAGACTCCGAAAACCGTCGGAATAGCGTAGTTACGATGTATTAATTAAGATTCCATGAGCCGATTTTTCAATTTCCGATTTTTTCATTTTTTGACCCAAAAATTTGGCACTCTGCCATAAAAAATAGTAAAATTCATGAAAAATGTGTTTTTGGCATCCTTACATCAATAACGATATGATCCCGTAAAAATATCAGTCCCTGAACCATCTAATTTGGCGCCAAAAATTGTCTTTCTGAACACTATGACCAAGGATTTACCCAAGAAAAGAGCTGAAATACCAGCTGACTTTGCAATAATTCGCCAAAAACTGATTTTCAGCAATCAGAACTATCCTCACTACTGCCTAGAGCCCAGTACAAATACTAAATATGTGATCACTAGGGTATCTAAATGGCCTAAACAAAGAAATTAATTAGTGAGTCAGTGAACATCTGTTCAACCTTGGGTGTTCTAAGGTGTCGAGAAAGGGGGACCAATTTCACTTGATTGAGAGGAAGTAGATACATAGAATATTTATTGGAAGAAAAAGGAAAGGTTTGAAACATAGAGCATATTGATGAATTGAAAGAAAATTATGAAGAAAAGACTAGGGGAGGGAGACTTGAGCAATGACACGGCCTTTGGTAACGCTAATTGCAGTATTTATTGGGACTGGGTAAAGCAGGATACCGACGATCTTGAGTCCTGTTGAGTAATTGCAGCATTGAGGGCGATACAGGAGTGTCGGCGTTGAAGGGAGAAAGTGAGAGAAAGCGTGAACAACGCGAACGAATGCGTCAACGCGCGCATCACTTGATTATGTAATTGGAATTGTAATATATCGATTTTTGTAGTGCAGGCAAAACACCTGCTCTACAATGTAAAACATATGTGTAATATATCACTCTTGTATCACTTTCTGTTCTTGTATAACTACATAATGTGCATGCAATAAAATTTTGCACTTAAAATTAGGAAAAGGTATACTGTTATGCACCCAATATACACTGGTTTCGGGTCCCGTGGGACCTATAAGGCCTTCAGAGTTGGCCTGACCCGTGCATTACCCTAGTAACATGTTGATTTTTTTGTCAAAAAAATTGGCACACCCATTTTCTCGTGGGAATTTCTCAAAAACATCGTTTTTGTATATATTTTGACTTTCTGAATCTGAATCTGTAATTAGTTTTCCCTAAAAAATTCATTTTCCTATTGTAATAAAATTGGCGGGGTTTGCCTGTCACAAACTGTATATCCAGCATAGACCACGTGAAATCGTGGGAGGGGATTTGATGAGCCTACGCTATTAACGAGCATGTCCAATCTGTCTTCATTAACTATTTCAGGAACGATCGAGGTATCGCAGACTGTCACACTCTCGCTGTTAACTGAACTATACATCGGTGCATTCACGGAGACGAATGTGTTAGATTATGTTGTTACGCCTTCCCTCAAAATACTACGTCTATGGCGGAGATTCGATTCCGTTTCCATTATTAATTTCATCAATAGATCTCAGTGCTCGCTGGAAGAAGCCGGGTTCTCTTATATCCCCATAGACAATCGTTGGTGCGTGGAAGGACTCAGGCGCGTGAAGAGATTTTATGTGGACTATCCGGAATCTATTATCGATTTCACTCGGTGGCTAACACGGGGTACGCAAACGACTGCCACATCACTCCCACACCTAGATCTCCTTAGCATACAATGGATACGCAATATGGACTATATGATTAGTGATTTGATCTGCATGTTGAAATCCCGCCTTTCACCTGTTGAGGATGAAAATGATTCCGAGTCCAGTAGCCGAAACGACTTGGAAGAGCGTTATTTGACTGTCGTTAAACTTAAATTTAAGGAGGATCTTGCAGAAGACGAGGCTGATGATTTGAATGACTTTCTGGAGTCGGATATTGTACAACAATACGGTGTTGATATGACGATCAGGGGATCGACATTGGAGTATATATGTACAGATGACTTAGAATAGTCGTAGGTATCATATTACTATGTCCATCCATTTCAAAGATGATATGTTTTTCAAATGTTGTTGGTATTCTTCTCCGCATGTGGTCCTTTAGGTGGAATTGCGAAAGAATACTTGAGCGGAAGAAAATTATATGTGTTTTAAATTAATTGACTTGAATTGTTGTAGAACGTAGACTGCTCTGTAATGAATTCTATCAGTACCATGATATCTGGGTTGTCGTTTGCGAATGGACACCCGTAGCTATGGGCTGCGCTAAATAAGTGGATGGCAGAGGTTTCGGTTCACGCTACGATGGCTCGTATCCAGGATCCACTGGCGTTGTAAGCTGCAACGGGTTTACTGGAAATGCTTCGTCATTCAGTTCGAGCTATAACGATTTCCTTCGTCGATACTGGGAAGCACAGGTCATTACCTAATAGGTAGGGTAGGGGTGGATTCAGTGGACTTGGATGGCCGAGAATGCAGACGAGTGGTCTTATGAAGCTGGCCTGAAACACGGTCGGATTCCTCAGAACCCGACCGACCTACAACATCCCAATATCTGTGGTTGAGTATCAACGTTGTTAGGAAAAGCGGATTCCAATAATCATTTGTAAACTACATAATGTCATATTTTTCGTACGCTACCAACGCGTCCCATGTATAATACGAAAATTTAACTTCGACTCCGGGCTGCCCTGCGATATCTGACTGAAGAAAATCCTTTATTATCCTCTCCTCTTCTTTTGGCTGATCTGGACGGCCCGCATATATTATATGAACCGATTTTAGCCAATGCTCTGGCCCGTCTACGTCTCCGCTCGTCGTTGAAGCTCGTGGAACAGGCGGAAGCCTTAATCGTAACATCGATATCAGTTTCTTAGCTATGTCCAGTGCGTCTTCAGGTAGTAAAATTTCCAAGGTTTCAACCTTAGGAAAAAGCGGAGATTCATGAAGACCCGATAACGGGCAGACCTCGCCGCATAAGTACTGAAGGTCATCATCGAATGTCCGAGACATCTCCATAATGAGGGTTTTCACCCCGTCTAGCTCGTCAACTTTCCATTGCGTACCCAACCACATCGAGCAACCTAGCTTTAACACCTCCAAAGTACACCCAGATCTCCGCAGAAATTGCGGAATAGCGTTGAAGCTGGCTAAGGTATCGCTGGTTTCTAGTTCCAGCCTCGTAATATGAGGTGCCGTAAAATCTTCCAGTGGATTGGCGCCTTCGAATACTCCTTTCAGCATCTTTAAGGTCCGAAGGCGAGGAACTGTGATACTTTGAGATACCATGGTTGGTCCGCTGAAGTCAAGAGACTGGAGATTCGGCATGTTTTCCACGATAGCGGGAAGTTCCCCGTGCGAGAACTTGTTACGATGAGACAAAAGATGCGTAATTTGATGCAAGGGGATGGATTGGAATAATGCTAGAGGGTTTTTAATCTCGCTGAGCTCGATATGAGTAAGTAATGGAACGGATTGTAAAGTGATTCGAGTCTTTGACAGGTCGACGTTGTCAAGTTTGGATGGAGCGTCATACATTGGAGCGTCATAGAAAAAGTCGCCGCCGCCGTAAATCTATGACGCTCCATCCATTAATTAATTCACCGTAGTTCTAATTCGGTTTGCCGTAGATAAGTCGTTGCCGTACTCACAGAATCTGCTCATTTTCTGTATTTTCTGCACATATCTTCGCATATACTATATAATTAGATACTTATTTATCCTACCACTACAAATATCACTTTTATAATGCCTGTTTCGATGACTTTCTGAGGTTTCGGAAATATCCGTTATAATTCCCACGCACTTCTGAGCATCGTGCCGTACATCCAACTTCATCCAACTGTACCGTTAGGCATTACAGAACTTCGTTTGAGCCATCTATCATTGTTATACATTTTAGTAATAGATAATTGATACTAAATATGTTTATTATGCAGTAGATTTCAATGCTATCTCCTATATAAATGGACCTGTACACTGCTCATCAAAGTAAGACCATGTCCGGGTACCTTCACATGATATTTCATGTTCAACTTGGCAAGTCTTGAACTAAGATAAGCTAATAAATTTGATAACCACCTACAAAACTCTAATTTTTGTCATCTTATACCTCTTCTACACCACTTTTCGATAACATATACATCTTGCTTAATGTACTAATAGCAATAAAGCAGTGTATATGATATCTGAACATACAATATAAAACGTACACCGCGAAAGAAGAGCTTAAACGACGTTTTGTAATGCCTAACAGTAAAGTAGAATGGAGTTGGATGTACGGCACGATGCTCAGAAGTGCGTGGGAATTATAACGGATATTTCCGAAACCTCAGAAAGTCATCGAAACAGGCATTATAAAAGGGATATCTGCAGTGGTAGGATATATAAGTATCTAATTATATAGTATAAGCGAAGATATGTGTAGAAAATACAGAAAATGAGCAGATTCTGTGAGTACGGCAACGACTTATCTACGGCAAACCGAATTAGAACTACGGTGAATTAATTAATGGATGGAGCGTCATATAAATCGGCTGCCGTCGCCGTAAATTGATTGTGCCGTATCTACAAGGTGCCGTATCCAGACTGTAGCCTCAAAATTCCATCTTTTCTGTACTTTTCCGATGTCATTACATACTATTCACATAATTTTCTCATAATTACATTGTATAAGACCATTGAAGCTCGTATATACCATGTAAATTGAACTTCAATCTAATCTTCTCTCAATACGGATGGAATTCCCACGTTTCGATGAAGCGAGTATACACATAAATTATCGTGCATTTGCTCACTCGTTATGACCTATTTGAGTCTATGGATATATATGCAACAATATGAGCAGACCAATGAATTGAAAGAAAACTGTAAAGTAAAATTTGGGGGAGGGAGACATAGGGTGATGACGGCCTTCAGTAAACTATTTTGCGACATTCAGCGGGACTTGGTAGCACGGGATACCGACAATTTTGAGTCCTGCTGTGTAATAGCGGCGTTGAGGGCGATGCAGGAGTGCCAGCGTTGGAGGGAAAATGAGAGAGAGAGCGCGCGCGCGAACATGAACAAACACGCATCAGCTGATTACGTAATGAAAATAACGCTCGCCGGCTCTACAATATTCATGTTCATGCTCATGCTTATCACACTCAAGTTCACTCTCAATTTATAGGAAAGAATCGTGAAGACTAATTGAGAGTGAGTGTACATAAAAGTATTATATTCACGCAATAAGCATAATAAACTACTAGACTTACAACTTAAACATCTCTGTAGCTACAGTGCATATACATCGAGAGGGTGTACTGTATTCTGTATTCAAGAAATTTAAAGGGCTACATAACTGAAACATTTATTCGGCACTCTCAGTACCTTTTCGGAAGGCAGAAGAGTGCAGAGAAGAGCGTGGGAATTAAGTTTCAGATGATAAAAACATAGAGAAAAGATAAAAAAATAGTGTGAATAGCGGTATCTAAAGGCACTACATGCTATGTAACACATATTATATTTATTACTACTATCATGTAATAGGTGTTTGAAACTGTCTCGAGTGTTTGAAAACTGTACAAAACCTTCATTATCCCAGCACCTACTTCTTATACCGCTTTCATACTTTGCATGTCAATTCTATAGATGCATTACAACGTATGTCTCAATTTATACAATAAACGGATGATTATATATTCTTTAATGGTACAAGTAATGTCGAAAAACATCGAAAAACAATGCAAACTTGAGATCAAAAGTAAGATCTAGGTCGATCCTGTTGAACAATCCTTACGATATTTTATACATCGCTAGTGTACATCTGCAACAACCCAAATATCAGATATCAAAGGAAAGCAACACAGCTACATCGACTGACATCAGGCCCTTGCCTGTCACGCTGAAATGCTCTGAAAACTCTGAAAAAATGTATTTTGCTTGCCAGTCGATGTAGCTGTGTTGCTTTCCTTTGATATCTGATATTTGGGTTGTTGCAGATGTACACTAGCGATGTATAAAATATCGTAAGGATTGTTCAACAGGATCGACCTAGATCTTACTTTTGATCTCAAGTTTGCATTGTTTTTCGATGTTTTTCGACATTACTTGTACCATTAAAGAATATATAATCATCCGTTTATTGTATAAATTGAGACATACATTGTAATGCATCTATATAATTGACATGCAAAGTATGAAAGCGGTATAAGAAGTAGGTGCTGGGATAATGAAGGTTTTGTACAGTTTTCAAACACTCGAGACAGTTTCAAACACCTATTACATGATAGTACACCAAAAGAGTAGAAATATCAAGCAATTACAACGATCCAGTTTAGATACGGCACTGTTGTAGATGCGGCACAATCAATTTACGGCGACGGCAACCAATTTACGGCGGCGGCGACTTTTTCAACACTTGGAACTTCATAAGACAGAGCTACATACCGAGCGCCAATGCGACGAAACTTGGGCGATTTTTCGAACGTGTAAATTTGGATTGCATATATCATAGCCATCAAACCCGCCAAATCCCATTGAAAGGAATATGCGACATAGAATGTCATCAGGTATCTTTTGAATTGGCGCCAGGTTCCGCGCTTGGGCACTGGCAAATGAATTCGTGAGCTCACAAGTACTTGGGTTAACCTGTTGCCAAAACCAAAAACGTACATAGAAAGACCCTCTTTCGATGAAGTGTTAGACATACTGGGAGTAAGTGCATTCATGATGCTAGCGGTAGATCAAGAGAGAAAGATGAAAGAGCCGGCGAGAGCCATAATTGAACATCAGCCGGAGTTTGGTCGGAGCCGAATCGGTGATGAAATATGTAATTCAACAAAACCACGTGACCGCGTTTTGATTGCCCGAAGGAGCCGAATCGCTGTTCGACCGTTTTATTGTACAACCGTAAACATTCAAAGGACCAACAAGGAACTTGCGTTCAAGTCGATATTCCAGTCACCGAGACTCGAGGATCGACATCAATCATTTAGGTCCTTACATCGTATAGGTACGTTGAGAGAGCCATAACATTGCGTCACTGACAACAATCTTTTGAACAGCAACGTAAATACTAATCAGGTCTAGGTAGGATACTTACTATGATTGACGGTACACTTTACTTCAGATTCGGAAACTTTCGAAATTCCACCGTAAGCTAGCCCTCTCGAGCTTGAATCAGAAATAAATATCCGGCGCGAAGTAAATGATAACCTGCGGCAGCAGGCTCCGGGTGGGGGAAAGGTAGACTCAAATCCGCTTCTGACCCTTAATCGGTATGAAAAGCGCTACCGAGCTTGTCGAAGCTGATACTGAAGTACAGATTGTTCACTTTGAATGTTTTACAGTGAAGTTAAACATGACAAGTACAGTTCGTCGGTCGCCGCTTGACTAATGTGCGATGATAATTTTGGAGCTGCTCTTCAGTCTGTCCCATATTTAAACATCTGCTTGAACCGCCTTTCATTCAGCCTCACGCTTTCAACCCCTGGAACTATCTCTACTGATGTTCATCCGGTCACTGTGTTTGGCTTCTGCTCTCGTACACCTAGCCTCAGCACATATCGCTGCATGGCATAAAGGGATGTACTGCCTAAATGTACGTGCAGGTTTAACATCATTTCATAGATGTGGATGAATTCATATATGTTTTATTAAGGGTCCGCAACAGGAAGAAGATCAAAACGCCCAGGCTCCGGTAAATCCGTTGTATGACATGGAGAAGGAAGATTGGTGGTGTGAGTACTTGCTGTGCTTTCAATTGGGAGTTCTATTAATGATAATTCGAATTCACAGTTCAGCACTACAACAAGGTACTATCTTCTTAGCTACCACAGACTTTCGTTTTCACATCATCCCTTTTACCTCATCAGTGCGATCAGTTCCCACCTGCCAAGGGGGATTTTCTCGAGTTGTGAGTGTATAATGAGATCTTAAATTTCGTCCTGTTCATGTTTTCCTATGTCTACCAGACCAGCAGGCGGAAATTTCACGGTAGAGCTCGCTACAAATCGTGCAGCGACAACACTTTCATATGATGGGAAATATACATCCGATTGGCCAGATGGCAAGGACTATCCCAGTGACTATCATGTACGTGTTCCGCATCTCTATGAATTTTGAATCCTGATTATTTAAATTCGCCAGAGTCGTAATTTGTCATGTATCACAGAACCCAATAGTTAGTCTAAGTAGCGTAAAGAGGGTGCTTCAAATAAAATGGCTAACGCATTGCCAATTTTGTAGTCCACACGCAAAATTATTCAATGGCTGCTGGTACCGCATTTGCTATATCGTATCAGGTGTGTTAGAACGTACCCCTTTTATTATTGACCGTTGTCGTTAACGAAGTATGCACATCTGCAGTCGGACCTTGCGAAGGTTACCCCGAGAATCTCGTAGTGTTCAGTGTTAAGTACCAGTAAGTAGCTGCTTCCATCATCTTGATTAGTGATTGCGACTTATCATGTGTGGCCTAAAGCACCCCCTGGACAAGAATAGCAACATACCAAGTTCCGAAAAATCTCCCTCAATGTCCGGACGGTGGTTGTACTTGCGCAGTAAGTTCCTATATTCGCTCTCCTATGTACATTCTTATTCTGACACCCATGCCACAGTGGGGTTGGGTTCCAAACGGATGCGGTGAACCAAACATGTACATGCATGGCTTCAAGTGCAATGTAACAGGAGCGACCAGCAAAACTGCAGTATCGGAAGCGAAGCCGCCTGTTTGGTGCGAGGATGATCAGGAGAAATGCGTCAAGGGAGCCAAACAGCTGATATTTTGGAATCAACGAAGTGGAAATAATACGTTTGTGGATGGGTTAGATACGAGTGGATACCCCAAGAGTCCGGGGTACAATATGAAGTGTGGTTTTCAGGATGGTAAGTATCTTTATTACATTCGAAAGAGAAGATTTATAACCTTTCGCTTCAGGTGCCCAGGGCGACATATTTCTAGAATAAGTTATGGATCACGTATGGAATAATTTATTAGTAATATTATTGTATAGTATTGTACATTATAACAATCCGGTATGGTGTAACGGCTAACATTACCGCCTTTCATTAAATCATTGTTCAAAAAACGCGGTAGCTCGGGGTTCGATTCCCCGTACCGGAATTTTTATTTTTACTCGTTCCAAACATAAACAAGTAAACAAGTGTACAATTGCGCAATCAAACTCCGATAAGCTAATAATAAATAAGCGACCGAACGATGTCTTCGGGGCCTGGAGTCTGGACGCACACATGGGCCGTCTACGAAAATTCGTCTCCGGTTCTCGGTGGATGCCACTGGGTTCAAAGCTGTTCGATGGTTTTCGGCAATCTTTTCACAATTCTTCAACCTTTCCGTCATGACTGTGTCCGCTGGCACCTTTCCTACACCTGTGAACATAGATTTCATCATGTAAGTCGCTCTATTCATGTCTAACTGAGCTCTATTCATTTATCTGCTATACAATAGCGCACCCCACGAGATATGCCACTCTTGTGCAAACCCAAGCGGTCCAAGGTTTTATCTGACCAATCTCAGAGGGCCATCCGACATCCATCGAAACAACTCCTTCCCAAATGAATCCGCCCGAGAATTGGCGGCTTCCCATGTCACGGAGATAGAGACAGAGTTAACTCAAATAGACGAGGAGATCGACTGCCTTCAGCGATCTTTATCAGCGCTCCAGCAGCGACGAGACGCACTAGATCGCTACAGGACGCAGGAACAGAGTCTTTTCGCTCCTATTCGAAAGCTCCCAGAGGATTTGCTGCAGCATCTATTCCTTACATGCCAGCGTACCCTCGAAGAGGATGGGTACATCTCTGTTTCGAAACGGGGCACGTTCGTTCGAACTATTACTCAGGTCTGCGCATATTGGAGATTCGTTGCATATCACTTTCCCCTTCTGTGGACGAAGTTGCGCATTAGCGACTGCTCCTTTTACACGCCAGTGCAGAAAGCTACTACTATGGCACACTTCATAGAAGCTTGCGTCGAGAACTTATCAAGTAATGCTCCGCTGAGCATAGAATTCGACGGTGCTGTTGCGGGAAACTGCCCTTCTCTTTTGGAACATTGTATACAGGCCATGGCACGATGCTCGCATCGATGGGAAAATATCGTGATAGAGAATTCAAGGCTTATGGAGACACTCATGGACTATATCCCCGCAGACACATCGTTCAACTCGCTGAGGACTTTAGATCTTGCTGAGATGAATCGCTCCGTTTCGTTCGTCTCTACTCCAAACCTTACGCACTTCACAGCTGGGAAGCTCCGTAGTCCAGCTCTACGTATCTCCCTTCAGAACGCTCCATCCCTGACGAATCTATCTCTACACGGAACATTTCACCCATTGACGACATTAGTCAACTTCCCATGGACGCAAATTACGCATTTTGTATGCCGCATCAACGAAGATATTTCTCTTATCTTACAGAACATGCCAAACCTCATTTCGTTGGAGTTAAACGGGCATATCAAGATAACGGAATCTGCTACCCTTCCACACCTGCAAAGCCTAAAAATAAATTCCCATATGGAGCACAAGAACGCTCTGGAGGTCTGGACAGCGCCTTGCCTTCAGACGCTTCACTTGGAGCAATACTTCGATTTCGCGACCACCATTTCATTCGTAGGACGCTCTAGATTCCCACTGCTCGAATTAACGTATACTCATCACATACCCGTGGTCGAAGGCTGGAAGTCGGAAGAGTTGTGGAGAGTCAGGAATTTGTCCATACGCCAACCTAGATGCGTCGTTGAAGATCTACGATTACTAACACGAAATGGAACGTACTGTTATTCTGGGCCTATACCATTCGACCCCGTTTTACCACAGCTGGAGGTGCTTAATTTGCATTATTGGGACTACAGCGCGAACGTGCCTATAGAACTCATCTCAATGCTGACTTCACGTCTTCCGCCTGTTCGTCAAGGGGGGATTGCGTGTCTTCCAGCTCAGCAGGAATTCGGTCGAGAAATGCGGTATTTGAAATCGGTTAATGTGCTCCTCAGCTGGGAGCTGAATAATGAAGATGCTGGTACGTTAAGGAACTTCCTTTACTCCGCTGTGGTTCAGCAGCCGGGAGTGGAGGTTGTGGTTCGGCATGGATATGAAGGAGATATCCTTCTGTTGGAATAGTAGCTTTGCAGAGTAGTAGATCACCATGTCCCAGACGGAGATTAAATTAGAGTAGCAATACCATGGACAATAGATTTAGATGGATTCCCTTGCTTTCTTTTAGGAGTTCGATGGAAATAGATTCCAGATTATTGGTGGACTGAATGTTAGGTTGCATGTAGCTGTAGTCTCGACAGCTGTTTAACTAAAGCCAGGACCTTGTATGTCTCTGTGGGCACTGTGGCAAGGTATAAACGTTCGGAATACTGAATTTGCTCTTGCTCCTAAAGCCTCAATCTCCGCTGAAATCAGACCCAACAGTGACATCCAAGTCAATCAAAAGGTCCAGTAAGAAAAGTTTAGTACACATTGAACACTCCCAGAGTGGGTATTGTATCATTTACAGCCCAATTAACCATCCTAACTCTTCAGTAGACACTATAAACAAGCCACATACTGTTGTTAGCGTACGACACAATCACGGAAGAAATTGACATACACAAACAGATATCCTGTCCGTTCCACATTGTTCACTACTGGGATCTGAATTACACGTGTACCTATTGTTGACATAGCTGGTCAAACATAACAGACATGAGCGTTGAGGTTAACGTACCCATGTCCAGAAAATGTATTCGTATAAGTGTCGAATACAACTGACGGGGAGCACCCAAATATAGACTCTGTACAAGGATTTAGATCTGTTGTGAGACCGTCGATGACACCGCATGTGCTGTTGTACACATTCCCTATAGACATTTCATTTCTAGTCAACAAAAGCAAGAAATAGTACGACGAACATCGGTTAATCCCGCTGCCCAAATTGATCACATTTCCTATGCCGACTTCAAAGCCGGAACAAATGGCAAATGCCTGATGGATGAATATCAGGATGGGTAGCCCTATTAAGAACATGGTTTAGGTTACGAAGGAAGGAAGGAAGCAGTGAACCGCAGAGGAGCTCGGTCACCAGGCTTTATACAATGAATCCCTGATGCAACCCTGATGTATGTTGACAGTCATCAGATCGTTGGCATCGCAGGCGATGCGTGCGAAATTTTAAATTGAATTTAGACGCCGGGTACGTATAAGTTTAAATCAAGTTTAAATCCCAAAGTGCAAGCTTACAGTTGGTAAGGACGACTCTTAAGTTGTGCCTTCAAACCATTGGTTTTTTTTTCAGTTGGCTTACAACCAGCTGCTGTTAGCTTTAGGTAGAAATTTACTTTTTTAGGAGACAATGAGAACTGATTACTGAGTATAACTAAAAGTGTTTTCCTGAGTGATACCTACTCGGAATGAAGCTGAAGGCCAGGCCGCCAACCTAACCTACGGCGATCATCCTTGTAAACTTTAAAGGGAATGGGAGGACCCCTGATAATCCCCATAACAGTTAGTTCCTCGAAAAAAAAAAATTGTCCGGACTGTCATAAACGAAATTTTGAAATTTTGTCCGGATAGTGTCTAGGTTCGCCCGCCAGGCTCAGGATTTGTCCGGATTGAGTGTTCTAAGTTCACAAAAAATCAGTATTTTCGTTTTTTTTTTCAATTCCACGAAATCAAGCTTCTAGAAGATGCAAACCAAAAATCTGTATACATATATTAGATTGAAGCAAAAACAAATTGCTGTAAGTCAGAACTATATTCTAATCATCATCATCAGAAATATTGTTGTTTTTCATCCTACTATTAAAAATCTTTAGTGCTGCTGTGAGTTGAACCTTTTGGGATTGAAGATCACAAAATATGTCCATATAGAATTTACTATTCAAGGCAAGGCCAATATTAGACTGAAGGGTGATAGCATTCGAGGGAATGGTTGTTAGAAATTGAATGAGTGCAATCAGTTGGAAGTAGAAGTTACTGAGGAGGAAAGTTGCCTTCGGTGTAACATTAAAGTAATTTGCAGTACTGTTCTCGAAGATCTGAACACCTAAACTTAAGATAGCTGAAATGGTTGATGAATCAGTTATAGCTACATGTTTTACATTGTTCCCTGGAGCCTTCGAGTATATAGTTAAGACTGTTCTGATTGTTAACATTTAAGCAAAAGATAGTTTGCAATACATCCACCATGCACAATACAAGGGCCAAATGAAACAATAGAAATAGAGTGTAGATTGACTATGAGAGGCAGAATAATTATTGTTTGAATTGCTCCAGAGCATATACAGCAGTTTATATAGTGGAATAAAATAAGATAAGGCGGAACATGAGTACTGCATGATGGAGGTATGGATCATCCTTGAGTGAAAAAATGCAGTGACATTGTAAAGACAAGGAAACGACAAAACGACTAGAAAAATTAAAAGTCGAATGTCTTGTCTAGTCATCGGGCAGTTGTAGGTAAGTAGTCGCTGTAGCCCAAGCCTATCCAAGCTCAGGCTGTTTCGGGTGGCTCATGGAGATGAGCGAACTGTCATTACGGTGCTTGTTCAGGTATATAATAGGGAATGATTGAAAACGTCGGTCAGAGTGAGATTTGGTGATTGGAGAAAGCGACAGATGAATGTTGACATTGAGCGCTGAGCAATAGGCGCAGTCAGTAGACATCAAGCCTAGGAAACCATAAAAATTATCTAGTAAGCATTGGTGATGTCACTGGTCAGCCACTTGGTATTTGTCCGGACAGGGATCTTACATCTGAAATTTTTGACCGTCGATGTCCGGATAGGTGAACAGAGTTTGACGGTATTTTTCCCCAAAAAACGTCCGGATTGCGACAAAGTTCCGGGGCCATAGGCCCCGGTTTGTGTCCGGATTGGCGACTAAGTGTAGTAGGGATAATCAGGGGTCCTGGAATGGGTCGCTACTGGCGATTTGTGAGTGTTTGGTAGAGTACCTAACTTACATCCGACTCGGATGTCAGCTCTTCATTTTCATCTTTACGTCACCTCCACTCAAAGATAGACTAAGCTGGCACATGTTGCCAGTCTTTCGTCGTACATCTGCTCTTATGATTTGAGAAGATATCATAGACTGCGGCGCGCCACCTGGCAAAAAGTCTGTCCATCCTCTTCCATTGTCTACAACAATTATGCTTACACCGTACTAACTTCGCGATGTAAAATTTCAACACCCAGACAGGTAAAGAGCGAATAGTGTGAAGATCTATGATAACGGGGACATTTCTGATTGCTACTCGCTGTCAGATATACTATTTGACAGCAAAGATGAAGATACATGCTCCACTGTCTATGGAAACTGATTCTGAGCACCTTTTTATATGTATCTGGGCTGACAGGCAGATTGCACAAGTTGATCTTGGAAAGTTCACTGAAGTAATGTTGTTTTATTTTGCAGGTAAGTCACGCTGTACAACTTAGGATTTCGGAACTGTGCGAATTAATAATTTAAGACTAAAACGGGTGACTGAGCGCGTGTGCGTATTGATTCATTCTCATAGTTACGAATCCGATACATCTATATCCCACCACACAGACCGTCTAGCATCCCTTGAAAAATTATGAAACCAAGAATCTCCGTAAACACTCAACGACAATTGCATCACATTTCCAAGTTCGCGAATACTTTTCTTCACATCCTCAAAATCATCGTATACCGAATACTTCATTGAGATGTCTGCGTACTCCAAACAGGTACGCGTGATCTTCTACTGTAGAACACCCTGACCACAAGTGAAGGATCTCCTATGAGATTGTTGATCCCCAATATTCGAAGATTTGGAAGGAAGCCAGAAGAAAATTCGGGCTTGGAGGCCAACTTAGTGATCAGCTCGTTCGTAAAACGACTGGATGAAATCACACGTAGCTCTACAAGTGAGAGCGTTGATTCCAGTAATGAGAAAATATCCTTCTACGCAATGCTACAGTTCGAAAATTCAATATGCCACAGAGTTGATGACCCACGGAATAAGGGATGATGCAATGGACTCGCAAGAAAGTGAAGCACAGCAAAAGAACGAAACTGCCTCCAGCTCTGGTGCAGATATTTTTTCGAGGAAAAAGAAACCACGTATTGAGAAGCGTATTTCGCATCTGAAGTAGCTGAAGGGACGGTATGGAAATGGGTAACTCGTAGGTGGTTGCCGCTCCGATATTGTTATCGCATACAGACATCAAAAACAACGACGTAAAAGTGGAGTCGACTTGAATATGTGCAGATACTCTGATGGCCTCAAACAGCGGCAGTTTGCTACTCCAAATTCGAACTTCGCGAAGCATAGGAGCTCTCGCAGCAGATTACAATGGAATCATTGCAACGCAGGTGTTAAAGCTAATTTAAAATATTTTGAGTGCTCTTAGGTCCAGTTCGTGATCCACAAATAGAATGAAACGAAACGAATTACTTGAAAATATGCTCTGCCAATTTGATGAACTCCAAACGAGCGCATCGAACAATTTATTGAGGACTCCACGTCGTCCCAATAAACCAATAGGGCCTTGAATGTGCGAGGATATTCTTTCCCAAGTTTAATCCATTTTAGCAGGATGTCCAAATACTCCGGACTTCCAACTTGCTTAGGTGTAAAATTGATAGGCTTATACTACTAGAAGCAGATGGCTAGGTAATAAACCAAAGGAAGAACGAAATAATCAAATAATCAAGTTAGGTGAAAGAAAGCTTCTAGGGCTGCGTGTTAGCTGCATGGTTGTCGTATGTTCGTATGTAGAGCTATGAAGAGGGAAACTCGTGTTTGAAGGTTCCTACGCAAAGAAATGCGAGTCGTTGGCGCGTCCGTCCAACGTAAGGATTCTAAGGTGATGAGATACGATGATCAGCGACGAATACGAAAGAAAACGGATGAGAACTTCGAGTTTTGAAGTTCTGAGATGAAATTTGACTGAGTAGAGTTTGCACGACGAGTTGGAACGAGTAGAACGATGTAGAGCGTTGTAGACAGCGACAGAGAACGAAAACGAATCGTTTAGACGAGAACTCGAGATGGTGAACTTCACTGAATTTCGATATACCTAGATGTACAGTTTATATAGAAAAGAAAGAAAGAATATACCTAAAAAGAGCGAACTGAGTATAAGTAAGGTCAAGGATAAGATATGAATTGAATAATTGTTCCAAGGAGCCGAAACACGAGTCTGTTTGGAATAGAATGTAGAGAATGAATTAAAGGATAAGGGGAGAGAGAGAATGTGTTGAAATGTCGATATGGAGATGATTAGGTTTTAAGGTGCCACTGTTGAGCGGTCTCTTGGTTACTTGAGTCTGTGTTGTAAACATTCCTGTGGTGGTCTTGGTGTTGAATATATGGTTAGCGTTGTGGTGAAGGGGTGAAGGTGGAGAGCGTCGGGGAGCGTGTTGAGGTGGCAGAGACGATAGCGTAGACGCACTGTTTCAAGCTTGATGATGTGAACACGTCACGTGACTATACGCGTTCACAGAACTTGTAGAATCGTTCGTTTCATAGTGCAGGCCGAACGCCTGCTCTACAGCTAACGTACACGCAGCTTGGCGAGAAGCTGTAATGGGCGCAGCTATGATTGATGTCCGAGT
This sequence comes from Cyathus striatus, assembly GCA_025738555.1. Taxonomy (NCBI): domain Eukaryota; kingdom Fungi; phylum Basidiomycota; class Agaricomycetes; order Agaricales; family Nidulariaceae; genus Cyathus; species Cyathus striatus. The sequence goes on from JAOVFP010000001.1 coordinate 871,368, forward strand.
CGAAAAGGTGCGACTGGGGCAGACTGATTGTCAATTGACGCTATTTTTCCTCGGGTCCGCGTCAGTGAAATGTCATAGTGCTCAGTAATATAAATATTGAATAGGAAACTTGAAAACGGAGATCCAAGTTTCGAAGCAGAATTTGTTCGGTTACAGCTGGCAGACACCGAGTTTCAATATACATTTTGTTCTATCTATCAGTCACTCAGCCACTGTACACGGTGAGAAGCGGAAGTGTAAATTGGGTTAGCGAGGATCAATGCAATAACGGGAAAAGTTCCAAAAAGATCTTATCACTTTTCCCACAATAAAACAACTTCTCATCCTAATCTTATATACGACAAATTCGTGTTGCACCACGGGACCCGTTACAAGTCGTTTACTAGTCCATCTTGCGGGTCCGTACACACATGCTTAACCTGTTTGTCTTCATATTCATAAATCAGACGGATCAAAACTTTTGGTGGGCATATATTACGGGCTGACTAAGAAGTGAAGTTGCCCACAAATGTAGACTGTGTTACCGCGGGCCGATGGCGCTCTATGCTTTCGGATAGACTCATCTAATGCCCTAAATCATTCATACATCTAGTAGAACATGCGTAAGGTTAATCTCGGTCAGTTACTGATACTTTCTTTTTTTCATTCACATATGTCATAAGCTTCTGTATAACAACCCGACATACGACATTCACAAGAATCCTCACCGACAGGAAGAGAAATATAATGGTCAGGGTTGATTTAGTATTGTGCAGTTTCACGGAGTTGTACTCAGGTTGCGCTTAAATGAGGATAACACTCCCCCAACCCTCCGCGCAAACCGTTCGGAAGATCCAAGGAAACTTTATCCCGCCGCCAACATGAACTCAAAGATCAGTACGTGATGTTACTAGAAGCCTCACCGAATAGGAGACAAAATGAGCCCCACAAGGCTACACAATCCGCACCAGCCTGCCCACGCGACCCCAGCGGGCCCGAAATCAGAAGGATATTACTCCCCCAGCTAATCACGCAAAAACCCAGGAAAAGTGAAGTGGTTGTGAATTACTGGATGTTAAGATGATCAGAAAGGGCAAGACTAGATCTGAATTACTGCTTCGATCATACCATTCTTGACGTTCAATATTTCCTCCCAGTAACAGGAGGAACCCTTGCTTGTGAGTATCCGGAGGAATGATCCTGAGGAAAAGGGATATATTTACATCGGAAGAAATTTCACAGCAGCGATAGGATAGAGTTCAGAAACGGAGAATGACGCGTCCACGATTTCTGTACAAAAATTATTTGGTAGCAAAGGCGACATATGGGCATAGCTGAGTCGAAGTCGCCATTGGAAAGCATTGATGGTTACTTGCGAATGCAGATTCTGCGGAGAAAGGCTGGAAAAAAGTCCGAATAAGACTCAGACGCGCTTCCTCGCAGGATTGGTCGTAGTACTTACGCTTATCAACTGCGCCTATCTGTCGTTACGGACCCTATCAAAGTTCAAACCGAATATTAAGTACCTCGGAACTCGGAAGCAGCACTCTCTTCGGTGAGTGTTATTTCCCATAGACGCCGGACTATGCACAAAGTCTAAGTAGGTCTAAGTAGTTGAATCTTGCCAGTATGTAATTTTGAAGGTTTCTATCAGACATTCGAAATGCTATGTGTTATATCCGGTATCATGCAGTTGCGGAGGAAGTAAGTCGGGTGAACATTACTGGAAGAGGGTAAAAAATGAAGAGCAATACGCACAACGTATGGTCACGTAGAAATTTGAAGAAACCGATCAAACCTCGTCGATGCCTCTCTAACTTTCAGGCTTCTATAGGTATGCTGTCGGGGCCGATGGAGAAGCACCGACTTTCGTTGAAATGTTGCCGCACGGAGCGTACCATACGTTTACTTTAAGGTACGATTGGGGTACGATGTTCATTGGCAGGATATTGGTCCGTTGTACCAGGTTGCACCGGTACAATGGCACGGGACTGATTGACCATCTATAGGTATTGATATTAATAAACGCCGGTCCCCACAAATAGTTCTAATGCGCCTAGTATGTACCTTTGTTCCACAAAGGAAGACTGAGGGGCGTTTCCGTTCCGAGCGCCAACAGGACTGGATTTAGCAGAATCAAAGACGCTATAGTAGTTTCGGTTGAGGGTACAGAAACGGTGTCTCTTTTGCAACTCGTTCAACGATTGCTGAGGTTCCGAGAATGAGTGACATCATAGTAAGCTTGAAACGTAGGCATCGAATTGAAAGCTCGTCCGAGTCGAATGTCCTTATTTCAAGGATTTTGTCACCGAGCACGCCAAAGCTAAGGACAAAAAGAGATATTGATCAAGGTGTTCAAGACACTTCGATTATCGCCCGGCGGCATGACAACACTTACTTACTGTATTGCACAAAAGTGGGACTTATTATCGATACACATTATGAGGTCTGAGTATCACAAGAAGCAGGAATGAAATTCCAAGGCTTTTTTGGATGTCTAAGATGTGCTGGAACAAGACGGTTGGCTGTTAGCATAGGAATGCAGAAGTCGGCAAGTGAGGGCTTTGAAGCGGGTGTAACGCGCATCGTGGTAACAGATGGGACTTCTTAGTAGGTTGCTCATCAATCATCAGTATTGAACAGAGGAGACGATCTGTGCGCATTTAGGGAAATTAAACCGATGCATTGCTGTAGACGATGAGCTACGTATGACAGACGGCGAAGGAGAAGAATGAAATAAAAAAATTCACATGGTGGATGGTCGCAAAGGTGGAAAGGGTGAGGTAGCGTTAGTCGGAAGGGCAAACATGCCGCGCTAAAGTGTGGCTGATGCCATCAGTGCTAGCCTTGGCCGGTGGCCCCTTACGCAACGTTCACAGTTACCGCCAGTGTCCGCAGTCGTCGTCTTTTTGCTCTTTCTTTCTTACTGTTAATATTCTCTCCCTTTATAAGTCGACTTTCGTATCTGATATCTTTTTCTTCCTTATCGGATACATACACAGCATGAGCAAAAACGACAGATCAGTGGTCCTTGAGCCTGCCGTGGTTGATGACGATACTCCTGAACCTCTGTCCCAGACTCGGGAGACGCTGGCGAAGGTGGAAAGCTGAAGATGATCGTTCAGCTGGTGAAGAAATGTCTAGGGGTAAAGGACATTGTTTCTATGTGCGCAACTATTTCTTCTTTTCTCGGTCCGGATATGTCTGAACGGAATGTTTAAACCACAGGCGTCTTTCTTTACCAGCTTCCCTTCTGGAACCGATACCCAATCTAGAATATTGGCATTACCTGGACAGGCCTGACCTTTTCTCTGCGTTGAGTACAGTCTCTCGCCGCTGACGCATACACCCCTCTAACTTTGTGGTGGCCTCGTTATCAACAGCATCAATGACTAAAATTATCCCTTCGAGCGCATGCTGGCTGTTATCCGATTTAATTTTACCAAGGATCTTAAATTTATCGCATGTCTCGCTGTGCTAAGTGTTGTTACCTGCGTTAACCTGATTGCCTTGCGTAGCACGGTAAAGTCTGCAAGCCATACAACTCCGTACTGGGGGAACACTTCTGCGTCCACTGGGACGTTCTTCCCCTTGCTTATCCCGATGAACCTGAACAACCCCCCACCCCTCAATCACACTTAATGCCCGGTGGATCTGCTCCGCCTGCAGAGACAAATTTAGTCTCCGAAACTGCCTCCGTTCGACGTGGGAAGAACTCAAAGAGTAACCGCAGTGGTGTGAGCTTCCTCTCACGCAACAAGAGTGTATCTACTACCGCTACCTCCCCGCACCCTTCTATCGATGACAATGCTTCAGCTCAGATATTCAATTAAGCCTTGACCATGGGCGGAACAGCAATTCGAGTGATTTCATCGACGAAAGTGCACGTTTAAGGGTTGTCTTCGTTACAGAGCAGGTTTCCCATCATCCCCCAGTGTCTGCCTATTTTGCTTCATGCCCTAGTCGTAATGTGGAATTGGCTAGCATCGATCAGATATCGGCTAAGGTGTCGGGGACCACTATCCGTATCTCACCTGGCCAGTTCAACCAGGGAATCTTCGTTAATCTCACTGGTGGATCTTGAGAGGCAGTTTCTATGTTGCAATGTCTGAATCGACAATAATTACATGTAGCGGTGGAAAGCCCGGTCAGAAATTCAGGACAATTATTGAATTATAAGGAAGAGGTATGTCAACCTACCTGTTTTTTCTTCCCTTTATCTCACGTCTGTCAATAGTCGTGATTAGGGAGAGTCCATTTCCCGGTAGAATGTGTCGTACACACAGTGCACGAGGATCATATGCAACATGAAGAATGGACAAAAGTCAAACATGTTCCTCATAGCCGCATAGTGACCGCCTTTGATGGTACTTAGCGAAGTCACATCCGAGGCGCCGTGTCGGAGTTGGCTCTATACAGCTGTCTCGTTGTCAGCTACGTCCTCGCCTAACCCCTCTCATTCACAGTTACCGCATCGTACTCTTCCGGCCGCCTCGGAGTCGAAGGCTGATGTTTTGCGGCCCGATACCGGTGATTATGCGACCCTCATCGATCTGTCATATCTTCAGGTTGTACCAAAGACGGTACGGCTGCAGAAGCAACTGTCAAATGAGAGTCAGAAGCTGTGGGAGATTGTGACAGACAATCTAATCAGGAAGGAGTATTCCGATTCGACAAAAGAGAAGATGGCTATTGAGCAGAAATAGCGAGACTTAGCAGCAGAGCGGAAGAAGAAGGGCATTGAGTGAGTATTTGCGCTGATCCTGTTTTGACATTCGAGGGTTGATGTTTTGTGTTTCAAAAGGTTTGTGCCCTCGCTACTTCGAAAAAGATATCTCGAATAGATACCCATCCCTTACCCCTGAGGGTTGGAAAGCCGTACAGGAGGAACTGGAAGAAGATTCTGCCTACGAAACAGAAGGCGGTGGCCGTGCAAAGCTAAACACGTAGTTACGACCTACGATTTCTCTCTCTTACGCCGTATGTATGTATGTCACGGTTTCTTCTTTCATTGTACCATATATCATGACTTTCTATTTGTCTCGCAACATTTTAATAGACTTGATTATCCTACGTCTTATTACCGGGCGCAAATAACTTATCCGACAACTGTTTAGTCGATAGCAAGTCTGGAGTACTTACATAGTGGTAAACGAGCTGTAGACCGGATAAACCAAGAAGCGACGCCAATTGCGAAGATGAAATAAAACATAAACACTGAGGTTACTGTTTACTGGAGGGACCTTGGTAGTTATCTTGGTGCCTTCGCAAAATAGATTGAATGCTGATATCCAAAAAATTAATGCCTACGTGGACTTCTCCGGAGTTCAAGATATCCAGTTGTCCAAACTTGCAAAGATGTGGAATGGTCTATTTTGGAAGTTGCGTGCAGGGAGTAAGGCTTGGAGAACCACCGAACGACCACAGACCGAAAGTCAACCTGCTGCATTACTTATTGGTTAATATTGGGCAAATAACTTTCTAATGTTATTTCTTCGACTCTTGCACATGTGCGCAGTCCCTGCAGCCTGCAACGCGGTATCAAGGGTCGGGCCGCCAATCAGGGTCTTCAGCAGATGAACCTTAGAGTTGGGGGTGGAGGGCGCTGCAGCATATCGAATTTCAAGCATCATTATCCCCCCCCCCTTACATTTCGGTCACTCTGGTGTTGTCCTAAGTGATCGCGCTGTATCTGCGCGAGTGGTCAACGGATAATCTTCCACGTGCAGAGGGGATCACCAAGATGGACATCTTTGGACATCATTTCTATCTATGACGGACAGCCTTCTCCGGCAATTATATTTCTTCCTCGGAAGTTTTATTGTTCTTTATCTCAGAAAAAGAGAAACGCCGAAAACATTTCAAGTTCCCGTGAAACGTGTGCAGCTTTAAAGACGTTAGTATCTTATCGCTTATCCATATATACTTATCTAAGTTTATAGTAATGAAAGAAGTACTACGTAAGTACTGTACTTATCCCAAATGATTCTCGCTTAGATGAATTGATCATCTGATTTGTCATAATCTATTTTTGTTGCCATGCCCCGACGCCCGTTACGCACATACACACACACAGCGAAACACCTCAGTTCAGGGATAACGTTGATCACCAACCTGTAAATTTTCTCCGACATCCACATTTTCAGGTCCTGATATCGAGGTTATTTGCATACCCGCATTGTCATCTTTATTAATTATCAACCAAATCCCCACAGTATAATACTTTACCTATCATAGTAGAACGCCTTCGGCTGCCCTTAGCTTGGAGCCTCTTAAGCTTTTTGAAGTCATAAATCGGATACATAACAACCTAGAGGCAAATGGAGATCGTTGAGGGTTGTGGTTTACAGGTTTTACCATTCGGTGGAGACAACCGTGCCTGTTCACAGCCAAGTATGTATGTTTGGTGAGGACGTGAAGCGTCGTGATAGGTCCGGTAACTCCAGAGAATTAGACCGGTCAAATTTTACAAAGGGAAACGCAGTGGTTTCCGAAATGCCCTATATTCTGGAATACTAGTGGGGAATCACATAGGACGTTCAATACGTTATTAGCTCATCCGCAGATTGATGCTAAATTGAAATACCTCACCGCGCAATGGCTACGGAACACACGCGGCACCACGCTGCTTGGCAGAGTGCCACGTCCTTTTAACGACATTCAAACAGCGGGAAGCCTCCTGGAGAGATTGTCCATCACTCCATCATCAAACCTCAAAACGGTATTCCATTCAGGAAAGTACGTGTACATAGACACCCAATCGACACCAAACGCAAATTTCAGTCTAAGTGTAGACTTGATTATTACGTTCCAGAATGCAGTGGCTGTCATAGCCTTGATGGTTGAGAGGCAAGTGACCTCAGCGCGAATCAAGCGTGAAAGGTAGGAATCAGAGGTCATATCTCAGATGCATATTTTCGGTAAGAGATACGCACATAACCTTGTGAAGCCGTATTTCCGTTTATTTAGGGGCAATATTATTGCTTTGATTGACAGTTACTAGTAAGTGTGTAACATGTGAATACCGAAGACGTTGCGTGGTGGCCAGCTCGTTTGCAGGTATATGGAAACAGCTTTAAATCCAAATATTACCGAAGGCCAAGGCCTTCTACTTATGTACTTCAAGTCGCTAGGTTCGATAAATACTCATACAAGTCTTGCATTTGCTCAGCAATGCCAACCCATTGCCGAGAATTATGTTAAATCGAGCAGCAGAGCTCCGCGTGGGTGTGAATGCCTATTAAAAGTACGATTTTCTGACATTGCTACCCGCAGCACTAAGTGGAAGCCAACTCTGAAGGATTACAACAACTAGTAAGTAGTTCCGCAGTCCATTGATAACTACTAACAATGCTCTATCGTTTAATAATAATGTCTACATTCGGAGTCGACAGAATAATCTGCCTAACGACTCCTACAAATGACGTTGGGGTCTTCTCAAACTGATAGTAGAACCGCCGCTTAGAACTTGATCTTCATTTCTAAATCGTATGCGACCTTGGTGGAATTGTCGCAGCATGAATGTTGCTCATCTAGTGGGAAAATGATTGGTTATTAGGCTCATTTCTAGGTCAGAACATTGACGGTGGAAGAGAGGGGTCAGGAATGGTAATGCACATGAAAAGTAAGACAATCTCTTGCACCGACTATGATTGCGCATCAATCATGTCAGTTAATAATATTCTGCAAGAGGAAACTGAAAGGATACGTGACGTCTAAACCACAAGCATCATTCGGCTCCATACAACAAATCTTAGAAATTTAGCTAAGATTTGTCTGTTCCTTTCTATACGGTTCAGAATCACATGTGCGTCGAAAATGTCAACTTGGGTTTATAGTTCCATTCAACGATGTCATGAAAGAAGCTCAGCTGGCAAATAGCACAATAAACTAATTCGAAAAGCTTTAAGCGTACAGAAGGCACGGTCGGTTGCGTCGATCTATCCACCGAAGGAAATTAGGACAAAATAAAGCATCGAGATGTACTGCGACTAAAAATCTTAAGGCCCACAATATTTCACCGACTTTACCTTTTGCAGTATGTAACCAACTCTTGATTATCTACCTGGGGATTCAGGCCTCAGGGCTGACTCTCTATCTGAATCGACATCCAGCTTGCACAAGGCTTGCGTGCCAACTTGCCAAGCATCGGCCAGGCTACGCTATTAAGTAATACATGATGAGTCTCGGGACTGTACGCACCTTGAGAACTTGTCGGAAAAGTTCACATGCACAGAACATTTCTGCTGCCTTTCTGACTCCAGTAAACTGCAGCTAAAGTAGACTATAATGCATGAGGAAAAACAGCATCCGATTTTAGGCCGATATTACTGCTCTTCGGGAACGGCTTTGATGTGTTTGAGTTGTGTTTGAGTGGAAGCTGGAAATACCTGGAAATACCGACTGTGATGATGACAGGGTCGTTGTATTATGTCAGCGGCGTGTAGCTCTGCAGTCTGCTCCCATTCCCGACCCTCCGTGATGTGCGTAGATAGGTAGACCCTAATGGAGGAAAGCGCCGTACATCTGGATTTCACCTTAAGCTTCATCACTGATTTCCCCGTTTGAAACTGTGCCAAATAATGTCCGGTCAAACAACGGCTAACGTAGGTATACCGACTACATATACTTACACCGTCACTATCACTTCCAAGACTACATATAAGACCCTGTCTATCTTGTTTCCCCGCATTATCCCTAGTTCTCGATCTCACTGCAATGCAACCAGCCACCTTCAATAACCGGTCTCACACCCTGGGGGGTCTTAATGTTGATGAATCAACAGTAGCGACCTCGTCTCAGCTACATATAGAGCCTTCTACACCTGAAGCAGCTTCGGTGTTTACCAAAGCAAGCTTAGACAACACAAGAAGACGTAGACCGTGGACAGATGAGGAAGATGAAATCCTCCGTAAAGCTGTCGAACAAGGTAAGCTCTTGATATTACCTATATATGGATTACCAACTGAATATTCGCACAGAGCATCCCGAAGGAAGTCCTCCTTTTAGATGGCTTGTTATCGCAAAACATGTTCCCGGAAGGACCAACAAGGATTGCAGGAAGAGATGGTGTACCAAAATGCTTGCGCCCGCTGCCAAAGGCGGCTGGTCTCCTGAAGAAGATACACTGCTTGTAAAGGCCATTGAAAAATATGGAACCAAGTATGTACTAACAACGATGTCTTCATATAACGGTACTAACATATCCCAGTAGATGGCCGCTTGTATCTTCCATGGTTGAGACTAGGAAAAGCTGTCGTATGTGCTGTGTGCTTCCACTATTGTGGCAAACTGACTGACGCCCCTGTGTAGAATGTGCTCGCAGATGGTATGACACACTTAATCCTTCAATTGACAGGACGCCATGGTCGAAAGACGATGTAAGTTTAAATACCTTCTTTGTGAAGTTGAAGAACTAACTCTCATGTAGGATGTAAAACTCCTTGCTGCCGTTAACAACCATGGCAAGAAATGGTCATATATCGCGAAGATATTTTTCCCCGGACGGACAGGATTGGCCACGAAGAACAGGTCAGTTATATCACAAGTTATCTACTCTTAACATTCTCTAAATCCCTTCCCTATAGATTTGTTGCTCTTGCAACTTCGTCGGCGCGTCACACAAGCGAACGCGATCAAAGTCAATCAAGTGATGAGGACTACACAGAGCTATTCTCTCCATCTGAACTGCCAAGTCCGGCATCGTCGGAATCCTCATTGCCCCCTCAATCGCTATTTGCAGATCCTTATCTGGCTTGTCAACCTCAAACCTCCCAACCCAACGCCGACTACTTATTTTTGAGGTCGAGATCTACCTCCCTATCAACACAGTCATTAAGCTCTCAGATAGCTGAGGAGGCGGCATTCTTGTTTCAGGATAAATTCCCCATATTCACTGAGAAGCAACCAATGGAAACCTACCAAACACTGTTCCCAGATCCGCAAATATCCCCATTTCCGCCAGTCCCACATTTCCCAGCACAAACTCCATTCGATCCCCTGGAAGGATTATTCAATACCCAGTTTGATCCTTGGGATCCTGCTCTTCTCAATATGTTTCAACAATTAGACCACACTCAACCATTGTTTTAGGGCTTAAAGATGGACAGTGTATTCGAGCAATCGTATCACTTAATTAGCAAGGATCTTGATGTATTTTAGTAATAGATTATTCTATAGATGTATCCATATACATATTTGTTATCTCTTTAGTTGCATGATTATAAAACCAGATACTTAGTGCGGAGTGATACGTTGCGGATCTGTTCGTCTTAAAAGATTGTCATCCATAATGACATGCTTACTCAATGTAGGATCCGCGCAACGTTGAAGTGTTTGTAACGATCAATGCCGCTATAACTTTGTAACTTTAAACCAACCCAAAAATAAATGCAAGAAATATGGCAACTAATTCTGAACAAAAGACATTTGCTGATATGATATAAGAGCGCATCACCGCAACAACATCGGATCCTTAATGCAGATCCGGCGCCGGATACATCGTTCTCATGTCATGATGAAGGGCTTGAAGAAGCTGGAGAAGCATTAAGGGGGCAGCGGCGTAGGCGGAAAGTGTGGTGAAACATAGAATAATGGTATGAGCGCAGTGCCTGAGAAAACATGAAGAAGCGTTGATTCACGTTATTAATATTTGGACGTAAAAATGGTCTAAAATACATCCGGACTTGACGATCTGCGCACTACACATAACTTTGGAAAAGAACACTAAATTCTTCGTAGGACCCTTAGTATATGCAATATCACAGAATGTTCGACAAGATCAACTCTAGGGTTGCGGTCTGTCAACAATTCAGACTTGGTTCAGGCTGTTGTGACTCTCGACATAAAAATATTCCGATAGTGTCCTTGCAATGTCCGCAGTTCGATAGGAAAATGGAATACTAAAAGGAGAAGAAATGTTCTGGGCTACGTTGATAAAAACATACCTTCTTGGTTAGAAACCAACATCTACTCGTTTGAGGCGATAAATCGTAATTAGTACCAATGATATCGGGCCGGGCAGCGATAGGCGGCGTGATCAGCGGTGATAGACGCGTTTAACGACAGCAACGTACCTGCTGTTGGTCTCCAAATTTAAACGCTCGAAGGCAAAGAACGTGGCGAGGAACAAAAGTAATTGCGATCAAAGCTCATAACCACAAGTCCAAATAAGTGGGCCTACAGGAAATCCAGTTGAGTGTCACTCGAACGTCACTCAAATGTTACTCGAATGTCACTTGAATTTCACTCGAATTTTGTTTACTTAATTATCTCGCTTATTTTCAGTGGTCTAATTACATGATTTATGTACTTGTTTTCTACTCCAGTCGTTAAATAGCTATCTTACTATTATGTACTTAATGAACAATACATTAAACTGAAATAACTAAGTAAAATGCACAAGAAATGAGTTAGTAATGGTATAATATTTTTATCACTGTTGCATATGTCACTCAAATGTCACTCGAATTTCACTCGAATTTTGAATTGTCACTCGACTGTGACTCGAATACTACTCAAATGCTACTTGAATTGTGACTTGAGTAAAATTGTTGTCACTCGAAAAAAATATCACTCGAATCTTACTTGAATGCAACTCGAATGTTACTTGAATGCAACTCAACTGTTACTTGAATTTCTGGACTGTCACTCGAATTTGCTTGTTTAACTCACTCAATTATAAATTTAATTGTACTTCTTGTGTACTTCGCTCTCGTCCGCCCTCCCGCTCAAACTTTCCCGCGCCTCCGCTTATCAGCTATGTCTATTAATGTCCCGCTCATTATTTCCCACGCCTCCGCTTAACTATTATATTGCTTAATTGATGTCAACCTCGCTGCTCATTGTTTCCCATGCCTCCGCTTATCGTTTGTGATGGATGTCAACCTTCCTGCTCGTTGTTTCCCACGCCTCCGCTTATCCATGCGCTGCATGTCAACCTTCCCGCTCATCATTTCCCACGCCTCCGCTTATTATATTCAGTTCCCACTCACCGCTGCCCGCCCTTCTTCTCAAAATTCCCACGGTATTTCCTTCATTAAATACTCATCCTCAACATTTCCCACGCATTTTAGCGCTGCCTGCTGTCACTCATGATTTCCCCATGCTTCATCATTTCATCAATTCATTGTTCCTGCCCCCCGCTTTCATTTTCCCACACACATATTATTTATTTATTGGACTTTCCCTTAAGTTTACAGTCATTTAGCAGTACCTATGCTTCATAAATTATAGTTGTAAGATTTATTGTACCAAAGTTTAAATTATTCTACAGTTTAAATTTGGATTATTTCGCATTTTCATATAATTACCCATACATATAGTACCTAAGGTACAGTCTACTGTATAAAGAAGAATATATAAAAAATGATACAAAAAGACTCAGGAGAAAATAGTAAATATTGAGTGAAAAAATGCGAAATTACTTGCTCACTGTTGAGCATGATGATGAGGAAGGGCGCCCATCAACACATCACCCATCAATATGTGTGGTGGCCTTGAGGAAGTGAGTTTGATGGCATTGATGGATGTCAATAACAGCAATTGCAAACATGGACAAAGGTGGGGGGATGCGTGAGAAATTTTGAACAAGGTGAGAATATTGAAGGAAATGGCAGGCAGGGGGGTGGGACAGAGGGGAGATATGTAGAGTACAAGAATGTATAAAAATGCATAATTACATACTCAATTTTTTTTCATTACTTGAATCTTGGATTGTCACTCAATCACAACCTGAATGCTACTTGATTGCAACTTGAATGTCACTTGATTTCACTGTTATGATCTGAGCTGGTCTCGTGATGTCTTCTGGTCTTGTGATATTAATAGATCACGTGACTTGTCACTACACTTGTAAGTCATATGATGAAGTCAAAGTCTAAACAGTAATAACGTGGAGTTATTCACTAATGGACTTGCGGCTATCTCACAACAACGTTTGAGATGCAATCTAGGAAGTAGCAGTGTTCTGGGTCTGAGGTGTTCTCAAAGAGGATAGAGGGGATTAGCCAGCTATATTGGATGATAGCTAAACTAAGATCAAGCTGAAGAAGCTTGATCGGAATACATGAGCTATTTATACAAAAGAAGCATAGTCTGTTCACAGAAGGGTATGCTACTATAAATAGAGTCTGTGACTTGCCATGACTCGGCAGAGGTCTATAAATAAGTGTGCAGCATATCAGTAAGCAAGTCCAAGGAGATAAAAGAAGTCCATGCTCGTAGTATGACAAACCAGAGGAGCGGGGTCAGGGATGATGAGTAAGTGTGTAGTTATAAATAGAGCGGGATGAGTAAGTGTAAAGATATAAATAGAAGGGTCACGTGAAAAAGAGGTACTCTGGCAGGGTTGAGAAGAAGAAAGTGTAACATTCACTCGAATGAAATCAGCCTCAACTGGAATTCTTGTAAGCCTCAAATAAGTATGAAGTGGTGATAGGGAGTGATCCAAGAACTTCACCATTGAGGTCTCCCTATAGAATTGTGACATCCACTCAAAAGGCCCAGTGAAATCATGCCCATGGGGTTGGAAGGTTGTTCAGATACACAAAGTGATTGATAGTCACAACAACCTGTCCATAGAAAGCTTTGTTATTATTGATACTTCAAAATATCAATTGTAGCACAGGCAATCTCTTACAGGCTACTGGTTCCATTGTTAGATATTCTGGGTTGCACAGCTTCTTTGACAGCTGTCACTTGTCATCTGTCATACTTGACAGTTCTGTGATTGACAGATTGACAACTGTCTGTTACCTTAGTTACATGGACCTTGATTGGGACTTTGGTAGACAGCCTCAGTATATATACACTCTGTAACTTGGTAGTTGACAACAAGTTTCCTCCCATCTGTGTCTGTGTCTGTGTTTCTGTCTGAGTCTTTGCTCCTTTATTACCTGCTATTCTCTCAACCACCCCTCTCTACTCTTGTTACTTCTGACATCCATGACAGCAATATTGTAAACTTTTCTCCTTTTCTCATTTTGAATTTCTTTGACATTGGATAGGCATAGGTGGTTTTCACCTGCTATGTAATCATATATTTCTTCTTCACCACATCTTAGTGTCTTGCAAACCACAGTATACCACTCTTTTACCATTGACTACCTCAAATATGAAAGCACCTCTAGACATTATGAAGGCTGGAGTAGCAGAGAATAAGTGGCGCATTAAGAAGAAGCACATGTGTCTTAGTGCAATGAAAAGATCTCAGAAGAGGACAAATGACACTGATAGATAATCCAAAGACTATTAGTATTAGTGCCAGAGAATGCATTTGACTATGAAACAAGAGCTATAATGTCTCAGCTTGTGGGTTTTGCATGTCGATACACACAGAAGGGTCACAAAGTATGGTGCATATAACAATTACACAGTACTTTGACAGAAATATTATTATGTAATCATCCATGTGACCCAGTGAAATGTATTACATAATTGTTGTTCACACAGTGCCATTGGGTGTGATGCTTGGGTACTTAAAGTTGGTCAAACCTAGTATGAGGTTCCAACAGAAGCGTGTTCAATACTACATACATGTAGCATGCATTCAGTTGTTGGGAATAAAACCTCTGAAACGAATTCCTTGTCAATCTGTTAAAGACTGCCAGGGGCGGTGACAAAAAAAAGCTTGAATGTCGAGTGTTAGCAGACTCAATCAGACTCGATCTTGGTTGTTGACATGTATGTTGTTGCAGCGTAATGATTATTATCAAAATGTGCCAGCATACAATTGTCGCTATAAACTATAGGAGCTGTTGAGATATTTGAAATGAGTGGTGGAAACAAATGGCGACAAAATAACCCCTACAGGAGAACCCAAACATGAGACAAGTCCTAACTCCAGGGAATTGGTCATAAGACAATCAGGTTTGTAACAGTTAATAAAAAAAGAGAATGCAGAATCTTGACGCAGCTCCATTCTTTCAATTTGACTCTTGAGTACAGTGATTGAGCACCCATCTGTACACCAAAACTTGATGCTCAAATATCTTAATATCTACATATTATGCTTCCTCTTTTTGTATATTAATACATGAAATGGAATGTAAGCTTTCCTTTCCCCAAGTTTCAAGCCATTCTGTGGTGAGTAAAATAAACAAGGCCTATTTCTTGGAAATAATGTCAAAATTACAGTTGAACCTGTCAGTTGTACACAGTGATGTTTGCTTCAGTATCAGTGTCAGTGACACTTTTGAAGCTGATGGCTGTATAACAGTGTCAAGACACTGTCATTGACAGTGTTAGACATTGAGGTGGAGCAATTATGGAGGTCTTTACACTCCCCCCCCCATTCCAGCTGGACTCTGGGTGGACTCCATGGAATCCATGGACTATCCAGACAGACTCCAAGGATTTTTCGGATAGTCCATGAATTCCAGGTGAACTCCAGCTGGACTTGTTTTAGCTGTAAGTCCAGCCAATTTTTTTTGAATCCAGTCCAGTTCAAGTATGCCTGGAGTCCACCAGGACTCCAGCTGGAATCCATTGGTTAGTGGGAGTCCGGCCAGTTCAGCAGGAATTCTGGCAGACCAAATCCTTTTGGAACTCACCCAGACTCCAGCTGGACCTATGGTGGAACCAGACTACATTTACTTTACTAATGTACCAGCTCAGTTACTTATTACTAGTTGTATGTTATTAATATAGAATAAAAATTTTGCAACAGCCAAGAATTGAACCCTCGCACTACATAGAGATCATGTGAGCAAATAGAGCAAACAATATACCACTACACCAAGCAGCCTTATAATATTTATTTTCACCATGCTACATAACCACCAGCAATACTGCACTTTCCATATACAGTATGTCTTTTCCCAGCACTTTTTTTTCTCTCCCACATCAGCACCTCACCCTCCCACATCAATGACTCAAGCTCCCATGTTGTCGCCTCAAGCCCACCTCAAGGCCTCACCATTCACACTTCATCGTTGCCTCAAGCTCCCACATCATTGCCTCAAGCCCACTCACAGTCCCATGTCATCACTTCAAGCCCATGCAACAGTCCCATGTCATTGCCTCAAGCTATCCATTTTGGCAGGCAATGAATCAATTACAAGATCGATAATAGGTGCAGCTCAGTGTGAAGGTCGTGCATGTGAGAACACATGCAGGCTACAGGTATGTTCTTTTTCTCTCGTCTTCTCCCCCTTTGCTCTTTCCACCTCAGCCTCCTTTGCCTGTGCCATCTTGCAAGTGATGAGCATATGCGCTGTCTCCACCCCCTCACCTCCCCCCTGTGCCATCTTGCAAGTGATGAGCACATGCCACCTCCCCCCTGTGCCATCTTGCAAGTGATGAGCACATGCCACCTCCTTCGCCTGCGCCATCTTGCAAGTGATGAGTGCATATGATGTCTCCACCCTCTATGCCTGCATCATCTCCACCCCTTCCCCTCCCCTGCACTGTCTTGCAAGTGACGAGTGTGTATACTGTCTCCACCCCCTATGCCTACACCATCTTGCAAGTGACAAGCATATGTGCTGTCTCCACCCCTTCCCCTCCCCCTGTGCTGTCTTGCAAGTGACGAGTGTGTATGCTGTCTCCACCCTCTACACCTGTGTCATCTTGCAAGTGATGAGCGCACACCCCCTCCACCATCTTGCCTCATCCCCCTGTGCTGTCTCACAAGTGATGGGGATGAGTGTCCATCCCCCTCCCCTCCTCTTCTACCCCCTCGTCTTGCAATTGACAAGGACCAGTGGCTGTCTCCCCCATCCCCCTCCTCCCCTGCACCTCATCTTGCAAATGACGAGCATGCTTCCCCCTCTTCCCAGTGATGAGGATGAGCACCCATCCCCCACCCTCCTCCCACTGCCTCGTCTCACAAATGATGAGCACCTGTCCCCCACCCTCCTACCCCACACCTCGTCTCACAAATGACAAGCATGCTTCCCCCTCTTCCCAGTGCCTCATCTTGCCAGTGACAAGGATGAGCACCTGTCCCCCACCCTCCTCCCTTGCACCTTGTCTTGCAAATGATGAGTGTGCATCTTCCCTCACCCTCCTCCCTGCACCTTGTCTCACAAATGACAAGTGTGCATCTTCCTCCTCCTACTGCCTCATCTCACAAGTGATGAGGATGAGCAGCTGTCCCCCCCCTTCTCCCTGCACCTTGTCTTGCAAATGATGAGTGTGCTTCCCCCTCCTCTTCCCACTGCCTTGTCTTGCAAGTGACAAGGACAAGTGGCCCTCCCCCCCCTCATCTCCACCCCCTCACCTCCTCCCCCTGTGCTGTCTCGCAAGTGGTGAGCGCAGGTGTCAGTCATCTCCCCCTCTTGTCTCCCCCTTGCCTCTTCCCCCTGTGCTGTCTAGTGTAGCCATCGTCTCCCCCTCTTGTCTCCCCTTGCCTCCTCCCCCTGCACCATCTAGCATAGCCGTCATCTCCCCCTTGTCGTCTCCCTCTTGTCTCCTCTCCCTCATCTCCCCCTCATCATCTTCCTCTCATCTCCTCTCCCTTGTCTCCTCCCCCTCACCCCCACCCCCTTGCCCCCTCCCCCTGCACCATCTCCACCCCCCACCTCCTTCCCCTGCACTGTCTTGCCTTGAGGCTGTGTTTCGGGGAAGAGGAAGGCTGATTAGATTACATAATCATGTTCTGTAGCCAATCAAATACAATATATATTTATCTGTGTCTTGTATAGCCTATGAAAGGCCACATATTTTTAGTCTTTTGATCATGTGTGTGCTGTGCACCTTCCAAGTCATTGCTATGCATCAATCCTCATCTCTTTCTTCTCAACCACCACCATCTCACCATCTCACAGCATTTTAACACATCTATACACAATGGCTCGTCACTCTACTCACTCTGCTACCACTCAGGCTTCCAGTATCCTTCCTACTGAATCTGCACCACCATCAGCTACACATGAGACTCACACTGAGTCTCACAAGTGTGGTACTTCTGCTGCTGATCTCACAGCTCAGCCACCAACAAAGAAGGCAAAACACCTACATGTCTTGTTAAGTCCACCTGGAATTCACCTGGAGTCCTGATCCCTTACTTATAATAATATATTAAAACAAATGCTAATAGACCTAATTTCTTGTGAAGTCCACCCAGAGTCCACCTGGAGTCCTGAACCCTTACTTAAGAACACACCTAAGATATTAGGACCCAGTGGATAATACAGACTCCATCAGGAGTCCACCCAGAGTCCTGAACCCTTACCTAAGAACACACCTAAGATATCAGGACCCAGTGGAAATTACAGACTCCATCAGGACTCCATATATTCCAACAGGATGCCACCAGGACAATATCCATTCCATCAGGACTCCATCTGGACAATATTCATTTCACCAGGACTCCACCCAGACTCCAGCTGAACAAGCTGGAGTCCATCTGGAATATCTGGACTATATTAGGTCCACCCAGAGTCTGGCCAGAGTGGGGGGGGGAGTGTAAAGTACTGATTTTCCTGGACATTTCTCATCAAAAAGGGCAAAGTAAGATCTTTATCCAGACATATTGAGTGATTGTAAGAACAAAGATTTTATAGGATTATGAGGTTAAGTACTACATGGCCAATGGCTTAGCACAACTGTGGAAATGCTCTGTCAACATATGCTTAGAAAGATGTGGTGGGATGTGCTCAGCCTATGTATTCACTAGGGACAGATATTATTTTCAGTTGAGTGCCACTAAGCTCAACTGAATATGTGGAAGCTCAGCCAAGATGTTTCCAGCCAATAAAATTACCTGTTGGGTCTTGCTTTGTATATTTGGTTGAGTTTGACTGCTTACATATTCTCACATGATTGCTTCCATGCTATGAGTTGAAGGATTTCGACTTTTAACAAGTTTGAACTTCCCTTTGTCTCTCTTGAAATCCCCCAAGTCCAACCCCACCCAACTTCTCTGTCTCTTCCTCACTCTGTAAGCTTACACCCCATACCATTCATATACAGATGTGTTAAATGCTGTTCTGGAACAAGACTGCCTATTCAAATGCCTGAAAAGTTTTCACTGTTGTGACATGTCACATGGAGACTACTTCTGTGGGGTGATAACTATGTAAGTTTTTGTTTTATTACCTCAGATTGCTTCATTTTCTCTGACCACTATGTTAAATTAGAGGATTGACCATTGCTGTTAGTCACTATGTGGTCTTCCCAATGCTGTTCTTGATGCTGATCTGACAATATGTGGGCACTTCCAAAGTTTGCAGCAAGATTACTTCACTGTTTGGCTGTCTTTGCAATTATGGTCCAGGTAAGAGACAAGAATGAGCATATACAGAGTAATGTACTTATTCACACTATGCTAACAGGTAAATGTTGTTGAAGTTGGAACTTGGAAATAGCATCTGTGTTGCTTTGTAGCAGTAGTGTATATTAGTATTTCATTAATCGTATGTAGCTATGTTGTAAATAGTATTAGGTACACATTAATATTATTTTATTGTTACCCTATACCCACAGACAGAATGAGGCATTATATTTGAGAATATAGCATTATGTATTTCAATTGCAGGGTGTGCTGGCATGCTGTTTTAGGCAGGTTTGCGAAGTGAGGAAGGGAAGTGATTACTTGCTCAGCACAAAATCATTCATTATTGATGGGCATATCTGCAATGCTCTAGTGCTCTTGGTATGCTTCAGCTTATGCATCAAGAGGTGTCAGATCCACCAATCACAGAACATAGTCCATAGGCCCCTCCCCCCAAAATGGGGATAAGTAGTGCTTCTAGTGTATCTTTTTTAAATCTCTGACTCAACTCACTTGCAGCACTGCTCGACAATGCTGCATGCATGAGCCCTTCATGAGAAAAAGACACACAAAAGGCACAAGTAAAATACTTACTATAAACCTTTCCAGATATTTGAGTTGTAGTATTATGTTGTACATTGAAGGCCGAAGTCAGGGGGGTAAATTTCAGTTTGTTGTCTATCTCGATACTTAATATAACAGTTGAAGTTAACCCTGTGTTGAAATGTTGACCTGTGGGACTGATGACCATAAATCAAAGTAGTGAAGTATTGTAAATACATTATTCAAATGCTTTATACATTTTAACATAGCCATGCAGTATGAAACAAACTACAAGATGTCAATGGAGGTTGGTTAAAAAGTTTTTATAAAGAATACAACATTAATTATCTCAAGTATATTTGCTACAGTCATTTGATACCCCACCAAGCAATTGTGGTCTTGATAATACATATTCAAGAATGGCATAATTGAAGTAATCATGCTTTATATCATAATAACTGCTCATGCTATCTTGGGTGCAGTAACTTCAAATATTCAACAATCACTGTGTGGCAATTTCAGCCTGGGAGTGGCTCACATTTATCAATAAGGAAACTACTACATACATTGCTATATACCCTTCAGAACATATAAAATTATAACTGACAATTATGAGTCTCACCAATATTATAACTATAAGGAAGCCAAAGCAGAGAGATTCTCATTCATTGCTGGAGAAGTGCTGTTGAAATTATGGGCACAATTTAGAGCCTAGCACAAGCAGTATAAGTAGTCATTCTGCTGTAAGTACATCACTGAGGCAATATATCAACAAAGTACACTTCAAGACTTCAAGATGTACTTACAAGCACTTACTTCTACTATGCAGCCTCTGTGCCATCAAATAATTACAGTTCTGCTGTAATGCTGAGACAGTGGCATAACATGTGTGTTCTTCACTCAGGGTTGCTGGAGAATGTTCATGTTCCAAGATCAGTGGATCTGATGCCTCTTGTCACGGAGTCTCGCCAGTGCTAATAAGCTGACCAAGAATGATCAATTGCATAATCATTCAAAGTCATGTTCTGAATGACATGTCTCAAAAGCGACATGAGTCTCTTCTACCCACATCCTACCTAGAGTTTTTCTCAAATATACATGAACATGCCATATCCAGAGGTCCCACTTATCAAGACAAATATAAAACTTCCAACCAACACTGTACAGCTTTCATACATTATCATATTCGATGTATTGCAATTGCTAATGTTGTTAGAGCTGAATTTGCTGATACAGGTGAAGATGAACTAGATGAAATAATAGCTGAAGAATTTCACCATATTCAAGACTCTCAAAGGCAGCTTTGTGAGATTGTACAGCATGAACCCGAATCTTATGGATTGAACCACAAGCTCAACTGGGAGGCACTTGTCTGCCTCTGAAACACCAAACAATGCAAGCAGCACTCGGTGTTTGTACTCGACAAACAGTACCTTTGAAATCAGCGAAATCAGAGCAGACAATAATTGAAATTAGGCGCAAGATGCAGCAAGTCTTGAAGGAAGAGCAAGGAGAGCTTGGTGTAGGGACTGGTCTTGAGCGAGCACATCATTGGAGGGAACCAGCTAGTGGAGGACATGATGGACTTGTCTCTGGAAAAGTAATGCCAACTATTGCACCAGGAAATGTGGTAAACGCTGCAGCTGCAGCAAAGAAAGTAGCAAAGAAGGTTAGCTCTACAAGCTACCCATTCTCAGCAAATACTGATCACTTCATATAATTGATATAGGCCTTAACCAAGCAAAGAAATGCTTTCACTGGGGCTTATATTACCACTGACATACTTGATTTTATCGGGGAAGCCCAAGTTACAGCATTACATCCACTTCAGTTGGATGATTTTGCTTTTGTTTTAACAGTTCATGGTCTTCATATTGGCAAAGATGAGTCAAATATTATTTATTTGCTACAAAACTCGAAGAGACTAATAACTGTCTCAGTGATCGCTATGTATTCCAAAATGGTGGGTAAGAATGGAAAAAATGCAACTGTTACAGATTCATCGAAATATCAGCCATTTCCAATCTTGGTGTACAGGTTTTCGAGAACAGTATTGCTAATCATTTTACTGCATTTCCTCAGGCTACTGTTCTCCTTTACACACACCATTTTCAGCTCATCTCATCAATCCAGTTTTTGGTGGTCCTCCTGCCTTCTGTCATTACAGTCCAGCCTGATGGGGGTGTGGCTTTGGATACAGAGTATATGACTATGTTTCATCAGCTTAATTCTCAAACAAAGCAATTAAATGCAGCACTCAAGGCTTTCAATTCTCAAAAACAGAAGAATGTTGATTCAGATGAAGAAGAGTAACACTTCTATATATTCATGTATATATCATCTATAGTAAAAGCTATTATTTTGCGATACAGCAAAAAAAAATTGAGAAAACGACGCATTTTTGAACTTAGAACGCAAAATCCGGACAAAACTATGGTTGGGGGGGCACACTTAGACGCTTTCCGGACAAATCTAGACAAATTTTCCGAAAATCCATCCGGACACAAACCTCCACCCTGAAATCTAAGTTCCACCGGGATTTTCGAGGGTCCTCTCATCACTCCAAACATCGGACACCATCCAAATAACCGGTAACCAAATCCCTCCATCAACCGAACAGCCGACCAACGCACGGACAGCGCACGCCGCAGTAATTAATGACATAGCGCAACCTCTCCCCTCATAGCACCCAATAAAAATCCATAGTCCATTAACATAGCAAACTCGCACAGTACAACCAGCTAGCAAGCTACGCAAACGCAAAAGAGTACTAAAAAAAACTATAGGTATGCGTATAAAAGAATTTCAATGCGTAATCATAACTCCCCCTCTAACATATCCGAGAAGAGACTGTCCGGATTACGACAAAAACAACGCACTAAACACAACTCCCATAACAGCCACAACACCCGAGAACGCAAGTGCTTCAGCATCATTAGACGTACTCTGCGCACTCGCCGCCGACCCACTCCCAGACGCACTCCCAGTAGCTCTCGCAGAGCTTGCAGCACTCCCACTCTTACTCCCGCTCGCACTCCCAGTAGCAGCAGACCCACTAGCCGAAGTAGACCCAACAGCAGCCGCATCACCTGTAACAGTCGCAAGCGCAGCATACAAACTCGTACTCTCATAAGTCTTACAATTCGAACTAGCAGGAATCCTAGCCGTATATGGCATCGTCGAAATCGCACCCAGAGATTCAGCAGGCTGGGTATACGTCATCACTTGGCCATTCTCAGTATACACACCGGGGAAATCCTGGTTCTCGCCTTCGCAGGACTCGAAGGTCCCGTTTTGGGCGCTGTTGGGGACGTTGTAGGCGCATCCGATTCGGTCGAAGACGTGTTGGCAGTAGTTTGCTGCGTCGCTGTTGGAGGGATCGCATACTTTTATGCAGAATGCGTTGCCGCCCATGAAGCTGGGGGGTGTTAGTGGGGAGAGAAATAGGGAGGAGGGGGACGTACTTGTGCCACTCGATCATTTGGGTATAGCTGTCCGCCGACCCACTAAATGCGTTCGAGTACATCAGGCCTCCCATAGGATTTCCACGCTGTCTTTCTATCAGCCACCACCTCAATGAAAATAAAAAAGGGACACACGAGATCAGCACCATGAGGGTCCATCTCACCACCCCAATCCTCCGTCGCGATATTGATGTACCGCTGATCAATGAATCCAACGACGGATACATATGCTGACGTCTTGATGTACTGTACGCCTTGAAGGGCGCCGGCGGGGATGAGACGTGTCCCGCGGCCGGGCTTGGTGCACCATGCTACCATCTCGCCTTCGGTGTCTGCTACGAGCGAGTTGGGTTCGCTAGGGGCCCACAAGCAGAAGTCTGCGCGCGGTTAAGTAACAGAAAAGAAAGGGGAAGGAGAATGGGGCGTACCATCAACGGTATTGACGAAACTGGTCTGGCAGAGCGATTGTTGATTCTCAGTGGTCGAGTTGCACATATTGTATCCGTGCTGGTATCCCCTGAGAAGACCTTGGTCTGTATCGACCATATAGGGCTGTCAAAAAGTTATTTATAAAAAAGATCGACGTGAGTTACTATGTATGGAAACAGGAGAAGAGGGAACGTACGATTTCAGAGGGATAGGCATAATGCTTAGACGCAAGAGGGACTTCGGGGAACTTGCTCTGCGTGGTCGTTGGGTCCTGGGCGAGAGCCAAGACAGCCGTAGCTGCCAAAGCGAGGAATGAGCGAGTGGATAAGGACATCTCTAAGGATGTTTCTTAGAAGAATGGAAGAATAAGTATAATAGTAGGTAGGATAGGGAAGGAACGAGTGGGAGGGGCGTCGTACGACGTGTATAGAGGAGACAAAGGGGAGATGTGTAGTGAGGAAGAGAAATGAGCGTTGCTTACACTCCCCTTTCAAATACAACCCCCGCTAGGCGGAGTTTCAATCGCTTGTGCTGGCAGTTTACGCACGGACCATTGGAGGGCTGGGCGTGGTAAAGCCCGATGGGACGTAATACGCTAGGTAGCGATGACGGCTGTTTCTTGGGAGGACTGCGTGGGGGGAGCGGGATGGTATGATATTTTGAAGAGCACTTGTGTTTTAGCTATGCTGGATAGTTTTGAGCGCTGAGTATACTTGAGCTGTCTGAATCAGGTCAGGGCCCCTCTTCACTCAGCGCTGCTAGTTTACCCTTGGCATTTCACTTTACTGTAACAAATCAAATACCTTAGTCTACTTGAAATTACAGTTCCTCCGTCTGTCCCATGATGAATACTATTTTTATGTTAGTGATCCGTTGCTAATTATAATGTAATGTTTAACGGATCTGTTGATATGTCGAGTGTGGGTAATTATATCGCAACGGAAATATCTCTCCGAAAGCCCAATGGCGTCAAATTCCAACATGCACCTCACAACGCCAGGAGTCTCAAATGCACAAAGAACACGCACGAGCTTGCAAAAACCGCTCCGAGACCATACACAATTAAATCCGACGGGCCGTAAGAACCTCCGGTTTAACCAAAAGTGCCAGATCCACTGGCAGTGGATATACTAACCTCACCAAGACGCTCAACAATCCACCACAGTTACCCACTCGACCTTCAGAAAATCCAACAAAACACTTGGGAAAATATTCATTCCACGCAAGTTATATCTCTATCATCTTCGTCCCGACCTGATGAAAATAGTGTACGGGTACTTAAGAATGTGCCAGAATCCCATCGTTTCTCATTTTACAACTCTGCGTACTTACCAAGCACCTCCAATTTCGATGAGATACGAACGATTATCCAGCTACCATTTTGTAGTATGTACCACCTTCAGCATTTCAAATTCGACAATCCCTCCGCCTGTCGCATGATGAATACTATTTTTACAATAAGTGATCCGTTTCTAATTATAAAGTAATGTTTAACGGATCTATCGATATATCTCGGAAGTATGTAATTTTATCATATATGTCTTAAATTAAGATCACAATACACGGAAACATATCCTAAATCCTCTCTTCCAGCTGCCCATTTCCATCGAAATCCTCCAATGCCCTAGGAAATACATTCCCATCAACGTCCCCTACATAACCAAATATATTCCAAACGCACATAGAACGCGCATTGCTAGAGCCTAGACAAACCGATCCGAGTCTGTACATAAATAAATCAGTCGGAACAGTAGCCAGATCCAGTGGATTTGAGTCGAAGCTACCTTACCAACACGCTCAGCAACCCATTAGGGTATCTCTTCCATCGCAAGGCTCAGGGATAGTTTTATAATCCCTGTGACACCATCCAGATGATGAATGTGCGGTGCAGTTTATTGGACATGCGCACAGGAATCATTTAAGAACCTGTATAGCGTTGAGGTCTATGAGATCCATCGATTTGTTGTATAACTTTACACGAGCCTACTACGTTATCTTGAGTGTTCGACATATTGATAAAGGACAAGGGAGAGGGTACGACTGAGTATAGAGTAATTCTTTTGGTTTTGCAGCTGTACTGACTCATCTCTTCGAGTGGAAGCATAGCTCAGCTGGGAGAGCACTGGACGGGCTCAAAATATGAATGCTCTGGTTGTGCGTGAAAGTAACGGTTGTGCACGTCTCCAGTTGATAGGATTCAAGGACATTTTTCTTAAGGATCAAGAATACTCGATTATAGGTTCTTATAAGTAGTTCTGATGAGAGTGTTGATGTGCTGGAGTGGGAGGTACGCTTACACATCGGAAGTGGCTAGCAAGTCGATGATTTCATTTTCTAATTGTTAATTGGCTATAACCTGCTCGAATCTTGCTTGCGTTTAGCAGGCAGAGGAATGTCTGAAACTGTACCACGAATGTGCGGGAAGCAGAAGCTGAGTTTCAAATATTATCTACCAGTATATATGCCCGTTTTTAGCCCCAAATTCCTCATCTCACATCTCTACCTCCTACCACCATGTTCTCAACACTACTCCCCGCTCTCTTCGCTACCTCAGCCTCTCTCTTCTTACTATCCTCCGCCCAACACCCATTGTACGTGTTACTCTCTCACTGTTTACCCATTCTTCTACTAACATCAACGTCAGCCACCGTTGTGGTACTTTCATCACCCAACAAGATATCCTCGCCGCCGAGCAGCAGTTTCAAATCGACAAAGCCCTCGCTACAACTCCCAATCGCGAGGACTGCCACTATGGCCCTGTGAACGTCTACTTCCATATCATTGCCGCGAATGATACTGTTGAAGGTGGCTGGCTATCGTAAGTTCCCTCAGTGGTCCTCAGTCTATCTATTGTCTCATATATGCTACTCAAATGATACTGCCATCAATGATCAAATGTCTGTTCTTAACGAAGACTTCAACTCCACGGGTCTGCAGTGGATACTAGCCGGCGTCGACAGGACCATTAATGAAACTTGGTTCCGATACGTTTATCCAGACAAGTAATTTATTGTATTCACTTATCTATGATATCATCTTCTGACGTTGTCTTGTTTAGCGAACTCGAGTATGAGATGAAAAGTCAACTACGAATAGGCGATGTATTCGATCTGAATATCTTTACTGTTGGGTTCGTATTCAGATCTTCCAATGTCATTTCACGGCATTAACCTTATAATTTGACAGGTTCGTGGGGACCGGTTTACTAGGGTACGCCACCTTCCCCAACGAATACACCGATTCTCCTACCTTGGACGGAATCGTCCTCCGCGATTCGTCCTTCCCTGGTGGCACGGCGAACCACTACAACTTGGGCAAGACTGCCGTTCAAGAAGCTGGTCATTGGGTTGGTTTGTACCACACGTTCAACGAGGTAAGTCGTGTTTATTTTGACATATATTCCCATACTAATTAATTGTTAGGATAGTTGCGATGGTGAAGGGGATATGGTGGACGATACACCGACGGAATTCAATAGCATCTATGGATGCCCTATCGGTCGTGATAGCTGTGTATCTGAGCCTGGGCTCGACCCCATACGTACGTACACCATCTCTTCTTCGCCGTGGCCCATCTAACAATTTATGGGTGTAGATAACTATATGGACTATAGTTACGACTCTTGCGTGTATGAATTCACCCCAGGTCAAGCTGCTCGTATGCGGGACCAGTTGAGGACGTATCGCAATATTTGGATCTTGGATCAGGATATGGCAGGTGAAGGAACGGATCGATTGGATTGTGTGCTTGGACTTGGGATTTTTAGAATACATGGACTTGTTATTGGACTTTGACTAGGATTGTAGAATAGATGATACTATTAGTTTACAAGTAGATACAAATGGACATGGACTAGCTCATAATTGGTAGATTACATACAGCACTGGCACTGGACATAAATGATACGAAGGGGCGGTTACCGGTTATTTGGATGGTGTCCGATGTCTGGGGTGATGTTAGTCTGAATGAGAATGGGAGATTTTAGTGGAGTGTAGATGTGGTGTCTGGGAGTCGTATTATGTTATGTAAGAGAAGAAGGGCGTCTGGATGCATTGAATATCTTTTTTGTTAAGTATAGCGTTTTTGTCTGTAATAGCGTACGATGTCGGACGGTGAGAGTTCGCCAAGATTTATGTTATTTTACCAGGTCGAGGTTCGATACTGGGTATTCAGTACATCCGTTATGTGGTGCGTTGTTCGAGGAATTTTGTGGGCTGTGCTGGGTCGCAGTAGACTAGGTTTTCTGTTTTAGGATTTTTACTCGGAAGATATCTTTAATTTCTAAAGCCTGTTCTACAGAATCGCATCGTCTTTCTTCTCATCAGAGTTTAGTAAAATAGTGTGCTCTCGAATATAATCCTTAGGGTACTAAATAAAATACAAGTGACACTACATGTATCTTTCAATGCTTAATATCTTCCTTTTGTTACAATCAGCCATCCCTATCCTCAAGCTTTCTTCGGCCTCAACATCCATAGGTGTCTTCTCCGCAATTTGTATAACGACCTGGATCAATAAACTCTGCGGAAGGAAGTTCTTTATCCACTCGTCGATACCTGCAAGATTCACTAGGAACTGCGGATCGATAACATTTCCCATTGATTGCCTAATCAGTAGCCGGAGTGCGAAGGTAGGCTTGTACGAAGGGAATCGCATGAAGAGATTAAACACATGCGACAGCCATCGAATGGCATTTAATTTGCTTTCCGCGTCCTTATTGAGGTCCACTTTCGCGGTTAATTCATCCAAGGTCTCGAATGCTGAAATATCAATTTCGTCGTGAATTTCACCGGCCTCAGGCTCCAGATCTGGAAGCAACACCAATCTCCGTAACGAGTCTTTGAGACCATACATTATTGTCCAAGCGGCTTCCGATTCTTGAGCAGTGTCATAACCCTTGAGGACTAGCTCTTTGAGGCCTGCAAAACTTTCCGGCTCCTCGAGTATTGATGCACACGCTTCATGCAGAGCGTTAGCATCCCATAACTCCAGCTTTTTCATCGTGCGAGGAAAAGATATGCCACAATCGTCCGCTGCGGTCACCGAGGACAATTTCAAGTCCCTGAAAGCGATTTCATTTTGAGTGAAAATATTACCCGGCAGCGGTATCTCGGATAGGTGGAGCCGTTGTAGATTGGGGAGGGTCACGGTGCGGTAGAGTGCAGTCATCACATTCGGCATACTATCGGTGCTGGCTTCGCACACTTTATTGGATCCTATAACCGTGAGCTCTTGCACGTTAGGGAAGAGCTCTTGAGTGAGGAAATGGGGTAGTGCGCCTTGATACATCCACCCGCCGGGGTGTTCAACTTCTGACTTTTCCCAGTTTTCCAGCGAGTCATCCCCTTCATCAATGTATACGTCGAGTTTCTCAACGCGACCTAGGATTGTGGAATATGGGAATTCCCTTGCGAACTCGATGTACTTCTTCATCCGTGAGACAGTCCGGAAGGTTTTGGCGCTGAACAAGCGCGAGTGTTTTCGAGCGCAGTAAAAAAATTCGAAGTTCGTTAGCGAAACACTTTCGAAAGTTTCCATCAGCGCACTATCGTATTTGCCTGAAACGTTGAATAGTTTTGATATAACGTTTTCGAATACCTCCACTGGGATTTTGTGGGGGAACCGGGAATTGGATGTGGTTGAGATGGAGGGAGGGAAGAAGGGGGGGGTGGAAGTATGTTGAACGAAGGTATCGGACATTGCGGAAGATACTGCTGAGTTCAACCATAGGCCGGCGATTTTATATGAGGACACCGTACTTATTCAGTTAACAGTGAAATTGAAACATATCCATATTTGGAATTGCCACGCGTCGCCATTCAACAATGGTTCAGAGGTTTGCAGTAATTCAATTCAAGTCAGCCCTAGTCATGATCAAGTAAATTAGTCTTCGGCACCGAGTGGATAATTCAAGTGGAGCAAGGTGACCATAATCCCCATCATTCATTGCTGTTTACTTTCCCTCCTTCCAACCAAGTAATTTCTCAATACTAACTATGGCAACTTCATACATTTTATGATTTCCGTTTCCCTGCCTTTCGTTTTCTACCATGTCTTTTCAACCCCATTCCCTCTTCCTCTTTACTTATCCCTTTTGCTTTCATCGCTTATTACCTATTATGTCAGTCCCCGAGAATCTGTGAATTTAATTAGTAAATCAAATGGAACTAAGCAGTCCGTGGAATGGTCAACTACTAGTACTAATGTGGAGGAGGATATTGGCTTGACAGTATCCTCTCGACAAAGAAATATGCGAGTGGGTGGCACATCCGTCCGACCCTTCAGATCCAGTGAGCTCGCATTGAGAGAGAGAAAAGGGGGGAATGCGAAGCTGGTATTCTCGAAGCGTACATACGACATTTAAGTAGGTAAGCGACACGAGGTAACAGTATGTAAGGAGTGAGGTAACAGTAATGAAAAACGCATTTTCACCATGCAGGCAGAATGCCTGCTCTACACTAACAATAGTAAACGGCGGCGCAGAGAGAATTTCACTGGTTTCCAGAACTTAGCACGTTAAAAAACCTGGGCTGGTCTCCCAAGTCTGAGATCCAGGAAAAATCATAGTTTACAAGTACGGTATCTTCCAATGTATTATAAATGTATTTTTCAAAACAAGATGCTGTAGGCTCTACATCAGTGCGCTAAAAGGTCTTGAACCTCTAATATGCCTCTTCTATTCAACCTGTGTAGAACAATGGAGAGAAGAGTCGCTAGAGCCTTTACTTCGTCTCTCGTAACACGTTTCCAAGCATCGTCAGAATGATCAGGCGTAAACTTGCAAAGCACTAGTTTCAAACGGGAAAACTTGGGTCCCGATAATAGGATGTCCAATTGTTCCCAGTATCTCCCTTCGTCTATCAACTCGCGACCATTGTAGGAATAGATCTCAAAATGAATCTCTTCTATTTGGTTTCCTGGCGTAGCTTTAGAAAGGATTTGTTTGGCTACTCTGAAGTAAATCCCTGGTTGGGTGGATGGGTTGAATTCGAGGAACAAGTTGAGAGTTCGAAGACGAGTAAGCTTGCCGATGTCCAGCTTCGCAACTTCATCTGCCGAAATACAATACGAACTAAGATTTTAGTCGTCTGTAAATTTAAAAAGACTTACGAGGAAGGTGCGTTATACTTCTTGGATAATGTAGAGTTGTCAGAGAGGTTTTGAAGAACTCGATCAGTATAAGAGCTAGTCCTATGTCTTCCCAAACTATGTTGTCCATCGTCAGCGTCTCCAGTTCACAGTTGGAATTGTCCAATGCCTCAATGAATGTCCTCTCCGCTTCGGCATCAATAAATGAGGCTAAATCTAATTCTTTAAGCCTTCCATTTGAGACGGGCATATTAGCAAGCGATCCTGAGTCGCAGTCTGTAAAACTGAGCACACCGATGCTGAGGCTGGGGATACACGTCATCAAGCTTGCAAATTCCCGTGGAAGATTCATAATGGAAGTAAGAGACAGGTGCGTCAAGGAAGGCGATAAGAGAATACTATCAATGAAGCCTTGCTTGAACGCGGGTATGGCATTATTCCAGTCGAAACCCCCGAAATTGAAACACAAGGTGAATGATGTCATATTCTTGAGTAGAGCAAGAACCTGAGGAAAAGTCGGCTGCTTGATAAAACAAGCATGTCGTTCAGATGTCTCCAATAAAGTGAGCTTATGGACGTAGAGCGCGAGGTGCGGAGAAGATGACAGAGTGCGTTGGAAGCGGACCAATTTCCTCACTCGATCTTGCCCATCGAAAGGGACAAGAACAACTGCGCGAAACAGGTGACGCTGAGATGGTTCGCGGAAGCCCCGACACGTTAAGGCGCAAGCTTTAAGGGTGGCAGGGTCGTTGGTGGCATTGAGAGCAGCGACTTCATCGAGGATGAGTTGGGTAATAGTTGCCATTTTTCCTTTGAACAGTAAGTGGGCACGTTCCCCCCAATGAAATATCGCTCAAGAATTTACCGGTACCTGTAATTGAGGTTGGCTCGTTTCGTTGGGAAGGGTAGAAGTTAAAACTGGTTTGAAGCTGGTTGAACAAAGAAATTTGCTTCTATCGGTCGGAAGCTCAAAAAAGGTTACAGTACCATGTGACTTTCAGTGGTTGTTTGCTCGAAAAGCAGATACCAAATAAAGGGATCCAATCCAAGATCGATCTTGTTGTTACTGTGACGCCACTGGTCAACCACTGGTAGTGTCCACGGTCCACTTAAACTTGACATACAGTAGGCATTGTCATAATGAATAATGTTGGTTGTCAGCTTTTCTCATTCATTTCGAGCATTCATTCACCACTAGAAGCTGTCACATACTGTGACATATTGTGACCCTGTACTGCAATTTCGCCGCTCACCACAATATTTCAAGTCTATGATAAATGTATCTAGAGTAGATTGCTGAAGGGATTGCTGTATAACATGATAAAGATGTGCCCTGAGCTTTCTAACTTGCTGTTGCAAGGCAAGAGGAGATAGGCCTGCCACATCAGAATAGGCCAATGCAAGCTATTCAAGCCGCTTGCAGAGTTTTCGTTTCTTCTCTGGAGATTTTGGCATAATAAAGCAGGTGAGTATGGGACGAGTAGAATGAATAAATGAATAAAATACTACATAAATTCATGTTAATATACTCTCCAATGCCCAAGAGTCGTCAACCTAGCTACAGTTTCACATTACAGTGTCTATTTATGCAACAAAAGTGCCAAGGATTGAAACAGTGATGCAGAATACCACAGGTGTAATTAATATCACACTTAATTGTCAATTTTCCATAGTATTTGGTAATCTCATAATGCATAATGAGGCCAAGCTTCCATGCATTATTCACTATGACAACATATGAATAATTCACTGCATACCAAGTTGGTTTTGGTGAATTCATATTCATTATGAAAATTTATTCATTATTATGTTATTCATTATGACAGTGTCTACTGTACTTGACTTTCGCAAAGCGTATAGTAAAATTAAACTTGAATGCGTCAGGATTCATCTACAACTTACCTGCTGTGGGTCTTCCTGAGTCGTTTTAAAGCAGAGTTTGAACAGATTGTTTGTTAAATTTGAATATTCATAATTCATAATTTCACCATAAGAAAATGTTAGCAACGTGTTCGTTTAAATACTTACGGTAGTACATCACCAAGGGTAATTTCTGCATGTCCATTCGTTTAATCTTTATAGAGTTCGTGAAGAACGAGGTTCCCAACTTCCAAGAGGTTCCGTACGTGGGGGTTGTATGAACTGATGACCGAAGGCCTATGCTTACGCAGATTACAAGGAGCAGCGTGATGTAATGGTTGTAATGGTATTGTGCCATGTAAACAGACCGCTATCTACCGTTATGTAGATCCGGATTGGCGGCAAATTGGCGGAGCACCACGCAATCCCCACGGCTGCCATGTTCCAACACATTCTTCGCTTACGATGCCGTTGATATTTTCATACTTATTGATATACGTCTACGTCTGATGACAATGATTCAAGTTAGATTCAAGAATTACTCATTAATTATGAGCGAAATGACCGACAGACATTTGTAAGTCAACTACGGAGAACAGTAGTGTCATCATGAAAACTTACACGTTATAAAGACCATCCTCTCTCGGGGTTAACACGATAACCGTTGACCCCCGCAGCAGCGCCCATCTCGCGTGACCGCATGAATCTGATTCGTTTACTTGCAAAGCTGGACTTTGCTTAGTATACCAAGATTCATGTAATGGTGTCGAAGTTTCAGATTCACAATCTAAACGCGCTTACAGTTTATTTCCAGCTTTAGCCTTTCTTATAAGCCAAGTTCTTTTTTTTTACATGTGAATTCCGAGGAAGCTTCTAACACTGAATGAAATACTGGACGTCGGAGCAAGTTAAGTAAATCCTTCAAAACTTCCAAGACAACCGCTACCTTGGGCTTCTTTTATGATGGGCTACCACGTGTTTGAACATTGAGCGACTCTGGAAATGGGGTCGAGCATGTTATCCCTTTTAATTTTCTATATATTATTCTTTATGGATGGAATGCTTGAAATGCGCATCTCACTGAAAGCAAACTGATAAACATCTTTTCTCCACTTTCGCTTCCTAGCTTAACAACGCTTAACCAAAATGTGATCTGCGAGCGTCAGTAGTTATGTAAGAAGTTAAGAAGCTATTAATACCCAAGCAAGACCCTTATAGCTTTTGTACGATTGATAACATCATGAACGCGGCCAACCCCGCGCGGTTCCATCAGATTACAATTTTTAACCCCATATAGCACAAGTACGTGGTCTCGCAATATATTCACCGACGGAGGCATGCTAAGAGCTTTTCTTTCTCCTGTTTCTTAATGCCCACCAAATGCCCGCATTGATGGCCGACTCGTCTTCCTCTGTACAGCTGCCTCCTGGTTTCATTGTTCAATTGTGAGTAGAGTAATGTGCTTTGGAATTTTCACTTATTGAGGCTATTTGACAGGACAGGACCCCTTGTAAGTTTTCGCGGCGCTGCCAAGCCTTATATGAGACATTGGTCTCTGACCCCAAGTTACCATTTCAAAGCTCATAGGACACTTGTTTAATTGGGGGCTCTATGGCTGTCTTGTCGTACAGTGCTGTGTGTATTCCATTAAGCTTCAATGTCTGATTGCTTAGCAATGATCCTACAGATATATACTACCTCGCCTTCCCCAAAGATACTTTATTGCCAAAGTCACTTGTCGGCTTTGCTCTGACACTCGAAACACTTCAAACTGTCCTTTCGACTCGCGACGCCTTTCGTAATTTTGGTTCAGGATGGGGAGACTTTAAGGATCTTGATGCTGTTGGCTGGCTATGGTTTAGTGTTCCGGTGATAGGGTCATTGAGTGCGTAATACTTGTCGTTATCCATGATGAATATGCTAACTTTATCAGTTTCATTTACTGCTCAAAACTTCTTCGCGTGGCGAATATGGATTTTGAGTCGGCAACTTTACTTTCCTATACTTATAGCATTGGTAAGAGCCAGTCTTCGATCAGTGTTTACTGTGCAAAATACAACTTATCTGTTAGATTTCCACCACACAATGTATATTCGGGTTATGGGTAGGCATCTCAGCACACATAGTTGGCTTTTTCTCGCAATTTCAGAATCATTCATTTAACCAAACGTCTGTAAGTATATGCAATGTTATTGATATTGTCCTTGTTCACATTGTGTATAGGTGTGGCTTGGTGGAACAGCTCTTTGCGATATCATCATCACATTCTGCATGATTTATTATCTCTCCCGCGAACGCAACGGCTTCCGCTCCACCAATGTACTCATCGCCAGAGTCATTCGTGTGACCGTAGAAACGGGCTTAATCTGCGCGGCATTCGCTATCCTGGATCTTTCATTCTTTCTAAAATGGCGCGATAATAACTATCACCTTGCGCCTTCCATAGCACTTTCAAAGCTTTACTCAAACAGTCTTTTGGTGGCAAGTCTCTTTATTTTATTATCTGAACTTGTATGTAGAATCAATTGTTAACAGGTACTGAATTCCCGAGTTCGTATTGTCGGAGGACGGGTTATGACAGAACCACTCGACGTTACCGCTTCGGTGTCATTTAGCACTGGCACAAGTGCTGGAAATCTCCAGTCAAGAATGTCGTTCAGACCTGGTGACGATGTGCTCACGATGCAGAACGAGTACGGTCCGGAGGAAATCTCGATGAATGATGTACGTACATTAGGTTCTCTGAGTCCATGAATGCTCTAATTGACTGCCACCCATTTCAAAGCATAATACCGACAGAGCACCCCTTACTGAAGTAGATTATAATAGAAAGGAAGTTATGCTTGTTTGATAACGAAAAGTATTTCATTTCGTGTAGGGGGCTAAATTATAGCGCATAGCTAATGTATTATCGTTGTAGTGTCTACTGTAGAAACAATATCACTTTGCCTCGAGTAAGGCTAATGTGGTATGGGCCACGTTTCCGTGCATTTCGCACATCTTAGAGCCGTCGTTATATTATTTTTCTATGAACTTGAATTTCTAGGCGTTTGAGAAGCTTGAGAAGCCAGGGGTAACATGGAAAGGAAGATATGACGTTATCAGCGCACTGATACTAGTGCAACGTTCCCGTTAACCATTAACCAATGATGGCAATCGTCTTCAAAAATCCCAAGCTGGTATCTATCATTGCTACCTTTTGTTCTGTGTAAAGTTATGCCACTCATTAGGGCTTCCTCGAGCTCTCCTAGCCTCGTGCAATCCAAGCAATCAATTCTAAGTACCGGGCTGTCACTTCGCCTTTAATGAAGGCTTCAATTATCAATACTAGAAGTTCTGTTGGAAATTATGTACGTACAACTATTTCCATACCTACTGTCTTCGTCTTATATTAATTCTTGGCAGGTTTCATACTGGACAGACACAACTACACAACTTAGTCTATTCACTTCTCCTGTATTATGTACGTATATCTAGCGCGTTTATCACTTTAACACTACTTACTTACCTATACTTACCACTAAACATTTGAAGTAAACATTGGATTTCAACGTAAGTACTTTACATGGTGTTGATATAAGTAATAGTGTTCTTAGAATCTCAAGTGTGTCAACCATTCTAAACGTAATTATTTACAAATTACAATGGTCTTAGTTGGGTCTTAGTTGGGTCTTAGTTTCCGAAGCTGTGCGACTTGCGTGCGACCGTATCACGATGGCCGCCGGAGAGAAGTTCGGAGAGTTGTCGGGCGACGGGGACCGGGGAGTGACATTGTCACAAAATGACAGAGCACCGTATCGAGATGTGACGATGTGACGCCGCGAGGGATCGAACGATGACAAGTTCAATCATGTTCAACTTGAACTTCTTGGCTGCCATCATCGATAGTCTAACCGTGCCCATATGCTAGCTTCAACTTGCATTACGATGAACACCAATTGCCGAAATGAACTTCACGGTTTATAATGCCTACATGCTTCAGAAAATACTGAAAATACCAAGAAGATACTTACTATAGAGCGTATCAGTAGGTTGTTTGTGACTTGAAGTAAGTCCTACAACCACATCCATTGATACCTCACACCATTCCGAAGGTGTATGATCAGAATGAAAATCAAGGCTTATATATGGAAAGTCTAACGACCACGCTCAAACGCATCAATTGTAATTGAGCTCCGGTGTCCGGCACCTCGGCTTCTCGGTTAGATATTATCTATATATAATGAGAGAAGGCCTGGGAATTTGAGGTATAGATGGTGCGTGTGAACGGCCGAATGTGATAGCCGCGGATGGTTCATGGGAAATTGCGGTATTTAGAAATTGTTGGAAATTGAAAATAATTGGAAATAATAAATAATAATATTTTAATGTATATTTGGCATCTTTACTGTTTTCGGAGGAAATTGATGCGCCGCGGTGCGTCTTTCCTTTTTGGGCAGAGATTGATGGGGTGCACTCGCGATTTGGGATTCTGCTCAGAACGGATGGAACCAAACGCTCTTCAACAAATTTAAATGACTAAGCATCTTGAAGGGGTTGAGCACGATGCCCAGGCGCGTTATTAAGCGCATTATTAAGCATTCGACTTTTGGAAATGGGCTGTGCCGCATTGCTGCATGCTGCACTGATGCTGTGCTGCCACCCTTTCTTTTCCTCCCTCCACTTCTCCCCCCTCGATTTTTGGCCTCTCTATCATACTGTAAGT
The DNA here is from genome assembly GCA_025738555.1 of Cyathus striatus. Classification (NCBI taxonomy): domain Eukaryota; kingdom Fungi; phylum Basidiomycota; class Agaricomycetes; order Agaricales; family Nidulariaceae; genus Cyathus; species Cyathus striatus. Next base: position 908,653 of record JAOVFP010000001.1, read on the forward strand.
GTTTAGCAACAATGTTGCTTCAATGTGACTGAAATTTCGGATTTTTTGGAAGCCACTGCACCATTATATAGTGCATTCTTTGCATTTCTGCGAGTTTTTGCCTATTTTTTAAAATAAAAAATAGCTGCCTATTGAATCTTTTGCTCCCTCCACTCCCCCCCCCCTCAATCTTTTGACCTCACCATCCTACTGTAAGTGTTTAGGGATATTATTGCCTCATGTTCACTGAAATTTCGCATTTTTTGGGGCAGCCACTGCACTATTCTATAGTGTTTTCCTTGCTTTTCTGCGAGTTTTTGGTGTTTTTTTTTTCTTTAACAGGTACTCTGGACCTCTGGACCCTTGGACTTTTGGCTCTTGGCTCTTGGCTCTAGGCTCTGTGCTCTCTTGGCTCTGGACTTTGGCTCTCTAGCTCTCTGACCCTCTGGCTTCTCTGTGTTTGTTTGTGTATTAAGTAGGGATTGTGTTTTTGCTGCAGCCGTCTCAGGCATTACAGTGGCAGGAGAATTGGCAGACCAAGGTGAAGTGCAGTGAAGTCCTACCTACCTGGCCTCTCTTTACGAGTGTTTGCCGGTTGCCACACAGCTCTATTTGTATTAGAGTTGGGACTGCTCTCTGTGCACAGTGTGTAGGGAGATTGGTGTGGTGTATTTTTCAGTCACCCCCCTTCCTTTTTAGGAAGTAGCTCCATTTTCAACTACCACTGTTTCCACCGATTTCGCCTTTTTTTCTCTGTGTCATTGGGATAGCCCAGCTGGACCAAATAACTGCTCTATTTATTCACAAGGTATAGAACAAATTCAGTGGCATTCATGTATGTGATTTTGCTTCCTAATGAGTGAGCAGGATGTGTACTGATCATTGTTTAAAGGTCAACTCCCATCAGCGCTGCAGAGCAGGCACGCCAAAATGCACGGCAGGCTGAGCGCGAGTTACGTGCATTGAATACCCCTGAAAATAGGCAGGAACCTCTGCCTGCTGTTGTAGATGGTCCTGCCCAGCCTCCATATCCCCATCTGCCTGCTGATTTGGAGGCCTGGCGTGTGAGCCTTCCTCCCATTGTGCCACCCATTGGCAGAGGGAGGGGAAGGGGAAGGGGTAGGGGTAGGGGAAGAGGTCAGGGTGAAGGAAATGGTGAATCAAGTACACGAGGTGGTACAAGTCATGGTCGACAAAGAGGAAGGGGTACAGTTGCAGCTCAGAGGCAGAATGCTAACCCCCCACTTCCTGTGGAGCATCGTCCAGCTCCTGACAATCAGCAAATTATACAATGGAATCCTCCCATGGTTGCAGAGGCAGTTCTGCCACTCCATCATTTGGAAAATATTCAATGGGCTGATAACAATCCACCACAACATATTCCTCACATGCATGCACCCCTGCCTGTAGCTGCTCCTTGGAATAACTTTGTGCAGCAAAATATTCCTCACATAAATGTACTGCTCCCTGCCACTAATCCTCAGATTCACTGGAATGATCCTGTCATTGCAGAAGATATTCCTCAGCAGAATAATCTGTTGCCAAATATACAATGGGCAGCAAATATTCCCCCACCTCCTCCTGTTAATCCACTGCAAAACATTCCTCACATAATTACACCTCCTCTCCCAGCTGTTCAAAATGTGCAGTGGGACCATCCAATCATTATTGAAGCTATTCCACCTCCTGACATTCCTCCTCAAAATGTACGATGGGCTGCAGATATTCGACGTCCCATCTTCCCTCTTCCTGTTACTATTCCCCAGGTCATTCTTCCACTTCCCCCTGTTGCTATTCCAAATGTGCAGCAGATTGCTCCAATAATGGCTGAAGCTTTGCCTCCTGCCAATGACCAAGGTGTTCACTGGATGCCTCCAGTTCTACATCCCAATCCCCTACCAGTATGTGGCTTTTTAGAATGCTTCATTTAACTATTTTAATTATGATGTAAAGATTAATGCCCCTGATATTGCTCCTGCCACTCAAAATATTCGATGGCATCACCCTGTTCCCACACATCATCACCCATTCCGTGTTAATCAACAGATTAATGATGAAAATCCTCCTGCTCCAGTTCCCATTCCTGTAACCCCTTTCCAGGTTAACCCTCCACCTGTTCCTGCTCTTCCTCAGCCATTGCGAGTTAATCAACAAGATACTCCAAATGTACAGGGAAGCATGCCTGCTCCTCTACCCCTATCCAGGTTAATCCTCCACCAATTCCTGCTCAACTTCAACTATTACATATTAATCAACAGAATACTCCAAATGCTGAAGGCACTCCTGCTCCTCTACATCTTCCACCATTCCAGATTAATCCTACTCCTGCTCCTTTACCTGCTCCTGCTCCCCCTATCGAGGCTAATGCCACCCCTGCCCTTGCTCCTTTACCTGTTCCTGCTCCTGCTCCTACTCCTGCTCCTGCTCTTCTTCAACCTTTCCGAGTTCATCTGCAAGATCCTACCAATGTACAAGGAAATGCCCCTGTTACTGTTGAACCATTTCGTGTCTTTCAACATAACCATTCTAACATTCAAAATCATTCTGATTTTCATTGGGTTCCTCCAGTAATGCCACCACCACCACCACCACCACCACCACCACCACCACCTCTTCCAAATTTTCATTTCATTGAACAATATCCTGCAGTATGTCCAAAATATTACTTTTATTGTCATCATATTAATTTGAATTACAGCCTCCTGTTTTTGTTGAACCCATTATTGCTCATCCACTTCCAATGCCTGCAGTTCCACCTCCACCTCTTCAGTTCAATCCACAAAACATGATGGTTATTGATGTGCCAGATATTCCTCCAACTCCCACACCACCACCTCCACCCCCACGTCCTCAGCACATTCCTATTGCTCGCCAGCCATTTGATCGTAATTGGCCAAAATTCACTCTTGGGCCATTCACTGATGTCTGTCCTGACTGTAATGCATTGCATTGGAAGGCTGAACGTTTGACTGCTTCAACCAGAGAGCGTCTTCAATTTGGAAGTTGCTGTCTGACTGGAAAGGTTAAACTACCAGGCTGGGGCCAATCACCCAGGGAGTTGACAGAGCTGCTGGCAAAGGATGGAAACAAGAATTTCCAGGACAATATTCGTCAATACAACTGTGCCTTTGCCATGACATCCATGGGAATTGAGAATAATGCTTCCATCCAGGCTGGAGGTCCATATGTTTTCAAAATTGGAGGTCGAGTTACTCATTTTGCTGGATCACTCCTACCTCGCCAAGGTCTTCCCAGAAAGTATGCTCAACTCTACATTCATGATCCAGCTGAGGCACCTTCACCTCAGGATCGAATTAATGGTCATCCTGCTAATCGTCGTCTTAACATGGATGTCAATGTCATGAGAATATTGGAAGATATTCTCTATCGTCATCATCCAGGTGCATCAGTCTATCGGAAGGCCTATCAGGAAATACAGAATAATAACCCTGCTCGCAATTTTCGCCTTGCCATTTGTCGTCCTGTAGGCACAGACCGACGGCGATACAATGTTCCAACACAAGATGAGATTTCAGTCCTTCTGCTTGGGGATGGTGATCGGGTTGAGGGACCTCGCGAGGTCATCATGCATCGCCTTGATGGTGCACTGGAGCGAATCAGTGAGGTGAATGCTATGTATTGGCCATTTCACTATCCAATTCTGTTTCCACAAGGTCAACTTGGATGGCAGCCTGGCATTCTATATCATGGTGTGCAGGAGGTGGATAATGTAGATCATGTGCCCAACAGGCTACCAGGAGAGGAGGAGGATGCACCCACAACCAAGAAGCGCAAGCATGTCTCACAAATTGAGCATTTTCGCTACTACATCCATCCACGTATTGGTGAGAATCTTCATCAATTCAGGACAAAGAAGCTCTTTCAGGAGTATAGTGTGGATACATGGGCATGTACTGAGCAGGGTCGGTTGCGTTGGATTGATGGCCATCAACCAGAGATCCGTGCTGAAACCTATCAGGGAATAGTGGATGCCATTGCAGTTAATCCAGATGTGCAAGGGGAAGAACTTGGGAAAAGGGTAATCATTCCATCGAGTTTTGCAGGAAGCACTCGATTCATGCAGCAGAACTGTCAGGATGCACTGGCTATCAATCGTCACTTTAAGTTTCCAGACTACTTCCTGACAGTCACCATGGATCCCCATCACCCAGATGTGAAGAGTGCCTTGCCTGAAGGAGTGGAAGCTCATGACCGGCCAGACATTGTGGTTCGGGTGTTTCGTCAAATCCAGCAGCAGATCATCCGAGATATCTACCAGGAGGGCATCTTTGGACAATGTGTTGCACATATCCATACCATTGAATACCAGAAGCGTGGACTGCCACATATGCATTTAATTGTGTTTGTGGCTCCTGAGGACAAGTTGCGCACTCCTGAGGACATTGACAGCATGATCACTGCTGAACTTCCTGATCCTGACACTGAACCTGAGCTGTATGATTTGATTCTGAGAACCATGATTCACAAACCCTGTGGTCCTGGCAGCAATCAGTCATGCATGGAGGGTGGCAAGTGCTCAAAGGGATTTCCAAAGGCTTATCGGGATGAGACCATCATCACAGATGATTCATATTCTGTTCTGAGAAGGAGGGAGATCACCAGATTTCAGCCCATGACCAGAGATGGGACCCCAGTGAATAACTGCTGGGTTGTGCCATACAATCGATATCTGTCATGGAAGTACAGGTGCCACATTAATGTTGAATACATTGCATCAATCAAGGCCATCAAGTACATTTACAAGTACATTTTCAAAGGCCATGATCGTGCTACAGTGGAGTTTTCACAGGAACTGAATGAGATGAAGACATTCTTTGATGCTCGCTATGTCTCTCCCTGTGAGGCTGTGTGGCGACTGTTTGCATTTAAATTGCATGAGGAGGTCCCAAATGTGGTTCGGCTGTCAATTCATCTTCCAAATGAGCAGTCTGTTATATATGATCAGAATGCTGAAGATGTGCGGGAGGCAGTGGAGCGTGCATCAACACAAGATACCACTCTTACTGCTTACTTTAAGGCCAACATTGAATACCCAGCAGCAAGAGAGGTTCTGTACCAGGACATGCCCAATACCTTTGTGTGGAATAAAACTGAGTGCAAGTGGACACTTCGACAGCGAGGATTTGCCATTGGACGGACATACTTTGTTCATCCAAATGCTGGGGAGCGATTCTACCTGCGAACATTGCTGACAGTGGTCAAGGGTGCAAAATCCTTTGCAGACTTGCGAACAGTTGATGGAGTTGTGCATCGGACATTCAGAGAGGCATGTTTGGCCTTAGGACTTCTGCAGGATGATGGTGAATGGAGAGAGTGTTTGCGAGATGCTGCTGCTATGAAGACAGGTTATCAGCTGCGCAGCCTGTTTGGGACTATTCTTCGAGACTGTGGGCCTGTGGATTATGTGGGACTCTGGAATGAATTTAAGGAACACATCTGTGATGATCTGGGACATATCATTCGAACACACCTTCATCTTGCAGATCCTACAGAGGAACAGATCTATGATTATGGGCTGTATCTGATTGATAAATTTCTGATCAGTTCTGGCAAGTCTCTGTCACAATGGATAGATATGCCACTACCACTACCAACAGAAAACTGGCATGAACGGGAGCAGCAAGCCAACAACAGGAGGGAAGACCAATCAAACAATCCATTGATTGCAGTATACACTGCATATGATGTAGTGGAACAGCACGCTCTGGGTCAGGAGCGACTTGCAACTTTGAATGAGGAGCAGTGTGCAGCCTTTGATCAGATAGTGAGGGCCATTGAGACAAAATCTGGGGAACTGTTCTTCTTGCATGGCCCTGGAGGAACAGGAAAGACCTATGTGTACAACACACTATGCTATTACCTTCGGGGGGAGGGAAAGATAGTGATTGTTGTTGCATCATCAGGAATTGCTGCTCTTCTGATTGTTGGAGGGCGAACAGCTCACTCTGTGTTCAAGATTCCAATTGATATCAATGAGACATCAATGTGCAATATTGCACGGGGGTCAGATCTTGCTGGGCTGATTGAGAAGGCTGATGCAGTATTTTGGGATGAGGCACCAATGCAGCACCGACATATTCATGAGGCAGTGAGCCGGACTTTCAAAGACCTTCGTCGTTCTGATCAACCATTTGGAGGATGCACTGTGGTGTATGGTGGAGACTGGCAACAAATCCTTCCAGTGGTGGTACGAGGGAGCCGACCTCAGATTGTGTCAGCATGTCTTCAGAGATCTGATCTTTGGGCAGACATTACTGTAATTCACTTGCGACGTAACATGCGATTGAATGTGGAGGATGAATCTGAACGACGATTTGCTGAGTGGCAGCTAGGTGTTGGACATGGAGAGCACACTACAAATGAGGAGATTTCAATTCCAAACCACTTCAAGTGCACTTCAAATACTGTGGAGTCACTGATTTCAACTATCTACCCTGGACTTTCATCAGCTGAAGGACATGGTGATGAGTACTATGCTGAACGAACGATTCTGTCAAGTCGAAATGATGATGTGGATGCTCTGAACTCTCAGATTCTGGCTTCATTTCCAGGGGAGGCAACTTCATTGCACAGTGCAGATACACTGCCAGATGATCAACGGTATGATGGGGAACTTCTTTACCCTGTGGAGTACCTGAACACGATCAACTGCTCTGGATTACCACTGGCACACTTGGAGTTGAAGATAGGATGTCCTGTGATGGTACTTCGAAACCTGAGTGTTTCTGATGGAGTGTGCAATGGAAGCCGTGGAGTGATTACAGGGATACGGAACCGAGTGTTGGAAGTTTGACTGTTAACTGGGGACAGGAGAGGAAGTCGGGTGTTTATACCACGGATGAAGCTTGAACCATCATCTTCTCAAGTTCCTTTCCGGTTTTGTCGACACCAGTTCCCTGTTCGACTTGCATTTGCGATGACGATCAATAAGGCACAAGGACAGTCCGTTTCACATGTTGGATTGGACCTTCGGAATGGAGTGTTTACACATGGGCAGTTTTATGTTGGAGTGTCGCGAGTTCGATCTGTTCACAAAATGAAGGTGATTTGGGATGCTAGGAGTGAAGAATCTGTAACAAAGAATATAGTGTATCCTGAAGTGTTACTTTAGTATGTTGTAGATATTGTAGATAAGATTTTAGTAGTGTTTAGTAGTGTACTATATTTATATTGATATATATATATTTAAAATAAGTAATGAATTGGAAGAAGAATAAATAGGTTAATATATTAAGCAGGGGTTTGGGGGTGCAACCCCCAAGAAGAAAAAGCGGGGGTCTGGGGCGCAGCCCTCAGTGTAAAGGACTGGGATTAAGAAGCGGGGGGTCTGGGGGGCGCAGCCCCACAGCAAGCCGTCATTCGTGTGGAGCGGAGGAGGGAGCCGACAGGCTCCCGTACCCGTAGCGGAGCACGGGTGTAAGGCTTGTCTATATATAATGAGAGAAGGCCTGGGAATTTGAGGTATAGATGGTGCTTGTGAACGGCCGAATGTGATAGCCGCGGATGGTTCATGGGAAATTGCGGTATTTAGAAATTGTTGGAAATTGAAAATAATTGGAAATAATAAATAATAATATTTTAATGTATATTTGGCATCTTTACTGTTTTCGGAGGAAATTGATGCGCCGCGGTGCGTCTTTCCTTTTTGGCTAGAGATTGATGGGTTGCTGTACCGATCTGGGATTCTGCTTAAAACGGATGGATGCAAATATTGTTCAACAAAGTAAATGACTAAGCACGCCACAATGGCTGATTGATGGCTGCACTGATGCAACGAAATTGTGCTGCTGGGACTTCCTTTCCTTTCCCCCCTCCCCCCTTGAGTTGTAACAGGACAATAATACAGAATATATTTGTAGATATATACTGGGACTATAAATATTTAAGTATTATGAAAATTATTGTGACTGCTGTAGCAACTTATAGTGTATTTGTTATATTTTGAGGTATTGTGATGTGCTATTTAGTGTAATTATATTGTGTTGGAATGTGTTCCCCCCTTGAGTTTGGTACTCCAATTAAATAAGGATATTTATGTGGATGTATAATAAGTGTGTAATTGATAGAAATACTAGGAGTGATGATATATAGATTCAGGATATGTGTATAGTTTCTGATTTTGGTGGATAGGTTGATATTTGGGGAGTGAGGAATATTGATATATATGACATGGGTGACATATATGATATATGAGGATGATAATAGGATTATAATGAGTAAATAAATAATTTGATGGGCACTGTAGTACTGTATGGTGAATATAGTAATATTCTCAGTATAATTTGAGTGTAATGAATAGAAATAGGAGTATTGATTAAAATAGATTTATTCTGCTTCAGGGAATGAAAATAGTGAAGACTAAACTACATGGATGTAGATATAAACTACACCATCATGGATAAGATGCATTAATTTAGGAGCTTTAACTGATTGATACTATTGATCTGAAGAGATAATTGAGATATATAGAACTATAATGATTAGATATTATATATTTGATTAGGACTATAGTAATTAATAGTGAAATTGATAATACTGAGGTTCAGACATTGAGTGGTAGGGGATGAATATATGTGTAGAATATTTGATAGTGGTGTATTCATATTTGGGAATTTCATGATAGGAGAATAGATATGTAAGTGATGTAATTTAAATTTAAATGGCAATGAGTGATGAATATGAATGAATGTGTGTTGATATAAACTACTATATAACCACACGGGTGTGATGATTCAGGATATGTGTATAGTTTCTGATTTTGGTGGATAGGTTGATATTTGGGGAGTGAGGAATATTGATATATATGATATATATCATACAGGTATATAAATACCAGTTAATATTTAGGGATTAAGGAATATTGATATATATGATATATGAGGATGACAATAGAATTATTGTTCATAAATAATAAAATATTTGATGGGCACTGTAGTAATGTATGGTGGATATATGAATGTTTGAAATGTATAATTTGAGTGTAATGAATATAAATAGGAGAATTGATTAAAATATATTTATTCTGTTTAAGGGAATGAAAATAGTGAAGACTAAACAACACGGGTGTAGATTTAAACAACACGGGTGTAGATTTAAACAACACGGGTGTAGATTTAAACAACACGGGTGTAGATTTAAACAACACGGGTGTAGATTTAAACAACACGGGTGTAGATTTAAACAACACGGGTGTAGATTTAAACAACACGGGTGTAGATTTAAACAACACGGGTGTAGATTTAAACAACACGGGTGTAGATTTAAACAACACGGGTGTAGATTTAAACAACACGGGTGTAGATTTAAACAACACGGGTGTAGATTTAAACAACACGGGTGTAGATTTAAACAACACGGGTGTAGATTTAAACAACACGGGTGTAGATTTAAACAACACGGGTGTAGATTTAAACAACATGGGTAGATATATGCCTCATGGGTTAGCAGGGGGTTTGGGGGGTGCAACCCCCCAAGAAGAAAAAAAGCGGGGGTCTGGGGGCGCAGCCCCTCAGCTAAAGAACTGGGATTAAGAAGCGGGGGGTCTGGGGGGCGCAGCCCCACAGCAAGCTGTCATTCGTGTGAAGCGGAGGAGGGAGCCGACAGGCTCCCGTACCCGTAGCGGAGCACGGGTGTAAAGCTTGTCTTATATATAATGAGACAAGGCGTGGGGAATTTGGGTATATAAGTAGCGTGGGACAGCCGCTTTCGTGTGGGAAACTTGCCATGTTGAGAGGGGGATCTGTATTTAGAAAAAAGTTACTGTATTTGGTACTGTTTCTTTTCTGGGTGAATTGTTACTGTTTATTTTGAAAGGCGATGAGCGACCTTCCATTTTGAACTGAGAATTGATGGGGTCAATGGCCTCTGCCGGAAAGGGAAGGATGCAAACACTGTAAAATAAAGAAAGTAGATGACTAAGCACGCCACAATGGCTGATTGATGGCTGCACTGATGCAACGAAATTGTGCTGCTGGGACTTCCTTTCCCTTTCCTCCCCCCCCCTTTGAGTTGTAACAGGACAATAATATGATATATATTTGTAGATATATACTGGGAGTATAAATATTTAAGTATTATGAAAATTATTGTGACTGCTGTAGTGATTTATAGTGTATTTGTTATATTTTGAGGTATTGTGATGTGCTGTTTAGTGTAATTATATTGTGTTGGGATGTGTTCCCCCCTTGAGTTTGGTACCACAATTAAATAAGAATATTTATGTGGATAACAATGATAGTATAATTGATAAATTATGATGTATTTGATGGATAGTGTAGTAATTTATAGTGTATTATATATAGTTTGAGTTGGTTTTCAGCAATTGATGATGTGAATACTGGGATTGATGATATATAGATAAAGGATATGTGTATAGTTTCTGATTTTGGTGGATAGGTTGGTATTTTGGGATTTCTGGATATTGATATATACCACACAGGTGACATATATGATATATATCATACAGGTGTATAAATACCAGTTGATGTTTGGGGATTGAGGAATATTAATATATACAACATGGGTGATACATATGACATATGAGGATGACAATAGGATTATAATGAGTAAATAATAAATTATTTGATGAACACTGTAGTAATGTATGGTGGATATAGTAATGTTCTCAGTGTATAATTTGAGTGTAATGAATAGAAATAGGAGTATTGATTAAAATAGATTTATTATGTTTCAGGGAATGAAAATAGTGAAGACTAAACTACATGGGTGTGTGATTGATGTGTGTGGATGTGTGTCAATTGGAGATGGTGGAAGGCACATGGACAATAATGTGGTGTGATTAATGGAGATTGCATTGGGTGGAAGTAGATGAATGTGAACCAAGCACAAATAATAATACTTTTTGGGGAGATCTGTAATTGTTGTGAGTAGGACAACAAACAACAAAAGATCAAGGGTTCACGAAAAGAAAGAATCTGTATATCAGATAGGATATGCAGAGGAGGGACAGTTTCTGAATGTATGGGATACTTAGAGTGTAGAGACCATTGATGAGTAATTGATAGACAGTAGGTGTTATTGCAGACCTGTTTTGTGAGCAGGTTTTTGAGTATTTTGGTTTTGTTTCACCAGAAAGCCATGTTTGATAGCAGAATTTAAGAAAGGGGTTGCTGAAATGCTAAGTTGGTTGTGATGAAAAAGAAAAGGATAGTTCACCAAATGGTGACTGGGTGTAGATATAAACTACACGGGTGTAGATATAAACTACACGGGTGTAGATATAAACTACACGGGTGTAGATATAAACTACACGGGTGTAGATATAAACTACACGGGTGTAGATATAAACTACACGGGTGTAGATATAAACTACACGGGTGTAGATATAAACTACACGGGTGTAGATATAAACTACACGGGTGGAACTGGGATGAAGAAGCAGGGGGTCTGGGGGGCGCAGCCCCACAGCAAGCTGTCATCTGTGTGGAGCGGAGGAGGGAGCCGACAGGCTCCCGTACCCGTAGCGGAGCACGGGTGTAAAGCTTGTCTATATATAATGAGACTAGGCGTGTGGAAAGTGGGTATATATGGTGCATGGGAATATTTGTGTGGGAATTGATGGGCTCAAAATCGAAAATGAATGCAAAACAATGTTCAACAATGTGTGAATATAATAGATGTAAATAAATGACAACTGACTAAGCATCTTGAAAATGGATGGATGCAAACGATGTTCAACAAAAGTAAATGACTAAGCATCTTGAAAAGCTTGCAATCACATTATTATTAAGCACATTAGTATTAGTAAGCAATTTGGCGGAATGTGCTGTGCCGCGCCACATTGCTGCAATGCTGCACTGATGCTGTGCTCCTGCCCTTTCCTTTGCTCCCCCCACTTTCCCCCCTCGATTTTTGGCCCCTTTATCATACTGTATGTGTTTAGGGACAATGTTGCTTCATGTTGACTGAATTTTCGGATTTTTTGGCAGCCCTTGCACCATTCTATAGTGCATTCCTTGCATTCCTGCAAGTTTTTGGCTATTTTTTTTATTTTAAAAATAAAAAAATACAGCTACCTTTTGGATCATTTGCTCCCTCCACTTTCCCCCCTTTATTTCTTCACCTCACCATCCTACTGTATGTATTTGGGGACTCTATTGCTTCATGTTGACTGAAATTTCGCATTTTTTGGCAGCCTCTGCACTATTCTATAGTGTTTTTCCATCCATTTCTGCGAGTTTTTGGTGTTTTTTTTTTTTTTTAACAGGTACTCTGGACCTCTGGACCCTTGGACTTTTGGCTCTTGGCTCTTGGCTCTAGGCTCTGTGCTTTTGGCTCTGGACTTTGGCTTTCTGGCTTTCTGGCTTTCTGGCTTCTCTGTGTTCTTTGTTTGTGTATTAAGTAGAGATTGTGTTTTTTGCTGCAGCCATCTCAGGCATTACAGTGGCAGGAGAATTGGCAGACCAAGGTGAAGTGCAGTGAAGTCCTACCTACCTGGCCTCTCTTTACGAGTGTTTGCTGGTTGCTACACAGCTCTTTTAGAGTTGGGACTGCTCTCTGTGCACAGTGTGTAGGGAGATTGGTGTGGCCTATTTTTCAGTTGCCCCCCTTCCTCTTTAGGAAGTAGCTCCATTTTCAACTACCACTGTTCCCACCGATTTCGCCTTTTTTTTCTTTGTGTCATTGGGATAGCCCAGCTGGACCAAATAACTGCCCTATTTATTCACAAGGTACAGAACAAATTCAGTGGCATCCATGTATGTCATTTTGCTTCTTAATAAGTGACCAGGATGTGTACTGATTATTGTTTATAGGTCAACTCCCATCAGCGCTGCAGAGCAGGCACGCCAAAATGCACGGCAGGCTGAGCCTGAGTTACGTGCATTGGATACCCCTGAAAATAGACAGGAACCTCTGCCTGCTGCTGTAGATGGTCTTGCTCAGCCTCCATATTATCATTTGCCTGCTGATTTGGAGGCCTGGCGTGTGAGCCTTCCTCCCATTGTGCCACCCATTGGCAGGGGAAGGGGAAGGGGTAGGAGTAGGGGAAGAGGTCAGAGTGGAGGAAATGGTGAATCAAGTACACGGGGTGGTTCAAGTCACCATCGAGGAAGGGGAAGAGGTACAGCTACAACTCAGGGAGGGAGAAATACTAATCCACCACTCCCTGTGGAGCGTACTCCAGCTCCTGAAAATCAGCCAATTATACATTGGAATCTTCCCATGGTTGCAGAGACAATTATGCCACCCCATCACCCCCAAACTATTCAATGGGTTGATAACATTCCGCCACAACCTATTCCTCACATGAATGCACCCCTGCCTGCAGCTGCCCCTCAGAATAATTTGCTGCCACAAATTATTCCTCCCATAAATGCACCAGTCCCACCTGCTTATCACTATCGTCCGGCTGATTTGCGAGCAATGCATGCTAATCTTCCTCCCCTTCTTCCACCCATTGGAAGGGGAAGGGGTAGAAATGGTGAATTAAATACACCAGGTCCACAGCAAGGTCAGGGCAGCAATGGGGGAAGGGGAAGAGGAAGGGGAAGGGGAAGGGGAAGGGGAAGGGGGCACACAGGTGGAGCTCAGGGGGGTATTACCAACCCCTTGCCCCCTGTGGAGCACAATCCAGCTCCTCAGATTCATCAAAATCTACAATGGAATCCTCCAATTGTGGCTGAGACCATTCATGAACATCATCTAGCTCAAAATATTCAACAGGCTGATGATGTTCCACCACCACCTCCTGCTATTCCCCAACAAAACATTCCCCACATCAATGCACCTCCCCCAGCTGTTCAAAATATGCATCAGGATCATCCAGTTACTGTTGAACCTATTCCTCCCCTCAACATTCCTCCTCAAAATGTACAACAGGCTGCAGATATTCAACAACCAATCACTCCTCCTCCCATTGCTATTCCCCAAGTTATCCTTCCACCTCCCCCTGTCCCTGCTCCTATTCCAAATGTGCAACTGAATGCTCCATTCATGGCAGGCAATAACCAAGGTATTCGATGGATCCCTCCTGTCCAATATCCCAATCCCCTGCAGGTATGTAATTCTTTAATGTATCAGATAGCTATTTTAAATAATGTTCAAAGATAACTGCACCTAATATTGCTCTTGCTTCTGAAAATGTTCAATGGAATACTCCTGTCCCTGCTCCTTTTCGTGCCTTTCGAATCAATCAACAGGCTCCTACTCCTACTCCTGCTCCTGCACCTGCACCTGCTCCCACTCCCACTCCTGCTCCCACTCCTGCTCCACAATATCTTCTATTTCCACAAATTCATGCTCCTCCTCCTCCTCCTCCTCCTCCTCCTCCTCCTGCTCCTGCTCCTCCCCCTGCTCTCCCTGCTCTCCCTGCTCTCCCTGCCCCTCGCCAATTTCAATTTATTGAACTAAATCTTCCTGTATGTGTAAAATCATGCTCCTACCTTCATTATATTTAATTCTTATTGCAGCCTCCTGTCTATGTTGAATGGGGTAACCCTGTAATTGCTCAGCCAAATCCAATACCTGCAGATCCACTTCCAGACCTTCGGTTCCTTCCACAGAACATGATGGTTGTAGATGTGCCAGATATTCCACCACCCCCTCCACCACCCCCTCGCATTCCTATTGCTCGCCAACCATTTGATCGCAACTGGCCAAAATTCACACTTGGCCCATTCACTGATGTCTGCCCTGACTGTAATGCCTTGCATTGGAAGGCTGAATGTTTGACTACTTCAACCAGGGAGCATCTTCAATTTGGAAGCTGCTGTCTCACTGGAAAGGTTAAACTTCCAGGATGGGGCCAATCTCCAAGAGAGTTGACAGAGCTGCTTGCAAAGGATGGAAACAAGAATTTCCAAGACAATATTCGTCAATACAACTGTGCCTTTGCCATGACATCCATGGCAGTTGAGAAAAATGCTTCCATCCAGGCTGGAGGTCCATATGTTTTCAAAATTGGAGGTCGAGTTACTCATTTTGCTGGATCACTCCTACCTCGCCAAGGTCTTCCCAGAAAGTATGCTCAGCTGTACATTCATGATCCAGCTGAGGCACCTTCAGCTCAGGATCGAATTAATGGTCATCCTGCTAATCGTCGTCTTAACATGGATGTCAATGTCATGAGAATATTGGAAGATGTTCTCTATTGTCATCATCCAGGTGCATCAGTCTATCGGAAGGCCTATCAGGAAATACAGAACAATAACCCTGCTCACAATTTTCGCCTTGCCATTTGTCGTCCTGTAGGCACAGACCGACGGCGATACAATGTTCCAACAGCAAATGAGATTGCAGTTCTTCTGCTTGGTGATGGTGATCGGGTGGAGGGACCTCGCGAGGTGATCATGCATCGCCTTGATGGTGCACTGGAGAGAATCAGTGAGGTGAATGCAATGTATTGGCCATTTCACTATCCAATCCTGTTTCCACGTGGTCAACTTGGATGGCAGCCTGGCATTCTATATAATGGTGTGGATGAGGTGGATAATGTGGATCATGTGCCTAACAGGCAACCAGGAGAGGAGGAGGATGCACCCACAACAAGGAAGCGCAAGCATGTCTCACAGATTGAGCATTTTCGCTACTACATCCATCCACGCATTGGTGAGAATCTTCATCAATTCAGGACAAAGAAGCTGTTTCAGGAGTATGGTGTGGATACATGGGCATGCACTGAGCAGGGTCGGTTGCGTTGGATTGATGGTCATCAACCAGAGATCCGTGCTGAAACCTATCAGGGAATTGTGGATGCCATTGCAGTTAATCCAGATGTGCAAGGGGAGGAACTTGGGAGAAGGGTGATCATTCCATCAAGTTTTGCAGGAAGCACTCGATTCATGCAGCAGAACTGTCAGGATGCACTGGCTATCAATCGCCACTTTAAGTTTCCAGACTATTTCCTGACAGTGACCATGGATCCCCATCATCCAGATGTGAAGAGTGCCTTGCCTGAAGGAGTGGAAGCTCATGATCGGCCAGACATTGTGGTACGGGTGTTTCGTCAAATCCAGCAGCAGATCATCCGAGATATCTACCAGGAGGGCATCTTTGGCCAATGCGTTGCACATATCCATACCATTGAATACCAGAAGCGTGGACTGCCACATATGCATTTGATTGTGTTTGTGGCTCCTGAGGACAAGTTGCGCACTCCTGAAGATATTGACAGCATGATCACTGCTGAACTTCCTGATCCTGAGACTGAACCTGAGCTGTATGATTTGATTCTGAGAACCATGATTCACAAACCCTGTGGTCCTGGCAGCAATCAGTCATGCATGGAGGGTGGCAAGTGCTCAAAGGGATTTCCAAAGGCTTATCGGGATGAGACCATCATCACAGATGATTCATATTCTGTTCTGAGAAGGAGGGAGATCACCAGATTTCAGCCCATGACCAGGGATGGGACCCCAGTGAATAACTGCTGGGTTGTGCCATACAATCGATATCTGTCATGGAAGTACAGGTGCCACATTAATGTTGAATGCATTGCATCAATCAAGGCCATCAAGTACATTTACAAGTACATTTTCAAAGGCCATGATCGTGCTACAGTGGAGTTTTCACAGGAACTGAATGAGATGAAGACATTCTTTGATGCTCGATATGTCTCTCCCTGTGAGGCTCTGTGGTGACTGTTTGCATTTAAATTGCATGAGGAGGTCCCAAATGTGGTTCGGCTGTCAATTCATCTTCCAAATGAGCAGTCTGTTATATATGATCAGAATGCTGAAGATGTACAGGAGGTGTTGGAGCGTGCATCAACACAAGATACCACTCTTACTGCTTACTTTAAGGCCAACATTCAATACCCAGCAGCACGGGAGGTTCTGTACCAGGACATGCCCAATACCTTTGTGTGGAATACAACTGAGCGCACATGGACAGTTCGTCAGCGAGGATTTGCCATTGGACGAACATACTTTGTTCATCCAAATGCTGGAGAGTGATTCTACCTGCGAACATTGCTGACAGTGGTGAAGGGTGCAAAATCCTTTGCAGACTTGTGAACAATTGATGGAGTTGTGCATCGTACATTTAGAGAGGCATGTCTGGCCTTAGGTCTTCTGCAGGATGATGGCAAATGGCGAGAGTGTTTGCGAGATGCAGCTCAAATGAAGACAGGTTATCAGCTGCGCAGCCTGTTTGGGACCATTCTTCGAGACTGTGGACCTGTGGATTATGTGGGACTCTGGAATGAATTTAAGGAACACATTTGTGATGATCTGGGACACATCATTCGAACACACCTTGATCTTGCAGATCCTACAGAGGAACAAATCTATGATTATGGGCTGTATCTGATTGATAAATTTCTAATCAGCTCTGGCAAGTCTCTGTCACAATGGATAGATATGCCACTACCACTACCAACAGAAAACTGGCGTGAACGGGAGCAGCGAGCCAACAACAGGAGGGAAGACCAATCAAACAATCCATTGATTGCAGTATACACTGCATATGATGTAGTGGAACAGCATGCTTTGGGTCAGGAGCGACTGGCAACTTTGAATGAGGAGCAGCGAGCAGCCTTTGATCAGATAGTGCAGGCCATTGAGTCTAAATCTGGGGAGCTCTTCTTCTTGCATGGCCCTGGAGGAACAGGAAAGACCTATGTGTACAACACACTATGCTATCACCTTCGGGGGGAGGGAAAGATAGTGATTGTTGTTGCATCATCAGGGATTGCTGCACTTCTGATTATTGGAGGGCGAACAGCTCACTCTGTGTTCAAGATTCCAATTGACATCAATGAGACATCAATGTGCAATATTGCACGAGGGTCTGATCTTGCTGGGCTGATTGAGAAGGCTGATGCAGTATTTTGGGATGAGGCACCTATGCAGCACCGACATATTCATGAGGCAGTGAGCCGGACTTTCAAAGATCTTCGTCATTCTGATCGACCATTTGGAGGATGCACTGTAGTGTATGGTGGAGACTGGCAACAAATCCTTCCTGTGGTGGTACGAGGGAACCGAGCTCAGATTGTGTCAGCATGCCTTCAGAGATCTGACCTTTGGGCAGACATTACTGTAATTCACTTGCGACGTAACATGCGATTGAATGTGGAGGATGAAGATGAACGACGATTTGCTGAGTGGCAGCTGGGTGTTGGACATGGAGAGCACACTACTAATGAGGAGATTTCAATTCCAAACCACTTCAAGTGCACTTCCAATACTGTGGAGTCACTGATTTCGACAATCTACCCTGGACTTTCATCAGCTGAAGGACATGGTGATGAGTACTATGCTGAGCGAACAATTCTGTCAAGTCGAAATGATGATGTGGATAGTCTGAACACTCAGATTCTGTCTTCATTTCCAGGGGAGGCAACCTCACTGCACAGTGCAGATACACTTCCAGATGATCAAAGGTATGATGGGGAACTTCTTTACCCAGTGGAGTACCTGAACACGATCAACTGCTCTGGATTACCACTGGCACACTTGGAGTTGAAGATAGGATGTCCTGTGATGGTGCTTCGAAACTTGAGTGTTTCTGATGGAGTGTGCAATGGAAGCCGTGGAGTGATTACAGCAATACGGAATCGAGTGTTGGAAGTTCGGCTGTTAACTGGGGATAGGAGAGGAAGTCGGGTGTTTATACCATGGATGAAACTTGAACCATCATCTTCTCAAGTTCCTTTCCGGTTTTGTCGACACCAGTTTCCTGTTCGACTTGCATTTGCAATGACGATCAACAAGGCACAAGGACAGTCAGTTTCTCATGTTGGATTGGACCTTCGAAATGGAGTGTTTACACATGGGCAGTTTTATGTTGGAGTGTCTCGAGTACGATCAGTACACAAGATGAAGGTTATTTGGGATGGCAGAAGTGAAGAAGCAGTTACAAAGAATATAGTATATCCAGAAGTGTTACTTTAGATTATATTTGATATTGTAAATAAGTATTTTGTAGTGTAGAGTAGTGTATATTATGGATATTAGTATATATATGTTCAGAATTTCAATAAGAGATTTGATGTAAAATGATAAGTAGGGGGTTTGGGGGTGCAACCCCCCAAGAAGAAAAAAGCGGGGGTCTGGGGGCGCAGCCCCTCAGTGTAAAGGACTGGGATTAAGAAGCGGGGGGTCTGGGGGGCGCAGCCCCACAGCAAGCCGTCAGTCGTGTGGAGCGGAGGAGGGAGCCGACAGGCTCCCGTTCCCGTAGCGGAGCACGGGTGTAAGGCTTGTCTATATATAATGAGACAAGGCGTGTGGAAAGTGGGTATATATGGTGCATGGGAATATTTGTGTGGGAATTGATGGGCTCAAAATCGAAAATGAATGCAAAACAATGTTCAACAATGTGTGAATATAATATATGTAAATAAATGACAACTGACTAAGCATCTTGAAAATGGATGGATGCAAACGATGTTCAACAAAAGTAAATGACTAAGCGTCTTGAAAAGGTTGCAATCACATTATTATTAAGCATATTAGTATTAGTAAGCGATTTGGCGGAATCATGTGCTGTGCCGCACCACATTGCTGCAATGCTGCACTGATGCTGTGCTCCTGCCCTTTCCTTTGCTCCCCCCACTTTCCCCCCTCGATTTTTGGCCCCTTTATCATACTGTATGTGTTTAGGGACAATGTTGCTTCATATTTACTGAATTTTCCGATTTTTTGGCAGCCCTTGCACCATTCTATAGTGCATTCCTTGCATTCCTGCGAGTTTTTGGCTATTTTTTTATTTTAAAAATAAAAGATATACAGCTACCTTTTGTATCTTTTGCTCCCTCCACTTCCCCCCTTTTACTTTTTGACCTCACCATCCTGCTGTATGTGTTTTGGGACATTATTCCTTCATGTTGACTGAAATTTTGCTTTTTTTGGCAGCCTCTGCACTATTCTATAGTGTTTTTCCTTCCATTTCTGCGAGTTTTTGGTGTTTTTTTTTTTTAAACAGGTACTCTGGACCTCTGGACCCTGGGACTTTTGGCTCTTGGCTCTTGGCTCTAGGCTCTGTGCTCTTGGCTCTGGACTTTGGCTCTCTGGCTCTCTGGCTTTCTGACTTCTCTGTATTCTTTGTTTGTGTATTAAGTAGAGATTGTGTTTTTTTGCTGCAGCCGTCTAAGGCATTACAGTGGCAGGAGAATTGGCAGACCAAGGTGAAGTGCAGTGAAGTCCTACCTACCTGGCCTCTCTTTACGAGTGTTTGCCGGTTGCCACGCAGCTCGACATATATTTATATATATTAGAGTTGGGACCGCTCTCTGTGCACAGCGTGTAGGGAGATTGGTGTGGCATATTTTTCAGTTGCCCCCCTTCCTTTTTTGGAAGTAGCTCCATTTTCAACTACTGCTGTTCCCACCGATTTCGCCTTTTTTACTCTGTGTCATTGGGATAGCCCAGCTGGACCAAATAACTGCCCTATTTATTCACAAGGTACAGAACAAATTCAGTGGCATCCATGTATGTCATTTTGCTTCTTAATAAGTGACCAGGATGTGTACTGATCATTGTTTATAGGTCAACTCCCATCAGCACTGCAGAGCAGGCATGCCAAAATGCACGGCAGGCTGAGCGTGAGTTACGTGCATTGGATACCCCTGAAAATAGACAGGAACCTCTGCCTGCTGCTGTAGATGGTCCTGCTCAGCCTCCATATCCCCATCTGCCTGCTGATTTGGAGGCCTGGCGTGTGAGCCTTCCTCCCATTGTGCCACCCATTGGCAGGGGAAGGGGAAGGGGTAGGAGTAGGGGAAGAGGTCAGAGTGGAGGAAATGGTGAATCAAGTACACGGGGTGGTTCAAGTCACCATCGAGGAAGGGGAAGGGGTACAGCTACAACTCAGGGAGGGAGAAATACTAATCCGCCACTCCCTGTGGAGCGTACTCCAGCTCCTGAAAATCAGCCAATTATACATTGGAATCCTCCCATGGTTGCAGAGACAATTATGCCACCCCATCACCCCCAAACTATTCAATGGGTTGATAACATTCCACCACAACCTATTCCTCACATGAATGCACCCCTGCCTGCAGCTGCCCCTCAGAATAATTTGGTGCCACAAATTATTCCTCCCATAAATGCACCAGTCCCACCTGCTTATCACTACCGTCCGGCTGATTTGCGAGCAATGCATGCTAATCTTCCTCCCCTTCTTCCACCCATTGGAAGGGGAAGGGGTAGAAATGGTGAATTAAATACACCAGGTCCACAGCAAGGTCAGGGCAGCAATGGGGGAAGGGGGAAGAGGAAGGGGAAGGGGAAGGGGAGGGGGCACACAGGTGGAGCTCAGGGGGGTATTACCAACCCCTTGCCCCCTGTGGAGCACAATCCAGCTCCTCAGATTCATCAAAATCTACAATGGAATCCTCCAATTGTGGCTGAGACCATTCATGAACATCATCTAGCTCAAAATATTCAACAGGCTGATGATGTTCCACCACCACCTCCTGCTATTCCCCAACAAAACATTCCCCACATCAATGCACCTCCCCCAGCTGTTCAAAATATGCATCAGGATCATTCAGTTACTGTTGGACCTATTCCTCCCCTCAACATTCCTCCTCAAAATGTACAACAGGCTGCAGATATTCAACAACCAATCACTCCTCCTTCCATTGCTATTCCCCAAGTTATCCTTCCACCTCCCCCTGTCCCTGCTCCTATTCCAAATGTGCAACTGAATGCTCCATTCATGGCAGGCAATAACCAAGGTATTCGATGGATCCCTCCTGTCCAATATCCCAATCCCCTGCAGGTATGTAATTCTTTAAATGTATCACATAGCTATTTTAAGTGATGTTCAAAGATAACTGCACCTAATATTGCTCTTGCTTCTGAAAATGTTCAATGGAATACTCCTGTCCCTGCTCCTTTTCGTGCCTTTCGAATCAATCAACAGGCTCCTGCTCCTGCTCCTGCTCCTGCTCCTGCTCCTGCTCCTGCTCTTGCACCTGCACCTGCTCCCACTCCCACTCCTGCTCCCACTCCTGCTCCACAATATCTTCTATTTCCACAAATTCATGCTCCTCCTCCTCCTCCTCCTCCTCCTCCTCCTGCTCCTGCTCCTCCCCCTGCTCTCCCTGCTCTCCCTGCCCCTCGCCAATTTCAATTTATTGAACTAAATCTTCCTGTATGTGTAAAATCTTGCTTCTACCTTCATTATATTTAAATCTTATTGCAGCCTCCTGTCTATGTTGAATGGGGTAACCCTGTAATTGCTCAGCCAAACCCAATACCTGCAGATCCACCTCCAGACCTTCGGTTCCTTCCACGGAACATGATGGTTGTAGATGTGCCAGATATTCCACTACCCCCTCCACCACCCCCTCGCATTCCTATTGCTCGCCAACCATTTGATCGCAACTGGCCAAAATGCACACTTGGTCCATTTACTGATGTCTGTCCTGACTGTAATGCCTTGCATTGGAAGGCAGAACGTTTGACTGCTTCAACCAGGGAGCGTCTTCAATTTGGAAGCTGCTGTCTCACTGGAAAGGTTAAACTTCCAGCTTGGGGCCAATCTCCAAGAGAGTTGACAGAGCTGCTTGCAAAGGATGGAAACAAGAATTTCCAGGACAATATTCGTCAATACAACTGTGCCTTTGCCATGACATCCATGGCAGTTGAGAAAAATGCTTCCATCCAGGCTGGAGGTCCATATGTTTTCAAAATTGGAGGTCGAGTTACACATTTTGCTGGATCACTTCTACCTCGCCAAGGTCTTCCCAGAAAGTATGCTCAGCTCTACATTCATGATCCAGCTGAGGCACCTTCAGCTCAGGATCGAATTAATGGTCATCCTGCTAATCGTCGTCTTAACATGGATGTCAATGTCATGAGAATATTGGAAGATGTTCTCTATCGTCATCATCCAGGTGCATCAGTCTATCGGAAGGCCTATCAGGAAATACAGAACAATAACCCTGCTCACAATTTTCGCCTTGCCATTTGTCGTCCTGTAGGCACAGACCGACGGCGATACAATATTCCAACAGCAAATGAGATTGCAGTTCTTCTGCTTGGTGATGGTGATCGGGTGGAGGGACCTCGCGAGGTCATCATGCATCGTCTTGATGGTGCACTGGAGAGAATCAGTGAGGTGAATGCAATGTATTGGCCATTTCACTATCCAATCCTGTTTCCACGTGGTCAACTTGGATGGCAGCCTGGCATTCTATATAATGGTGTGGATGAGGTGGATAATGTGGATCATGTGCCCAACAGGCAACCAGGAGAGGAGGAGGATGCACCCACAACAAGGAAGCGCAAGCATGTCTCACAAATTGAGCATTTTCGCTACTACATCCATCCACGCATTGGTGAGAATCTTCATCAATTCAGGACAAAGAAGCTCTTTCAGGAGTATGGTGTGGATACATGGGCATGCACTGAGCAGGGTCGGTTGCGTTGGATTGATGGTCATCAACCAGAGATCCGTGCTGAAACCTATCAGGGAATTGTGGATGCCATTGCAGTTAATCCAGATGTGCAAGGGGAGGAACTTGGGAAAAGGGTGATCATTCCATCAAGTTTTGCAGGAAGCACTCGATTCATGCAGCAGAACTGTCAGGATGCACTGGCTATCAATCGCCACTTTAAGTTTCCAGACTACTTCCTCACAGTGACCATGGATCCCCATCACCCAGATGTGAAGAGTGCCTTGCCTGAAGGAGTGGAAGCACATGATCGTCCAGACATTGTGGTACGGGTGTTTCGTCAAATTCAGCAGCAGATCATCCGAGATATTTACCAGGAGGGCATCTTTGGACAATGTGTTGCACATATCCATACCATTGAATACCAGAAGCGTGGACTGCCACATATGCATCTAATTGTGTTTGTGGCTCCTGAGGACAAGTTGCGCACTCCAGAGGACATTGACAGCATGATCACTGCTGAACTTCCTGACCCTGAGACTGAACCTGAGCTGTATGATTTGATTCTGAGAACCATGATTCACAAACCCTGTGGTCCTGGCAGCAATCAGTCATGCATGGAGGGTGGCAAGTGCTCAAAGGGATTTCCAAAGGCTTATCGGGATGAAACCATCATCACAGATGATTCATATTCTGTTCTGAGAAGGAGGGAGATCACCAGATTTCAGCCCATGACCAGGGATGGGACTCCAGTGAATAACTGCTGGGTTGTGCCATACAATCGATATTTGTCATGGAAGTACCGGTGCCATATTAATGTTGAATGCATTGCATCAATCAAGGCCATCAAGTACATTTACAAGTACATTTTCAAAGGCCATGATCGTGCTACAGTGGAGTTTTCACAGGAACTGAATGAGATGAAGACATTCTTTGATGCTCGGTATGTCTCTCCCTGTGAGGCTCTGTGGCGACTGTTTGCATTCAAATTGCATGAAGAGGTCCCAAATGTGGTTCGGCTGTCAATTCATCTTCCAAATGAGCAGTCTGTTATATATGATCAGAATGCTGAAGATGTGCAGGAGGTGGCAGAGCGTGCATCAACACAAGATACAACTCTTACTGCTTACTTTAAGGCCAACATTCAATACCCAGCAGCACGGGAGGTTCTGTACCAGGACATGCCCAATACCTTTGTGTGGAATACAACTGAGCGCACATGGACTGTTCGTCAGCGAGGATTTGCCATTGGACGAACATACTTTGTTCATCCAAATGCTGGAGAGCGATTCTACCTGCGAACATTGCTGACAGTGGTCAAGGGTGCAAAATCCTTTGCAGACTTGCGAACAGTTGATGGAGTTGTGCATCGTACATTTAGAGAGGCATGTCTGGCCTTAGGTCTTCTGCAGGATGATGGCAAATGGCGAGAGTGTTTGCAAGATGCAGCTCAAATGAAGACAGGTTATCAGCTGCGCAGCCTGTTTGGAACAATTCTTCGAGACTGTGGACCTGTGGATTATGTGGGACTCTGGAATGAATTTAAGGAACACATTTGTGATGATCTGGGACACATCATTCGAACACACCTCGATCTTGCAGATCCTACAGAGGAACAAATCTATGATTATGGGCTGTATCTGATTGATAAATTTCTAATCAGCTCTGGCAAGTCTCTGTCACAATGGATAGATATGCCACTACCACTACCAACAGAAAACTGGCGTGAACGGGAGCAGCAAGCTAACAACAGGAGGGAAGACCAGACAAACAATCCATTGATTGCAGTATACACTGCATATGATATAGTGGAACAGCATGCTTTGGGTCAGGAGCGACTGGCAACTTTGAATGAGGAGCAGCGAGCAGCCTTTGATCAGATAGTGCAGGCCATTGAGTCTAAATCTGGGGAGCTCTTCTTCTTGCATGGCCCTGGAGGAACAGGAAAGACCTATGTGTACAACACACTATGCTATTACCTTCGGGGGGAGGGAAAGATAGTGATTGTTGTTGCATCATCAGGAATTGCTGCTCTTCTGATTATTGGAGGGCGAACAGCTCACTCTGTGTTCAAGATACCAATTGACATCAATGAGACATCAATGTGCAATATTGCACGGGGGTCTGATCTTGCTGGGCTGATTGAGAAGGCTGATGCAGTGTTTTGGGATGAGGCACCAATGCAGCACCGACATATACATGAGGCAGTTAGTCGCACTTTCAAAGACCTTCGTCGTTCTGATCAACCATTTGGAGGATGCACTGTGGTGTATGGTGGAGACTGGCAACAAATCCTTCCTGTGGTTGTACGAGGAAACCGAGCTCAGATTGTGTCAGCATGCCTTCAGAGATCTGATCTTTGGGCAGACATTACTGTAATTCACTTGCGACGTAACATGCGACTGAATGTGGAGGATGCAGATGAGCGAGATTTTGCTGCATGGCAACTGGCTGTGGGTCATGGAGAGCACACTACTAATGAGGAGATTTCAATTCCAAACCACTTCAAGTGCACTTCAAATACTGTGGAGTCACTGATTTCAACTATCTACCCTGGACTTTCATCAGCTGAAGGACATGGTGATGATTACTATGCTGAGCGAACAATTCTGTCAAGTCGGAATGATGATGTGGATGCTCTGAACTCTCAAATTCTGTCTTCATTCCCAGGGGAGGCAACCTCACTGCACAGTGCAGATACACTTCCAGATGATCAACGGTATGATGGGGAACTTCTTTACCCTGTGGAGTACCTGAACACGATCAACTGCTCTGGATTACCACTGGCACACTTGGAGTTGAAGATAGGATGTCCTGTGATGGTGCTTCGAAACTTGAGTGTTTCTGATGGAGTGTGCAATGGAAGCCGTGGAGTGATTACAGGGATACGGAACCGAGTGTTGGAAGTTCGGCTTTTAACTGGGGACAGGAGAGGAAGTCGGGTGTTTATACCACGGATGAAGCTTGAACCATCATCTTCTCAAGTTCCTTTCCGGTTTTGTCGACACCAGTTCCCTGTTCGACTTGCATTTGCGATGACGATCAATAAGGCACAAGGACAGTCAGTTTCACATGTTGGATTGGACCTTCGGAATGGAGTGTTTACACATGGGCAGTTTTATGTTGGAGTGTCTCGAGTTCGATCTGTTCACAAAATGAAGGTGATTTGGGATGCTAGGAGTGAAGAAGCTGTAACGAAGAATATAGTGTATCCTGAAGTGTTACTTTAGTATGTTGTAGATATTGTAGATAAGATTTTAGTAGTGTTTAGTAGTGTACTATATTTATATTGATATATATATTTTTAAAATAAGTAATGAATTGGAAAAAGAATAAATAAGTTAATATATTAAGCAGGGGGTTTGGGGGTGCAACCCCCCAAGAAGAAAAAAAGGGGGGGTCTGGGGGCACAGCCCCTCAGTGTAAAGGACTGGGATTAAGAAGCAGGGGGTCTGGGGGGCGCAGCCCCACAGCAAGCCGTCATTCGTGTGGAGCGGAGGAGGGAGCCGACAGGCTCCCGTTCCCGTAGCAGAGCACGGGTGTAAGGCTTGTCTTATATATAATGAGACAAGGCGTGTGGAAATTGGCGTATATGGTGCATGGGAATTTTGTGTGGTGAATGGGAACTTTTTGTGTGGGAATTGATGGGCTCGAAATGGAAAAGGATGCAAACCATGTTCAACAATGTATAAATAAATATAAATGATAAATGTGACTAAGCATCTTCAAAATGGATGGATGCAAACGATGCTCAACAAAAGTAAATGACTAAGCTTCTTTCCATGTGCACGCCACAATGGGTGATTAAGTAATGGCTGGAGTTCTGCTACTGGCACTTCCCTTCCCTTCCCTTCCCTTCCCTTCCCCCTCCCCCCTTTGAATATAGATATTGCAGTGTATATATGTGTACAATATGTAAAGGCACTATATATATTTATTTGTGGAAGATTTCGGATTTTTTGGAGGTTATTATTGGAATTTATGGTGTATTGTGACTGTTTGAACTGTTCTGCTTATGGTGTAATCTGTTCCCCCTATTGATTTAATAGTACAATTAAATGTGTAAATATATATGGATAAGAATAACACTATAATGAGTTAATTAATGATCATTATATGGGTGTTGTGGTAATTTGCAGTGGATTTGGTAATGTTTGAGCTGTATGATACAATGGGACTATAATGAGTAAATTATTAACTATTTTGTGACTGTTATAGGTAATTTTTGGGATGTAAAATTTGGTATGTACAACATGGGGGATATATATGATGGAAGATAATTCTGTAGAGGGGAATTCTTGGGCTGTAAAAAGTGATATATATGATACAGGTATATATATTTGTGATGGGTGATTGATGTGGATGAATGTGTGTAGATATAAAATATATACTACAGATATATACCACATGGGTGACATTTATGATATATATGACACAGGTATATAAATAGCAATTGATATTTGGGGATTGAGGAATATTGATATATATGACACAGGTGATATATATGATATATGAGGATGACAATAGGATTATAATTCATAAATAATAAATTATTTGATGGGCACTGTAGTAATGCATGGTGGATATACTAATGATTGAGGTGTATAATGTGAGTGAAATATGAGTATTCATTAATAGATATTTATTCTGTTCAAGGGAATGAAAATAGTGAAAACTAAACTACATGAGTGTAAATATGGTGTTTTGTGTGAGAATAGAGGACACATGATGATGTGGCATGTGCGTCAATTGGAGATGGTGGAAGGCACATGGACAATAATGTGGTGTGATTAATGGAGATTGCATTGGGTAGAAGTAGATGAATGTGAACTGAGCACAAATGATTATCCTTTTTGGGGAGATCTGCAATCATTGTGAGTAGGACGACAAACAACAGAAGATCAAGGGTTCACTGAAAGAAAGAATGTGTATATCAGATAGGATATAGGGACAGTTTCTGAATCTATGGCATACTTAGAGTCTAGAGACCATTGATGAGTAATTGATACACAGTAGGTGTTATTGCACACCTATTTTGTGAGCAGGTTTTTAGGCACTTCCCTTCCCTTCCCTTTCCCCCCTCCCCCCCCTTGAATATAGATGGTGCAGTGTATATATGTGTACAATATATGAAGGCACTATAAATATTCTTTTGTAGAAGATTTCGGATTTATTATTGGAATTTATGGTGCATTGTGACTGTTTCAACTGTCCTGCTTTTGGTGTAATCTGTTCCCCCTATGGATTTAATAGTACAATTAAATCAGTATGGATAACAATAGGACTATAATGAGTTAATTAATGATTATTAAATGGGTGTTGTGGTAATTTGCAGTGGATTTGGTAATGTTTGAGCTGTAAGATAGAATGGCACTATAATGAGTAAATTATTAACTATTTTCTGAGTGTTATACATAGTTGTTGGGATGTGACATTTGATATATATGACATGGGGCATATATATGATGGAAGATGATGTTGTAAAGGGGGATTAATGGCTGTAAAATGTGATATATATGACACAGGTATATATATTTGTGATGGGTGATTGATGTGGATGGATGTGTGTTGATATAACCAACACGGGTGTTGATATAACCAACACGGGTGTTGATATAACCAACACGGGTGTTGATATAACCAACACGGGTGTTGATATAACCAACACGGGTGTTGATATAACCAACACGGGTGTTGATATAACCAACACGGTGTTGATATAACCAACACGGGTGTTGATATAACCAACACGGGTGTTGATATAACCAACACGGGTGTTGATATAACCAACACGGGTGTTGATATAACCAACACGGGTGTTGATATAACCAACACGGGTGTTGATATAACCAACACGGGTGTTGATATAACCAACACGGGTGTTGATATAACCAACACGGGTGTTGATATAACCAACACGGGTGTTGATATAACCAACATGGGTAGATATATGGCTCATGGGTAAGCAGGGGGTTTGGGGGGTGCAACCCCCCAAGAAGAAAAAAAGCAGGGGTCTGGGGGCGCAGCCCCTCAGCCAAAAGAACTGGGATGAAGAAGCAGGGGGTCTGGGGGGCGCAGCCCCACAGCAAGCTGTCATCTGTGTGGAGCGGAGGAGGGAGCCGACAGGCTCCCGTACCCGTAGCGGAGCACGGGTGTAAAGCTTGTCTATATATAATGAGACAAGGCCTGGGAATTTGGGCGTATATGGTGCGTGTGAAGTCTGTTTTGGGTATCTCCGTATGGTTTGTGAGAAATTGCAGTCTTTAGTAATTTTTCGCGTTTTTGGCAATGTTGCAGTTTTGAGAAATTAAATGACTAAGTAAATGACTAAGCACACCACAATGGCTGATTGATGGCTGCACTGATGCAACGAAATTGTACTGCTGGGACTTCCTTTCCCTTTCCTCCCTCCCCCTTTGAGTTGTAAGAGGACAATAATACAGTATATATTTGTAGATATATACTGGGACTATAAATATTTAAGTATTATGAAAATTATTGTGACTGCTGTAGTGATTTATAGAGTATTTGTGATATTTTCAGGTAATGTGATGTGCTGTTTACTGTAATTATATTATGTTGGAATGTGTTCCCCCCTTGAGTTGGTAGGAAAATTAAATAAGGATGTTTATGTGGATAAGAATGGGAGTGTAATGAGTAAATTATGATGTATTTGATGGATGGTGTAGTAATTTATAGTGTATTATATGTAGTTTGAGTTGGTTTTCAGCAATTGATGATGAGAATATTTGGTGGTCAGTGTATAATATGTGTTTAATTGATGTGAATACTGGGAGTGATGATATATAGATACAGGATATGTGTATAGTTTCTGATTTTGATGTGTGGGTTGATATTTGGGGATTGAGGAATAATGATATATATCACACAGGTATATAAATACCAGTTGATATTTGAGGATTGAGGAATATTGATATATACCACATGGGTGATATATATGATACATGAGGAACACAATAGGATTATAATGAGTAAATAATAGATTATTTGATGGGCACTGTAGTAATGTATGATGAATATAGTAATGTTCTCAGTGTATAATTTGAGTGTAATGAATAGAAATAGGAGTATTGATTAAAATAGATTTAGAATGTTTAAGGGAATGAAAATAGCGAAGACTAAACTACATGGGTGTGATATATAACCACACGGGTGTGATATATAACCACACGGGTGTGATATATAACCACACGGGTGTGATATATAACCACACGGGTGTGATATATAACCACACGGGTGTGATATATAACCACACAGGTGTGATATATAACCACACGGGTGTGATATATAACCACATGGTAGATATATTTCACATGGGTAAGCTGGGGGTTTGGGGGGTGCAACCCCCCAAGAAGAAAAAAGCAGGGGTCTGGGGGCGCAGCCCCTCAGCCAAAGGACTGGGATTAAGAAGCGGGGGGTCTGGGGGGCGCAGCCCCACAGCAAGCTGTCATCTGTGTGGAGCGGAGGAGGGAGCCGACAGGCTCCCGTACCCGTAGCGGAGCACGGGTGTAAAGCTTGTCTTATATATAATGAGACAAGGCGTGTGAAAAGTGGGTATATATGGGACTTTTGGGGGTCAGGGTTTGAGGGGTTTTGATGGGGTCCTGTTGCTCAACACACATGGATGCAAACAATGTAAAATATATAATAAACATTATAAATGACTAAGCATCACAATTAGATGACTAAGCATCCTGAGAGAGAAGGCCTGGGAAAGTGGATATAGATGTAACTGTGGGACACACTTTTTGGGAAAACCTTGATGCACGAGATTCTGCTGCTGCCACTTCTTTTCCTTTCCTCCCCTCTTGAGTTTAAGGAGGACAATAATGGTGTATATCATTGTGAATATTAATGGGACTGTAAATAAATAAATTTCGGATTTTTTGGTGACTGCTGCAGTGATTTGTAACATATTTATTAGAGTTTCAGCTGTTGTGATGTACTGTTTACTGTAATTATATTGTGCTGGAATGAGTTCCCCCCTAGAGTATGGTAGGACAATAAAATAAAGATATATATGTGGATAAGAATGGGACTATAATTTGAGAATTATGATGTATTTGATGGGTGATGTAGTAATTTATGGTGGATTATGTATAGTATTTGTTGATTTTCAGCAATTGATGATCAGAATATTTGGTGAAGCTGTATCATAAATTGATAGAAATACTAGGAGTGATGATTTTGGTGTGTAGGTTGATATTTGGGGTTTGAGGAATATTGATATATACCACATGGGTGACATATATGATATATATCACACAGGTATATAAATACCAGTTGATATTTGGGGATTGAGGAATATTGATATATATGACATATGAGAATCACAATAGCACTATAATGAGCATATAATAATTTATTTGATGGACAGTGTAGTAATGTATGGTGGATATATGAATGTTTGAGGTGTATAATTTGAGTGCAATGAATAGAAATAGGAGTATTGATTAAAATATATTTATTCTGTTCAAGTGAATGAAAATAGTGAAGGCTAAACTACATGGTGTAGATATATAACTTAATTTGAGTTTAATGAATAGAAATAGGAGTATTGATTAAAATAGATTTATTCTGTTTCAGGGAATGAAAATAGTGAAGACTAAACTACATGGGTGTAGATATAAACTATTGGTGCAATCTGTTCCCTGTTTCAATGTAATAAGACTAATGATTAAATTATTAAACCTAAATGAGGTGCAATACATTAAAGGGAGCTCTAACTGATTGATACTCAGTATTGATTGCCTTGAGTGTAGATATAAAGTACACAGGTGTAAATATGGTGTTTTGTGTGAGAATAGAGGACACATGAGGATGTGGGATGTGGATCAATTGGAGATGGTGGAAGGTGCATGGACAATAATGTGGTGTGATTAATGGAGATTGGATTGGGTGGAAGTAGATCAATGTGAACTGAGCGCAAATGATGATCCTTTTTGGGGATATCTGCAATGATTGTGAGTAGGACAACAAACAACAGAAGATCAAGGCTTCACCAAAAGAAAGAATCTGTATATCAGATAGGAACCAACACAAGTGCATATATAATCTACACGGGTGCATATATAATCTACACGGGTGCATATATAATCTACACGGGTGCATATATAATCTACACGGGTGCATATATAATCTACACGGGTGCATATTTCCTCATGGGTTAGCAGGGGGTTTGGGGGGTGCAACCCCCCAAGAAGAAAAAAAGCAGGGGTCTGGGGGCGCAGCCCCTCAGCCAAAGGAACTGGGATGAAGAAGCAGGGGGTCTGGGGGGCGCAGCCCCACAGCAAGCTGTCATCTGTGTGGAGCGGAGGAGGGAGCCGACAGGCTCCCGTACCCGTAGCGGAGCACGGGTGTAAAGCTTGTCTAAATAGAAAGAGAGAAGGCCTGGGAATTTGCCCATAAATAGGACCGTGTGAATAATTGCTTATTAATTTTACTAAGCAATGTGCACGCCACAATGGCTAATTGATGGCTGCACTGATGCACGAAATTCTGCTGCTGGGACTTCATTTCCCTTTCCCCCTCCCCCTTGAGTTTTAACAGGACAATAATACAGTACATATTTGTGGATATTAATGGGACTATAAATATATAATAATTATGGAATATTTGGTGACTACTGTAGTGATTTATAGTGTATTTATGAGTTTGAGGTGTTGTGATTTGCTGTTTACTGTAATTATAGTTAGTAAGCGCACAGTCTCGCTTAAGTGAAATCCTCAAACAGAGATTATAATATCTAACCGGGAAGCCGAGGTGCCGGACACCGGAGCTCAATTATAATTGATGCGTTTGAGCGTGGTCGTTAGACTTTCCATACTTATACGACTTTCTTTGGAGCATTGATATCTTCGGCCACCTTTTGTTTGAGCGGGATCGTAACCTCTCCAAATGATCTGTCACGAACTACATACGATTTCGTTATTATTGGAGGTGCGTCACAGAATTATTATTTGCCCACAACTCAAGACTTACGTCTTCGATGCTTTATATACACAGGTGGTACAGCAGGCTGTGTTCTAGCAAATAGATTATCCGAGAACTCGCAAGTAAAGGTGCTTGTTGTAGAGGCAGGTGCAAGGTAAGTAAACCAAGAACTTTGCACCGCTGCAGTGACTAGACCATTCCTTTTAGTGCTGATAGGATCCTAAATGCCGAAATTCCATTTCTTGGAGTCACGCTTCTAGGATCAGAAATGACTGGAACGTTACTTCGACTTCGCAAAGTAGTCTAAGCGGACGTAGCATACCTTACACACGACGGCATGTTCTTGGTGGAAGTAGTGTTCTCAGTACGTGTTGTTAATAGCATTCCGTGACGTATTTTTTAACAACGTACACAGATTTAATGACATGGAACCGTGGATCGAATGACCTATGGGATAAGTGGGCATCGTTGACGAACGATGAAGGCTGGGTATGGAAGAATGTTGAGTCGCTCTATTTTAAGGCAGTTTTATGATCTTCATTGTTGTTCAGGCCGATGCTAACATTTATGTAGACTTCCCGTATTGTTGCATCTGCGGATCACCACAATACAAGTGGGGAATTCGTCCCGTCTGCGCATGGAAATGGCCCCGTAGAAGTTAGCGTTCCAGGATTCCCAACGGAGCTGGACCTACTTGTTATTGAAACATGCAACGAACTAGGTGGTCGCTTTGTTTTAATGTAGACTTGAATGCGGGGAGTTCTATTGGGATCAGTACATTCCCCCGATTCTAGTCTCGATTCTAAAATTGAATGAGGCAGGCCATATGCAATCATCGATTGGTGAAGGAAAACGGGGTCATGCTACAACTGCGTATCTCTCACCTGCGTTGAACCAATCTAATCTGGACATGCTGATAAATACTCAAGCAACCCGACTTATTTAGTCTAGTACGCAAGGAAAGATGCCAGTCTTCCAGGTCGCAGAACTTGCTCAAGGACCGTCAGGTAAGCTCTAATTAATTTACACGAGACTTCGTTTATCAATATAATCCATTAGATACGCGGTTCCAAGTCAAAGCATCAAAAGAGATCAAAGTTCTACTAGATCTGCTGGTGTCTTTGGAACACCGCATCTCAGTAAAAAGCGTGTGGAAAGGTGGCTAATGAGCCCGAGAACACCGAACGTATACCCCTCCCAAACCTGTTGGTTATTTCCCAGACGTTGACGTTTACAAATCCCAATTTGGACGAGCGTCAACGGATGGGTATATCATATGTAGAATTTTTAAATGAAGATGGAATCCAGCTTCGGCGTGATTTGGTTCCTTGATTGTCCAGCCCGCAGTTCAACTACGCTTGTGTTTAGGGAGTGTGAAACTGCGGTGGGGCTCTCATTCAGCATCAATCTATGTTCTCCTTTTCCTGAGGTTGCTAATTGCCAATGACATTATAGTATCGGAAACATTCGCTACTCATAAGAATTTCCTTTGAAATGTAATTTCTAAAACCGGAGTGCCTATTCTTATCTTATCGGGAGCACTTTCTCGTGCTTTCGCAATAACGATATTTAAGAGAGCTTCACGCACACACCCTGTCTGAAACATGTTATCGACGAGTCTTAACTCCACCTCCATCTATTAATTGTGGAAGCGACTATATATTTACGCAACTATTACTGGCAATCAAAAGTGGCGACATGGAAAAATCAATCAACTGCCGAATGGATGATAACATTTAAAGACACTTCACAAGAAGGGGTAGATTGAAGCTTTTAGTTGTTCCACATTTTCAGTAGATTCCAGGAATGAACATGTACGGTACTTGATCCTCCCATGTTAGCCATTCTTCGCCAAACTCTTTACGCAGCATATCGTCCTCTATTCTGGCTCTGGAGATAAGTGAAACGAGTGCAACGACGGAAAATGTGACGAAAGTTCCGTTGTACCATTTTACTATTGACGACAGCTGAGGTATCCCCTGTAAAAGTACCGGATATCTACCGGCATGGACCAGAACTATCCCGAGATCGATGAAAATGAATGCAATGTAGCCTGGATGGCGCACAATGGAATATGGACCATTGGTAATCAATTGATGGTCTTTCTGTATGGTCAACTGAAAGGTAAACATATGTCCAAGTGTTATGTAGCATTTTCTGCGGATTATTGCCCCTCCTACTACTAGTAACCAAGCTATCAGATAGATTTGATCAACTGTAAAATCCAGTTGACAGATTGGATGCTGAGTATCAATTGGGTTCCGTGTCAAATGGCCTGATAAACCACATCCTAAAATGCAACCGATTTCCAATAGGGCTTCTGCCCACATCAATGTCTGTACATATTCCAAATTCCCAATCAAACGAAGCTATGAGGAATGGTA
Source organism: Cyathus striatus (assembly GCA_025738555.1). Taxonomy (NCBI): domain Eukaryota; kingdom Fungi; phylum Basidiomycota; class Agaricomycetes; order Agaricales; family Nidulariaceae; genus Cyathus; species Cyathus striatus. The sequence continues at coordinate 944,296 of JAOVFP010000001.1, forward strand.
GTTCTGCTATTACTTACCCTTAGAGTTGGACCCACGTACGCTAACAGAGGTTCGTATCTGTGACCATATGAGACCTTCGATGATTTCAAACTGTGCAAAGCCGATTGAGGAGGGGATCCCGAGAAATGGAACGCATATGCGAGGATAAACAAAAATGGAACCTTGAGGAAGGTCATAGTAGTGAATGCTCATACACTGTCGCCCGGTACTACGCTCATCCTTTTATAAGTACCTTGTGCTATATACCTGACGCACGGCTCAAAGAAGATAAGGAACGGGAACTAGCGTCGTAGCGAGGACAAAAGAAGGGATGTCAACATCAAGTCAACATGTCACGGAGCCTTTATATCTCCGTTCTTTTTTCTTTCGAATTTTCGAGCAATAATTAAGAAATAGGACCTCTGAACAATTAAATGTAAGTAGCAGTGAATGTAAGAAGATACAACTTGAAGTGTGTCACATCTTTATCATTAGTGCGGCATATGTGCCAATGGAATGATGATTACCAGTCTTATGACCGCAAATGACTTCAAGTTGTGTGAAGGAAGGATATGGGTAGCTAAATTCACAGGATATTCATGATGCTTACATTCGTGTAAACGTAGTGGCATAGAATCAAAAAAACGGAATGAAGGAGTCAGTAAAGTAGATCTGAGTTACCTATGCTATTATTGCTGCTCATGGGAATGTCTGATGATGTTTGTCAAATGTTGGTTCATGTCCTGTCAAGTTGTGCCACGAAAGCCATCACCTGAACTTGCCACAATGCTGATCAGTTATCACGGAAATGGATGGATAGCCAGGCTTATATGTTTAGAAGATGGATGTGCCATTGATCAACCCACGCACAGCTTCAGAATTGCATAATACAGTGTACTACCTGTCATAATTTTAATCACATTTACTAATGGTCGCCATCTGTTTTCATTCGAGCAGTGACTTTAAGCCTATTTCCTTCCCATACTGGGACAAAGAAATCTCGGAAGGACCTATAATCTGTGTCGCTGCTAACTAATATCAACAATGAGAATGATGTAAATATATGAAAACATTCTTACTGAGTATTGTGTAGCTCTAGATCGAGTTTCCGAAAGAGATGTGCGAAAAAAGTGTATAGCTCACACCATGCTAAGCTGTGGGTAATGTCAGTGAGTATGTAGGTGATGAAATTTTTACGCAACTTGACTCCCAAACATCTTCGAGCTCCTCGAGAGAATGAAACCAAGTAGGTACCAATGTCATTCGAATTCTCTTCTAGCCATCGTTCGGGTCGAAATTCATGTGATGATTCAAATATATCGTCGTTTAGATGTATAAACGTTGCCGACATTGATACCACAGTCTACGGATAATATCAACGCAGCTCTTGAAATATACATTTTTGTTAAACCTACATCTTTCGGAACGAAGTGACCAGCTATGTAAAGGTCTTCTCCGGCAACTCGAGGAAGACTTGACACGACTCCTGTATATGGTGGTTTAAGATGTTTATGAATATACTTGAGTAGTAAGAAGTAAGGAAAATGCCCCTTACCATGAGACATCCTAAGTGACTCTTTAATTACTGCAGTCTACGCAACATATATCGTTAACGTGCCATTCGTTGAGTAACTAAAATCATACCAAATATGGGAGTTTTTCAAGTGTTTGAAACATCACCCTAGAATGCATATCTGGCCATGCTTGCTGAAGCTCCAATCCCAGTCTCCTGTGGACACGAGGATTCCTCAGAACGTGATATGTTCCTACTGTGACTGCACCTCCAACGGTGTCATGGCCTGCAGCGATTAGTGCCATTGTCTCTCCCATAAGTGAAGACCTAGACGGAATAGTGGTTCTCGGACTGAGCAAGTAATGATACACCGTGGGCTGACGCTCTGGACCAAAAGCATCTGGGTTCTCCACGTATTTGTCAATCTGGTTGGATGCATACATGCGAAGATCCCTAAAAAACTGATTTTCTTTTGGTAAAAGGTCTATAATCCAATCAGGGGAGTTTTCCAAAATTTTAAGCATCCATGGTAGATACTTTAGTATCCAACTAGATGTAACCACATCTTGTAACCCAACAAGAATGGGATGTTGAAATTTTGGAAAATCCAATGCAGAGAATTCATCTGCAAAACAATATTGTGCAAGTATGTCTATGGTAGCCGATCTAACCCCCATGTGAAAATCGAGCGGCGTCTGATCGAACGATAGCATCCTGGAAATGAGTTTTTCTACCTGAAAAATGCAATCCATCAGTATACTTATAAATGTATCACTGTGTTCAAACCTTTTCACGTATAACCCATTCGAATTTAAGTGTTGCTGAACGAGAGAATAAAGGTCCCAGTGCGTCTCGCCTCTTGTTCGATTCGAATTTATCAATATAACTTATAGATGATTCATGAAAAGGGAATGAGTTGTATAAAGAAGGCTCCTTTGAAAAATTTTGATACGAATAAATCTCGAAGAATGCTTCTGGGGAATTGAAATGAAGCTGAAAACAACAAACAACAGGTCATTAGTCCACGTCCAATCCAAGCTGAAATTTGGTACCTCTTTGGGGCCTATTCTCACCACAGGGCCGTATATACTGTGCAGCTTCTTGACTTGATCTAACAATCCACCTGACCGCACTACATCGAAATACGCACGATACCATCTCGTGATTGAAGCTATCCATGGGCCAGGATAGTGGGAGAGCCTATCGTCTTCGTAACGATAGCGATTCAAACCCCAAAAGACAACGATGAATAGTATGCCAACAATAATTGGATTGCTTAACATTTCCATTAAGGATAGAAATTTAACAAGGGAGGTGAGTTGGGGGTGGTCTTGTTAACTCAAGAACTTACGGATTGCTAATTATGTCATATTTAAACCGAACAGGGACCGTCACGGAACTTATTTTGAATTAGCGAACACACGAGTAAGGTTTACACGTACTGTAAGTAAAATCGTAGCATACAGACGCCACACGGCTTACTACTTTTGTTCGACTTTACATCGTTCTTGGCTAGGTATTTCAGCCAGTTTAATTGTTTCACCGTAGCACAGGAATTGTACAGGATATTGATCAATCGGGTTTCCTCTTCTCCCATCCCATATTCTTGATAGTCCAATGATCACCTGCAGATAAGGAAGTAACTAAAGAAATCAATGATTCTCCGAGTCAACATCTCTCCTTGCATTAGAATAGTGTACCCCTGAATGACCAGACACTAATAATAAGCAAACGAAAGCATACTATACATTGCAATGATGAAGAGATGGCAACAGCTTTGATACCCAACGTCTGAACACCCGTTCCAAGATATCTATATCGGATTCGATGATGAGAACTATTGCTGTTGATAGGTTTGCTTCCTTCTGTTTCCATATAATGTCTGCGAAGTGCGAAGTACGTAATTACTTATTGAGAGACATATGTTTACACTTTAAAATTAGAATTCTCATCAAGGTACAGTATACATATGGCCACCCAAATTTCCGATGTAGTATATAAATCTTATATGTATTTACTTACTCGCACTAAAGTAGATTTTTTTCCGTGAAAAATACAGAGATACCTGTTGTTTCACTGGACATCAGTACATTACTGCATCCAGAATAGTGGCTTTGAGTCGGGTATTATAATTATATCGGGATAGCAATTAATGGTTGCATTAAAGTCTTCCCTCCCTTAACGTCTGTGAGACTCCAGCCCGTCATTTCCAGTAATTTCTTCATTTCATCCAACGTACGCTCTTGTGAATTGAGTTGAAGCATCATCTGTTGAATTTAATTTATTAAACATCCAACATAAGCAACATATGCAAGTATAGCCTACCGTCAAATCGGAATCGTATGCTAGCATGAACGCAGGGGCATGCTGTAACAAACCGATATCAAATCTCCTATCCTTTAGAAACTCGTTTGAATCGGAGATGCATGCATATGGCAATATAGTGTCTATGATGAGAAGGTGAGTCTGAGGAGAAGCTGCTTCCCTGAGGTTCCGAAGGATTTTAGCAACGTAAGAATTTGAAAATGCGTGTAGAACATGCTTCAGTATGAACAATGTTGCATTCTTAATCGGTTGTTGTGAAAAGAAGTTGTGCGCTATAGGATTTTCAGCTAATAATATAATATATGAAACCTAAATCTACCTTGAAATATCACCTCGTCGGAGGAAATATTCCGCCCGAGTTCAGCCTCCCATATCTGTACAATACAAATGTTAGATAATATATATCTTCTGCGCATCTATTTAGTACCTGTTTACCAGCAGAAACGACTTCTTCCTTGTCTTGGATTACATATTTCAGATGTCGTTGTTCTCTGGCCAGGGGGAGAGTTGCTTTACCCCATCCGCCTCCAACGTCTACTACGATTGATCCAGCTTTGAGTGCATCCCAGTTTAAAGCTATGAATTGGAACGGCAGATATAGTTAGCGGCATGGAATGGTGCATGATATTACGCGTACAGACCTGTTCTAATACCGTCATCCTTTTGAAGTTCGTCCGTGCCTTGCATAGCAGTCATGAATCGACGTAAGCGAAGTCGTTGCTCTGATTGATTATACCACTCAAAAAGAGGAATATCGACATCGAAAGCACGATTAAAAGGAGCGTGGTTTGCTTCTTCTGACCGGCTCGTCTGAGGGTCTAACAAATTCTCCAACAGGTGAGCCGATGATTTATGGAGATCTCCAGCACTTTCAGACTGCTCAGTAGTCATCAAAAGTAGTGAAGTGATTATATACGTACAAAATTTCCACCAATGAGGAGAAGCTTTGTTCTTTCGAACCGTCATACCTTATATTAGAGCTAGTCGCGTAGATGAATAATTGACACTTGATCAAGAACAACCTTACTTACTCGCCTTTAACGATATCATATATCGTCCCGGAGTCAAGCGTTCCTGACACTCGGTTATTAGCGAAGACATTCGGTTCAAGCTCGCGGAAGATATGATGAGCTGTCAGGTAGCGTAATACTCGACCTTGCAACGTGGAGTGAATATGCGTGGACTATGAGTAGGATATTCATTATGTACTTGCCTAATTTCCCTTTAGGCAAGCCGGTACGTTCTGAAATATCTTGTATGTGAAGTCCGTTACCTGATTCCCGTAGCAATTCGACGATGTTTGTTTCGACAGGTACTCTGAGCGCTGCGGATTGAATATGCTGAAACCCACGTGAGCAAGATATCGAATGCTATGAATTACGGAGGACTCTCACACCACACGCAGCTTTCAGCACTGTAATAGATGGTGGTTGAACAAGCGCGATGAGTTCTGAGCAGGCGGCAACAATAAGGTCGACGACTTCTGTTACGCCAGTAACATCACGAAAGCGCTCTGATTCGCGAGTAAAAGTATCATGAAGGGAAGGAAGGTCGTTTCCGGATTCATCGCATAACTGTTGCAATCGAAAAACACTTGATTGAACGCACTGCGAAAGATGTAACGCTCTAGAAATCATTGTTCGAATACTGAACGTGTGAGCTGGTGAGAAGAAACGAATATTATTATGCATGATAGAACCTGTATAAGTACAATTTCAATTTTCAGTCATCACCGCACCTTCTCGCATCAAATGATCTGACCATAAATACTTAGCCATTTGTGGGAAGGGTTTAACGAAAACCTGGCGTTCTGTTGATCCTATTTGTAGTAGTCATATTCAATAGAACGCATTTGCTCCAAATTCCCTTATGTAGTTTAGTAAAAAACAACTCGAAGTGTTGCTCTATATTCTTATGTGTGTCGTGGCATAAGACTATACCAAGGAGCTTAGAATAGTAACGGCGCTATAGCCAAGTGGTTACGGCGACAGATTCGAATCATGTCGTCGATTATCTGTTCCTCTTTGAGGGCGCAAGTTCAAATCTTGCTGGCGTCGGTTTATTTTTGATTTTTTACAAGATGTAACTTTTTGGTGAATGCAGAATTCAAGAGTCAAGCGAAGGGTGAAGTGTAGAGGCGCTCAGGCCTCAGGACTGATCAATTCACAGGGTTTTCGCTGGGTGTGCCTTTTTTTCGCAGCTCTTCAATGCGTAGCCACTACTTTCGTATTCTTACTTCTAGCCATCTATTTTCTCTCTCTTTACTCTTACTATCTCTCTTAAATCTTGTCTTTTCGACAGAATCTTTCTATTACTGCTTACACTATATTTAACTTTCTCTTCACGTCGGCTCTCATCGTTATGTGCAATATAGCTATATTAGCGGTGTCGAGGGACGGATGCTGCCTTTCCACATGCTGTTGAAGTGCTTCATTCTAAATAGACCACGAGCGTACCCTGCACCGGAAGAAACTAACATTCTGTGGCAAGCGCAAGGAGCTCCACTATGTGCGGAAACAGATACTTCCCGGAACCGTCACATTTCCCCCTTAACAACATCGCCACAGGTCAGGTAAGCAAGCAGCATTCGCAAGGGTAGAGGAAGAGGAAGTTGAGGTCGTGCGAGACTCCAATAGATTCAGAGACGAGGGAGAGGTGACGTAACACCCCGAGTGCTAGGGGTGCTTACAAATGTGAAGTTTACATAAGCCAACTGCTCACTATGCTCATACCTCGGATGAGAGTCTGACATAACACCCCCAGTGCTAGGGGTGCTTACAAATGTGAAAGGTTTGCTCACTACGCTCGCGAGATACCTATCGCTACGCTCAGAAATAGCAATCGCTTGTCCCTCGCTCAAAGTTTGCTTGTTGGGCAGGTTGAGCTCGGGGCTTGAACCTGCCCAACAGGCCGAGGGCGCAGGTTCAAATCCTGCTGGCGTCGTTAATGGGTTATATTATTATATTTTTGTAGTTTACAACCTAATAGTCTCTGAAGGAATGATTATGTGCACCATATGTGCAGGATGCAAAATTTTCGCTTGAGTGTGTAAAAGGTTCTAAATATAACTTACGCGTCCAGACTCAAAACATTGTACATAGTTGGTTTAAGTCGAAGTTAAACAGGTGAAAACAAGCCTAAAAATGACTTGTAAACACTGATCGTTATATTGTAACTGATATCAATGAGCGCACAATGCATGTTTAAGTCCTTGGTTTCGTTTGAGTGTGAAAATAGAGCGCGCAGCTTTCATTTCATATGTCAGTATGTAGACTTTAAATCTCATCAAAAATGGTTATTTCGAAGGCAGTATAACCCTGTAATAACACCTAGCTCATTAGAGTTTCAAATTCTATTAAGTGGTAGCAGAATAAATAGTGATTTATGTTAGTTGAGCTAGGGTGTTAATATTTGTGCGTGTTTGCAATCATCATCGAAGTACTCCTAGCCGTGCCGCGTGCCGAGCTGTGACATTATGCCATTGCCACGTGTACGTGAGTCGTAACGTGATGGTGTACTAACGTTCAAATCAACCGTCAACTTCTCAGATCCCTCCTATTTCAAGATTACTGTCGTTACCGCTCCTTGAACATATTATGCCACGTACAACACAATATACTTGAGCATAATCATTTGATAATAATTTCTCAAAATAAGCTTGATAGGATACGCTCGAGTGAGTGCTTCTCAATTCAATGATTATCAATTGATGAAGCCAGTGCTAGACTAATGATCATAGATGACCTTCACAGCGTGTGCTCATAAGGACATCTAGACCTTCTACTCTCATGCTATAAGTATAACAGCATGCAAAGGTATTTTTATTGAGCATCACCGTGTCATCATCAAAATGTTTTACCGCTATCGACGGGCTCCCACACCAAGAATACGACTTCATCATTGCAGGGGGCACGTCGTCTTTATCACAGAAATATTCAGTCTATACTAAGTAACTTTACCAGGTGGAAATGCCGGCTGTGCTCTAGCAAACCGACTCGCTATCCGAGAATGCCAGCACTAAGGTACTCTTGATCGAAGCTGGCTTTGCGTACGTCTATCGTATCTTACCTTACTAAAGATCGATAAAATTACTTTCGCACCAACCGTGCTGGTGGAAATGTAAATACAGAAGTGCCGTTTCTAAACGTTACTCTCCCAGGATCAGACATGGATTGGAAGTTCACGACAGTACCACAGAAGGGGCTCATTAGATACAGTGCCCCATGTGCTCGAGGCTTGACAGTAGGCGGATGTAGTGTTATCAGTGCGTTTCTTCACTCTTTATACTTCATATTGCTAACTGTAAACAGACCTTTTGACATGGAACAGAGGCTCTAATGATCTTCGGAACCGATGGGTTACAATAACGGGTGACGAAGGGTGGGCTTGAAAGAATGTTGGGAAATACTAAAAGCAAGAAAGTCCATTACCACTCCGCCTAGGCTCTGTATCAGACAGCTAGCATTACAAAGGCATACAAATTAGTCCCTCCAGCAGACAACTATGACACCACATCCCAAATCATCCCCTCCGCACACGGTACAAATGGGGCCATCGAAATCAACGTGCCAGAGAATCCGACACAACTCGATAAACGTGTCGAAGGCACTGCGAAAGAGCTTGGTGGAAGATTTGCCTGGAACGAGAATTTGAATACAGGAAAGTGTATTGGTATTGGTATGTTCAAGTTTACTTACATGGTCTAATACATGCTAACGCTGCTGATATGTACACTGTAGGCTATATGCCGTCAACTGTAAGAGGTGGCAAGCGTAGTAGCGCAGCAACAGGATATCTCAGATATCCTGTCCCTGCTCCCGAGCGCTTAAATCTAACCGTGTCGACGGGCTAGCAAGCTACTCGGGTTTACTGAAAATGGGGAATTGGTGGTAAAGGCAGTTGAGCTTGCAAAATGGGATGAACCAGGTTGGCTTTCCATAGAGCCACATTCGCTACAAGCAAAACATGAAATAATCCTAAGCGCCGGAGTGATTAGCTCCCCACACCTCCTCATCCTCTCAGGTCTCGGTCCCCGGTGCTCGACATACCGGATATAGGAAACCACTTTGTTAGACCACCCCTTCCTCGCGAGCCACTTCCGTGTCAATTCCACTGACACAATCGATGATGTCCTTCGAAACCCAGCAGAATTCGGTGCTAGAATGGAAGAATGCACGGAAAGCATGATAGGTCTATTCGTCGATTCCCCAGAAACATACAAGGGTATTGGAAATTGCCTGAATCTATGGTAGATAGTAAGACGGGGTTATTCGTCGACTCCCCAGGTAACACACAGGTCCTCGAAATATACCATCAGTACTACCGCAGAAGTTACACATACGTACAACACACTACAAACAAATTCGTCATCCAGGCCCATTCCATCTCAAGTATACTCTGAGCTAATCAACGGGCTCGTAACGATCCACCAAAGACTGCGAAGTATTACACACCCACGCTGTCAAATGGCCGTCAACTTTCCTCGCATTGTCGTGTTCAACATTTAATCTGATCACAGTCTCAACTTATTATTCCCTTATATTATTGCAAGGTGCCTGACTACGAAATCCGACTGGTTCCAGGACCCCTGAAAATGCCTACCAAGGCTTGGTCCCATTTCAGACAAAACGGCGGCCGTTAGGCCGCCAGGTCTGATCCGAATCAGACATTTTCAGCCCAAAAATCGATGAAATGCATGAGTTGACATTAAGACAATAATGGGCTGGTTGGAGTAAAGGCTGATCTAAAAATCAGACATATAGTAGGATGATATGGTTCAGTTATTAGGTCGCTGGCAAAAAAAATTGTTTAAAGAGTGCACATTCGACGTTGTGTTTTGTTAAGGTAATTAAGGATGGCCAAGCTTTTACTAGTACTGCCTGTAGTAGCCGGAGACTCTGTCTAGTAACTTCAAGGGTTTGTGTAATATTCTGTGAATATAGAAACTCAACTCACGTTCCGTTTTATAAAGAACTCATTTTTACCACCATTACTATTGCATCCCCAAACAGCAAATATTGGGTCCGATAACAAGTTAACTCTCGGTGATTTTGGTATTGTCTTCGCTAATAACATGGTTGTGATTCCAAAGGCACGTAGAAAAGTTGTGTCTACGCTCTCTACTATACAATTGTTACTCCTTTTTTTCAGTTCTTGTTATCTATGCTAGAACAGGAGGATTGAATGGCCGTCATGCCGCTCATGAAGAGACAAAAGATATAACCGCAAACTCATATATTGGTGTTAACGTTCAACGTTCAGGTCTTTGAGCAGTTCAGCAAAGCTTGAACTTGTTTATATCTCTGACTGATAACACTGCTCGTTTCTACACTAGACAATTCACCTTTTTACCGTCATTGGCTTTCCTATCGCGCCTCACCGCTTTACCGACAATTCAAAATTCAGGGATGAAGTTACAGTTAAGTAATGATGTTGATACGTAGCTTTACAGTAATCTCAAGAACTCTCAATTATTATTGGAAGAGACTATCAGCCTATCACAGAAGAAGAAACCCGCCCAAAACTCGATTAATATGTAGTACAGGTATATTTATGTATCTTACTAGTATGAAACGATCATAAATATGTTGTACCATATCTAGGACCTGTGCTGTTTGACCTATAGCCTCCTACAGCAGCGCCATAGCACCTCCTAGACTGGGCTGGCGCGATTTTAGGCTAAATTTGAGGCCTGATCCTGTTTTCAGACATTTTTGACGCTCTGGAAGGCCTAAGGCAAAATTCAGACAAATTTTCGAAAATTTTGGAAGGCTTGATCCGGTTCAGACATTTTTGGCCCAAAACAGCAAAAATCCATGCAGACAAATCAACCGTCCCACAGACCAAGCCTTGGTAGGCATTTTCAGGGGTCCTCTGGTTCCATTAGTATATACATACAACTTGATACAAGGCGTGAATATCGTAAGACGTAATCAGGGCCGGGTCCACTCGAACTCCTCCCGGCGGGCCGTGCCAAGTTCTCAAAATAACTCTGACATTGCCAACCAATGCATCACATGTCGTCTCGGCTACCTAGCCGTTGGCACTGGGTAGCCGACACTACATCATATGCATCACATCGGTCCCTAGGTCTGTGTTCCCTGACTGGCAAGTAATCTTGTCCTCTCACAAGCTCCTCACCCCAATTATCACTCGCACTCAAGTGGACTGTAAATCGTCTCTGAATCGTCTTATTCGACAAATCACGTTCTTAATTATGCACTATGAACTTCGACTGGAGGTTGTTCTTTACTCATTTCCGATTCTTAGTTCTCTGGTACTGTTTTCTTCGCTTCGAGCTTCATCTAGTCTGACGGGCTTCACGGTAAACTCGCACTATTGTCTTTTTAGGTACGCACAAAGCACCTCCACCTCTTCATGACAGTTAGACTATCATGTTCTCATGCCTTTATCAGCGTGTGCTCATACTACGGATATTCTAGACCATCTACTCTCATGCTATATAACTGAACTTGCAAATGCATTCTTGATAGAGCACCAGCATGCCATCAAAGTATTTTACCACTATCGACGAACTTCCACACCACGGATATGACTTCATTATTGTAGGAGGTACCATATCCGTATCACACCCATATCCAGTACTACTAAATAACTTTACAAGGTGGAAATGCTGGCTGCGTCCTCGCAAACCGACTATCCGAGAATCCCAACACTAAGGTACTTTTGATTGAAGCTGGCTTTGCGTACGTCCATTCATACTTTCCTACCGTATAATCGATATAATTACTTATGCACTGACAGTGCTGATGGAAATGTACACACAGAAGTCCCATTCCTAGGCGTGACACTCCCAGGATCCGAAATGGATTGGAAATTTACGACTGTTCCGCAGAAGGGGCTCAATGGACGTAGTGCTCCCTGTACTCGAGGCTTGGTAGTAGGCGGGTGTAGTGTTATCAGTACGTCCCTTTACTTTCTTTACTTCGTATTGCTAAATGTATGCAGATCTATTGACATGGAACAGAGGCGCAAATGATGTATGGAACCGATGGGCTACGATAACAGGAAACGAAGGGTGGGCGTGGAAGAATGTCGAAAAATACTATAAGAAAGTGTGTCTCCATTCTTTTGCTCTCCCTATCAAAAACGTGACATCCATATAGACATGTAAACTCGTCCCGCCAGCGGACAATCATGACACTACATCCCAAATCATCCCCTCGGCGCACGGTACGAACGGTGCCATCGAAATCAGTGTCCCAGGGTATCCGACGCAACTCGATAAACGCATCGAAGACTCTGTGAAGGAGCTTGGTGGAAGATTTGCTTGGAACGAGGATCTGAATGCGGGAAAGTGTATTGGCATTGGTATGTTTATGACTTATAATAGTCTAGTACTTACATGCTGACGCAGGTGATATCTAGGTTATATGCCATCAACTGTAGGAAGTGGTAAACGTAGCAGCGCAGCAACTGGATACCTTCTCCCCGCTCTCGAGAGGACGAATCTGACAGTGCTGATAGGTTGGCAAGTAACTAAGCTTCTACCCACCGGCACTAAAGATGGGGAACCGGTAGTGCAGACCGTCGAGCTTGCAAAACGCGACGAACCAGGTTCGTATACTCATCATTATTCCTCTCCAATTATAACTTTCACTTTAGAGAATCGCCATACGCTAAAGGCGAAGAACGAAATAATCCTAAGCGCTGGCGTAGTTGGCTCCCCACACATCCTACTGCTCTCCGGTCTCGGTCCTACCGCTCAACTCAAATCTCACGGGATAGAGACAATACTCGATATACCGGACGTAGGAAGCCACTGGTTAGATCAACCCTACCTCGCGAGCCACTTCCGCGTGAATTCAACTGACACATTCGATGACCTCCTTCGAAGTCCATCAGAATTCGGTGCTAGAATGCAAGAATGGACGGAAAGCAAGACAGGACTGTTCGTCGATTCCCCAGCTAACATACAGGGGTATTGGAAGTTGCCTGAATCTCCCTCTGGGGGGTGGGATAAGAGCTGGGGAACAGAGAAGGATCCTGCTAGTGGACCCGGATCAGGTAACCTGGAGATGATATTTGTAGATGGGTATGCCTCTTTCGGTAAAGCTGAACATCCTAAAGAGGGGAACTACATGACGCTGTTAACTGCCGTCGCGAGTCCATTATCTGGTAGGTCGTTTCCTCCTTCCCAGTGCATCCCACTAGATAACACATAACAAAGAGGGTTCAATTACGCTTGCCTCTGCGGATCCGTTCGCCCATCCTTTAATCGACCCAAACATTCTAACCCACCCATTCGATCTGAAAGCAATGGTACAAGCAATCAAAGACATCCAAATACTCCTTACCGCTACCTCCTGGGCTGGATTCATACGTGAGCCCATAGGCCCGCTCGCAGAAGCAACGACAGATGAAACGATGACTGAACTCATAATAAACTCCTCTCTGCCTTTCAACCATCCCTGTGGCACTGTGCGTATGGGAAAGAAGGGGGAGGGTGTCGTAGATCCCAACGGTGTAGTATGGGGAGTACAGGGTCTGAGAGTCGTTGATGCGAGCATTTTTGTGAGTTTTATTTTTATTTTTCTGAGCTTTATGTTGCCAGGCTGATACTGCGATGAATCAAGCCGACACTTGCGGAGTGTCATATTCAGGCACTGGTGTATATTGCTGCGGAGAGAATTGCGGATGTTGTTAAGGCGAAGTATGGGATTGAGTAATGAGTAAATTGAATGGAACGAGGGGTTTTTAAACCGTTTAGGGAATTGTGATTGTGTACGCCGTCGGCTCTCGTTTGTTACGCGATAACTTGTGTTCTATTAATTGTTTAGGAGGGAATGAAGTTGGTCTATTTCGTATACGTTCGACATTAATCCTGGCGAAGATCTTCTTGCACAAATGTTTAACTTTTCCTCAAGTCTTTGTTGAGTCTTTGCAGTATATTTATATACATATGTAACGGCTTATATGTACACCCATGTAGTCTAACTGGAATGATGATTGGAACCCCCTCCGGAGTGATCGAGTAATAAGTGATACATACAGGCTAGCCTATATTTAAACTAGGTTTTGATTGATGGAGAAAATCCCCCACAGCACTTGCCACCCGTCTTACAGTAACCCTTCCGTATACACCTTACCAATCATTATAATTTATATAGAGATGGTCTATCAGAAGATGATCATGGGAAATCATTTACGCCGCATTCATTGTTTACTGCATCTCATCGATTCATCGATTCATCTATGCAGTGACCGTATATAAAGTATGCTAGAGGGCTTATCATATCCTTTAATAACCCAGCCCATCTCCCAGTAACAGATATCATGTCGCAGCAGAAAGCTATCTTCCTTGAAGGCGTAGGGGGTGACTTCGTACTTCGTGCGACAGAAATCTACACACCAGCAGCCGGAGAGCTTCTCGTTAAGATAAGAGCAGCAGCCCTCAACCCTGCCGACTGGAAAATTGGGAAGTACGACCTAGGCTTTCTCAAATTCCCCGTAATCCTAGGACTAGACATCGCTGGAGATGTTGTGGAGGTAGGAGAAGGTGTTCAGGGTTTTGAAAAAGGTGATAGAGTGTAAGGATATCGTTATCAGCTGCACGAATATTTCATTTAGACCGTTTCTACAGCTTTTTCCAAGGTGACTTTACGCGTCGTAACACTGGATTTCAACAGTACACGACAGCTCCCGCTGTTAGAACTGCTAAGGTCGGTTGTATTAACTTTTATTCATCTAGGTATTCCCCTGCTCTGATATGGAACACTTAAATAGATTCCAACTGCGTGGTCCTATGACCAAGCTGCGACCCTTCCTATAGCGTTAATCACTGCGTGGACAGGGATGTATCATAAGTTGCCTCTTGGACTAGGACTTTCTGGCCCGACATCTCTGCACGATTCGCCTAAAGGGAAATATGCAAATACTCCGATCGTCATACTTGGAGGTGCAAGTTCGGTGGGACAGATCGGTGAGAACATCGTTTTGTCAGTCTGAAGACATTTGGCACGTACTAATAAATTATCGTTTATCAGCAATCCAACTCGCGAGGTTCTCCGGGCTCTCACCTATAATTACAACTGCTTCACTGAAGCACGAGTCAATTCTAAAGTCCCTTGGAGCAACACATCTCATTGATCGCTCTCTTCCACTATCCTCTCTCCCTGCTGAAGTCGCGAATATCACTGGGAAACCAATAGCACTGGTATATGATGCCATTACATCTCAGGAAACGTTGCAAGCAGGATATGATCTGCTTGCCAATGGCGGAACAATTGCTTCTGTTAATCCCGATGTGAAAATCAATGAGAGTGAAGGCAGTGGAAAGACGGTTATCCAAGCTTCTGCCTACGCTCTTGCACCTCCTGAGAATGTACAACTGGTTAAAGAGATCTATGGGATGATAACTTCGTTCTTGGAATCCGGTGCGATTGTTGTGAGTTTCTTGATTTTATCATAGGGGTGATCGCGAGTGACTAATTCAATCTGTAGCCTAACAGGGTGGAAGTACTTCCTAACGGGCTCCGTGGTGTTTTTGAAGGACTGAAGCGTCTCGAGAATAATCAAGTCTCTGCAGGCAAACTTGTCTTGCATCCAGATGAGACTGATTAATGCCGTAATATCCATCCGTCCAACTAGTGAATTGTTGGTGAACTGTAAATGTAGTTCTCAGGTCGGATTTGAATGTATGTACGTAGGCTTCGAGGAGATATATTGTCACCTCTAACATTCCATCTGGAGACATTATGAATCATCTATAGAACCGACTTCTAAATCATATTGCACATGACACTTTGTCGTCTTCGCCATTATAAGTTATTATAAATGAACGAGCGAATGTAATTAACAATCGTGGTGGTGAACGGAAAGTTACGCGAGGAGGGAGTAGTTAGTTGGTATTGAGTTGGTAGTATGACTTGATTAGGACGGAACCAGAATCACGTGGCCGTGTATCTGGTCTGTGCGGGCACCGACTACAACTTGTAGATTCAACGCCATAGCTAAACAATCGCAGTGGCCAGCAGAAATCGTCCGTGTGGTCGACACACCAGAAATCAGGGATATACACCTCCAAAGGCTAAATTATGACGTATTCTCAGCTCGCTGAATCTCTCGGTGCAATCAATACTATGTATGCCCTACACCGCCCACTTCCCTGAACCCAACGTGGTAGGAGGCCGTCAGGAAGGCGAGATGATTGCCTGGTGCACCAAACCCATGCACGGTACCCGCTTGATTCCCAAGGGTGCGCTCATAGGCACCCAATGGATCCGTACTCCCTCCTACGTAGCTGTCATCGGCTTCCTCGACCAGACGAAAAGCAATATTTAGTGTGGCGACTGTGGAGGCGAGATGGACCCTCATGGTGCCGATCTTCGTGGTAATCCCCTCGGTGGGCCTGTGTACTCCAATGCCTGAGGCCATGGCGTGGAGGACTATACGCTTATGATCGAGTGGTACGAGTACGTCGTTCCTGTCCTCTTTCTGAAACTGTACTAATGAGATTAAAACTTCGTAAGCGGTAACCAATTCTACCTCAAGGCATGCGACACCTCCGACTCCGACGACGATAGGCGTTGCAAACACATCTACTACCGAGTAGGCTGCGCCTACAGCAATGCTTAAAACAGCGTATTTTTATCCTGTGAAGGTGAGAATCAGGCATACACGCCTCCGAAGGCTAAATTATGACGTCCTCTCAGCCCGCTGCATCTCTCGGTGCAATCAGTATTGTGCCCTATACTGCCCACTTCCCTGCGGCAAGCAAATGAGTCACCTACACCTGCGCGAAGATTCAGTCAAAGTTGGCTGGGGTTACTGCTAATGTGACAAATGTCACACCTACGAGCCCTGCCACGGGGTTTTCGTCCGCTGTAATGGGGAGCGTTATGGTTGCGGAGGCAGCTGTCAAGACTACTGTTAAAGCGAGTGTGACTGCTGAAAGCACGGAGAGCATGAGCAATGACGCATGTGACGACGCTGATATCGATGTCGATTTTGGTTGGTTGTATTCTCGGCATCGTTTTCTTTCGTATTTGGGTGCGTTATGGCGAGGGGCAAGAGGCACGTGGTAGCTGGCTGCTAGCAGCTAGTGTATATAAAGCATGCAAGGAGGCTTCATTGATCATATCTCCCATCTCCTATCTCCACGATATCATGTCTCAGCAGAAAGCTCTCATCCTTGATGGCGTAGGCTATGATTTCACACTTCGTACGATAAATATCCATACACCAGCTGCCGGAGAGCTTCTCGTGAGGGTAATAGCTGTAGCTCTTAAACCCTTCGACCGGGAACTTCTGCTGCGCGATCACGGCTTACTCACATTTCCAGCAATCTTAGGACAAGATATCGCTGGAGATGTTGTGGAAGTTGGAAAAGGTGTTGAGGATTTTGCTATAGGCGATAAAGTGTAAAGACATTGTTATTAGTTGCATCGATATTCCACTTAGACCGTTTCTACAGCTTTTTCCATGGTAACTTCACGCCCCGTAACGGTGGATTTCAACAGTACACGACTTCTCCTGCTTATAGAACTGCTAAGGTAAGCTGTATGAAACTCTTCTAATCTAGGTACTTCGCTTGCTGATATTGAATATTGAATAGATTCCAGAGTCATGGTCCTATGATCAAATTGTATCCCTTCCTCTATCATTATTCACTGCGTGGGGAGCGATGTTTCATAATGATGAAACTGGAATTTCTGGACCAACATCTTCAGAAACTCCAATCGTCATATTCAAACAAAATTCAAGTTCGGTGGGAAATCTCGGTGAGAACGTTTCGTCAGTTTTGAAAGCATCTGGCATTTACTAATAAATTATCTTTTATCAGTAACGCAATTCGCATCATTCACTGGGACCTTCTCAGAAATAAGGACATCTGAAAACTTTTCTTCATTAGCCCCTCTCCCCCCCAATTTGTGGCTTGTGTACGATACTATTTCATCGAGTGAAACGTTGTACACGGCATATCATCTTCTTCCCAAAGGTGGAACTTTTATCTCTGTTAATCGCGAGTCGGTGAATATCGGTGTAGTGATAGGCAATGGGAAGACATATTTCCGAGCTTATAACTACGCTGTCGCACCTCCTCCTGCGCATGAACCGCGGATCAAAGAGGTGTATGCGATGATACCTTCGTTCTTGGCATCCGGTAGGATTTCCGTGAGTTTTTTTCATTTTGTCTTGAGGGTGATCGCGAGTAGCTAACTTAACTTGTAGCCCGGCAATGTAGAAGTACTTCCTAACGGACTTAATGGCATTTCTGTAGGACTGAATCGTCTCGTGAATAATCCAGGCTCCGCAGTCACACTTGTCTTGCATCCAGGTGCAACTGTGTAGTGCTGTTATATCCCTTCAGCTAGTGAATTGTTGTGAATTGAAAATATATTTCTTGTTCGTCTTCGCCATTACAAGTTATTATAAGTAAACGAGTGCAATTAACGATCGTGATGGTAGTGAGAGGAAAGTCACGCAAGGAGGAAGTAAGTAGCTGGTAAGTAGGACGGAAAGGGAGACTTTTCAGAATCACGTAGATGCCGAGAACACATCCCCCCACAGCGATACGCCTGAGATCACCAGCGTCGTCGCATCATGCATCACTCACCGCGCTCTCACCGGTTCCAATGGCGCTCCCACTGCCTTAACAGCCGCCTCTGCATCCATAACGCTCTTCGTAACAATGGACGAAAGACCCTAGCAGAGCTCGTAGGGGTGACATTTGCCGAATCAACAGTAACCCCTGTCAACACCGAGTAAATCTCCGCGCTGGTGTATGTGACACAGTTCCTAAGTCCTTGTCGTGGGGATGCAGGCAGTGTAGGGCGTAGTGCTGATTGCACCGAGGGAGTCAGCGAGCTGGGAGCACGCCATGATTTGGTTTTTGGAGGTGCATATCACTGATTCTCGCCTTCATAGGATACAAAAGCGCCATGTTGAGCGTTGTTGAGGGACGTTGTAGGCGCAGCCTATTCGACCGAAGGTGCGCCGGCAGTACCTATCGTGGTCGGAGTCTGAGGGGACGCATGGTTTAAGGCAGAATTGGTTGCTGCCAATGAAGCTTTTGTATCATTAACACAGTTTGACCAAGAGGACAGGAAAGACCCACTTGTGCCACTCGATCACTTGAGTACAGTCCTCTATGCCATGGCCACACACATTGGAGTACATAAGTTCACCGAACGCGAAGATACTATAGGCACCATGAAGATCCATCTCGCCTCCCCAGTCGCCCAATTGGATGTTGATCTTCGTCCAGTTCAGGCTTGTCAGAATCACGTGGCCGTGTACCTGGTCTGTGCGCGCCCGGACTAAAGCCAAACGATCAGAGGCTAGCAGAATCCGTCAGTGTGGTCGATACACCAGAAATTATTAGCACCACTGCATCATTGCTCCTACTCTCCGCGCTCTCCACGATCTCAATGGCGCTCCCACTTGACTTAACAGTAATCTCAACAGCCGCCTCACCACCCGTAACGCTCCCTGTGACAGCGGACGAAAAACCCGTAGCAGAGTCTGTAGGGATGACATTTGCCGTAAGCAGTAGCCCCCGTCAACAACGAGTAAATCTCCACGCTGGTGTAGATGACACACTTGCTTGTCCCAAGGAGGTGGGTGGCGTAGGGTATAGTGCTGATTTCAACGAGGGATTCAACGGGCTAAGAATATGTCATGATTTGGCTTTCGGAGGTGTATATCCCCGCGAAACCTTGGTTCTCGCCGTCGCAGGATACGAATGCACCGTTTTGAGCGTTGTTGGGAACGTCGTAAGCACAGCCGATGTGGTCAAAGTTGTACTCGCAGTACCTATAGTCGTCGGAGTCGATGCTAGTGTAGGTGACACTTGCTTGTCGCAGGGAGGCGGGCAGTGTAGAGCATAGTGCTGATTGCAGTTCGGCCGGCTGAGAGCAAGTCATGATTTGGCCTTCGGAGGTGTATATCCCCGAGAAATCTTGATTCAGGCCATCATAAATACAAACGCGCCGTTTTGAGCGTCGTTGAGGACGTTGTGGGCGTAGCCTATTCGGTCATAGGTGCATTCGCAGCACCTATCGTCGTCGGGGTTGGAGGGGTTGCATGTTTTAAGCTGAATTAGTTGCCGCCAATAAAGCTTTTGTATCATTAGCACACAGCTTGAGCAAGAGAAAAAGAAAGACGTACTTGTGCCACTTGATGACTTGCGTATAGTCCTCCCTGCTTGGCCCCACGCATTGGAGCAGATGATCCCACCGAGAGGATTACCACGGAGATTGGCACCATGAGGGTCAATCTCGCCTCTCCTGTCGCCAAACTGGATGTTGATGTTCGTCAGGTCGAGGGAGCCGATGATAGCTACGTGGGAGAGTAGGTATCCTTTGGATGCCTGCGAGTACCGTGCCCGGGCTAGGTGCATCAAGCGACCATCTCGCATTCGTAGTGCCTACTACCATGTTGTGTTTAGGTGGACCCCAGAGGCAGACATCTAGTTACAACGAGAGGAAGAGGAAGAGGAAGGGAAACGTTAGCGTTAGCGTAATGGTAGAAGTGAAAGGGTGGAA
The DNA here is from genome assembly GCA_025738555.1 of Cyathus striatus. Classification (NCBI taxonomy): domain Eukaryota; kingdom Fungi; phylum Basidiomycota; class Agaricomycetes; order Agaricales; family Nidulariaceae; genus Cyathus; species Cyathus striatus. The sequence goes on from JAOVFP010000001.1 coordinate 964,621, forward strand.
ATGTACCTTTGATGGAGTTCATGAAGGAGGTTCTGCACCGGGATTCTTAGCCTTTGGTGGTGAATTTGCAGAGGCTGTGGCCGTATTGGGCGCCGCGATGAGGATGGTTTCTGTGTCCACTGTTGACTTGGTAGGGCTAAACGAGACACCGTCAATGAAACCTATTATGGTAAAATTGCAGGAGGAACCCACCACACCAGTGGGCCATGGAAAGTGTTTCTCGATCAGCTAACAGCGAGGCCCTCGGAGGATACAAACATGCTGTGTTGAGCGTTGTTGGGGACGTTGTATGTGCAGCCGATGCTGTCAAAGTTATGTACCTATAGTCGTCGAAGTAGGAGGTGTTGCATGCTTTGAGACACTATTGGTTGTCGCCGATGAAGCTTTAGTTTCATTAGTACACAGTTTTAGAAAGAGGATAGCAACGACGTACTTGTGCCACTCGATCACAGGTATATAAGTCCTCTCCTCCATGGCCCCAATCATTGGAGTGCGCCTGTGAGCGCACCCTCTGGGATCAGGCGGGTACTGTGTCCAGGCTTAGTGCACCAGGTGACTATCTCGCTGTCGTGGTTGTTTACTACCATGTTCGGTTCGGGTGGGGTAGAAACCTAGTCACGAGAGGAAGAGGAAGGGAAGTGTTAGCGTAACGGTAGAAGCGAAGAGGTGGGAGATGTACCTTCGATGGAATTTGCGAATGAGATTTGGCACCGAGATTCTTGGTTTTCGGTGGAGTTGTGACGGTGGATGTAACCGTATTGGGCACAGCAATGAGAGTGGTGTCGGCGTCAGCTTGATAGGGTTGGTCTATGTATCATTAGTTAACTCTTTGAATAAGCCATAAGAAAGACACGTACGGCACCAGTAAGCCGGGGGGGGGGGGGGAGCGTTTGTCAGCTAACAGAGTAGCAGGAAATGTCGCAAGCTGTGCCAAAACAGAGGCTATGGAGAACGTAGCGAGTGCCATGAGGGCAGATTGAGCTGTAGGGGCCATGTTTAGCTTGACATTGCAGTTGAAAGAGCGCGGACTACACTCTAGTAGAATGTTGGGTTTTGAGACGAAAGAGGGATACATGCAAATGTCGAGATGAGAGAGAGTTGTGCTCGTTGGAAACAATGGCTCCCTATCGTTTATAGGAGCCCCTTAGAATCTTGCGGGTTCATCCGAACTAAGAGGTTTGGGGTTTCGTTTGTACAGTTCTCCTCAACATGTCGATGAGACTTTGATACATATCATCAGCGTACGAGCTGGTCCAAAACCTGCTATGTGGTCCATAACTCCAAGACGTCGAGAACGATGAGCAGCGAGATTGTCTGAAAGGCCATGATGGGAGCTCGGTGTTGAGTCTTGGGAGATCATACGAGCCTTGGTGAACCCTTGGTTTGCGCACAGACCAGTTACACGGTCACGCGTATCACACAGGGCCAACCTTCCAACAACCTTCACCGATACCCATAGCCATGGTCATCTCCAAACATAACTCGACTAGGGCTAAGAATGCTGAATTTCTAGTGTAAATGACCAGATGCACATCTCAACAGTATTACATTGATTCATAATCTCCAGCGCACCTCGCGGCAGATGCATCTCTTGCGGTCACAGTAGCGGTCCAAAATTCCTACTCACCAAACTCAGAGATTCCTCGGATGTTCTTCGTAACAACATCGTCCCATGCGGCTTGGAACGCGTATCGACGGAATTGGAAATCGAAAATGCAGAGTCAGAAATCGATCAACTTGGGGAGGAGATCGATGCTCTTGAACGAAAAATTGATTCACTCAGGAAGAGGCAGATTGCCCTCCAAAAATTTACTACGCAAGAAAAGAGCCTTTTGGCGCCCATCAGGAAGTTACCTCAAGACGTTCTACAATACCTATTCCTAGAGTGCCAGTGGCATCTCGAGGAGGATGCTCCAGGATACATCTCAGTTTGCAACCCATGTACATTCGTTCGAATTATTACCCAGGTTTGTGCTCAGTGGCGCTCAGTGGCACTTTCCTGTCCGGCACTCTGGTCGCGTATTTTTATCAAGGATATCGGCGACGATGATGAGCCTTTATACACATTTGATGACGACATCATAGGGCCTTTTGTTGAGAAGTGCATTTCTCTTTCGCGCGAAGCACCACTCCATATTGATACCTGGGATTGCCCTGAGAGTCTACTTGAGGATCGCTGTGTGAAAGCTATTGCAAGAGCTGCTTACAGATGGGAAGTGATTACGATTGGTGACGAAGTCCTTTTTGAAAACATTATGGCTCAAATCCCAGCACATCTCATATTTGATCAGTTGAAGGACTTGCATATATGGCGAAGTTGTCAAGCTATTCAACTCAACCCTTCCCCTGTACTGACTCATCTATATGTGAACAACCCACGAAACATGATCTCTCTCCAAGCAGCACCATTACTGTCTCAATTAGAGACACATGATATTGAAAATCCAGAAGCATTTTTCAAATCCGATTGTCCTTGGAATCAGATTACCCATTTTAAATCGTACGAAAATCACTACTCAGAAGAACAACTTGCCGTAATACTTCAAATGATGCCCAACCTTAAGTCCTTTGAATTGATTGGAGATACAAAGATGATGGAGTGCATAACTCTTTCACAGCTGCGGATCTTGAAAATTGGTGATAGGCGGCCCGGCCCCAGATACAGTTTCTATGCAAAATCACTGGAGGTCTTCAAGACACCTAGTCTTAAAACGTTACACGTAAATGCAGAAATGGCTCCATCAACTATTATACAATTCCTCGAGAGGTCAGATTGTGTCTTAAAGTATCTAACGCTTTACCGTGTATCATTAGCGGAAGAGTGGAAAGCTAAACAACTGCGAAGGTTGATAAAGATTCATTTACACCAACCGGACTCTATTAATCAAGATATTCGCTGGCTAACAAGAAAGTGCAACACCTCTGGCCATGGATACAAAGTGCACCCATCTTTACTTCCAGCATTAAAAACACTAGAAATAACGTCTATACCACCTGAATCCAAGAGTGTTTTAAAGGATCTTATCGCTATGCTGATATCACACCTTCCACCTATTCAAAATCCTGTGAACGCGGCGGACACGAACACCAATAGACGTATTTCCTATCTGAAATCAGTGTCTATTGGCTTGAACTGGAAACTAGACCGGAGCGACGAGAATTTTTTGAGGAGGTTTATTCGTTCTGATATGGTCAACAAATCCAGGGTACTGATCTCTATAGATCATATGGTTTCCAAATACGATTCTAAATATATCGTACGGGATGGCGTTGAATATATATCTGATGAAGAAGATGGAGACTCCAACGAGACTGAATCCGAGGAGGAGGAGCAGGGTGAAAGTGAAGAGGATGAAGAAGAGAGCAATGAAGACGAGAGCAAAGAAGTCAATGAGGAGGAATATGGAGAAGGTGACACAGAAGACAGTGATTGAAGACGAAACGTTTTCAGACGATTGAGAATAAAAACAAAAGATCCAAAGTATATCACAATTTTTCTTGTCCACACTTTGGCACGATATCGTCTATCTTTTCTGGGACACTCCTAACATACGACACTGTTTATTCAATTTTAACAACACACTTTCATTTTCTATCTATATACCTGAATAAAAGTCTTAGTGTGCGCAAAGACCATATACTTACACTCCTCACGATCACACACTTACTTTGACGTGTACGCAAGTATTCCGAGTTATCTCGTCTCAATCTTCCCACTGAGTTTGTCTTTCCGCCCTAATTCCACCGACCTCCATTTCACTAGGGAATTTACATTCCAGATCGTGACTGAGATGTGCAGCGGTCCCTGGCCGAATATGCATTCAGAATATTGGTTAACTGGAAGGGGATGAATTCAAAGGGAGCTATCAAGTTGGTATCGAGGAGACAATACTTATGTTTAAATTTTTGACTTCGGGAATCGGCTCAAATATATGCCTGTCTCTTGCAAACGCAGATAAGTTACCTTTTGTGTAATATGTCTGCTCAGACACAAACTTTAAGGGAGATCATCGTATGAACTCGATCTCATATGGTACTGATCGTTCAACGATGGCCGGCCAAGTCACCGTAATACGTATGCAATAGTCTAACATGGTGGTAACTGTTATGTAACCTGAGAATCTGCCATAAGACCGCTATTATTACTCACGCAATCGAATTTTTCTCTCTTCCTAACCTTCACCCACGACTATGGTTAACTCTGAGGACGACTATGCTAGGGATAAGGACATCGGATTCGTAATGTAAGCCACATAATAAGCATCTAAACAGTATTCCATTGATTGATCATCTCTAGAGCACCTCACGAGAAGTGTATCTCCTGTGGCAATGACAGCGGCCCCAAATTCTCACTCGCCGAACTCAAAGGACCTTCAGATGCCCATCGAAACAACATCGTACCATTCAGCTTAGGTCGTTTGTCAAAGGAAATAGAAATCGAACAAGCAGAGTCAGAAATAGACCAAATTGACGAGGAGATCGCTGGTTTTAAACGGATCATTGCCTCACTCAGGAAAAGGCGCAGTGCGCTTAAAAAATTCTCTACTCAAGAAAAGAGTCTGTTTGCACCGATCAGGAATTTATCTCAGGATGTTTTACAATATCTATTCCTTGTGTGCCAGTGGAATCTCGAGGAGAATGGGTGCATCCCAGCCTGCAAATCGGTGGTATTCGTTCGGACCATTACACAGGTTTGTGTTCATTGGCGGTCAGTGGCACTATCCTGCCCTGCCCTTTGGTCACGAATCTTCATTGATGAATATGCACTGTGTGAAATTGACAATTCCATGGTGGGGTCTTTCGTAGAGAAGTACATATCTCTCTCACGTGAAACTCCACTGTATCTTGGTATCTGGTCTGATTCCCCCGCGAGTGTATACACAGATAGCTGTATACAAGCTATTGTAGGTGCTGCACATCGATGGGAAGTGCTTAGTGTTGGCTGTGAAGAACTCTTCGATGACATTATGACAAACGTTCCGCCACATGTGACATTTTCATGCTTGAAGGACTTGCGTATATGGCGCCTTTGTCACAAAAATCCGAATCACATTGTAAGGCCTTAAGCCTTAAATCTCAACACCATACATTATAATGTTATTGAAAGGCATAATATAAACGATTCTAAGCCTATCATATGCCGTTATAAGACACGGGTGTCCCTGCAATAAGTTTCAAGGCTGTGGGACTTCATTAAATGAAAGTTAGGGCATTCGTAAGATTAATCTTGAATTCCAAGGTGGCCGTAGTATTATTTAGTTCTTAAAACTACTTGTAGTTCATCCGAAAAAAAGAGTATTGAGTATAACTGTTTAACAGCCATTAGATATATTGAGCCAGGTACACTTGTACTTAACTCACTAGTTACAGTAAAATCATGACATATCGCAGTGGTAAAATATATAGTAAAATAAATACCTCTCGGCTCACATGCTCTGCGACGGAGCTCGGGACTACAACAGAGTGAGTGGTGGAAGTCTACCGAGATGTAGACAAGTCTGGATTGGTCTGGAAAGAACACCAGAGCTGGTTCCGGAACTTGGAAACCCCTACCGAAACACTGCAAGATCCGATGTGATGACTAAAACATCTGCCTGCGATGTATAAAAGGGCACTGACTTTCTCGTTTACACGCAAGGTAAGTGAGGCTGTGGATAACCTAAAGGTAAGTGAAATGGCATGGTAAGTGACATAGGTATTAAAGTACTGAAGGCTTAAGTAACGATGAGCAGTATTTGTAGTATAAAGATTTGTATGTGTTTTCTAGTCAAATATCAATCTATTTATTAGAATCCTCGCAGCTTGTGCTTCATGGAAAAAAATAAAGAAAAAAATTTGCCTTTTATTCGAGCAGTCTTACACACGTTACAAGCAATTGTAGCGAATGAATGTATTGTAAGACTCGGCAGAGAGCCTTATAAATCATTAGCAGCATTGTGCTGTTTATATCGTGTTTTAAGGCTCTCCGCCATGCCTTTCAAGACTGTTTAAGGATTCGTGTTCAACAATTTACCTTACATGGTAGCCACTGCCTTAAGGCATTACAATGCACCGTAATTTATTGTATGGCAAACTTAACTTTTGTGACATTCCTCGCTCCATTAATCTTAATCCATCTCCAATGCTGACACACTTAAGTGTCAGCTGCTCTGATGATAATGGTTTTGTACTTTCTCTTCAGGCAGCGCCGTCGCTGACCCACTTATACGCCTTTGAACTGGAAGACCTTCAAGCATTGCTTGGAGTTGATTTTCCCTGGATTCAAATCACTCATTTTAAATCTAGCGGCAATGTCTACCTAAAAGAAGAGCTTGCCACAATCCTTAGAATGATGCCCAACCTTACATATTTTAAATTGATTGGGGAGACAATGATGGTCGACTGTATGACCCTTCCAAGTCTGAGAACCTTGGTGGTAGGGACTGACAGACGAGTTAGTACCAATGCATTGGACGTCTTCACAGCTCCATGTCTTCAAGCGCTACGCGTATATATGAAAGTTAGTCCGCAACATATTGCGCAATTTCTAATGCGGTCAGATTGTTCTTTAAAAGATCTAACACTTCGCAATATATCCTTGACGAACATGTGGAACACTAAACAGTTGCAAAGTTTGAAAAGGCTTCATTTTCACCAGCAGTACTCTATTAATCAAGATATTCACTGGCTAACAAGAAAGTGCCGCATTTTTGGAAATGGATATGAAGTGCACCCTTCTTTGCTTCCAGAGTTGGAGATACTCGATATAGTGGATATGCCACACAAATCCCAGAATGTTTTAGAGGATCTTATTTCTTTGCTGAAATCACGCCTTCCACCTATTCAAAATTCTGCAAATGCGGCGGACATGGATACCGATAGAAGTCTTTCCTATCTGAAATCAGTGTCAATTGGCTTCCAACGAAAACTAGACCGGAGCGACGAGAATTTTTTGAGGAGATTTATTCGTTCTGATATGGTCAGTAAATCCGGTGTACAGATCTCAATAAATCATATGATTTCCAAATACGATTCCGAAGATATCATACAGGATGGCGTTGAATGTGGGGTATTTGAGTGTATTTCTGATGAAGGTGATGGAGACTCTAACGAGATTGGATCCGAAGAGAGTGAAGAGGATGAAGAGGGTGAAAGCTAAGAGGGTGAAAGCTAAGGGGGTGAAAGCTAAGAGGATGAAGAAGAGTGTAATGAGGACGAGAGCGAAGAAGATGTCGAGGAGGAGGAGGAATATGGAGAAGGTGATACAGACGACAGTGATAGTGATTGAAGACGAGGCGTTTTCGGAAGAATGAGAATAATAAACAAAACACCCAAAGTATATCACAATTTTTCAGGCCATAAATGAAGCCCGGTTGCAGTTGAAACATTGAAACGTTGTAACTTGCAAGTGGGATGAGGTTGCAGCTGTTAATCTCAGGGTTAAAATCAATTAGATTTGAATGTACGAAAGCTACGAGAACCAGAGTCACGCCTCAGGCCTCAGGACCGACACTCATTCGGGAATCAGAGATGTCAAATGTGCTTAACGATGTAGCATCCCTTGACGATACTTTGACTAGTTTTTATCTTCGCATTTTAAGTTTTAGAGACAACATAAATCTATAAGTGAATGAGTAAGTGAAATTAACAATCGTGGTGGTGAAGGAAAGTAACACGACGACGAAGTAGGATGGAAAGGTTTAACATAATTAACACACAGTAGCGGGTTAATAGCGAGTCAAGCAATACACCAGAAATCGTCAACATGGTCGATATTGATCGACACGCCTTCTCTCAACGGCGTCATTAGAGCCCCACTTGCCTTTGCAGTAGTCTTCACATCACACAACCAGTTGAGCCAGATCACGAAGGAAACAACGCCGAGAACGCAACCCCCAAAAGCGACGCTCCAGAAGTCAGCAGCATCATCGCATGGTACGTCATTGATCGTGCTCTTCGCACTCTCAGCAGTCTCAATGGCTGCCTCCCCACCCATATCGCTCCTAACAACGGACGAAAGACCCATCGCAGAGCTTGTAGGAGTAACATATTCCGCATCAACAATAACACCCATCAACCCCTAGCAAATATCCGCGCTGGTGTAGGAGAAACAGTTGCTTGTATCAGAGAAGTAGGCGGTATAGGGCATAGTGCTGATTGTACCGAGGGATTCAGCGGGCTGCGAGTATGTCATGAATTGGCCTTCGGAGGTGTATATCCCGGGGAATCTTGATTCTCGCCATCACAGGGTACGAACACGTCGCTTTGAGAACTATTGGGGACGTTGTATGCGCAGCCTATTCGATCGAAGATGTCTTCGCAGTACTGAGCGTCGTTGGAGTCAGAAGGATCGCATGCTTTACGGCAGAATTGGTTGCCGCCGATGAAGCTTTTGTTTCATTAGTACACAGTTTCAGAAAGGGGACTGGAACGACGTACTTGTGCCACTCGATCACAAGTGTATAATCCCCTCCTCCATGGACCATGGCCCCAAGCATTGGAGTATGCCTGTGAGCATACTCCGGGATCAAGCGGGTACCATGCCCTGCCTTGGTGCACCACACGACCATCTCACTTTCATGGTTGCTTACTACCATGTTCGGTTCTGGTGGGCCTCAGAGGCAGAAGTAAGGGAAGGGGTGGGAGGTGTACCTTCGATGGAGTTTATGAAGGAGGTTTTGCAGCGAGATTCTTAGCTTCCGGTGGTGGAGTTGCAGGGGTTGTAGCCATATTGGGTGCCACGATGAGGGTGGTGTGGGCGTCAGCTTGATAGGACTGGTCAATGTATCATTAACGAATTCTATGCGCACCGACTACAGCCAACACGATCCGAGCAGAGACCACCGGAAATCGTCGGTGTGGTCGAGATCGCTCGACACGCCCATAATCCACGCTCTGAATGACATGATTCGAGCCTCGCTCGCCTTCTCTGTAATCTTCATATAATACAACTGAATTGCGAAAGGAACAACGCCGAGAACACAACACCAGTGTCATTTCGTTATTGCTCGTGCTCCCCGCGCTCTCAGTGGTACCACTCGAGCTCCCACTCGCCTTAACAGTAGTACAAGCCCACCGAAGGGATTACCACGAAGATCGGCACCATGAGGATCCATCTCGCCTCCCCAGTCGCCCAACAGGTTTGTCAGAATCACGTAGCCGTGTACTTGGTCTGCGCACGCCAAAGCCAAGCGACTGCAGCCAGCAGAATCGTCAGTGTGGTCAACACACCAGAAATCAGAAATAATCAGCACCACCGCATTATTGCCCGTGCTCTCCGCGCTCTCAGCGGTCCCAATGGCGGTCCCACTTGACTTAGCAGTAGTCTCAGCAGCCGCCTCACCACCCGCAACGCCCCCTGTAACAGCGGACAAAAGACCCGTAGCAGAGCTCGTAGGCCTCACATTTAGCAGTAACCCCCGTCAACTCCTAGTAAATCTCTGCGCTGGTATAGGTGATGCAGTGGCTTGTCACAGGGATGTGGGCGTGTAGGCATAGTGCTGGTTACGCCAAGGGATGCAGCGGGCGGGAGTATGTCATGAATTGGCCTTCGGAGGTGCATATCCTCAGGAAATCTAGATTCAGGCCATCGTAGATACAAACGCGCCATTTTGAGCGTTGCTGGGGACGTTCTAGGCGCGTCGCGTACTTTGTGGCCGATCTGGTTGCCGCCCATGAAGCTTTGGTTGCGTTAGTACACAGTTTCACAAAGAGGACAGGAACAACGTACTTCTGCAACTCAATCACAAGCGTGTAGTCCGCTCCGCCATGACCCAAAGCATTGGAGTACGCCTGTGAGCGCACCCTCTGGGATCAAGCGGGCACCATGCCCGGGCTAGGTGCACCAGGCGACCATCTCGCCTTCGCGGTATCCTACTACCATGTTTGGTTTGGGTGGGCCCAGAGGCAGAAGTCTAGTCACGAGGAGGAGGGTTAGCGTAACAGTAGAAGAGAAGGAGTAGGAGAGGTACCATTGATGAAGTTTATGAAGGGGGTTTGGCACTGGGATTCTTGGTTTTCAGTGGTGGAGTTGCAGAGGCTGTAGTCATATTGGGTGCCGCGGATGAGGGCAGTGAGCCATGAAGACAGATAGGTGGCAGGGGCCATTCTGAGCGGGGTGGGGTGTTGGATTTTGAGGCGCTGAAAGACAGGAGAGGGATGACTGGGGAAAATGTCGAGACGAGAGAGCTGAGCTCGTTGGCAACGATAGTTCCCGATCCTTTATAGCAGCCTCTTGAAATTTTGCCGGTTCATCCGATATAAGAGGACTTTGATAAGTATCGTCAGTGTGTTCACACTATCAGGCTGTTAGTCGTCCACTCGTCAACAAAGCAAACCAAGAACTCACCGCTCCTTCCATGTCTACTAGACCACAATAAATCCCTCCACGACGTCGAGAACGATAAGCCATGTTGGGAGCTCGGCGTTGAGTCTTGGGAGATCCTTACGTAATGCGCACAGACCACGCACGCGTCACGCACATGTACGACTGATGCGTACGCCGTAAATACCCGGTACCACAACCTTCACCAATACACACAACCATGGTCATCTTCAAACATAACTATACTAGGGCTCAGAAAGCTGAAGTTCTGATGTAAGTAAATGACCAGATTCACCAACTAATACCCGACCCCTTCATTGTCAATCACACTTCCTCCTCACGTTTCTTTTCCTCCACCACCATGATTGGTAATCGTCGTTTATTGATACGTTTATGTGTTCTCCATAATCTGAAATAACAAGAAGAAGACTACGGTATTGTAGAGCAGTGCATGAAATATGGAACAGACGACTGGACAAAGTTCATTGACTGAGAACGTGTATCTGAATATATTTACTCAAAAGCAAGGTGGATTAGTATGACGACTCAATCTAGTGTACCCACTTGCTTGTGGTTATCCGCTGATAAATCGAAAATATGCATGTCCTCAATATTTCGCTTTCATGTCAAGTGATAGGAAATAGAGGAATACTTACATGCTTACATATAGAAATTCACGCATCCATAACAATATGAATCTCAAATTGCTAAAGACATAGACAGATTATTTAATTTCTGATTGTTTCTGATGCATCATGCAACATGTATCACGATACAGCGTCACACGTCTTTATGAAAAGGAATGTACTGAGCCAAAGGGTGGACAAAAACTTCTTCAGATGACCCTTCTTCGCTTTCGTCTTCATCCTCACACCCTTCATCTCCACTCCAATCTTCTTTACCCTCTTCTTCATCACTTTCACTTTCTTCGTCCTCACTGTTCTCATCAGAAGTGGAAATACTTCTGCTGAATATTCCGACATTGTTGACATTTTTAGAAAAATGTATCGACATGTCGTGATCTATTGAAATCTGTACTCCTGACTGACATACCACATCTGAGCGAATGAAACTCCTCAGCGCTTTCTTGTCGGGCCTGCTAAATTTTGATAGGAAAGAAACATTTGCTGATTTCAGATAGCTGACGCCCATTTCTTCCGCAGTTTCGGGGAGGCCTCGAATAGGTGGAAGGCGTGATTTTAGCATAGCGATGAGATTCCGTACCACATTCTCGGCTTGATGTCTTACACAGCTTATTTGGATCGTCTTCAACTTTGAAAGCAAAGAATTATATGCCCCCGGTGTACGTGCCTGTTGGCCAGTGGAAACATGTGCTCTCGTTAGCCAGAGAAGATCATGATCTAGAGCGGTTGGTTGAAATAGATGAATATTCTTCAAGCTCTGCAGCTGTTTAACCTTCCAGTCTTTTCCTAAAGATACACTGGTAACTGTCAGATCTTCTAATGAGCAATCTGACCGCTTGAGGAATTGCATGATGCTCTGCTGATCAACTTTCACCTGTAAGTCCAATTTTTTAAGACCAGGTGTTGTGAACCCCTTTAGTGAGTTTTTGTCAATCATGTACTGAGACCCTATCCTCAATGTTTGCAGACGCGGAAGCGTTATATATCCGTTTACCACCATCTTTCCAATAAATGTAAGTGATATAAGATTAGGCATCATTTGAAGTATTGCAGGAAGTTGCTCTTCCAAGAAGTCATTTTTGTTAGATTCAAAATGAGTGATTTGGTTCCAGGGAAGTCCAAACCCGAATATTGCCTCCGGACCTTTGAGTTTATGGGTAAATAAATAAGACAGTGACGGCGCTGCTTGAAGTGATAACATGGCACCTATATTCTTTGCGTAGCTGACACTTAAATGTGTTAGCGCAGGAGACGAATTAAGGTGAATGGAGCAAGGAAGGCGCCATACACGCAGGTCTTTCAACCTAGGAAACGTCACATGTGGCGGGATTTGAGTCATAATGGCATTGAAAAGTTTCCCGTTGCCAATAATAATTACTTCCCATCGATGAGCCGACATCGCAATAGCCTGTACACAGCTTTCCCCAAGTATACTTTGTGAGCATTCAACCACAAAGTCAAGGTACAGTGGTGTTTCTCCAGAAAGTGAAATACACTTCTCTAGAAAAGGACCCACTATCTTGTTATCATCGTGCACAACAATTCGAGACCAGAGCGCAGGGCAAGAAAATGCCACTGACCGCCAACGAGCTGAAACTTGGGTAATAGTTCGAGCAAATGCATTCGGATCACTGGCATGGATGCATCCATTGTCCTCAATATACCACTGGCAAACAAGGAATAGATGTTGTAAAATATCTTGAGATAGCTTCCTGATGGGTGCCAAAAGACTCTTTTCCTGACTAGTAAACTTTTGTAGTGCACTCTTTCTTTTCCTGAGTGACGCTATGACCCAGGAAAGACCAACGATTTCCTTGTCAAGTTGATCTATTTCTGATTCTGCATGTTCGATTTCAATTTTCTTCGATAATCGCTCTAAACTGGAGGGGACAATATTCTTTCGAAGGGCATCCGAAGGGCCTCTGAGTTCTGTGAGCGAGTATTTGGGACCACTGTTCTGTCCGCAGGAGATACATTTCTCATAAGGTGAGCTAGAGATAATGAATCAGTGGACTAATATTGAGACATGCATCTGACAGCTTACACAAATTCAACATTCTTAGGTCTAGTCGGGTCGTCCGCAGAGGTGACCATAGTTGTGGTTGGAGGTTGGGAAGAGAAAAAAATTGATTGCGTGAGCACTGAGTACTTAGTCGTGGACGCGGATTCACTGACTACGTAACGGTTGCCTGATTGGTATATATTCTATTACATACATATATTATAATACAATAATTACTACATAGAACTCGATGTCTCAAGATCTCAAGCTTCAAGGTTTCAAAATTTCAAGACTCAAGGTGACTCAGTTGTCCATCGTTGACGTTGAATGATTAATACCATCAGAGAACGAGTCCATACGATGATCACCCTAAAATTTTGTGACTGCAGAATTACTGCGCAAGTACTAAGCGTTAAAGAAACAGCCAATACAGTTATCCAAGCTTATGCCGACAATGTACCACCTGTACATCTGATTGAATAGGTGTATAAGAGGTTGGTTTCGAGGTTTTTTAATTCCAAGGAAACTATTGTTGTGAGTTTCTCCATTTTGCCTTGAGGGTGACTGCGAGTAGCTAACTTAACTTGTAGCCTGGCGATGCGAAAGTACTTCCTAACGTGTTTCGTGGTATTTCTAAAGGATTGAGGCGTCTCGAGCATAATCCAGGCTCCGCAGTCACACTTGTCTTGGATCCAGCTGATACTGTGTAGTGCCGCCGTCATATCCGTTCAGCTAGTGAATTGTTGTGAATTGCAAATATATCTCTTGTTCGTCTTTGGCATTTACAAGTTATTATAAGTAAACAGGTGAGTGCAATTAACAATCGTGTTGGTGGTGAGGGGAAAGTAACGCAAGGAAAAAGTGAGTAGTTGGTAAGTAGGACGGAAAAAGAGGTTTTTCGGAATCACAGACGCCGAGAACACATCCCCCCAAAGCGACATGCCTGAGATCACCAGCACCGCCGCACCATGCATCACTCACCGCGTTCCCAGAGGTCCCAATGGCGCACCTACTGCCTGAACAGCTGTGTCTGCATCCGTAACGCGGGGAGTATGGGGCATAGTACTGATTGCATCGAGGGATTCAGCAGGATGTGGTTGTGAGTAGGTCACGACTTGGCCTTCGGAGGTGTATATCTCCGGGATATCTTGGTTCTCGCCGTCGCAGGATACGAACGCGCCGTTTTGAGCGTGGTAGTGGTGAAGGGAAAGTAACGCGAGGAGGAAGTAGTTGGTGAGTAAGAAGCGTATGGAAAGGGAGGTTTTTCGAGATCACGTGGCCGTGTACCTGGTCTGTGGGACTAGAGTCCCGCTCGCCTTCTCAGTAGTCTTCAATGTTCACATACCACAACCAACTCACGGAAGGTACAACGTCGAGAACACAACGTCAGCGTCGTCGCGTCATTGTTCGTGCTCTCCGCATTCATGGCGGTCCCAATGGTGTTCCCACTAATGATAGTGATAGTCTTAACAGATGCCTCCCCGCCCATAACGCTGCCCGTAACAACGGACGAAAGCCCCGTAGCAGAGTTCGTAGGAGTGACATTTGCTGGATCACCGGTAGCCCCTGTCAACTCCTAGTAAATCTCCGCGCTGGTGTAGGTGACGCAGTTGCTTGTCATGGGAAAGCAGGTGGTGTGGGGCATAGTGCTCGTTCAGCGGGGGGTGGGCACGTCATGACTTGGTTTCTGGGGATGTATATGCCTGGTTCTCGCCTTCACAGGATACAAAAGCCACGTCTTGGGCGTTTTTGGAAACGTTGTAGGCGCAACCTATTCGGTCAAAGATGCCCCGGCAGTACCTATTGTCGTCGGAGTCGGAGGGGTCGCATGCATTGAGGCAGATTTGATTGCCACCCATGAAGCTTTGGTTACGTTAGTGCTGTTTCAGAAAGAGGACAGGAACAACGTACTTGTACCACTCGATGATAAGTGTATAGTCCTCTCCTCCATGGACCATGGCCCCAAGCATTGGAGTATGCCCTCACAGGCATACTCTGAGATCAAGCGGGTACCGGTCCCTAGCTTGGTGCACCACACGACCATCTCGCTTTCATGGTTGCCTACTACCATGTCTAGTTCAAGCGGGCCCAGAGGCAGAAGTCTAGTCACAACGAGAGGAGGGTTAGCGTAACAGTAGAAGAGAAGGAGTGGGAGTGTACCTTCGATGGAGTTTATGAAAGAGGTGTTGCATCGAGATTCTTGGCTTTCGGTGGTGGAGTTGCAGAGGTTGTAGTCACATTGAGCGCTACGATGAAGGTGGTATGGGCGTCAGCTTGATAGGACTGGCCGATGTATCCTTAGCGAATTCTATGTGCACCGACTACAGCCAACACGATCCGAGCAGAGGCCATCAGAAATCGTCAGCGTGGTCGACATCGCTTGACACACCTACACTCCGCACTCTCAACTGCATCATTCGAGCCTCGTTCGCCTTCTCAGTAGCAATCACGAAAGGAACAACGCTGAGAACACAACATCAACGCCATTGTGTCATTGCTTGTGCTCTCCGCGCTCTCAGCAGTCCCAATAGCGTTCCCCGGCCACCTCCCTACCCATAACACTCCCCATAACAGCGGATAGGCGTGACCTTTGCCGGATAAGCGGTATCCCCCGTCAACAAGGGGTAAATCTCGGTACTGGTTACTTGTCGCAGGAAAGTGGGCGTTGTAGAATTCAATGGACTGGGGGTAAGTCATAATTTGGCCTTCGTAAGTGTATATCCCTAGGAAATCTTGGTTCTCAGTGCTTGCCGTTGTAGGATACAAATACACTGTTTGAGCGTTGTCGGGGACGGTGTAGGCGCAGCCTATTCGGTCGAAGATGCGCTGGCAGTACCTATCGTCGTCGGAGTCGGAAGGGTCGCATGCTTTAAGGTAGATTTGGTTGCCGCCGATGAGGCTTTGATTACATTAGTGGATAGTTTCAGAAAGAGAACAATAAAGACGCACTTGTGCAACTCAACCTCAAGCGTATAAGTCCTCTCCTCCAAGGCCCCAAGCATTGGGGACGCCTGTGAGTGCACCCCCTGGTATCAAGCGAGTACCGTGCCCTGGCTTGGTGCACCAGGAGACCATCTCTCCTTCGTAGTTGTTTATTATCATATTGGGTTCAGGTGGGCCCAAGAGGCAGGAGTCTAGTCACAACGAGACAAAGAGGAAGGGAAGCGTTAGTGTAACGGTAGAAGACAAGGGGTTGGAGGTGTACCGTCGATGGAGTTCACGAATGAGGTTTGGTACTGAGACTCTTGCTTTTTATGATGAAGTTGCAGAGGTTGTAGTAGCATTGGCTGTCACGATGAGTGTGGTGTCGGCATCAGCTTGATAGGGCTGGTTGATGTATTATTAGTTAACTCTCTGCATAAGCTATAAGAAAAATGACACCTGTAGGCCAGCTGAAGCGTTTGCCAACAAACGGAGTAACAGGAAATGTCGCCAGCTGCGCAGAAACAGAGGCTATCGAGAGCGTAGCGAGTGCCATGAGGACAGATAGAGCGGCAGTGGCCATGTTTAGTCTATTATTGGCGATAGTTTGAAGTGCGTGAAGCATAGCCCAGCAGAATGGAAAGGGCGACTGGGGAAAATGTTGAGACGAGAGCTGAGTTCGTTGGCAACGACGGCCCCCTATCCATTATAGCAGCCCCTTGAAATTTTGCAGGCTCATCCGATATAAGAGGCTTGCAGTTTCCTTGGTAAAGTTCTCCTCAACATATCTACGAGACCTTGATATGTATCATCAGTGTACAGCGAGTGTAAAAAACCTATTATGCAGTTCACACTATCAGGCTGTTACTTGTCAACTCGTTAACAAAGTAAATCAAGAACTCACCGCTCCTTCTTCCATGTCTACTTGGCAACAATAAATCCTCCCACGACGTCGAGAACGATGAGCAACAGGTTTGTCCGAAAAGCCATGATGAGAGCTCGGCGTTGAGGTGATCCTTGCGCAATCCTTGCGAGTCTTGGCAGGTCTTGGCCCTCGGTGAACTCTTGGTTTGCGCACAGACCAGTGACACTGTTACATACATGGTCACGTGCTACTGGCGCGTACAACGACCGAATTTGGACCGAATACTCCGAATACATCTTCCAAAGTTCAAACATATTTATTGCTTTCATTTCTCAAAAACTTGATAGTCGGAAAGGCCAGCCACAAGTCTTTGAAGTTCTATTCTATATTTTCTTTCGTTCTTCGTTCACCGGCACACCGTCGACTATTGTACCCAAATACTTAATATCAATTTAGACTTCGTGCAAACATTTTTATACAGCCCAAGGCACATTGATCTGCACGCAATTTGTAAAATTGTATGTAACAGTCACCCGAGGATACCGTTATCTACGTAATTTGCAGATCTGTGACATGTCGTCGACCTCACGCAATCGAAATTTTGTGTTTTGCTAACTTTCACCCTCAACTATGGTCACCTCCCAACATAACTCGACTCAGGCTAAGAATACTGAAGTTCTAATGTAAGTGACGAGATACAACAGTATTCCATTGATTCATCACCTCTAGTAGTGCACCCCGCGACAAATGCATCTCCTGCGGCCACGACAGCGGTCCGAAATTCATACTCACCAACCTCAGAGATTCCTCGGATGCTCTTCGAAACAACATCGTCCCATATGGCTTAGAACACGTATCGAGGGAATTGGAAGTCGAAAACGCCGAGTCAGAGATTGACCAACTTGGCGAGGAGATCGTCGGTCTTAGACGTAAAATTGATTCGCTCAGGAAGAGGCGCATTGCACTCCAAAAATTTACTACGCAAGAAAAGAGTCTTTTGGCGCCCGTCAGGAAGTTACCTCAAGACGTTCTACAACATCTATTCCTTGAGTGCCAGTGGCATATCGAGGAAGATGATCCAGGATACATCTCAGTTTGCAACCCACGTGCATTCGTTCGAGTTATTACCCAGGTTTGCGCTCATTGGCGCTCAGTGACACTCGCTTATCCTGTACTCTGGTCGCGCATTTCCATCAATAACGATAAATGGTACTCGTACATGGATTATGACGACATCGCGGGGCCTTTTGTTGAGAAATGCATTGCGCTTTCACGCGAGGCACCACTGCATATTGATATTTTGCAGGGATGCCCTCGGAGTCTATTCGCAGATCACTGTGTACAAGCTATCGTGAGCGCTGCTCATCGATGGAAGGTGGTTATAGTGGGCGATGGCGACCTTTGTGATACCATTATGACTCAAATTCCAGCACATGTGACATTCTCTTTGTTGAAAGACTTGCGTATACGCCATATTCAACCAGTTCGCCTTAACCCATCACATCAGCAAGGCACGTGGATCTTTCGCATGTCTTTGTCTTTACAGCGCGAGTTTTACTTTTTCGTCTTTGGATTTGAACGTCTTTGGCAGTATTTAACCTGTCTTTGTGGGATTTACTGTCTTTCATTTTATTAGTATGCTTTGGTCAATGGTGTTAGATATATGTTAGAAGGTTAAAGTATACAATTTGATGGTAACAAACTATGTAGTATTAGAATGTCCAGTCGAAGTCCTCAATCTGCTTCAATACAACAATAAGCATTGGTAGCTGGCACTTCTCTGAGTCTCGTTCTCGATACATATTCTTACAGGAATCTACGTATGTTGCATTAACCATGAGATTTCTATATTAATGTGTGGAGTGCAGCACGTACCGTCTCGACTCTCGACGTAGTTTCGAAAAAGTTCTTCAAAGTTCGCATTTTTTCTTTTTTATGCACGTATTGTATTATTTTATCTGTAACGAGTCTCGAGAAGTAGGGATGTAAAGTCTTCTACAACACCGTGGAATCGTAGAATCGTTAGCATGTATGTATGTATGTATGTATGTCACAAATGTGATCACTGAAAATGGAGGGCTCAGGGAGGGGTATACACTAGTGCATTGTTGTTTTACATCGTTCCGTGTTTATTTCTGTACTTAGTCTTACAGTGCTCCCCAGATCACTGGCACCAGCAGCTTGAGCTTTGATCGATTGATCAGCAATTGGCTAGGCGAAGTCGAGTCTCAGTAGTGCACGGTAGGACTCGATCGAGCATTGGTCGAGTACCAAGTCGAGACTCGAGAGTCCAGACGACATTATTTGAAGCTCCGCTCTAATGAATTCTCGGATCCAACTGTTGAGCGCTGAATGTCCTTCGTCGCCTTTCTTCCTCCCCTCGCCCCGCTTCACCCATGGATGTCCTTCAAAGTATTGCATCAACGGCTTTCCCCTTCGTTCATTTTCAACGTTCAAGCTCTTATCATGTCTGGCTCTTGTCTGGCTGCTTCTGTGCTCGTCTCTGTCGCAACAAGCTGCCGCTTCATTTGACTGTTCCCTAACTCTGCAGTGGTATCTGATGGGCTTCTTTCTTGTTCGTCTTGGCTGTCTCAGTGTGAATTCTGTATGTTGTCTGTTACATCCCTCTCAGTGTATGCCTCCGATGTCATGCTGTGTTGTTGTCGTTCAGGTCACTCCTTTCTATAGATCACACCTTCTCGTTAATATCCTTATCCAGATGTCGGCTTTCAATATGGGTGCTTCTTGTAGTAAGGATTGGAAGACTGAGCCTATGAGATATGGAAGAAATGGTATGTGTTTAACATTTATTTTAAGAGGTGCACCAGACTTCAGAGTTGTACATTTAGGACAGGTGATTTAAACAACATTTGGACTAGTTTTGAGTATGTTTCAAGGTTATGTGAGAGTGGTCGTCGTGTGGGAAGTGAAGTGAAGTTAATATTTCACTGTTTGTAACCTACATAGTGTTTTTTAGATGTAGCACCCCACAATAATATGTTTTATTCCTCTGTATTTTGTACGAGAGAGAGCTATATGTATATGATCTAAGAAGAGAACATTGAAAAGTGCTGACGTCTTTCACAGTATTTGGAAAGACAGAAATACCCTAAAAGACATACCTGCTGCTTTTAAAGAAAATCGACATAGCATTGCAAAGACATCAATGTCTTTGTACTTTAGTGTCTATATGAGTATTTTACGTCTTTTTTGTATTTCGAAAGACATTTAAAGACGCCTTAAAGTTCCACAGGTTTTCCTGATGCACCGGTATTGACACACTTAACTTCGTGGGATGCAAATTCTATGATCTCGCTTCAGGAAGCTCCATCACTGTCTTATTTACATACGCATTATTTCCCACATCCCGAGACATTTTTCGAAGTCAATTTTCCCTGGAATCAAATTACTCATTTAAGAACTTATCTGGGCGGAACCACCTTCTCCCAAGAACAACTTTCCACAATACCTCAAATGATGCCCAACCTTACGTCATTTGAAATTATTGTCGGAGAGACGACTCCGATGACAAGATGTATAACACTTTCGCAGCTGCGGATATTGAGGATACGTGGCAAACACTTGTTGGATGTCTTCAAGACGCCCAGTCTTACAGAATTATACCTCATCGTTAAAGTTGATCCACAAAGTATTATGCAATTCCTAGAGCGGTCAGATTGTGATCTGGTGAATCTGTCGCTTCACCGTGCATGCTTGGCGGAAAATTGGAACAATAAACGTCTGAGAAGCTTGAGAGAGCTTTGTCTAAGCCAACCGGCCTCTATTGATCAAGATATTCTCTGGCTTACAAGAAGCAACCGTACCTCTGGTCAGCATACTACAGGTGTATGTGAAGCGAATTTTTCTTTACTTCCAGGGTTGGAGATACTCAAAATAAAAGCTATACCACCTGAATCCCAGAAGGTTTTAAAGGATCTTATTGCTATGCTGATATCACGCGTTCCACCGATTCAAGAACTTGCAAATACGGTTGACACTGATACCAAATCAAGTGTTTCCTATCTGAAATCAGTTTCTATTGGTTTCCGATGGAAACTAAACCGGAACGACAAGAATTTATTGATGAGATTTATTCATTCTGATATGGTCAGTAAATCCGGAGTACAGATCTCAATAAATCATATGGTTTCCGAATATGTTTCCAAGTATATTGTATGGGATGGCGTTGAATGCAACTGTATTTCTGATGAAGAAGATAGAGACTCTAACGAGATTTAATACGAAGAGGGCGACGAGGAGGAGGTGAAGGGTGAAAGCAAAGAGGATGAAGAAGAGACGAAGGTGATAGAGAAGACAGCGATGGTGACGAGGAGGAATACGGAAAGGGTTTTTCAGACGAGTGGGAGTGATAAACAAGAAATCCGAAGTACTACAGTGTTGGTCCGCTCCTTGGTACACCTGATTGAAATTGGCATGTATAGCTTCACCTAAAGTGTTTCTGTTAAATCTAAGTACATATTCATGATAAAAGGTATATTGAGAGTAATTAAACCAGGTTTTGTGGTGGTTCTATAAGTAGCTATGTAAATACGACATAGATTAAAGGAGGGGATGGTTTTCAGGCAAAATTCACTCCTTGAAACAGTTCAGTCACAGGTGTTACTCGCCCGTCAGAGATGATTTGGCAGAGACAGCGTGACAGGGATCAACAAAATATGATGGAAGGCCTGTCACACAGACACACATTCTTGCGCACATTTTGTTGTTAAATTTTTTATGCCACAATATGCTGCTCAATGAGCATAAAATTTCGTATACATATTCCACCTTTGGGTGCCATTATGCTAATATTTATTTGGAGATGAAAACTTAATGTAGTAACAAACTAATTGGCAGCAACAATTGTCTCAAATCAGACATAGCCACTGATTCTGCATCATTCATTCAACATCTCAACATCCCTTTCACAGAAATATTTCAGATTTATTTTCTGAGGAGTTCACACATATTAAAGCACATATGTAAAATATGGCGATGATTGAACAACTGAGGAAGGCAGGAGGGCGGGGTGTTCCAAGGAGTGATACTGTTTCAAGGAGTGGACCAACACTGTACATCTTGTGAATATTTACTGTCAGTTTTATCATTGACGGACTTGATTCTGAAATGTTGTCACCCTCTGCAAACCCCAGGCTTTTAGACTCTGAGTGCGTCTGACAATTGGCGTCGAATTCACATTTCTTCAATAGAAGTCCATTTCATCAATTACCACTGCTAAACTATCACTACCATTGTTTAGGTTGCTTTCGACATACCAACCGCAACTGACCATTATTACAACTTAACCGAATATAATTGGATTTTCTCACCTTTATATAAAGCAAGAATGAAACCTGTTCTAACTTTGAAAGTGCTCGTGATAGACGCTCACTGTCCTTATATTAAAGCCCACGGCTACACCCGTCATCGATTTCTCTCCTCTTATCAGCCTTCTTAACAATCACGAAAAGCCATGGATATATCTACGAACGACTGGCCCGGCACACAGGTTGATTGTATCGTGTAAGTAAAGCTACTGTATTTTGAGTTGATTTTTCAACCGTACGCTAGCGCTCCCCATGAGATATGTGGGTCCTGCGGCCACAACAGCCTGAGTAGTCCCACGTTCTTGATCACAAACCTCAAAGGCCCCTCAGAGACTCATAGAACCAACGATATGTCTTCCAGGTTAGAGCGTGAATCAAAGAAATTGGAAATCAATGACGCCGAGTCAGAAATTGACCGACTGGATATGGAGATTGTCCGCCTCCAACAAGTACTCGCTTCACTCAAGCAACGGCGGGATAAGCTACAACAATTCTGCGCTCAAGAGTGGAGCCTCCTTGAACCTATCAGAAAGCTCCCTCAGGATGTTCTACAATACCTATTCGTTGTGTGCCAGAGGCACCTGGAGCACGAAGACGGGGGCATGTTTGATATCTGCAATCCCAATGCATTTATTCGAATCATAACCCAGATCTGTGCATATTGGCAATCATTAGCATATTCATGCCCTGAGCTCTGGTCCCGAATTTCCATAAGCCATATTAGAGACGCAGAACCCAAGAAAATTACTATGGTGGCATCTTTTCTGGAGAGGTGCATTTTACTGTCAGGTGAAACAACACTGCATCTTTTTATGTCAAGTACATGCACTCCGCATATCATTGGAGATCATTGTATACAAGCCATTGCGAGGTGCGCTAATCGCTGGGAAGTGATTAGTATTCGGAACGGGAATACATTCGACGCTATAATGGCTCATATTCCATTACATGTTATATTTGTTCATTTAAAAGACCTATCTTTATGGGGTCTTCGTTGCCCTATTCAGCTCTGCGTGACTCCAACGCTGACTCGCTTAAGTATTGGTGGTTCAAGGGATCCAGGTGTCACCGTCTCCATTCAGTCAGCTCTGTTGCTGTTCCAATCCTACACATACGGCCTCACACATCCCAAGGCTTTTTTCATCAACTATCCTTGGACCCAAATCACCCATTTTGAATCTCATAGCAACGAGTTTTCTCCAGAGGAGCTTTCTGAAATACTTCAAGCCATGCCCAACCTTTCATGGTTCACGATATATGGGAGGTCTAATATCTCTAAATGTATAACACTCCCCCAGCTGCAAACATTGGCGGTAGAGTGCCCGTGGTGGAATGATACTGGAGCAGATTCACTTGACATCCTCAGAGCTCCCAATCTGAAATCATTATACCTAGATGCGAAGGCCGAAACATCAACCATTGTGCAATTCCTTGAACTATCAGATTGTTCACTGAAGAACTTAAGGCTTTACCAAAAATCAAGTTTGGAAGACAGATGGAATGTTAAGCAGCTAAACAGCTTGAAAGTGCTGTCTTTAAACCAACCAGACTTTATCAGTCAAGATCTACACTGGTTAACGAGAATGAACACTACTTCCTCTGACCAACAACTGCCTTTAAGGTTAGAAGCATATAGGTCTGTGCTTCCAGAACTGGAAACACTAGATATTCTTTATATTTCGTGTAAAGGGAATGTGGTAGTCGAACTTATCACCATGTTAGAATCACGCCTTCCACCTATTCAGGAACCAGACACTGAAATGCATTTCATTGATAGTGCATGCTATCTGAAATCAGTGACTATTATTTTTGAAGGGAGATTGAACTCGGCCCAGGAGAATGCACTGAGATGTTTTATTCGCTCCGATTTGGTAGTTCAATCTGGAGTACAGATTACAATAAATCATGGCAAACATAGAGAACCAGAATGTTATGCTATGCCATCTGACCAATATTCCAAAGATATCATACGGAACAGTGTAGAATATTTCGAAGGCAGTGATTGGCCTTTTGCCGATGATGAGCACACATTTGAGGATAGGTAGTTTACCTTAAAAGAATTGGGGTGAACGGAGGTCTTCCAGTGATCTGATATGTTTAAATATGATACTGCTCTTTTCTTACAATTTCTTTCCTGTATATATACACCCTCTTATATTCACGTGGTCTAATTTGAGACCAGTTAAAATGTGCTTGGTATTTGAAGCTCCTTAAGCATCTGTAATTATAATATTATAAGGATGTAGATGGGTTCGGACTTGAGGAAACCTTACTTTCTCTTAGACTACGGGCTTTAATGAAGGAGGGTGAATTCAGGACTCTTATTAAACCATTCCGACAACCTTTCTGTTGTAATTTTCTGGGACTTCAGAGCCAAGGGCTTTGTGAGCCTGTTTTGTAACGAATGTTAGATAACATGAGGTGTGGAATTAAATCAGGAAGCATATACACACATCGTTCGTTATAATTTCTTCCTGGCCATGTTCATTATGTATATTAAGGACATCTACACCAGGCCTAAACAACACTCTCGACTGGAGATCTCCGACACTTGTACCAGTGCTAAATGATACGGTCGAGAAATCGTGGGTTTCTGAAGATCCTCGACCTCCAGAAATACGAACATGCAAATTCAGAACCTGTAGTCATTTAGTCGTCGTACATATAATATCGTAGGAAGTAAAGCTTGCCACTAAAAGACTATTTGAATAGAGTTTGGAGAGTGCTATGGAGGGTGCAAGGTGATAGTTGTTATCGCACCATCCCAGAAATAGCGACAGATCCAGAATAGCAAAGGCTGCACAGATCATGCCTGTTTCTACGGTTATTCGAATAATCTTGGTGATAAGTACGTTAGTAGATCGGAAGCCATTGCGTGCACGGGACAAATAGAATATCATGCAGAATGCAATGATGATATCGCAAAGAGCTGTACCGCCGAGCCATACCTACTCATGTAGTAAGCATAGAAAACAGTCTTGATTAGTATGATCATGTATGGACATTTGCATAAATGAATGATTCTGTACTTCAGAGAACACACCAATTTTGTGCGCTTCGGCTCCCACCCAGAGGCCAAATAAACATTGTGTGGATGAGATCTGATGCACATAAACGGTTATATCATACTGTTAGACTCATCAAAGTGTAACAGTTCTCACCAGGATGATAACAAGTGGAAAATAGACCTGATGACTGAGCATCCATACTCTCCATGCAAAGAACATTTGTGCAGTAGAAGTAACTGAGGAAGTTAGCATCCTAACTTCACAAAGAAAACAAAGTGTAATACGAACTCAGTGAACCAAGAACTGGAATGCTAAACCATAGCCAGCCAACAGCGTTGAGGTCAGTAAACTCTCCCCATCCAGTCCCAAAATTTCGAAAAGCATCACAAGTCGAAAGGATAGTTTGAAGCGTCTCTAGTATCAACGCAAAGCTGACAAGCCCTTTTGGGAGCAGGCTATCATTTGGGAATGAGAGGTAGTATATATCTAAGATTTTATCAACTTTATTCATGCTTTTATCGTAAATGGAGAAACCTACAACATTGCACAGCAAGACATCCATATAGTCCCCAGTTGAACAAGTGGCCTAATAGCTTTATCGTGGTTCAGGGACAGCTCCCGATGCATTACAAAAAAATGCATGTGCCTCGATCACTTACAAGTGGTCCTGTTCTGCCAAAATAATCAGTGAATACTGAATACTTATGTATAGTATATTAACTCACAGTTTAACAATGAAATCCGGAGGGGTGGAATACCGATAGGAGAGTCTGCTGTTGGGGACATCGATAAATAGAAGATAGTTAGGGCTCAGGACAAACTCTTCAATGGGTTGTGATGCATTGAATGGGGGATTTGTAGTAAATAAGTTTAAAAATTGCATTTCTCGTAACGAATGGGAGAAGGAGGCCACATCCGTAAGGCTGTGATCAAACCTAAAGGCATAAAATATATATTAATAACTGTTTAGCAACGATTATTGTCAAACTGGCTAGATGATCCTGCCACACTCACATAGTATGTGTGGGTAAATCCCGATGACTCGCACTCTATCGCCTATCAACAAAGGTGCAGCTACATAGAAAAAATTTCTTACTCAAATTTGAACATGATACATGTACCTTTGCATAAGTTACAATCAAGGCCGTCTCCATCGTGTAACTCACACCACAGAAAATGCCCAAAATAAACTGTAAAACCAAATACCACCCTGATTCCTGAGTGAATATGCCAACTTTTCACGATTGTTTGCTCGGAACCAGTGTTGTGCGGGTCGTCGACCCTTCACTGAGGTCAAGTCGACGACCTTGCAGAAATGCGTGGACTATTACATAAGTAATGGTCAAGGGATTATATCATGTGCACGAGACCTTATTCGTGAGAAACCGGCCTTGGGCCTCGGTTCGAACTTTGATCTGGTTGGATATCTTTGATTTTACATAAACTCTGCTTACAGCGAAGCGTCAACGCGCGTCGCGTCGAACTGCAGAGGTCGAGACTCGAAAGTTGCCACCTCGAAGGTAGCATCATCGCCCTTTCTCCCTCATCCTTTACTCTTGATCCTGTTGGTATATCTTAGTACTCTGTAAATCTGGTATTTCTCTAATCTTTTCCCTGAGGGTTAGAAACTTTGATTATTGAATGAACACCTTTCGACAGTAGTTAAAATGTTTCATTTACAGTATACAACCATCAAACGTGACACTATCGCTTCGCGTGACAACTTTTCTCATTTTGCTTATCCTGATCCCAAATCTACACCAATTACACCAATTCTTTTTGAATCGCAAGGAATAGCATACTATGAAAATGTTACAGGAAGTAGCTACTCAAAATATTTATATTCCAAAGAATTATATGCAAAACAAAATGGGGAGTTTGGATAATTTAGTGAATTTCAAAAATTCTGTGGCTTGTATTGCTGTTAAAAATCAGGAATAATCACTCTTATAGTATATAGTTGTTGAGGAAAAGCACTAATCTACATTTTCTATTATTCTTATCGAGCTGTGTGTGTCATATCTTTATAGAATTACAGATTCTGTGATATTCACTGTCTTGCAAGACATCAAAACTTTATTTATAAACTGATCCGGGACTTCGGCACTACTAATTTTGAATGGTTTTGTAATAAATAATTGACTGTCACGCCATGTGGTACCGATCAAAATCCATTCCCATCCACCATTTTGTATATTTGACCAACTTCCCTTCATCCAATGCATTAAATATTTTACAGTAGAGTTAATGAAGTACTACGCTATCTGCCTATACATCATTTGTAAAAATTGGAGGAGGGAACAAAGAGTTATAGTGACATCATGTTTTTTCTGTCACGTTTGATGGTTGTATACTGTATATTTTACTACACAACGTACAAATTAATCCTTTATGTTCACTACTTTACGACAGAAGAGACATTGACGATTTTCACCAGTGATGTTCCGACACTTGTCAGACAGCTCCGACACTTTGACACTAAAACTGTCAGGTGTCAGTGCGTGACCGTGAAACCTGGACTGGTGGGAATTAATCTCCATATTTCAATAATTACGTCGAAAAGTGGATATTTTATTACTCTACATGTGAGCTATGAGGTCACGCACTGAGTTATGAGATCACGCACTGACACCACTTAAATGTCAGACATTGTCAGTGACAATGTCGGACACTGTCAGACAGCACCGTCGGTGTCAAGGTGTCACGGTGTCACTGTGGTGTCGGAACATCACTGATTTTCACTGCTTAATATTCAGGTAAGTTACCTTGCTATGACGCGCGTGCCATTGGCAACGCCACCAAAACGTCACGGTCGTATGTGCCGAACTTGCGCCGAAAGATATGCTAAAAGCGGGAAGGTCATGGTCGACAGGTCGCCGACCAAGACTTTATTCAAAGCCAACGACTTTATTCGGTTGATCGACAACCCGCACAACACTGCTCAGAACCATTGGTGCTCTGAAGTCTGTAGTAGTAGCATGTCTCAATCTTTATACACACTAGTTCCTTCTCCACTGTTATTTCATGAAGGTTGAATGAGCGACCCCGAGGACTCTGGTAGTAGTGTCTGGTACACGAATATTTAGAGTATGAACGACCCTGTGGAAAAGATGACAGGGCTCGGAGAAGACCGACGATTACGTGTCGGTGGCGTAGTACTGTAGTACTAGTACATAGTACATCATGTGTTCGTTGCCACTTGGAGTTGGTTGCCACCTCATCGCCTCATCGACCATCGACAGCCTTCAATCGAACTACATACCTTTCTTCCCTTCTATGCACATCCCACTTATTTTCATCAAGGACAAACGGTCATATATTTTGCAACTGCATTTGTGTGATGAGATTGCAGTTTGATCCTTCGGTTCCACCGAATGAGTATTTCACTGCTTTGATTCAAGGGCGCTATCGAGCACAGCATTACTGGTCTTGTGAGTTGTTTAGTTCGATTCCAGTACGATCAGTACTTCATCTTCAACATCTTTCGATAGTGGCTGCATTTGTGTTTCTAGTATGGGAATATGTATGTACATGTCCGTATGAATTTTCTCATATATGGAGGTACGAGATACTTTGGTATTCCCTCATCTTATAGAACTTGAGCTGATTGAAGTATGCAGGCGGCCAATGACGACAGTCAAGATCATATATTTATTTTCAAGATATTTTGGACTACTATTTCATTTGTACGTCTTTAATATGTATTGGAAATCAAGATGTCGACAGCTCCTTATCAGTATCAATCATATGACAATGATGAAGACCCTATCCCGTCTTCCCGTTGTTTCCTCGACTTGCCACCGCTGGTTCGTATTTCAGATTGTATCATTCGCTATCCTTTTCTCAGCGATGGAAGTGATTCTGATGTTAAGAGGTAAGTAACGATCGTGATTCTATAGTACGATGATTTAATTTTGCACGATGCAGTCTATGCGCTGTACCACCATTCGAGAGGTATAGGATTAACGTTAACAACACTTTTCACCATTGAGATAGCTGTTTCTGTTGCTTGCCCATTGTTATTCCTTCCGGAACTCAAGTATGATGTAATTTGCACTGGTGAAATAGCGCCTCGTCAAGCTGCCGTATATTGGTGAGATTGGAAGACCGCCTTACCTTATGATCTACATTCCTTATTTATTTCGAAGTTCGACTGTCGTATTTGTGCAGTTGGTTGTCGTTGCGCTTACTCTTGCAAAAAGGAACAGTGGTCTGATTACCACTGACACTGAAATAGTAAGACTTGTGCATCGCGACGGTGTATGGGTTTTCGCTGTTGTGCTGGGTACGTACACTTGACCATTTCCTCACCGTCGTACACGACCTAACAACTTTAAATTAGCCATTATGTCTATCATGATGCCCTACTCCATTGTTGAGCAGACAGTCGTTCCTTATATCATATTCTCGTTGGTCAATACTTCTCTTCCTACCCACTCGTGTTGACATCATTTTTGTAGCTGGCCCGTTTCCATATTTTCTTTCATCGTAAGTACAGGGAATAGACTCTTTATGCTTTCGCATCCATACTCAACTGTTGCTTTAGACATGTCGCGTAATCATGAACTTACAGCGACTTAAGGTTGAGCCCTCCGATCATCTACCACAGCGGTATACTGGTCAATCTCCGAGTGAGATTGAGCTTCCACCGATATTAGGTTCCAGTACTAGAGAGTTGGCAGATTTAAATTTGTAATAACATAGATGCCTTGAACTTGCTCATCTTTAACTATGCGTTCTGTACCAAATAGTAATCTCCTTTTGAATTTGTTCCGAAAACAAAGTATATAGTATAAGTTCGTCAAATCAACAGAAAGCCATGCTATAGAGAACATGTAAATTACCGCCATAATTTCAGACTTCTACAGAAGCCTATTTTCTTTAATCAATCCGAGCCATCCCTCGACCCCGTATGTCCTCACTAATCATTTCTCTGCAGTATCTGTTCCAAACGCTCCACCAGTATGTCATCATCATAGTACATATCAGGGTCGGTGCTTGAATCAGTGTCGTTTTGGAACTGTCCATACGTTATATTGATCACTACTCCGGATTGACGCACAGTCTTGGAGTAAATGAATTCGTTTAGGGTGCGTTTCTCCCAATTTTCCAAGTCCCGTTCGAATTTAAGAGTCACAGACTTTAGATAAGATATGCTTTCATCAATCGATGTGGAGGTTGTAGGTTGTTGAATAGGCCGAAGACGCGATTTTAGCATGGGGATGATATTTACCACTGCAGTTTTGGCACCAAAAGGTATATCTTCCAAGTAGAGTGTCTCCAGCGCGGGAAGTATATTGGAATCGGCGTCTCTCGTTAAACAACGAAGGTCCTTTGCGATTAACTTTGGTCGATCAAGGCACAGCTTCTTCAAGTTCGGTAGCTGTACCGATTTCCACCCTTCGCCAAGTTGAGCCTTGGTCAGAGTAAGATTCTCCAGCGAATAGGAGCGCTTGAGAAACTGTAAAATTGAGGGCGAGCTGAATTCCAAGTCCAGGCAATGTAATTCCTTCAAATTTGGGGCTGATATAACATTTAGCACATCCATGCTTATTTCATCCCGCCATTTGTAACGGTCCTCCAAATTCAAAATGTGCAGCTGGGGAACTACAATACATCGCGATATTCCCGTCATACCATAAAGTGTGAACGATGTGAGGTTTGTCATAGATTTAAGTATAGCAGAAAGCTCGTCTTGTCCAAATTCGCAGTCGTCGCACTTGAAATGAATGATTTGAGACCAAGGAAATTCAACGAATGTCGTTTGGGGATGATACAGTCCCTTAATGCTTAAGTGAAATAGCGATGGGGCTGAGTTCAAAGAGATCGTGAATTTCGTCATAAATTCACGAGGATCTTCCTCATTTTCCACGATTAAGTGCGTTAGCACTGGAGTTGACCGAAGAGAAACATCGCCGGTTGAGTCGGAAATCCATAAAGATGTCAAACGAGAATATATTACATCTGGAGAGTTTTGAGCTGAAATAGCTTGAATTGTCTTCTTGTAATTGTCGATTTTAACTTCTTTCCAGCGATGTACAGAATTGGCTACAGCTTTTATGAAGCGATCTCCAAGGAATTTTGGAGAGCCATATATCTTTAAATACAGTGGGACTTCGCCTGAAAGTGTAATGAACCTCTCAAAAAAAGGTTCGTACCCTGCCGACAGTTTCTTCTTTCTCTGGTAACCCAAATCGATCCGAGACCACAGTCTAGGGAAGGAAAAGGCTACGGAGCGCCAATAGGCACAGACTTGCGTCACCATTTGAACAAATCCTTTAGCGTAGGATATGGTTATGAATCCGTCATGTTCAGAGACGTCCCGGCCAACTAAAAATATGTGTTGAAGGACTTCTTCAGGCAGCCTTCGGATTGGTGCAAATAGACTTTTCTGCTGTACATTAAATACTTTCAGAGCGTTACTTCGATTTTTGAGAGACCTGATGACTTTCATGAGGCGATCAATCTCCTTATCCAACTGTAATATTTGCGATCCAGCGTGATCGATATCCGATAGTGTGGATGTACGCTGAGATCCATACGGAATGATATTGTGTCGGTGAAATACCGAGGGTCCTTTTAGATCAGCGAGCAAAAACTTGGGTCCGCTGTTGCTGCCACAAGAGTCGCATATCTCATGTGGAGCGCTATCATCCCATGATTATTAGAGATCAGAGAAGAGTTTAAGGCAAGTACAGTGATATCACATACACTTGGAGTTTTGGAGCGCTGGTCTTTCGAAGGGAAGCGGTAGAGTTGCTCATGGTTTTAACGGAGAGAGTGATAAGAGTAAGAGAGGAATGGATATCGATTGAGATGTAGGCCGAGATAACTATCGGATTTATCCAAAGAAGCATTGATAGACGCTTAAGCCGCTGTTAGTTTCAGCGTTTGTGGAGTACGGTCCATTTTTATAGTGTGTTTATTCCCAGCTATTAATATATCATATGCCAGATAATTCTGTGAATGCGTGAAGGAGTTCGATGGACCTCTCAATTCTGACCCGTATTTTTCATGTGTTAAGCCCGGTGTTCCAATCTGTCGCGCTCGTGCTCAAGAACCACTACATCGTTCCTTGAGGCTTATCTGACAACCATTAGATTTTAAATAGTTACATTCCTTCGAGTCCTTCCATATATGCCTGAGGATCGTTGGAGGGTCGTTATCATCTTTCGTCAATGCATTCTGTTACTGAGCTTTCAGATCCTTATATTTAATCACAATAGTGTGACATGTGCATCGTGCCTTCGGTATGGACCCCAAATGGACCATTCACCCAGAAGAGATCTAGCGGCATCGCACTGGCAAAGTAGTGGATATTGGCGCTGGCAGTGGCGCCTGACCGCTTACTTAATGATAATCAATTGTGACATGTTGATACGTTTATGTGACATGGATTTGAATTTCCGACCTCAACTCACCTTCCTCCCAATCTTTCTCTCCCTTCAACCACCACCATCCCTTGAACCCCATCGGTACCCTCACGTTATATTCTGCAATGACCAAAACTATGACAGGTTTGTGTTATGTTTAATGGATAGGAACTACTATTTGACAGTTCTTACAGCGAAATCGAAAACCACCAGGTCCTCTGCTGCAGGGTCCGACTCGAAAAAGGGTGCGTTCGGACGCATACATTCGTCTATTCACGCGCCTGAGGATCTAATAACTCCGTCTTGTTCCATGTATCGCCCTTACAGACATCACAAAACCCAAGCGCCCGCTAACGCCCTATAACCTCTTCATAAAGGAAAACACGAAGAAGTGGAGGGAAGCGCATCCAGAAGACAGCTATAAAAATGCTTTCAAAGAAGTATGTCTCTATTTCATACACACACTTCTCTTACATTCACGTCGTCTCTTCTGTAGGTAGCGAAGATGTGGAAGGACGCACCGGAGAACCCTAATCGCGGTAAACCAAGCTCCTCGAAGAAGGGATTGTCGGAGGTGTCGACCAATGTATAGGTTCGTCATTTTGTTATCGACTTGTAGATTGTTCTCATGGATGTATGCGTCTAGTTGGCGGCTTATACTAGTCTTGTGGTCGCCTTGTTATGTGCTGTCAATGTTTTTTATATCGCTGTCACTCCATTCTGTATTGGACTTTTACTCGGACGCTCAAACTTCGTGGTTAGTGTATTTTTCGTAATGATACTTTACATCGATGATACTGTATCGTATTCTCCTGTAGATTAATTCTTCCTATATGTAACATGATCGATTTGTGCCCTTTCGATCTTCTAAACGATCACAAGCAGTTAGCTTGTACCGACCAATTATCAACTGTCTTATTCATTCTTTCCGCATCTGCCTCCTCAATGGATATATTGCGCTCAGTTATCTTCACATCTTTGTTTAAAACAGGCTACTCCCGTCTATTTGTGTCGACATTTGAACGTTTGAACACTTGCGGCGTTGTGGATATATCATCCACCAAGTGGCACGGAGAAAGGTTTCTTGGAAGCTCAAGGGTCTGTTCGAACTTCATTCTTCGACTGGAGCTCTTCGACTTGATGGATGGATGCGTTAGGTATCGTCTACATATATCGATTATATCTGACTTCCCAAGTTGGAACCCTTGTCATTAATGATTATTTCCAGCTTGCATCTTCCACGTAAGCACATATATCCTTTGCAAGACATCAATTTCACCCAAGCGTTACAGTGTCCACCGCTTATCGCACCCATTCCCTTTCGAAACAAACCCCGGTTTTCTCTATCAAAGGTTAAAAGGGAGTGGGGGTTGACGAGTATAAGGTGCCATTCATTAACCCCTTTGTCATGATTTGTACGCACCGGCTAATCTTTATGCGACTACAGGTTTTCAAATGTTTGTTTTTTTGTTCCAAAACAATCATTCATTCTCTAATTTCACATTAGACAACGTAGCTATTAGGAAATATCTCGTGTATATAAGACCACTATATCCCGCATCGACATTTAACCATACCCACCTGCCCGGTCTCATCAGCCTTTATGAATATTTCTCTGAGACCTTCTCTTCCTTTAGAGCTCATATATGCGATCACAGATATCCTAGGGCTGGAGCTTGTTGCCAGTAATGACCAACTGTCCCGCATAGCGCTCACGCAACTCGCGCTTACGTGTCGAACACTCCGAAGACAAGCACAAAAATACTTATTCGAGTCCGTGGAGATCGTAGACGGAGGTCTCAAATCACAAACATCATGCATTAAAAGGCTCAATAGGCTCATCCGCTCCAATCCAGATCTTGGATCGTACGTCAAGACACTTGAAATCACAAGAGAGACCGACTTTCATAAAACCCCAGCGGATGCAGTGCTTCCGTTTATCATTAATTCTATGCGCAATGTAGAACGATTTTCATTAGGTTATCAGCTTTGGGATGAAGACGAGGAAACGGGACCCACTGAACGATGGGAGAATTTGAACGGCGGGGTTCGAGAAGCACTATTCTGTGCTTTTATATCCGATTGGAACCATTTGAAGGAGTTACGACTGCATTGTATTTTCGGCGTCCCTGTTGAGCTGATGCTTCTTCTTCCGCCAACGCTGAAGATTTTACACCTCCAAATGGTGGAGCTGATGGATGATTTTATATGTCCATCTGTGTTATATAAAATCACTAAGAAAGGTGGCACTGCTCGACCTTGTTTGGACGTTTTAACAATTGATGAAAAGTGCAATTGGTGGATGATGGATTTTATTCGTGATCCTATGTCCGTATACAGCCTTACTGAAGACTACATATTCCGTTTTCCGTTTTCCATTCAGAAGCTGCGAAAACTGTACATGGGACTGTGTAACCCAAAGGAGGTAGAAGCTTTATCTTGCTTCCTAAAGGAGTGCGCAGAATCGCTGGAGGAGCTGTGGCTAATTCAAGATCGTCCACTTGGTAAGTGTAAGCGTTATTTGTGGATCTCTCATATTAATTTGAACGCATACAGGAAGGAAAGACTTAAAAATGGAATATATTTCATTGCATTCACTTAAAGCTCTCCGTCGCCTCGTCATACATATGTCTGTAACATCGCTTGACAAGATCATCAGGCTGCTTCATACGATCCCAAGGATTCATCAGTTGACCTCACTCCAGATCCAATTTTCTGATATATATGTGACTGAGAAAACTCTTCACTCGTTAAATTGGTCCGGCTTCGAGGAGGTTCTGCTTGACGAAAAGTTCAACGCCCTTTTCGAAATACACGCCATTTCTGATTTCTTGGTAAGGAATTATGTCAAGACGTGCCTTCCGCTTCTGCACCAGGAACTAGCTGGAAGACTTAGACTTGGATCCTATCACGAAAAATCGGGTTTGCATCATATACAATATTTATCACTTTCTGATATGTGCCGTGATAACAATAGCTAGCATGAATGATATGTGTGGAATGATTTACTTGTTACTATTTATGAGTATACACGAAACGTCCTGAGGTGAGATAAATTAAGCAAGTAGAAGCGGAATTTCTTACATCATTACTACTGTGTATAAAAGATTGATAGGTAATATCATTATGTACCCATAAATGGCGTGTATACTTATAATTCCATCACTTTCCCTAAGTATTACCATGTGATCTGCAATGACCTAGCTCATAGTCAGCTAGACGTTCAATGAACGTTGGAGTCATACCTAGTGAGATATGACGCTAGCTAATCAAGACGCCAACGATAAGTCTCTTAGTTCTGAGTGTATCCGGATCCCATTCAGTCTGAATATATATGACATGGAAATTTCATTTCCATTTCTTCCTGACTTTACTTCGCTCAATGATGTTGCTCTCGTATTTCGCAATTGTCTTTCTCACTGTAGTTTCAAATGTCTGCGTGACAGTGTCTGTACCTGTTCCAGAAACAAACTAAAAGGCTCTTACCCGCTATGGAAGGGTAAAGTCATACTACGACATTAGCTCTTCATCGATAGCTTACCACATTTAAAGGCCACCTGGTTTGATACCGGTGCGTGTTAGGTGCAACTGACCGTATATTCAGAGAGGATTTAACATCCGAAGGGCTGGGAAATTGTGGTTACTACAATAATAATGGTGATATGATAGTTGCGATAAGCAAGACACTATATGATGAGAAACACGGTTCAATCTGTGGACGAGTATGTGCAATCAAGTCGGTTGTGATAGTCAGGCAGGTTTTCTAGTATATTGCTATCACTGCAAAAGGTAAAACTGTCTACGCTCGGGCTATAGACAGCTGTCCTGCATGTGGAATTGGAGACCTTGGTGAGTAACCACTTCGGTCTGTCGGGTCAGTCATTTCTCATTATGACGTACAGACATGCCCCGGCAGCATTTCAAAAATATTCTCCACTGGATGATGGTGTCATTCCTGGGATTAGTTGGTACTTTATGTACCAGGGATGGCGCCCATAATTCAATTCTGAGTACCGAGTATAATTATTACTGGGGCTGCATTAAGCATATCCTTCAATAATTAGCATAGTGATTTTAATGAACCTTCTCTTTTTCCAAGTTCTTTTCGTATTAAAGCCAAATAACATTGATAAAGGAAGACTTACCGTATTACAGGAAGCCAATCACCGCTTATACTGAAAATCTAAGCATAAAGGAGTCAATCATGAACCTGCAGTAATACTAAAATCTATATAGAACTTTCTGATAAATTTTTATGAAAGTAATTGATGAATTTGACATATCTCCAGACTTCAGCAGTTGGTACTTTAAAGATTCTTCAGAATACTCTGATGAAAACTCTGAATAAAGTATGATTAAAAGAATGTATTGTATTTTTGATTCAATCGTGTGTTGTAGAAGTATTCAGTTCTGTGGATAAATTTTCATGCGTACAATAGGCAGATTCAGATTGCCTCGTGGGGAGGCAACATCGATGATATGATACGCCTCAACACCGCCAAAAACATATATTCGCACACGTATCGAGAAAAGAGCAGACGCATGAAGAGAAAGATAGTAGAAATAATACGTGAGTAAGGTAAAAAGAAATGCAGCGAGAGATGTAGGTAAAGAAATAGCAAATAGCTAAGAAAGATAATGAATATGATGTTGTGGTACGGGATGGGTGGGTAATAAAAAAGCGGATGACTGTAAACCGATACAGAACACGGCACAAGTACAGTTGCTGGAGGAAGAGACGACGTTAGTGGAAACGACGATGTACAACAGGACAGGAGAAAGGAGGGCTGGGAACCTCTATTTCTCCCTCGAGCCCTGTTCTGATCGGTGGACTCTATTCAAACGAGTCAAGTCTAGTATGAATTACAGACCAACACCAATGAATTGAGTTGGGACGACTGCAATAGAAAATGAGTGTTAAGGCACCCATTATTCAAACGCTGGTGTCAGCCGCCCGTGACGCTTCGTAACAGCGTCATGGCCCACAATGTATACGCTCGTCGTTCACTAATTGGCCTAGTGCGAGTTAGTAACTTGAACTTCAATAAATTTTCATGCGCACAATAGGCATATTCAGATTGCCTCAGTTGTCAACATTTACTCTTCACGATACCAACGGTGACTACTCTGCCTAGGACTGGGTTCTTTCATGAAGAAAGGAAGAAAATATATTTCTTGATTACAGAAACAATGCATCAAGTAGTAATCTCAATAAATTAATAGGTAATACTAATTCTGAACTAAGTAGTTGAGTATCCACCTTTTCTACATCTTTTTATAGCTAAATGTACCAAGTTTTTGATTCGTCTTTCATTTGAGTCGGAAGTATTCTAACTCTCAGACCTTTCTCTGTTTGTCGGAGTGCCACTCCCATCTTCACGTTCAGAAAAAACTTTCATTTTTTCCATTCGCTTATTAAAAAATGATTGACGTGCAACCCCCCCATCAGATTCTAGACGCTTGAAGACATTAGCCCGGGTGGCTTGCCTTCTAAATACTGGTGAATCCTATAACAATGTTAATATTCAACAACGATGCGAGTAAATTTTAGCAAAAATCTTACAGGGTGAGGTGACAAACCACAGTAAGTCACATTGACCCGGGTCGTGATCATATCTACCCCAGTTGATGGGTAGTCAGTCTGATTCAACCCTGTGATATTATGTGCAAGTCCCCAGGACACTTGTGGGTTTGTGGCACTCGTAGTATCCACAATTATACCATATTCAACATGTGATGTCCCATTGGCGAAGGTGTGGTTAAGTTGAATACAGCCTCCGCAGTAAGTACTCGGGCTCTCTTCGAGGAGACGCAAGTTGACAAGTCCATGATCGTTTGCAAACGTTGGAAGGTCGCCCCATGTCTCGTATCCGGCTAAACCAGTTTGATTCTTGCATACAGTATCCGCAATTCTGATAGATCCATCATCGAGTGTTGCATTATAGGTGATATTTACTCCCAGCGTTGCGGGAAATATCGAGATCAGGAAGGTGGAAATGGTCAAGATGGTGGAGAGATACATGGTCGGATGAACATGTAAACTCCCAAAATATTCCTTATATACGTTTCAAATGAATTCCAAGGTTTTCTCAATTGTACTGTATTGTGAGCATGTACCTAGTCCTAGTGTACTTCCATGAATTAAATTTGAATTCCAGAGAACTGAGTTATATCTTTCATAATAGCCAAGCGGAGTGCATATGTACAATTTGATGATATTTTGTAAGGAACAGGTATGGGGCAATTCATCATTCTTCCAATTGGCAATACTGTCGATGGTGGCCTAAATGGAACAGTAGACTACACATAAGTAACTGGAAAAACAGCCACATCCACGGAAATATCCAACCTGAAAGTACAATAACGTACAGAGAGTGTACAGTGGTAGCAGACGAGGATTCAGACATAGCGAGCCAGCACTTCGTCCTGATTGGATCCTTCGAAACACTTTCAATACACAGCACTGGCGGATGAATTACATATTAAGCAGTATCGAACCAAGATTACAATGTATATCGAAATCCAGGGGCCTTATCTCCCATCTCTTTCAATTCATTCTCCTCATATTGGCCACTCTG
The DNA here is from genome assembly GCA_025738555.1 of Cyathus striatus. Taxonomy (NCBI): domain Eukaryota; kingdom Fungi; phylum Basidiomycota; class Agaricomycetes; order Agaricales; family Nidulariaceae; genus Cyathus; species Cyathus striatus. The sequence continues at coordinate 1,003,643 of JAOVFP010000001.1, forward strand.
ACTTTCAAACGCTAGCGCCTTCGCCTTATTTACATGCCTGTATACGATCACCGCAATTGGAACCAAACTAAGTCCGATACCAATGAACATCAGTTCCAAGGCATCTATAACGGCTTAACACCAGTAGATTATTAGAAGGATGAAACAGAAACATACGTCCAAATATGAATCGAGGCTTATCCTTGGTACGATACATATTTGAAGCAATTGCGCCACCAAAGTTGCCTATCCCTATATAGATACTCAACGAGATACCGCGCTTGTAATGGCCCACAATATTATTTCCTAGCCTAGCATGATTAGGCAAAGACATGATAGATGATATACTAACAGGTTGACTTACCATGCAATAACACCAGGAAATCCAGCGTAACCAGCTAGGCAGAGATATGTACCAAAGTACTTTATCCCAATTCCGGCGTTGGAAATATTTATGGCGTAACCGATCAATGACAAGATAAGTCCAGCGTATATAAACGGAGAGCGCATCTTAAATTTATCAGAGAAGTATGAAAATGCATATATGAGCATCGCTGTTAATCAGTCTTTTATAAAAGGTGCCATCAAATCTTGAAGCTTTTAAAAACGCACTAGTAATGATGTAAGGAGGTATAGTCAACAACTGGCTTATGGGTACTGAATACCCAAATCTACGAAGAATTCGTAAAGCTGAGCGAGATTGGGTTGAAGAGACTCAGGCTTACGAGTTGATGATAGTTCTATATTCATAGACACATATCAGCAAGACTTAGTAACGCACGGATAAGGAAAAGGCTCACGGCAAGAATAAAGTAATTCCAGAGACTATGCACATACGGGCCTTATGAGGCACTAACCGTGCTTACAAGGTGGGATAACTTACTAGGGACAGAGACCGAAATGAAAATTGGAATATGAAGCCAGAGCTATAAAGATATAGTTCTTAATGCAGTGCATAATGGAAATGACTCTAACCTTCCAATCAGATAGTGCTTCCCATATGTGCCTACGCTCAAAATGTTCTTCTTCGCCAACAGATGATATATCATGCTCTTCGCAGAGTGAGACTCGCGCTTAATTAAATTAAGATGATGCTTACTTTTAATTGCAACGATGTAAGCACGTTCTTCCGGAGTAAGAAATCCTGCACTATATGGAAAATCAATCATAACTGACAGAAAAGCTCAACACCATCGCTAACAGTCTAAATCAGAGCAACTTTAAAACACACCGAAGAACGCAAGTACACCGACAAGAACAGTCACAATGCCCTCCAAAATCTTCATCGAACAAACAATGTCAGATATCATATAACCACCACCAAGTTATCGAAGACATACAAAAATCCAAGACCACCCTCGCAGTCCCTTAACACCAGACATAAACCCAATACCATACGCTAATAGACCCGAAAGAGCTCCAGATAGAGAAGATGCTCCGTAGAACAGCCCAATGCGAAACTGGAGTTTGTGGCGAGGGTACCAAAGCGTCAAACTAATATCACATATAAGATCGTGACATGGAAGAGGGAAGATTAATCACTAGTATACAATACCGGGAAATATTCCTGCTTCCGCTATACCAAGAAGTGTGCGACATACGAGTAGTTGGTGGTATCTTTTTTCATATAATTTGAAAGTGCTTATATAGGTAGTAGGTAATGCTCACGTTTTTACGAACCCCGTGGCAATTCTGACAGGGAATGATGTTCAGACAGTAAGAAAAGATGATGCGGGGAGATATAGAATGCTCACGTGATTATACCAAACATAACACGGCGGGCTTTTGGCTGTCCTGTTCGAGTTGTCCTTTGGCCTGTCGTGTTGTCTGTCCTGTTCCGCATCAGACACGTGTTTGTCACAACTTTTGAACCGGCTCATGATTGCTTACAAATTGATCTAGAACAAAGGCTGAATTACTTAGGCTCGTTAAAAAACGATGCAATGTTGCAATTGTATACTATTGGAAAAGAATGACTCCACCATGTTCATCCATACTAGTTTATGTATAATTATGTATAGTATCATCTAGTAATAATTTCACTTCACAGTTATTGAGGAGAAGTTGTGAAGTATTTTATATGACATGCCTTTTAAGTTATATTGACTTCATTGGGAATGAATTTTAAACAAAGAGAAGACACAAAGGGAAATTTTCGTTCTACAGAAGGTACTTTAATTAATTCTTGCATCTACTACACAAATCACCAGTAGTAAGCAACACAGATCTGTACATTTAAGAAGAATAGCAGTATAATAAACAATATAATACATTAAAATGTGTGTACAGTACTGCTTATAATATTCAGATGGTACATAACAAACTTTTAATGTATGAATATATTCTCGGCACACCACATGGGTCAGTTCGATTTTTCTGGGACTTTCATCAACACATTCCTAACTGGTTCAGTACGCATGACATCGTGACTGATGGCTGAACATGACAGGTAGCACGACAGGCCAAAGGACAGCTGCAACTGGACAGCTAAAAGCCCGCCGTGTAACCTGTCAGTGTTCAGCATTAAAATTGTGGTTGGTGGGTAGGAACGTAGGTGCCTACCGTAATTCCTGGGAGCCATCTAATACCGCACCACGATCAACTTATAAAGTAGTTTTATGAAAGGGAATATACCTCGACGGACGTAATTTCTTCAGAACCAAGCTGTTACTGTTATAAGCAGTTGAGAATAGCACACCAATATATTCACTTACTTTGAAGGAAGTTCAGAGAGACAATATGTCTACAGACATCAGTTACCTTTAAACAACTGCTTAGAAAAACCTACGATGTAATACATTGTCTACCAAGAGTCGCGTCAGCATCTAATCTCTTATCAGTAATAAATAATACCAAAGCTATGTTGAATTCGTTCCCCACAAGGTTCAGCTGTGTCTCCAAACCCTGAAGCCTGGCATTTCCGATGTTACCTAAGGTTTACACTGCTGAGTAAATTCCGGATAAAGAAGAAGAGAGCCATACCTCGATCAAGATACGAGCAAAAGTATAGCAGCGTGACTATGGGAATTAGTTTAAGATCGACTTTACGCCATATCCTGCGTTCTTCCAAGACCGAAAGGGTAGGAGGATGAGGAAAGTCAACGATTAAATCATCCATGGACTCTTTTTTTAATGCTGGTTGGGTGTACGGTTCTTCTGAAATCTTGTCCATATTCTTGTAGCGGTGGTAGTAGCAAGACGACACCAGAACGGATGAACTTATATACCCATCTACCAGGCAGTGGAGCCCTGGAATGTAGAACAGGAGCTGTGCTATCATTGGAGATCGATTGGTGAGTGCTATAAATAGGAATATTACTAGAGACTAGTATACTTACCTGGAGGTATGAGTTCCTATGACAGCATGCCAAACGATGCCCGAGGACCATACGGAAGCTGAGAAAACTTACGACGAGTATTAGCCAATACATAGCGAATATTTTTCGGACAGCGCGTAGTACATTAAAGACGAAAGGTCTGTAATCTTCACCTTGATACAAGTTTACGCGATATATATAATTCCTGTAACTTAAAGAACGAAATAGTTAGATAACAGAGCTAAAAAGCAAGATCCCTATCCTAGACCATCCACTATCGATTTAAGTAATGATTAATCCTACAATCTTCATGTCACATTTGCTTGGGATCTTCAGCTCCAGCGCGCAAGCATTCGGAGATCCCACTGCCTCCTCAAGTTTATAAGTTCAGGGTACTGGGTGTGAAATCTCGAATGACTGCGCATACTTATCTGGCCTGTAGCACTATAAGTGGAATGAGGGGCTTAGTATTAACGCGGTAAAGGTTATAATTGCCACGATTGCGTACATTTCTTGTTTCACGTGCTACCCGCAAAGAAGAGGATGCAGAGCTTAAATTCCATCGGATGCTTCCTTCAATCACGGTGAACAGAATGAAGACCAGGCACCGTCCTCGGAGGGATGATTAGTAACTCGATTCAGCGTGTGGTATGCAACGAAGAGGAGTATGATGGGGATATCATTGAGACTTTCTAATCTGCGTAGAACCGGCAATACAACAGGGCCCAGTACAAGTGCGTCTCTGCCTGGAGCGTTCGTTGCAGATGTGACAGGCCCTTCCCATACGCCTGTAAGCAAAAGAATGGAAGCAGTGCTGAAGGCAGATCTACCACCCCCAACGCTTCTGGACATTATGCAATGCATGCTTCCGAGTCTTATCCTCGTCGAGACCCAATAAAACCTACTTCGCCACATTATCCACTTCAACGTCAACATATACGTTGTCCTATCCATAGAAGAAAAGACTCAAGACTCACAGAATAAAAATTGTGGGACATGCACGGACAATTTTTACGTATTTCGGTAACCCATCTATTTGTTCGATGGTCTCATACACATAGGCTACACCAGGGGGCTGTCTTCCGAGCAATTCGCGAAAGTAACCTATCCCATCACCCCGTGGGAAGTGGCTGTGGCCGCGCGCAGAAATCGTCCTTGAAAGCTTGACCTATCTCATCACCCCGTGGGAAGAAATCATTTGTAACCGGTTGCAGGTACATCGACGCGCATGCATCGCAAGTCTGGTCTGTATTGACTATTTACTTGGGCATTGAAATCAGTAACGCCGACCGTACGTCTAAAAAAACCTTGCTTGCACCGATAAAATAAGTAATTTTGTGACAGCAAAGAAATAAGATTAGTATTAAATATAAAACTATTTAGGTTGGTGCTGTTGCTTGGCTGTTACAGTGAGAGAAGAGGTAGTTTGGTTGGGACGGAGCATCAATTTATCTAGTACATTGACTTCTAGGGGTATTACTATGTGATGAGGAAGAATGGTACATACAACAGTTCAGCGAGTACAGGCATTTCTGTCTAAATACATACTGATTGGTGGACTCAAACAAATTATCAAAAAGAACATAGCTGCACCTCGTACACAGAGTGGGACACGCACACCTAAATACATTGTAAATATATGTAGAACGGAGCGCCACAGCCCAGTAAACCACAGCCACTTCACTGGTGAAAACCAAACAAAATGCGCTGTTGAGACGGCACACCCTTTCCAACGGCCCGAGAGGTGATGTATTCGGTCCTAAAACAACAAAAGCCGAGAGATAAAAAAAAAGAGAAACAGCTAACGAGACGAAAAAATGTTAACGCACAATAGTATTTTCTTTGTCTCATATGCCAAGTTATACATTGCATGGAAATAGTTTTATATTTAATACTAATCTTATTTCTTTGCTGTCACAAAATTACTTATTTTATCGGTGCAAGCAAGGTTTTTTTAGACGTACGGTCGGCGTTACTGATTTCAATGCCCAAGTAAATAGTCAATACAGACCAGACTTGCGATGCATGCGCGTCGATGTACCTGCAACCGGTTACAAATGATTTCTTCCCATGGGGTGATGGGATGGGTCAAGCTTTCAAGGACGATTTCTGCGCGCGGCCACAGCCACTTCCCACGGGGTGATGGGATAGGTTACTTTCGCGAATTGCTCGGAAGACAGCCCCCTGGGCTACACCGAAGTACGAAATACGTCAGAATGGGCCGTTTATGACGAATAGCAACTTGTTATTTGCCTAGACTCTAGAGACCTATTCCGACGAAATATAATCAGAAAATTCGAGGTCTAACGCCAACCAGAGCATGGCTAGGGAAAATGATCGGTGATTTGGTCTTTCGACAAGAGTCATGTACGGGGGAGATGAATTCAAAACATAGATTATGATCTAGGAACTTCGAAACCATCAACTTAAGCACACTAATGAAAAATGATAACAGCCGAGTAACTCACCGGTCAAATTCGACAACCTGAAGTCCCAAACAACCACGAGGTTCTCGGCCCATTATCAACTTCCCTAATGTTTTTCCTTTCGAAAGCGGAGATCCTTGAGGTATAGGCACCGTAAGAGGTCAAATCAACTTCGGGGTAGGTCAAGGTCCTAGAGGGGTGATGATACGAGTGGAGGGTATCTGGAGTGATGCGATGGAGAGGGAGAGATGGTACAAGAAGAGGCATAAGGAGAGAATGGGTGCGACAATGATAGAGGGGAACGTGTACGCCGTGTGAGGGGGCTAGAACGTAGCGTGTTAGAATGTACGCTCGTTGGGGTTAAAGTAGTGGTATAAATCGTATAACCAGTGCTCAAGTATCCAGGTAAGTGAACGCTCCCCAAGAGTAGTGTAGTGCGACGGAAATCTTGACAATCTGGCTCAGTTGGTACATCGGTAGATATCGTACATGTCCATCCGTAGAGACTAGTTCATACATTCATTCATCACGGTTCAGCGCACTTCCTACACCTTAATAAGTACAATTCTGCAAAACAACACAACGAAACAGCGTACCATTCCCATTCCCAACATGTCTATCCAAAGCCCTCCACGCTCCCTCCATATAATCCCACTCAAAAAGCCACGGAACATTGTGCAAAGTGTGCTTCTCGTATATCCCCATCCAGTACAACCTATCCATGACCACGAATCCATACCATCAGCGACCCGCTATTCTCACAAACATACTGAGAAGAATGAACCCACAGAAGAAAAACAACAACGCCATACATCCAATCCAGCGTATTTGGCACGGTATTTTTGCCTAAGTACGAGAGGAGGGCTTTGAAGAAGCCAAAGCCTGCTGTGAGCACTACGACGAGGATTCGATAGCCTGTTAGTCTAGGGTGTCGATGTCGATGGAGGCGGTGCGCGTAGCGGGTTGTTGTTTCGTCCATGGGTGGCCCTAGTTGAATAAGAAGGGGGGAAGTAGGGTTGCTCGAAGCTGTTTGAGGGGGTGTTGAGGTACTATATGTAGGACTGTTTAGACGATGAGAGAGCTGTGCGGATTGCCAGCCTTCAGGCCCAGGTACGAGGTTGTCACAAGCTGTCAGCTGTGGCAACTTCGGTCATTCGAATCGTTCGATTGTCGCGGATGATATCGAACTAGGCGCCAACCGTAGTAAACCACAGCACTCCGAAGAAGTTTTATAACATTAGAGATTCGAACGTATGAGATGGGATAGCAGAATTTGTTGGCGCTCGAGAGAAGGTTGAAATTTGAAAATAAGCGAAGCAAACGAACAACAAATCGGGTTTTACCGTCACCGGCCTTTGAATTATGTAAGGCAGCACTCGCTTAGACCTAGCGCTCAATACCGCTCGGTCAGACGCAAGTCCAAGAGGCGGGAGATCCACCGATCTCGGAACACATCCCGAAGTACCCTCCCCCCCCAAATATAGACTAGTACAGTTCTGCCATATTGAATCTCCGACGGCAGCCCTTTGCAGCGCTGGCACCAAGCTGGTACGTTCTCAGCTGACATCACCCTTGATTTACCTGCACCACCAATATCTTTGGGCTCGCATTGCAAGACGCGTCGTTTTGACGCGTTTGACCGTCACCACAGATTTCTACGCAATGGCACATAGCACCTGTACATAGTGGTGTACATACTGGATCCTCGTCACATGTACATACAGTCGATTGTTTCAATGTCAATATCACGTCGTTTTCCACACATGAAGATCCTGTTTTCTCTTTTTTGCTGGGAGTTATTGACAATGTTCCGCATTTCAAGGGAGATGCTCATCTAGGAACCAGGGAGTCCTTTTGTAATCGATGTTCACGCTATGTAGGCCATGGTAACAACCCTGGAGAGTCTCAGATGAAGAAACATCAGAAAAGTAAAAATTGTAGGGCCGCATTTGCAGGTGCGCACAGAGGTTCTTTTCTTTCAAGTTCGTTATAATTATATATATTCTTTAGAGCGCATTATTGAACGTTTTGAGACACTACTGAGCTCGGGCTTTGCAAACGTTCCTCATCCCCAGCCACCAGTTCCTCCGTGTCCAGGGGAAAGTTTTCACTGGACTCTAGGATCTCCATATTCAACCTTGCTTCGACATCTAATGGATCGTCATCCAAGCTGGGAAGAGATTTTATCCAATGAGGAACAATATCGTGTTTCACTCAGAATCTCGGTAGAGGAGCAAGAAAAACTTGGTGTTCCCACAGATTACATTGGCAACTCCCCTGTATATTTAACTCACGAAGCAAGGAGATCACACAACCATCAAAACTCAAGCACTTGTATCTTACAGGCAGAATCCCCGCGACGTGCATGTCGTACTCTAACTCTAGAACATAACTCATCGAGGCAAATTCCTTGATTAACATACCCTACTGATACTACAACCAGTGCTTCTTACAATAATTCAGAACAAAACGTGTCTTATTCATCTCTATCTCACATATAAGTTGACCCATTTATTACATATCGTACATAGAATAACATTACGTTGACTTAGTCAGATGAAAGAGTAAAGCATGAATTCAGCTGAAGTTCTTTTCATCCACACATCTACGAAAGTTTGAGCAGGGATGCCGACTTGCCGGGAACATTATATAAGCTGATCTGAAGGTAGTGCCGTTAAAGTGCCGACTCTCGCAATAACCCGAAATCACATCAAATCAGGGTTGCTTCAAAATCCCTAGTTCCAAGATCGGTGGATCTGCCGCCTCTTGCGCAAGTCAGACGGTCAAATCAACTTTCGCCATCAACTTACGCCACCTTCAAAGATGAATGCAATACATACTTACTTCAGTTCCGCCTCAGATCTAAGATCTCACAATTTTTTAGAATACGATGCTATATACTATCATGTAACAAGTGTTTGAAGCCGTCTCGAGTGTTTGAAACCTTCATTATCTTGGTACCTACTTTTGCTACTGCCTTCATACTTTGCGTATCGATTCTATAGATACCATACAACATATATACCACTTTATATGACGAGCGGATGATTCTACGTTCTTTAAAGGGACAATTCAAACACTCGAGACGGCTTCAAACACTTGTTACATGATAGTACATGAAATAGATTGTACCAACTAGTGGGCCCCTGCGGAGAACGGTTCTGAGCACTAAAAAGTGGCGGGGACTCATAAGCTTTCTTCAGCCTGTAATCATTTTTGTCTAATCATCACTCATCGCCATTCGACTGTTCATCCGTATCAGACGTCGGAGTATTGCTGTTTATCACACCGCTGAGAGCAGAACTACCAGCTTGCATTTCGACGTCTTGCGTTGTACTGGTATGTTTGATATACATCGCTTGTCGAGAGTCCAACGGCTCGATCTGAGTAAACTCTCCTGCGTCAGAACCAATTCCACCAAGTTCATCATTCGATCCTGGAGGAATATGTTCAGATAAATTATGAAATTCTTGTTCGTCAATCGGATCTCGTGAGGATTGTTCATTTTGAGCATGCACAGCGATAGACTCTGGTTTTCCGATCGGAAACTGTGCGAGGGTTTGACGTATTTTATCCATCAAACATGTCTGGCAGTGCTCCTGCACGATTTTCCTTTTCATCCAATCCAGATGTTCTAATGACGTCGATTTATATTTGACGACCGCGCTCAAGTTGTTATGCATGCTAAAATGTTCAACCATTAGACAGCTATGGTAGATATGTGAACAAAGAAACGTACCACTGCAGAGCATTGACGATGTTTTTCGTGCATCGTTCCAGTTCATCTAGCCTTTTTCGATCTTGAACTGATTTAGCTCTTTCCTCGGTTAACTGACGCTTGAAATCATTCAAAGTCGATTTCATGAGGAATTGGATGACAATTTGTGAGATAATGATGCTGGAGAGCGATTATACCGCCTTTATACAAGTCTGGAATTAAAGTTGCACATTTAATAACAACTACTGATTGATTTTATGCAATTTATAATTACTGTATAGCTATTTGTCTGTTCTTAAGAACTATCCCAAGTCATTAAGAGTCAATGATACAGTCACTGAATAAAATGTATAGTATATGATTTAAAGAGATATTTAATAGAATGCCGTATTGTGGCATGACTGTAAGCCACTTCAATACATTCCCCGAATCAACGGTGCTCCCAGAAATCCAGCAAAGCCTGTACAATCATCGTATAATAACATCAGCAATCAGCGCATGTGGAACTCAAGTTAAGGGGCTCATACGAATAGCTCAAAGTTGTATATAATAATTCACGTACCACATATGTCGCATTCACATATTTTACTACCGTCATATATACAAGTAACTTCACTCAGAAAGTCACACTAGTAACTATACCTTAAGTCTCCCATGCCATCCCACTTCACCCATGCCTTCCCACTTCACCTGCCATCCAAAGTGTATATCACTAGTTAGTAGTAGAGATAAAAAGCACCAGGTTAACATTCATAAAGAACAAAATGCGTCGCAACCGGCGTATAGCCCACCGCGAGGGTCGAACTCGCAGCCTTCAGATCGCCTAGTCATAAGAGTCTGACGCTCTATCCGATTGAGCTAGGCGGGCTTTTCCCTTTCTGATGATACGATCTCACGGATCGCAGACCCGTAGTGACGTATCTTTCATCTCTGCGCCCATCGAAATAATTGCTCCGTCCCTCCCTCGTTAAAGTGTTTGCGCTTGATCCAGAAATGTTTGTGCTGCACATTAAATGTTTGACCATTATAGAATAAGAGCAAGTAACCACTCACAGACACTTTTTAATGCTCGACACTAACGCGTACAACTAGTATTAACGTATACCTCGTCAAATTGATAACTTGAAGGACATGCCATATTATAGAGTATTTAATTATTGAGCTGGGAATGAGTTAGATTTTTGACCTGGGCCATAACATCACCGATGCTCGCAACGTTGTCAGTATATCGCCTTCAATACTTCCTGGATCCCACTGGAAGACATTGTCAGTGACACAGTACAGACTGCAGAGAACTAAAAGCATAATGGTAGTCCAAAGCGAGCACGAGAGTCAAAAATAAGTAACTTGATGCACACATTGATACGCGCTATAGTTCTACGCAATATTGTGCAGAGTCCGTACGGCGTCGTGATAGCGTCCCATCGCTCGTCAAAATAAAAGACTAAAGATTTTGCAAATGGTATTAAAGGTCGCCCAGTTACAAAAGTCTAGCGCTCTTTGACTCCAGTTGAGCTAGGTGAACTTGAGGTATATTCAGACGTATACTATGATACCCACAAAGCCATTCAATACCTTGTCAATACCTCACGAGTAGCTACAGTTGAAGTTTTAGGTGCTAAATGTAAGTACTAATGGAAGAATTAATGTCACTCAGCTGAGAGTGTTCAACACTATTCACTAAGCGAGCTTGGGTTGTATCTTAATGTGAATTACTTAGTAATCATACTCCCAGAGACTTAGTTAACACTTCGGAAAGTTTGCAATAGCTTAAGTGCTCAAATACTGAAGCTCAAGGTTGGTTATGTCACCTAGTCATGCTTACAGAGTTTCACTCTTTCCGATTGAGCTAGGTGGACTACGACAAACGATTCAAAGTATGTATAATAGCGATTAATTGCTTCGTTAATTATCATAGTTTCAATCAGTACCGGAAACCCGGGGGTAATAACGATTAATAAACCTCCTATGCCTCATAAAAGTAATGTTTTACTTCATGGTTTGGTTTCGCCCAGTCATAAGAATTTTGATTGGCAATTCAATTGAGCTACGACGACGTGTTCGAAATATAAACATGTATTATTTCTACACAAGTTTGACACTTGATGTTAAAAGATTACTGCATATGTGACTACTATATTGGTCTTTCCAAACCTACTAGTAGTCAAAGACTTACAGTACCAAAAAGTACTCCAACGCCATACAAGGTCGTCTAGTCGCAAGTATCCACTTCATTTGAGAATCGATTGAGCTAAGCGGGCACGTTCAATACTACCAGAATGTATACTACATTCGATTGCTGAGCGCTGATCGTTTAAAAATATAAAATTATACACATAAATGCCACGATCGAATAAGCCATGGCACTAATATTAGAGAAAAAATGCCCTTAAACCTCATCTAATAATGTCTATGTCGTACCAACTCATGAGACGCTTTCCGATTAAGAAGACGACTTTATGGTGTTACTGAACGCTTAGTTTAAAAGATGATCTGATTGTTTCTGAATATGAGTTATGCGTGGGATTGTTAGAGGAGGTGCTGTGTTACTGTACGCATGAGAGTGTAGTGGGTCAACGCCAAACAGTCGAAGGGCATAGCCACATGTTATGTAAGTAGTATTTTTAAAGTCCGGCGGTCGAATCCGGCCCGGTTACTTCTGTTTAACGATTTTGCACGCGACTCGCGCAATCCGCGGAGAACCGTTCTCAGTCAGACTCCAGCTTGAACTTTCGAGCTTTTCTCTGCCTATTAGCTGCCACTACAAACGAAACCTCATATAGGATGAGTGTGCTTTATAATCGTACTCCCGAATCTCTATCGAGCGTCTTCAATGGTATCCTTCAACTAGAAGTAGACTTGGATGCAACTTGGATGGGTGAAAGTTGGAACTTGGGACTTGGAACTTGGGACTGCTATGTTTTCAGTTCCGTTATGGTGATTGAACGTATGTGCCGTTTGCAGAGTGTTCGATTTGAAGAACTCTGAGAACTGCTGAGTGTTCTGGCCAAGTTCTGGCGGCCTTATGGAACGAGAGCAGTACAGCCTTTCCCGCGGTGTTCTGCATCGGTCCAAATTTGGCGCGTAAGAGAAATACATTGAAGGACAGATTACGAACTGGTATGTTCTTGTATAGTCCTTGGACGCCGTTTGGCTGTGCTATCAATGATTGTTTCATTTCAGTGGTAGTTTTTGCTTGCTTTTGATTTGACAAGCGCGAAGAGGCAGGGATGGGTGATTGGGGCTTGGGACATTGGAAGTTGGAACTGGTATGTTTTCGGTTACGTGATAGTTATTGTGCTGATGCATTGTTTGTAGAGTGTTCGATTTGAGGAACTCTCTGGCAATGTTATAGAACAAGAGTTAGAGCTTTTCTAAAAATCAGTGTAACCTAGCATCCTTCCAATATGGTAACGCGGAACGTCAAGATTATCCAGGCAGTGAAGAATCGTTAATCATAAGGAAATAGAAGGGTTATCGTACTGGTATTTGTTCGACTTCGAGGAACGCTTTGCTCACACTCCGAATAGATCTAGTCTTTATAACGAGAGAGAGAAACTAGCTATCTATGCATAATACATATTGGTGAGTTTCTTAAGAGCCCAGGACGGGAGCAACGGTGGGGGCAGGACCAGCAACAGTCTGTAGCTGTGGGAACGTGCTAGCGCAAGCCTGCTCAACATCAGCCATCGAGAACGAGGCAGGGAACTTGATGGGGCCAGCGAAGGGAGCAGGTTGTGGGATGACATCGGAGCAGTCGACCATCTTGTTGACGTCTTGACCGAGAACCTGGAGCTTAGCCATAGCAGCGGCGAAGGAGGTGACCATCAGCTGCTGGTTGTTGATCATAGCTTGCCAGAGGCAGGCCGTGCGGGAATCGCGTGAGACGACAAAGTCACTCTGGAGACGCATTTCACCAGTGATAGGTGAGAGCACCTCACCTGGCTGGGAGCCGTTACTGTGTGTACGTTGGTTTCTGCGATGGTTGATCGGATGCGTTTACTTACTCGGGGAATAGGCGACCCGCGAGAAAAACCTCGAGGAAGACCTGGGTATCGAAGGTTCCGACGGTGGAGTCGAAAGGAGTTCCGGGGATAGTCACGTCGATGACACCCTATATCGATGTAAGTACTTATGTTAGCAACTATTTCATAAATTCGAAGCTTACAGCTGCAGCAATCGTGTGGGAGGCGAGGAGAGCAACGACTTCAGATGCGTCGAAACCAGCATCGGCGAACCTAGCCAAGATGGTGTCGACATCGTCTAGTATAAGGTGAGCAAACGATTTCTACGTGATATAAGCAGAATCTTACCACTGGGCTCAGGGACTGTGTGATCAGGGGCGGGCGCAATGGGTGGTGGGCGACCAAACATGAATTGGAGCCTTGGGGCACCAGGACAGTTGGCAGTTCCGACTGCTCCAGCCAAGTGGACAAAGTCACCGGGTGTCAAACCAGTGGTTTGGAAGACGGGTGATATCGTCGATACTATGGCAAATGTAAGTTGTATGTTATTTAATTATTCTTATTCTTACCCTGCGTTAGCGTGGAACTGCAATTCAGTTGCGTTAAAAAGCAGGATAGAGCCATCAGCTCCTCCACCCTGGTTGCTGTTCAAAGAGAAGCCAATGGCATCGTGGAAGGCTAGACGAAGGGCTGAGTGGGCCTGGTTGTGGACGTTAGTATAAACTGAAGTAAGTTCATCGTGATCTTACCTCCTCGCCACATTCGCTACCGTCAAAGAGGTTCTGAACAACAGGGAACAAAGCTTTTCATAGGATAAGTTCCTTTGCTTTGCGACTGCAAATATATTACATACCACAGCAAGCGCCTAGTTGGATAAAAGTGCGGAGCATATGACCGGAATTTAATTTCATTCACCAAACATGATCGACCCATCTACTAAAGTTTGTGCAGGAATACCAACGACTTGAGCCTACCCGCTACATTATCCAAGACAATATCTGAGCTGTGCCGTTGAAGTGCCGAATATCGGAAAAACCCGCAGTCACATCAAGTCAGGGTTGTTGCAAAATCCCTAAGTTCCAAGATCGGAGGATCTGCCGCCTCTTGAGCAGACTGCAGAGCTACACGCCGCTGACATAATTCAACGACCCTGCCATCATCACAGTCGGTATTTCCAGGTACTTCCAGCTTCCACTCAAACACAACTCAAACACATCAAAGCTGTTCCCAAAGAGCAGTAATATCGGCCTAAAATCGGATGCTGTTTTTCCTCATGCATTATAGTCTACTTTAGCTGCAGTTTACTGGAGTCAGAAAGGCAGCAGAAATGTTCTGTGCATGTGAACTTTTCCGACAAGTTCTCAAGGTGCGTACAGTCCCGAGACTCATCATGTATTACTTAATAGCGTAGCCTGGCCGTTGCTTGGCAAGTTGGCACGCAAGCCTTGCGCAAGCTGGATATCGATTCAGATAGAGAGTCAGCCCTGAGGCCTGAGGCCTGATCATCCCCAGGTAGATAATCAAGAGTTGGTTACATACTGCAAAAGTTAAAGTCGTTGAAATATTGTGGGCCTTAAGATTTTTAGTCGCAGTACATTTCGATGCTTTATTTTGTCCTAATTTCCTTCGGTGGATAGATCGACGCAACTGACCGTGCCTCCCGTATGCTTAAAGCTTTTCGAATTAGTTCATTGTGCTAATTGCCAGCTGAGCTTCTTTCATGACATCGTTGAATGGAACCATAAACCCAAGTTGACATTTTCGACGCACATGTGATTCTGAACCATATAGAAAGGAACAGACAAATCTTAGCTAAATTTCTAAGATCTGTTGTATGGAGCCGAATGATGCTTGTGGTTCAGACGTCACATATCCTTTCAGTTTCCTCTTACAGAATATTATTAACTGACATGATTGATGCACAATCATAGTCAGTGCAAGAGATTGTCTTACTTTTCATGTGCATTATCATTCCTGACCCCTCTCTTCCACCGTCAATGTTCTGACCTAGAAATGAGCCTAATAACCAATCATTTTCCCAGGCATCATACTAGATGAGTAACATTCATGTTGCGACAATTCCACCAAGGTCGCATATGATTTAGAAATGATGATCAAGTTCTGAGCGGCGGTTCTACTATCAGCTTGAGAAGACCCCAACATCATTTGTAGGAGTCATTAGGCAGATTATTCTGTCGACTCCGAATGTAGACATTATTATTAAACGATAGAGCATTGTTAGTAGTTATCAATGGACTGTGGAACTATTTACTAGTTGTCGTAATCCTTCAGAGTTGGCTTCTACTTAGTGCTGCGGGTAGCAATGTCAGAAAATCGTACTTTTAATAGGCATTCACACCCACGCGGAGCTCTGCTGCTTGATTTAACATAATTCTCGGCGATGGGTTGGCATTGCTGAGCAAATGCAAGACTTGTGTGAGTATTTATCGAACCTAGTGACTTGAAGTACATAAGTAGAAGGCCTTAGCCTTCGGTAATATTTGGATTTAAAGCTGTTTCCATATACCTGCAAATGAGCTGGCCACCATGCAACGTCTTCGGTATTCACATGTTACACACTTACCAGTAACTGTCAATCAAAGCAATATTATTGCCCCTAAATAAATGGAAATATGGCTTCATAAGGTTATGTGCATATCTCTTACCTGAAATATGCATCTGAGATATGACCTCTGATTCCTACCTTTCACGCTTGATTCACACTGGGGTTACTTGCCTCTCAACCATCAAGGCTATAATGGCCACTGCATTCTGGAACATAATAATCAAGTCTACACTTAAACTGTAATTTGCGTTTGGTGTCGATTGGGTGTCTATGTACATGTACTTTCCTGAATGGAATACCGTTTTGAGGTTTGATGATGGAGTGATGGACAATCTCTCCAGGAGGCTTCCCGCTGTTTGAATGTCGTTAAAACGATGTGGCACTCTGCCAAGCAGCATGGTGCCATGTGTGTTCCGTAGCCATTGCACGGTAAGGTATTTCAATTTAGCATCAATCTGCGGATGAGCTAATAACATATTGAGCGTCCTATGTGATTCCCCACTAGTATTCTAGAATATAGGGCATTTCAGAAACCACTGTGTTTCCCTTTGTAAAATTTGACCAGTCTAATTCTCTGGAGTTACCGGACCTATCACGACACTTCACGTCCTCAGCAAACATACATACTTGGCCCAATTTTGCCGCTGTACAAAACTAGTGGTGACTAAGTGATCCGCACCATAAGTGATTCGCACCATAAGCAAGAATCATTTGGGATAAGTACAGTACTTACGTACTACTTCTTTCATTACTGTAAACTTAGATAAGTATATATGGATAAGCGATAAGATACTAATGTCTTTAAAGCTGCACACATTTCACAGGAACTTGAAATGTTTTCGGCATTTCTCTTCTTCTGAGATAAAGAACAATAAAACTTCCGAGGAAGAAATATAATTGCCAGAGAAGGCGGTCTGTCATAGATAGAAATGATGTCCAGGGATGTCCATCTTGGTGATCCCCTCTGCACATGGAAGATTATCCATTGACCACTTGCGCAGATACAGCGCGATCACTTAGGACAACACCAGAGTGACTGAAATGTAAAGAAAGAGGATAATGATGCTTGAAATTCGATATGCTGCAGTGCCCTCCACCCCCCAACTCTAAGGTTCATCTGCTGAAGACCCTGATTGGTGGCCCGACCCTTGATATTGCGTTGCAGGCTGCAGGGACCATGCACATGTGCAAGAGTTGAGGAAATAACATTAGAAAGTTATTTACCCAATATTAACCAATAAGTAATGCAGCAGATTGACTTTCGGTCTGTGGTTGTTCAATAGTTCTCCAAGCTTTACTCCCTGCACGCAACTTCCAAAATAGACCATTCCACATCTGTGCAGGTTTGGACAACTGGATTTCTTGAACTCCGGAGAAGTCCACATAGGCATTAATGTCAGAAGTAACAAGAATAAAGAGGGGTTGTTGAGAGGATAGAGGATAATAAAGAGCAAGGAGGGTGATAAGAGAGCAAATAACTCAGACACAAACACTGACACAGACACAAGATGGGGAGGAAACTTGTTAACTACTACCAAGTTACAGAGTGTATATATATAGAGGCTGTCTACCAAAGTCCCAACCAAGGTCCATGTAACTAAGGTAACTGACAGCTGTCAATCTGTCAATCACATATCTGTCAATCACAGAACTGTCAAGTATGACAGGTGACAAGTGACAGCTGTCAAAGAAGCTGTGCAACCCTGAATATCTAACAATTAATTTCTTGGATATCAACATTCAATCTATTTTGCGAAGGCACAAAGATAACTACCAAGGTCCCTCCAGTGAACAGTAATCTCAGTGTTTATGTTTTATTTCATCTTCGCAATTGGCGTCGCTTCTTGGTTTATCTGGTCTACAGCTTGTTTACCACTATGTAAGTACTTCAGACTTGCTATCCCCGGTAATAAGACATAGGACAATCAAGTCTATTAGAATGTGTTATAGGTATCCCTATAGCATAGAGATATTCCACCTTATTTATCTACTAGTTCTGCTCTGTAGTATACAAATACTACTACTATATGAATCAGAACCTTCTCACTACCTCTATAATCCTATAGCAGCCCATAGAATAGCATAGAACTACCTAGAGTACATTAGAACATTCAGGAACACTAGGATAACATGTATAAGTAGGACTACATAGGATACTCAAATATCATCCTTTTACTTTCACACCCTTTACCTCAGTTCGAAGATTCAATACTTAGAATATAGTATTAAAGGTACTGCAGTAGCTACCTAAAATACTATTAACATACCAAGTTTACTCTACGTTAAACCACTCATTTACCTTGAGACCGTCACTGACTCACTCTGGCACTCTCGGAGATAAGAACACCACTTATCTCCATCAGTAAGCGTGTACTAAGTCTTCAATCAAGTCTTGAGATCGACTCGTTTCCGACCACATCAACAACTCAACACCCCATAACACAGGTATATTCCATACTCTATTTCATTACTGACTACGTATATTCATAGGAATACACCAATATTATATCTGAGCTATAACAGAATGTTGCGAGACAAATATAAAGTCATGATATATGGTTGTCAGAAGTAACAAAGAATAGGGTGTGTAATAGAGAGAGGATAGAGGATAATGAAGGGAAAGGAGGGTGATAGTGGAGCAAGAACTCAGACACAGACACAGACACAGACACAAAAGGGAGAGGAAACTTTGTTTACAACTACCAAGTTACAGAGTGTTTATATACTGAGTAAGTCTACCAAAGTCCTAACCAAAGTCCTGTAACTAAGGTAACTGACAGCTGTCAATCTGTCAATCACAAATCTGTCAATCAAGTATCTGTCAATCACAGATCTGTCAAGTATGACAGGTGACAAGTGACAGCTGTCAAGGAAGCTGTGCAACCCAGAATATCTAACAATGGTACAATGAAAGAAGAAATCGTGACATACATACATATCATAAGGCGTAAGAGAAATAAATCATAGGTCGTAACTACGTGTTTAGCTTTGCATGGTCACCACCTTCTGTTTCGTAGGCAGTCTTCTTCCAGTTCCTCCTATACGGCTTTCCAACCCTCAGCGGTAAGGGATGGGTATCTATTCGAGATATCTTTCTCGAAGTAGCAGGAGCACAAACCTTTTGAAACACAAAACATCAACCCTCGAATGTCAAAACAGGATCAGCACAAACACTCACTCAATGCTCTTCTTCTTCCGCTCTGCTGCTAAGTCTCGCCGTCTCTGCTCAATAGCCATCTTCTCTTTTGTCGCATCTGAATACTCCTTCCTGATTAGACTGTCTGTCACGATCTCCCACAGCTCCCGACTCTCATTTGACAGTTGCTTCTGCAGCGGTTGTACCGTCTTTGGTAAAACCTGAAGATATGACAGATCGATGAGTCGCATAATCACTGGTATCGGGCCGCAAGACATCAGCCTTCGACTCCGAGGCGGCCGGAAGAGTATGATGCGGTAACTGTGAATGAGAGGGGTTGGGCGAGGACGCAGCTGACGACGAGATAGCTGTGTATGAGCCAACTCCGACACGGCGCCTCGGATATGACCTCGCCAAGTACCATCAAAGGCGGTCACTATGCGGCTATGAGGAACATGTTTGACTCTTGTCCATTCTTCATGTTGCATATCACCCTCGTGCACTGTGTGTACGACACCTTCTACCGGGAAATGGGCTCTCCTTAATCACGACTATTGACAGACGTGAGATAAAGGGAAGAAAAAATAGGTAGGTTGACATACCTCTTCCTTATAATTCAATAATTGTCCTGAATTTCTGACCGGGCCTTCCACCGCCACATGTAATTATTGTCGATTCAGACATTGTACCATAGAAACTGCCTCTCAAGATCCACTAGTGAGATTAACGAAGATCCTCTGGTTGAACTGGCCAGGTGAGATACAAATAGTGGTCCCCGACACCTTAGCTGATATCTGATCGATGCCAGCCAATTCCACATTACCACTAGGGCATGAAGCAAAATAGGCAGACACTGGGGGATGATGGGAAACCAGCTCTGTAACGAAGACAACCCTTAAACGTGCACTTTCGTCGATGAAATCGCTCGAATTGCTGTTCCGCCCATGGTCAAGGCTCAATTTGAATATCTGAGCTGAAACATTGCCATCGATAGAAGGGTATGGGGAGGTAGCGGTAGTAGATACACTCTTGTTGCGTGAGAGGAAGCTTACACCTCTGCAGTTACTCTTTGAGTTCTTCCCACGTCGAACGGAGGCAGTTTCGGAGACTAAATTTGTCTTTTCAGGCGGAGCAGATCCACCGGGCATTAAGTGTGATTGAGGGGTGGGGGGTTGTTCAGGTTCATCGGGATAAGCAAGGGGAAGAACGTCCCAGTGGGCGCGGAAGTGTTCCCATGCAAGGCAATCAGGTTAACGCAGGTAACAACACTTAGCACAGCGAGACATCGATAAATTTAAGATCCTTGGTAAAAGTAAATCAGATAACAGCCAGCATGCGCTCAAAGGGATCATTTGAGTTACTGATGCTGTTGACAACGAGGCCACCACAAAGTTAGAGGGGTGTATGCGTCAGCGCCGAGAGACTGTATTCAACGCAGCGTAAAGGTCAGGCCTGTCCAGATAATGCCAATATTCTAGATTGGGTATCGGTTCCGGAAGGGAAGCTGGTAAAGAAAGACGCCGTGGTTTAAACATTCCGTTCAGACATATCCGGACCGAGAAAAGAAGAAATAGTTGCGCACATGGAAACAATGTCCTTTACCCCTAGACATTTCTTCACCAGCTGAACGATCATCTTCAGCTTTCCACCTTCGCCAGCGTCTCCCGAGTCTGGGACAGAGGTTCAGGAGTATCGTCATCAACCACGGTGGGCTCAAGGACCACTGAGCTGTCGTTTTTGCTCATGCTGTGTATGTATCCGATAAGGAAGAAAAAGATATCAGATACGAAAGTCGACTTATAAAGGGAGATAATATTAATGGTAAGAAAGAAAGAGCAAAAAGACGACGACTGCGGACACTGGTGGTAACTGTGAACGTTGCGTAAGGGGCCACCGGCCAAGGCTAGCACTGATGGCATCAGCCACACTTTAGCCTGGCGTGTTTGCCCTTCCGACTAACGCTACCTCACCCTTTCCACCTTTGCGACCATCCACCATGTGAATTTTTTTATTTCATTCTTCTCCTTCGCCGTCTGTCATATGTAGCTCATCGTCTACAGCAATGCATCGGTTTAATTTCCCTAAATGCGCACAGATCGTCTCCTCTGTTCAATACTGATGATTGATGAGCAACCTAAGAAGTCCCATCTGCTACCATAATGCGCGTTACACCCACTTCAAAGCCCTCACTTGCCGACTTCTGCATTCCTATGCTAACAGCCAACCGTCTTTTTCCAGCACATCTTAGACATCCAAAAAAGCCTTGGAATTTCATTCCTGCTTCTTGTGATACTCAGACCTCATAATGTGTATCGATAATAAGTCCCACTTTTGTGCAATACAGTAAGTAAGTGTTGTCAAGCCGCCAGGCGATAATCGAAGTGTCTTGAACATCTTGATCATTATCTCTTTTTGTCCTTAGCTTTGGCGTGCTCGGTGACAACATCCTTGAAATAAGGACATTCGACTCGGACGAGTTTTCAATTTGATGCCTACGTTTCAAGCTTACTATGATGTCATTTATTCTCGGAACCTCAGCAATCGTTGAACGAGTTGCAAAAGAGACACCGTTTCTGTACCCTCAACCGGAACTACCACAGCGTCTTTGATTCCGCTAAATCCAGTCCTGTTGGCGCTCGGAACGGAAACGCCCGTCAGTCTTCCTTTGTGGAACAAAGGTGCATACTAGGCGCATTAGGACTATTTGTGGGGACCGGCGTTTATTAATATCAATACCTATATATGGTCAATCAGTCCCGTGCCATTGTACCGGTGCAACCTGGTACAACAGACCAATATCCTGCCAATGAACATCGTACCCCAATCGTACCTTAAAGTAAACGTATGGTACGCTCCATGCGGCAACATTTCAATGAAAGTCGGTGCTTCTCCATCGGCCCCGACAGCATACCTATAGAAGCCTGAAAATTAGAGAGGCATCGACGAGGTTTGATCGGTTTCTTCAAATTTCTACGTGACCATACGTTGTGCATATTGCTCTTCATTTCTCACCCTCTTCCAGTGATGTTCACCCGATTTACTTCCTCCGCAACTGCATGATACCGGATATAACACATAGCATTTCGAATGTCTGATAGAAACCTTCAAAATCACATACTGGCAAGATTCAACTACTTAGACCTACTTAGACTTTGTACAGCATCCGGCGTCTATGGGAAATAACACTCGCCGAAGAGGGTGCTGCTCCCGAGTCCCGAGGTAATATTCGGTTTGAACTTTGATAGGGTCTGTAACGACAGATAGGCGCAGTTGATAGGCGTAAGTACTACGACCAATCCCGGTTTTGAGTCCCCTGTTACATCTCGATCACCAGATCTGTACCAAATGCGGTAGCAGACGGGAATGCTCAACACACGTCAACACAGTGGTTCAATAGAAGGTGAACTGAGCAGCCGAGTTCGTTTGTATAGTATTAGTAAGACTAGTAAGACTGAATCAACGCTAATCCGATAGCAACACTGCACCCTCTACCATCCGCAAGTCCTCGCCTGCATCCCCATTGATCTAGTCCTTCGAACAACCCAGAATATGAGGCCTCAACAACTCTGGAAGGAAGTAAATTCCACAAGACGTACACAACTCGGGAGGATCTTCAGCCTCAATCACGGTAAAGCTCGGCTCTGTGCTTGGACTTGGGGCTTCGGTTTCCAGCTGCTTTGGGCCGGAAACAGCAGCTGTGGTGCTCTCATCTTTCGTATCATTGTTAAACTTGGCACACTTCACTCGGGTAGCTGCCACTGAAGTATTTTGGCGCATTTTTGGGAAGGGAATGGTTTCTTGAGTGCGTACTAGATGGGAATTAGTGAGTAATGTATCTTTAATGAAATACATTATCCACTCACCCTGTTTCCTTTTACCCAAAGGTTGCCTTGTTTCTGCAAGGGTATACCCTCTGCTCCCTTCCTGCAAGTTTGTAAAATGTGATTCGTGCTCACCGCAAAAGCCACTTAAACGTTCTATCATTCCGATTTTGACGCGAACGGCATCTGGCTGAAGTAGGAAACTAGAGAAGATTTGCGCCATATCTGGCATCCCATACTCTATTGAAAATAGGTAAGGTTTTGAATATCATAAGTATGAACTACCTACGTTTCATAGGAAGATTACGATAAACAGATTCTAATGTCGCATATTTATATGCCTTCGAGATATCGACTGTGAGTTATATTAAAGAGTGAGCGTGTTGTTGAAATCTAATGGATTTCTTACCAAGGTAGCCACATTTCGATACCTCCTTGCAACACTCTGCAATGACATGTTTGTCGTCACTAAGGACAATGCGAGCACATCGTGAACTTCCATATGGTGCCGTTAACACGCAGAAGCAGGGCCAATGTAACCCTTGCATTTTAAGCCATTGAGAAACTCGTGAAGGGTGTATGTGTTGACCATCTTCGTGCATTGGGCTGTAGTCACCATGATAAGTTAATCTAATGCTATATCTGTTCAATAATGACGTACTAATCCATGATGACAATTCTACCAGTGAGGCAGCTCCACCCCACAAGTTTGTATGTGGACCTCTGCTCTGTTCCAAGGTTGTTGAAAAGCGGAGGTAGGGGGATTGTCGAGCACATTATGTTGTAAGTAAATGTCTTTCATGTCCACTGTGAGCTTATATGCTCATTTATTTCATGGCATTGCATTGTGTTAGGCAACATACATGTACTTATGGCTCCCACTACTGAATGTCTGCAAGCAACTAACTGAATGGCGTGGAATTAGCACCCTCCCACCCGACTTTGTCCACTGCGCTGCCTAGTGTTTTTCAACAACTAGCCTGAAACCAATAGCTCTGCACCTGACGTTACCTCCTCACTGCCTAGGGTTACTCAATGGGCTGCTCTTGCCCAGCGCATTTTCTAGATGCCGGGGAAGTGATGGTGAGTGTTTATCTACAATTGCCCCCACTGGTATGCAGCGAGACTTATGGTTGGTTATCTAGTGCTGCCCTACAAACATTAAAAATTATTGCCAAGGTGCACGGTTTCACCGTAATATGGTGAACACTTGGTAGTCAATGTATTTGGGTTCTGGACGTGCTATGGGTACTGGCGAAATTGGACGCCTTGATATTCGGTTGTGGGTTCTGATATTATATGCTCGGGGGGGGGGGGGGGGCTAGAGTAAGTATATAAAGTGTAGAGTAAATTTCGTTGGAATGCATATGTTTTCAGAACAGCAGAGAGAGGCACTCGCTACTGCTAAGGCTCTTCTTCTCAGTGGAGGTATTGACCCTTCTATCTTGGATAATGCTTCTCCTCTCGAAACAGACACTCATGCTCTTGAAACGGACACTTTTACTCTCGAAACAGACACTTGTGCTCTCGAGGCAGGTGCTTGCACTCTCGAAACAGACACTCACATTTCTGAAGCAGACATTTGTGCTCCATCTCCTGAGATTCCGTGTTCCTCATCTGCATTACGAACCAACAATAAAACCCCATTCCGCATTACCACAGATGTATACATTCATTGTCTACTTGTGGTAGATAAACTTCTGGACTATCGGCTGGGAGCTATTGTTGAATATCCGGAAGCAGCATTAACTGCTGAGGGTACTGTCGCTCATCGTTTTGAAATAGATCCGAATGATGTAGGTGATGGTCCCAAGGCCAACATGCAATACTCACTTGGTGACTTGCATGGAGGGGAAGATAATGTTTTCTGTGCCCCACTTGTGGACTCAGAAAATAAAGAGGTGTACTGCGGCAAGCTAAAAACTTCTTGTGAGCGCATAACTAATTATTCATTTTCTGTATTAATATCATTACCTTTTCAGGTAGGGGTTTGAAACGATGTGAATATTATTCTGAGCAGATAGAGACAACACAGAACAGTCCTTCTCCAGCCGAAATTGTCTTTACAAAAACAATATCTTTTTTTTGTGCTGTGGAAGAGACAGGGTGTTCATTTGATTCGCCTGACCTCCGTGTTGACTATGGTGGGGACTCAGACAGTGATTGTAATAACACTGAAGAGGTGTCTTCGGTGCTCGTAGATTCTTTTGGCAGCCGACGAAGGAAGAGAGCTCATAAAGGCAAGCTCTGTTCTGGACAGATGATAATTAGATATGATAAACATGGTCAGCCATGCCTTCAGTGAGTATTTTATGTTATTTTACCTTGGATTTTGCTTAGAATATTTGATTATGAGGTGTGAATACCGCTCACAGGCTGATACAGCACATTTAATACTCAGAAACTTACAGGAGTTCAATATTGAATATCTTACTGCTCTCGTGTCTAAAAATAAGTGGAATATTAAATTCCATGAGGAGAAAGCACATCAAAATGGATATGGCCCGCTTGTTGCATGCAATTTTTGAGCATCTCCCTCAGAACAAAAAGAATACTGTCGTAAGTACTACATTGAAACAGTCCACACTTACCAAACTTATATGTACCTGATTTTTTAGCTCATTGGCACCACTCTGCAAGTGGTAAACTTCATCGAGGTCTATTGCGGTCATACACTGTGCCATGCTCAGTAAAATTTTCAATTTATACTCCTTATGACCTCTTTAAGTGTCCAAGGATTGTTATTATTTCACGCGGTGTTCATTCTCATCTTCCTCCACCCCCCGTTAAAACACCACCACCAATTGAGAACTTTTTTTGTTCTATGCTTTATAAACTTGGGTGGAAGCTGGCTGATGCGACACCAAGAAAAATTATGCTTGAATCTGGGTTTATGAATGATTTGCGCACACATCTTAGGTGGAATTTAACCATAGACCCTCCACTTTCTGAACTTCATCCATCACTTGGAAACCTAGATCATGTTCGGCGGATTATTAACAACTTTCAGAAACATTATTTTCCGAAAGGAACTGGGTTTGAAGGTAGGTCTTTGTACAAATCGAAGCAAAATTTTAACTAAACATACTAAAGGTGCATTACTACTTGCGAGTATACATTCTGGTCTTCCAGAGGATGAAGTTTATGTATGTTGTGCTGAGTCTCACATAATCAAAGGTGGAAAGGTATTCTATTTGGTCATATGCATGTCTCAAGCAATGGCTTTCACACTTCTTCACGCTCGATATATTTCAATTGACACTTCCTTCAAACGTGTACATGGAAAATGGCAAGAATTTGAGATTGAGACGTGGGATTCAGTGGGAATGAT
This sequence comes from Cyathus striatus, assembly GCA_025738555.1. Taxonomy (NCBI): domain Eukaryota; kingdom Fungi; phylum Basidiomycota; class Agaricomycetes; order Agaricales; family Nidulariaceae; genus Cyathus; species Cyathus striatus. The sequence goes on from JAOVFP010000001.1 coordinate 1,029,902, forward strand.
GTGTACGTTTACTCAATAACAATTCATCAACTTGCTCTCTTAGATACTAATTGATTTTGCAGCTACCATAGGAGCGCGTGCTTTTACAACGTCACAATCAGCTACTGCACATTTCATTCTTTTTACTCGAATTTTTTTCTTTGCAATGCAGATTACTGGTCTCCCAGTGCAGTTTAACCATATTCATGGTTCTGGGTTCCATATATGGATAGCTGATGCTCACAAAGGTCAGGCATTAGGTATTTCTCATCATTTTTATCGCAAAACTGTATCAATAATAAATATTTTCTAGGTGCTGGCATGTATTGCTGACAATTATGTCAGAACTTAGAAGGATATTGTTTAATGGAGACAAGCCAACCACGACGACTAAAGGATCTAGATCCTTATGATCATCTTTGTCGGTTTTACCGACTTTGCACGGTACACTTTAAGCGGCACATTCATGATCTGCGCAATCAGATATCTAGTGATGTATATGCTGCCATGTTAAGTCTATCATCAACTACTCGCCATGATCTTAATGCGGCTATAAACATTATAAAAGCTAGTAAAAACAATAAAGCACGAGGTATGTACTGTATTTCTAGCTTTTGTCTTATGGGATATGTATTAATGATATATACAGCTTGGATTAAGGACAAAGTCAGCTCTAAATTTGTAATTCCCGCATTATACCAACCAGCGAGCTTGATTCCACTGGAAATCTGGCAAGCATCACCATCATCCACTAATGGGAATGAGCAAGCACATCGGAGCATCAACCGAGATGGTATCAATTTGACAATGCTTGGTGGGATTATGAGAGGAATGCAGTATGATACTCGCATTCAATCAAGTCATACTTTATATTTTACTCAGGGGATTCATACTCGTGATCAGCTTGCAACTGATTACCGCCGTTCACAACAGTCTGTTACACGTCATGTTTTATCACAACGTCGTACAGCTACACAATCACCTAGGAAATCACAAAAGAAGAAGCAAATAAATTACACTACGACAGTTCCACCACTACCACAACTGAACTTGGGTTCACCAATAGCCACAAACTCTTTTGCCAATACATCACAGAGATCGCATACCTCAGGTAAGATTAACTTAGCTTAACTTTACACTGGTTAAACTTACTCAAAAACCTTGAGATATATCCTTACAACGACAGCATACTCGAGTCAATAGGCGACCATCTCCTTACCCTTCAGAAGGAAAGCAACAGACGGAACAGCCAGACCCACTGTTAGATTATTAATAACATTACTAAGCTACCTGTAGCACTGGCTCGTTTAGTACCCTTAATCAATACATTCAAAGTGAGCTATGCAACCGAAAGAGAGCGTGGGTACATCTGGTTCCCTGAAGATCCCAATCGAGATGTAACAGGGGACTACAAACTCGACCAATCCTGCGATGAAGCGCGTCTTGAGCGCGTCTGTGTCTTATTCGGACGTTTTTCCAACCTTTCTCCGCAGAATCTGCATTCACAAGTAGCCATCGATGCTTTTCAATGGCTACTTCGACTCAGCTATGCCCATATGTCGCCCTTGCTACCAAATAATTTTGTACGGAAATCGTGGACGCGTCATTCTCCGTTTCCGAACTCTATCCTATCACTGCTATGAAATCTCTTCCGATGTAATTATATCCCTTTTCCTCAGGATCATTCCTCCGGATACTCACAAGTAAGGGTTCCACCTGTTACTGGGAGGAAATATTGAACGTCAAGAATGGTATGGTCGAAGCAGTAATTCAGATCTAGTCTTGCCTTTTCTGATCGTCTTAACATCCAGTAATTCACAACCACTTCACTTTTCCTGGGTTTTTGCGTGATTAGCTGGGGGAGTAATATCCTTGTGATTTCGGGCCCGCTGGGGTCGCGTGGGCAGGCTGGTGCGGATTGTGTAGCCTTGTGGGGCTCATTTTGTTTCCTATTCGGTGAGGCTTCTAGTAACATCACGTACTGATTTTTGAGTTCATGTTGGCGGCGGGATAAAGTTTTCTTGGATCTTCCGAACGGTTTGCGCGGAGGGTTGGGGGAGTGTTATCCTCATGTAAGCGCAACCTGAGTACAACTCCGTGAAACTGCACAATACTAAATCAACCCTGACCATTATATTTCTCTTCCTGTCGGTGAGGATTCTTGTGAATGTCGTATGTCGGGTTGTTATACAGAAGCTTATGACATATGTGAATGAAAAAAAGAAAGTATCAGTAACTGACCGAGATTAACCTTACGCATGTTTTACTAGATGTATGAATGATTTAGGGCATTAGATGAGTCTATCCGAAAGCATAGAGTACCATCGGCCCGTGGTAACACAGTCTACATTTGTGGGCAACTTCACTTCTTAGTCAGCCCGTAATATATGCCCACCCAAGGTTTTGATCCGTCTGATTTATGAATATGAAGACAAACAGGTTAAGCATGTGTATACGGACCCGCAAGATGGACTATTATAAATGACTTGTAACGGGTCCCGTGGTGCAACACGAATTTGTCGTATATAAGATTAGGATGAGAAGTTGTTTTATTGTGGGAAAAGTGATAAGATCTTTTTGGAACTTTTCCCGTTATTGCATTGATCCTCGCTAACCCAATTTACACTTCCGCTTCTCACCGTGTACAGTGGCTGAGTGACTGATAGATAGAACAAAATATATATTGAAACTCGGTGTCTGCCAGCTGTAACCGAAAAAATTCTGCTTCGAAACTTGGATCTCCGTTTGCAAGTTTCCTATTCAATATTTATATTACTGAGCACTATGACATTTCACTGACGCGGACCCGAGGAAAAATGGCGTCAATTGACAATCAGTCTGCCCCAGTCGCACCTTTTCGACTCGGACATCAATCATTGCTGCGCCCGTTACAGCTTCTCGCCAAGCTGCGTGTACGTTAGCTCTACATACGAACATACGACAACCATGCAGCTAACACGCAGCCCTAGAAGCTTTCTTTCACCTAACTTGATTATTTGATTATTTCGTTCTTCCCTTGGTTTATTACCTAGCCATCTGCTTCTAGTAGTATAAGCCTATCAATTTTACACCTAAGCAAGTTGGAAGTCCGGAGTATCTGGACATCCTGCTAAAATGGATTAAACTCGGGAAAGAATATCCTCGCACATTCAAGGCCCTATTGGTTTATTGGGACGACGTGGAGTCCTCAATAAATTGTTCGATGCGCTCGTTTGGAGTTCATCAAACTGGCAGAGCATATTTTCAAGTAACTCGTTTCGTTTCATTCTATTTGTGGATCACGAACTGGACCTAAGAGCACTCAAAATATTTGAAATTAGCTTTAACACCCGCGTTGCAATGATTCCATTGTAATCTGCTGCGAGAGCTCCTATGCTTCGCGAAGTTCGAATTTGGAGTAGAAAGCTGCCGCTGTTTGAGGCCATCAGAGTATCTGCACATATTCAAGTCGACTCCATTTTTACGTCGTTGTTTTTGATATCTGTTTGCGATGAAAATATCGGAGCGGCAACCACCTACGAGTTACCCATTGCCATACCGTCCCTTCAGCTACTTCAGATGCGAAATGCGCTTCTCAACACGTGGTTTCTTTTTCCTCGACAAAATTTCTGCACCAAAGCTGGAGGCAGTTTCGTTCTTTTGCTGTGCTTCACTTTCTTGCGAGTCCTTTGCATCATCCCTTATTCCGCGGTCATGAACTCTGTGGCATATTGAATTTTCGAACTGTAGCATTGCGGAGAAGGATGTTTTCTCATTACTGGAATCAACGCTCTCACTTGTAGAGCTACGTGTGATTTCATCCGGTCGTTTTACGAACGAGTTGATCACTATGTTGGTCTCCAAGCCCGAATTTTCTTCTGGCTTCCGTCCAAATCTTCGAATATTGGAGATCAACAGTCTCATAGGAGATCCTTCACTTGTAGTCAGGGTGCTCTACAGTAGAAGATCACGTACCTGTTTGGAGTACGCAGACATCTCAATGAAGTATTCGGTATACGATGATTTTGAGGATGTGAAGAAAAGTATTCGCAAACTTGGAAATGTGATGCGATTGTCGTTGAGCGTTTACGGAGATTCTTGGTTTCATAATATTTTAAGGGATGCTAGAAGGTCTGTGTGGTGGGATATAGATGTATCGGATTCGTAACTATGAGAATGAATCAATACGCACACGCGCTCAGTCACCCGTTTTAGTCTTAAATTATTAATTTGCACAGTTCCGAAATCTCAAGTTGTACAGCGTGACTTACCTGCAAAGTAGAACAACATTACTTCAGTGAACTTCCCAAGATCAACTTGTGCAATCTGCCTGTCAGCCCAGATATATATAAAAAGGTGCTCAGAATCAGTTCCATAGACAGTGGAGCATGTATCTTCATCTTTGCTGTCAAATAGTATATCTGACAGCGAGTAGCAATCAGAAATGTCCCCGTTATCATAGATCTTCAAACTTTTCGCTCTTTACCTGTCTGGCTGTTGAAATTTTACATCGCGAAGTTAGTACGGTGTAAGCATAATTGTTGTAGACAATGGAAGAGGATGGTCAAACTTTTTGCCAGGTGGCGCGCCGCAGTCTATGACATCTTCTCAAATCATGAGAGCAGATGTACGACGAAAGACAGGAAACAGGTGCCAGCTTAGTCTATCTTTGTGCGGAGGTGACGTGAAGATGAAAATGAAGAGCTGTACTGTACCAAACACTCACAAATCGCCAGTAGCGACCCATTCCCTTTGAAATTTACAAGGATGATCGCCGTAGGTTAGGCTGGCGGCCTGGCCTTCAGCTTCATTCCGAGTAGGTATCATTCAGGAAAACGCTTTTAGTTATACTCAGTACTCAGTTCTCATTGTCTCCTAAAAAAGTAAATTTTCACCTAAAGCTAACAGCAGCTGGTTGTAAGCCAACTGAAAACAAACCAATGGTTTGAAGGCACAACTTAAGAGTCGTCCTTACCAACTGTAAGCTTGCACTTTGGGATTTAAACTTGATTTAAACTTATACGTACCTGGCGTCTAAATTCAATTTAAAATTTTGCACGCATCGCCTGCGATGCCAACGATCTGATGACTGTCAACATACATCAGGGTTGCATCAGGGATTCATTGTATAAAGCCTGGCGACCGAGCTCCTCTGTGGTTCACTGCTTCCTTCCTTCCTTCGTAACCTAAACCATGTTCTTAATAGGGCTACCCATCCTGATATTCATCCATCAGGCATTTGCCATTTGTTCCGGCTTTGAAGTGGGCATAGGGAATCTGATTAATTTGGGCAGGAGTTTGTAGTCCCCTGTTACATCTCGATTGGATCTGAAGATCACGCTAACCTCAAATGTACCGTCACGTGATCGGTTTGCTCACAGAATGCAACTCAGTTTGAGTGCTACATTAGCACTTAGAGGGCATTTATATGCTAATCTTTGTGTTCAACATGTAATAAGCTATGTAGTGTAGATATGATATGAGTATATATCATACCCTTTGAAAGGACATAGCTTAACATAGTTTTAAATAGAATCAGAAGTATTGTTTAGTAAAGTGTTATAATAATATAAATAATACTTTGGTGCAACTTAATACTGCCGTCTTCAAGTTGTAAGTAGCAAGCTAATGTATAATTGCTGATTAAGGTCTGATAAAGCTGTTAGAAAGTTTTTAACATCTCGGGGGTGCACCAGAATATATATGAACAAAAATAAGTACTGTAGTAAAGTATTATTTGTAAAATTTAATGATAGGCAGTGGCATGTGTAGAGAGAAAGTACATACTTAATGTCTTTGTAAACATGCATGTACCTTTACACCATGTGAGTATCTTTTTCTTAAATTACTATAAATTGATTTAATGTACACGCTAGATTTAACAGAACTTTCCATACATTCCTCTTGTTATTATGAAAGGCAGAATATATTATTGAGTTCAAGAAGATACATAGTGCTAAAACAGCGACCCCATCATGTTTAATGGCTAAAGCAACACACTAAAATATAGCAGGAGCATCCATGCACCTACTAACAAAAACGACATAAAATGAGTCAAATAGACAATATACATGGCTCTCAGCCTACATACTTCCTATGTTTTATGATAATGCTAGTAATTACTTAATGAGTGGTTCACCGCCAACTGAGCTGGATGGTGGGAAGCAAATATCTGCAGTGGCACATACCATTTTGGGCTTATTGAGATGTAACAGGGGACTCAAAACTGCACCATATCCGAGCATATCAGGTGCAATGACACTGTAGTCATGTTTAGCAAGGTAACTGTATTGAGATGACCAGCCCTGTGCAGTTGAAGGAAATCCAATCAAGAGGAGAACAGTTGGCCTTCCCTTGTTCGGATTGGGATTATGGTAATAGCCATATGTATACCCCCGTTGAGTGATAACTTTCTTGTAAGATGCAGATTCCATATCAGTATGGATGTGAGCTACATTTCATGGTCAAACACAGGTATTAAATACTTCTGCTGGTCTTCATATTCTTAGTGCAATGTTGAAACTCGGGTGGCAAGACCAAAATAAATGGCTCCTTTGGGGCCTATCTCTGTGTATTTCATGGTGATCGCCTGTTTTGTGTCATATACCCCGCTACATGAATGTTGGTTCTGTCTTACTAAACATCAAAGTTCCGGAATCTATATTAAGAATATCCTAGAAAATGATACATAAGCTAGACTATAATAGGTCAGCATAGCAAAGTTGTGATTGATTTACTAATAATAATATAAACTACTTGCTAAGTACGTGGAACCCAGGGAGATTGTAATTTCTTCATGATATAATATCTAAGACAATGGGGAAATCCAAGTCTAGCCATTGTGTTCGAATCTCTAACACCTTGGAAAATACGACAATGAAATATGGCAACCCAAGTGCACTTTTATTCACTTCCGCCCAACTTCTTCTCAGCAGTGCTACTTTCTCTGTACTTTGTTAGTGTGACTTCTGTTGTCAAATACCACTACCATTTCTTGTCCGCACCCAATTTCGCAGTGCCTTCTGCCACTTTTTTTTTTTGTCAATCCTGCACTACTTTTTTTTTTTTTTGATTTTGTGCTGCATTTCTTGATTCATTTTAGCACAAATATTGCTCACAATCACAACCAGTTAGCGCAAGCTCTTTGATATCATTGATATCCAGTGAAAATATTATGTATTGTGTATTAAAATAACAGTACAAAACCAATAGCTAGTCTAAACTAAAATGCCATGTTATCTTTGGATAGGAAACATGATTGTAATGAGAACATGAAATTGATGATTGGTATCTATTACCCAGTCCCAGCACCAGTGGCTTCCACTGATAACACCTGCATGCTCAATAGGCAGCAGCAGGAATATGGAATGGGGATGACGGAAACACATCGTGTGAAGCATAGAAGGGAGGGCCACCAGATGGAAACGGTGGAGGAAACAAGGTAAAGAAGATTGCCAGTGTTTCTGTCATAGCAGTGAGGGTACACAGCATGAAAAATATCCAGTGCACTACCATGTTGACAGTAGCCATATTCAATAACTAAACACTTCCTACTTCCCTAACACAATCATGTAGAAAAACAAATTATAGAACGAGGTACAAGAAAACATAATGCATAAGTGCGCATAGGCTACAAATGTCAAACAGCGTTCAAGCAAGTTGATAGTGGACAACCAGGCTCCTAAAACCAGCATGCTTGTATCTCGCTACAACCTCCTTAGGTAAACAAAGTCAAATATTTGCTTAAGGCAAATAAACCTAAGGGAGGTTCTGCTCAATAGAGCAGCTGGCACAAGTCATCACTGAAATTTCCCCACAGACCCTTGCCATCAACAGGGAAATTGACGGTGGAGCATGCCGTGTTCCCACCTTATACTTACCTGCTCATGCTCATGAGTGCAATGATCTACAGTTATCTCAGTCTGAGCCTCATACTCTCCATGTACTTAAGTATTCTAAAACCTAATAATATGTTTTTGATCTTTCTTGGGTTATACTTGTTAAACGTCGTTAATAGTTGGATTCAAGTGGAGTAATAGAATAAACTGGATTTTTGAAAGTTATTGGCCTATAAGTTTAAAGTAAATACATATGAATTGGAATGAATAATTAAAAATAAAGCATCCTGTAGGTATGTACTTCACAAACAGTTATATATATATATAACTGAATGCTGACTGGTTGTAATGGAATGACATGCCTATAGAATAGTTATGCATTAATGAATGTACATAAACAGTATATCTAAGTGGCATAAGTCCAGCTCACCTCAGCTCTCGTAAGTTGAGTGACAACTGAGGACGGTGAATGACTTTTTAATCTACTTAATAAAAGAATATGTAGATCGAAAATTTAATCACTAAGCCACTGTACCAGATCAATTGGCGAGGAGAGTGCAGCATCCTGCCTAAACAGTATGGCACATCAATAATGCATGTACTTATTGCATAGACATTGCTTGCGCTCCAACAGGTTGCCTGCCAAAGGCTCATGCTACAGAGTCCATACTGTATATTCTAAAATTACTTTCATCAATCTTGTAAATCTATGAAGAAAGACTTATAGTATAATCAACCACACTAATACAGATGTTGCAATAGGAATTATTTTAATATCTAGCAAGATACAATGATGAATACACCAATGGACTCTTCAGAGCATGTGTCCAGTATATGTAACAACATTTAACAGAGTGATTGCTGATACTTACAAAATGAAAGGCATTCCATATTGTACTTAAGAGCCATGTGAGCCTGATACTTATCTTAAATGGTAAGTGTACATGCCAGTGCAGCCCAAGAAAGATAAAAAATAAATTATTGAGTTTTAGAATACTTAAGTACATGGAGAGTATGAGGCTCAGATTGAGATAACTGTAGATCATTGCGCTCATGAGCACAAGTGGGTAAGCCCAGTGAGAAGTTCATCTAGGGACATCATGTATAGTCTAGTGAAATCTAGAGCCTAGATGTGACTAGATATGCATATAAAAATGAGAATACCTAGATTTTTTTTCCAGCAACATCAAAGCTCATCTAGTCTGGTCACAAGTGCATGAAATGTAAGGTTTTCTAATATATCATCTCTAGCAAGGCATAGTCTATTATAGCAACATCTATGTCTTCTTAATCTCAATCTATGTTACGTACCGATTCTCTTCCTGCTTAGAAGTGGTTGCGAAGACACCCGGAGGGTGTGGGAGAACTATAACGGAAACCCGAAGTGAGTACGGGTGCGGAAATGTAGAGTGGGAGTGCGGAAAGAACCGTGGCTTCAGCTTGTGTGCTGCGCCGCCTGGATATCCCCAGGGAATGGTTCGTATTTCGAGGAAGATGATATGTAACCAAGGAAGACGTTCCAGAGTATAAGAGAAGGCTTCGCCACTACACTAGGTAGTGGGAGAGAAACCCGAAGGAAAACCCGGAGCGGGTTTCGGAACTTAGAGTAGGAAGAAAGTGTACAGAGTTGATACGAATACTGAAGACTACCTATTACATCTGGAAGACTACTTATACTAAGTAGTAACCTGTAGATACGAATGTAGAAGTATTATACAAAGGACAAGTCAAAGGAGTAAGTAGGAAATGAAGTCTGGGCAAAGCGGAGTAGGGGCGCAAATGACGTGCTCAGAATGAAGAATAAGGAACTAATCTACAAAGGCCATAATGAAACGTATAAGTAGGAATGGAAGGGAGGAGTAATAGAATGATGACGCGGTGAGGCCGTCATAAGAGAAAGTACGTATCCGGGATACCCGATAGAAAACCCGACGGGTTCCGGGTACGTTCCCGGGCGGGAACGTCAGGAAGTGTAAACCCGAAGCGGGTACGTTCCGGGAACGGACCGGGTATGTTGGAAGGTCACGTGGGAACGTCGGCACGATGTATCTGGACACGGATATAACAATCTAGGTGTATATTGAATAATCTCTCATGTTCATAGTGGAATTGGAGAACCGAAAATGACATATATTGGGACTGTATCTACTACACATTACTGGTACAAAGTGTAAACCTAATGTAACCTACTACATATATAGCTATATATATGATATTTGCATTATTAATGACTTGCTGTATGCTGTGTAGACATCTTGAATACCACATACCTAGCAGAAGTGTCCTCATCTCTGTCACTTGGCACGTACCACATTCTACTCCATTACAAATCCTCAAATGTCATCCACTATGCACTGTAACATGCCCAGGCATATATTGTGCTTGAGCTGCCTTTTGAGGTGTTGAGGTGACGAGCCACGTCGCAGATGTTCAGTACAATCTGCTGTGAATGTGGGGTAAGTCAGTCTGCGACTATAAACAGTATAGTTACTGTACTTACCAATGTTATCAAATTCATCCACCTGAGCACCATATGAGAGAGTGGAGGCTTGAAAAGCAACTTTGGGGCATCTGCTGGCAGTATGAGAGAAAGGGAGGTGGTAGTTGGGGGAAAAGGAACAGCATACTGTGTTCTGTGAATAAGCCATGATTATATTATGGTGCATGGCACTTAGTTACCACCAACTTTGTGCAACCAAAATGACTTTGTGAGAAAATGTCCTATGGCTTATTCCTCTTGCCAAAGTGCTTAGATTGATGAGGGGAATAAAATGCCCAGACAGATTTTTGAAATTTGCAAAACTGACAGAGATATAATTTTTGGTCAACCCAAATTCTGCCGCATTATGTAACACCTTCCAAATACGTTAATATATTCCCATGATTTATATATTAGTAATCAAAGGCTGTTGCAACCACCTCAGGTATCCTTCTGTCAGAGGTATAGCATCATGAAGAAAATTGTTTCACCTTGATTTGAGCCTCTTTTGCTCCAAGGCCTTCAAGGTAAGCATCCATCCAATGTATCATACAAAGTTCCCATTTCCATATTGTTTCAACTGAAACTGATTCAAGTGTTTTTGGTAAGTTTTCTTGAAGGGCAGAAAATGTGCTGTTACAATGCTCCCTGAGCCTCAGGGAGCATTGTAACAAGGTAACACTTGACTGATCCCCAAAAATACTCAATAAAATTGAGTTTGCAATGAAATTTTGGCAAGAAGATGCACAAATGACCAGCTGCTTCAATCACTTCCTGAACAAGTGATTTTTGCTCCAGAAAGTCAGGTTGCAGCTTGAGAATATGCTTTGCACAGCAATTGGTAGCACCAGATCAACATTTCCCCAGTGATTCATCTCCCTTCTTTGGTGCACACTGTTTGATAGACAGTTCCATTCCATCCCACACCATCTTCAGATTCACTGTCTGGCACATTGCTATCAGATTGCATCGCATGATCAATTGGCATTGAATTGTCATATAAGCCCAATTTCTGGCAAGCCTTGGCTTCTCGAGCTCATGCAGCAGCTATCTTTTGGAGTAGTGTCAGCAAATATTTTCATATTAACTCCTGGCTATATGATCATGTGTTCATATAAGTATGGAGTTTTATGATCACCCCCAAATTATACAGTGTCCTATACTATTAGTGATTGTAGTAGTAATCATAAATGATCATTTAGGGATATAGGTGGTGTATTGGGGTGAATACTAGTACTGATGGGTTTCTATGGACTATTACTTGTTCTAATGGATTTGTAGATGATCATAAGTTATCATTAGGTGGTGCAGGTGGCATGATGGGATATTAGTGGTGCTAATGGATTTGTAAGTGATCATAAGTGATCATTAGGTGATCTAGGTGGTGTAATGGGTTATTAGTGATACTAATAGATTCATAAGTGATCATATGTGATCATTAGATGATCTAGGTGGCATAATGGATTATTAGTGGTACTAATGAACTTGTAAGTGATCATAAGTGATTATTAGGTGATCTAGGTGGTGTAATGGGTTATTAGTGATACTAATAGATTCATAAGTGATCATATGTGATCATTGGGTGATTTAGGTGGCATAATGGATTATTAGTGGTACTAATGGATTTGTAAGTGATTGTAAGTGATCATATATGTCACATGCATTGTGTATGTCACAGATGTCACGTTTGTTATGGATGTCACACGCGTCACAGATGTCACAGATGTCACATATATCGCATTTGTCACACTTTTACAGATGTCACATGTGTCACACTGTCGCATATGTCACACTTTCACATATGTCACACGTGTCACACTTTCGCATATGTTATGCATTCACAAATGTCACACTTTCACAGATGTCACAAATGTCACACTTTCGCATATATCACGCATTCACAAATGTCACACTTTCGCAAATGTCACACTTCCGCATATGTCACACTTCCGCATATGTCACACTTTCGCATATGTCACGCATTCACAAATGTCACACTTCTGCATGTCACAAATGTCACAAATGTTACACTTTCACAGATGTCACAGGTGTCACACGTTCGCATATGTCACACTTTCCCATATGTCACATATATTACACTTGTTACACTTGTCATATTTGCTTTGTATGACACTCCTGTCATGTAGTCACATATGTCACACCATATCTATTACAACCATCATACTCATCACATGTCATACACCCCTTATGTATCAATATTACACCTGTTACATTCTCACATCTGTCACACATATCACACTTCATTCTTATGACACCCTTGGTAAAAAGCAAAATTGGATATATGTCACACAGAGTCAGTGAAACATGTTTGAACAATAGTGACACCTAACATGTAGTTACATTTGACTCTGTGACATTAACTAATTTTGAATTTTACCAAGTATCATCTTGATTTGTCAAGGTACTCTCCCTGTCAAAAAGTAAAATTACACCACAATCACAGATTCTCCTACCATTCTTGAAACCCTTGACAGCTTTTTGCCTCTACCAGCCTATCATTCTCTCAACATTGCATTGCAACCATCTGCTGCAACACACATTATACATGTCACATGAAAAGGTTACATGAAGAGAATTATATTTCTTCCACTATTTACCTGTGTTTGGTTGAATTCAGCATTCATAGCACTAGACAAAAATCACATTATATCAATACTACTTTCTGGCAATCACAATGTTATGTTTTCATTAGTCTATCAGATTCTATAGTAGATATAATTGTACTTAGATTCTAATTTTGTCTAACCAACCTTAAGCATGTTCAGTAACCTGGTCAGGTTATGTTGTCTTATCTATATCTTCCATTCAGTTATTGCTTCTATTATCACATCACTTATATCTTTGTCACAGTCACACTTTCCATTAGCCAATTAGATATTTATTTCTTGATTGATTATTGGGGTATATAATTTCTTGTGTCCCTCTTAGCAGTACTCACTACTGTTCAATCTTCATTGTTACAGAATTGTACAGTATTACAAATGAGAGATGTGTGACCTGTGAATAAAATGTGAATAAATGTGATGTGATGGGATATGTGACATGTATGTGTTTGATTAGCAAGATTGATAGCCTTGACTGGGTTATGGGGGTGTATAATATTGGAGCACTCCTGTCAGTGACAAGCCTGGCAGTGAACAAAGTGTGACAGATGTAAGAATCTAACAGGTGTAATATTGACATATAAGATATGTATGACATGTGATAAGTATAATGGTTGTAACAGATGTGGTGTAACATGAATTTGAGAATGTGACATATGTAACTATATAATAGGAGTGTCATACAAGTAAATGTGATGGGGGTGACATATGTAAGAGTGTGACAAATGTGACAAGTGTAGCATATGTAAAAGTATGATATAGTGTTATATAGTGTGACAAGTGTAATATATATGCAACATATATAAAAGTATGACATAGTGCGATGATTTTGACATCTGTGAAAGTGTGACATATGTGACATATGCGACAGTGTGATGTATGTGAAAGTGTGACATATGCGAAAGTGTGATATATGTGAAAGTGTGATATTTGTGAAAGTGTGACATTTGTGAAAATGTGATATATGCGAAAGTGTGATGTATGCGACAGTGTGACATATGCAAAAGTATGACAAATGCGATATATGTGACATCTGTGACATCTGTGACGCGTGTGACATCCATAACAAACGTGACATCTGTGACATACACAATGCATGTGACATATATGATCACTTACAATCACTTACAAATCCATTAGTACCACTAATAATCCATTATGCCACCTAAATCACCTAATGATCACATATGATCACTTATGAATCTATTAGTATCACTAATAACCCATTACACCACCTAGATCACCTAATAATCACTTATGATCACTTACAAGTTCATTAGTACCACTAATAATCCATTATGCCACCTAGATCATCTAATGATCACATATGATCACTTATGAATCTATTAGTATCACTAATAACCCATTACACCACCTAGATCACCTAATGATCACTTATGATCACTTACAAATCCATTAGCACCACTAATATCCCATCATGCCACCTGCACCACCTAATGATAACTTATGATCATCTACAAATCCATTAGAACAAGTAATAGTCCATAGAAACCCATCAGTACTAGTATTCACCCCAATACACCACCTATATCCCTAAATGATCATTTATGATTACTACTACAATCACTAATAGTATAGAACACTATATAATTTAGAGGTGATCATAAAACTCCATGCTTATATGAACACATGATCATATAGCCAGGAGTTAATATGAAAATAGTTTGCTAACACTTATGTCTTTTGGGCTTTTTGTGGTCCAGGCATTGATATTAGGGTGTAGGTAGAGATAGTTACAGGTATGAAACAGTAATCCTACATTGATTGATTCAATTCTACATTCGGACAATTTCAAATTTTTTTACCAACAGATTCTGCTGCACACCATAGGGAATGAAATGATGGACTTGCATTAAACTTACCAAGTTTGTCAACGTTCTCCACCCCATTCCGTTTGCACTCAAATATGCTTGATCTCCCTAGATATTGTTAGATTTCATGTAACTGAAGGTTTTCCTGCACAGTGCTGATTCATAATGCCAAGACCTTGTTTCTAGGACTGTCAAGGTTCTCATTGACAGTGCTAGATGAGGTGCGAAACTTATATCTCACTAGATTTCACTTGATTCCACTAGACTGATTTCTCACTGGGGGGTAAGTATAAGGTGGGAATGCGGCATGCTCTGCCGTTGATTTCCCTGTTGATGGCAAGGGTCTGCAGGGAAATTTTGGTAATGACTTGTGCCAGCCGCTCTATCGAGCAGAACCTCCCTTAGGTTTATTTGCCTTAAGCAAATATTTGACTTTGTTTATCAAAGGAGGTTGTAGCGAGATATGAGTGTGCTGGTTTTAGGAGCCTGGTGGACAACAAACAAAGCCATGTATGTTGGCACTAGAGGATCCTGCCAAGCAGTACCAAATATGTATCTACACACATGTCAACAATTGTTTTATGTGCTTAATGTCTTTGTTTATGACACGTGTGACCTCCTTTGCCCATTCTCCTTTGAAACTGCATTCCCTTCCTTCCTCCTCACCTGGCTGACTCATTCCCAACAGTACATCAATTCCACTCACATATACACCAATATTGAATCTGAATGAGAGATGCCAACCAAACAGCATTCGGCTCAGAAATGCATTGACAATCTTCCTGAGGGAGACCTGGCATCTGGACAAACTGGGAGGTATTGTCTGCTCAAGGTTGGGGAGTTAACAGTGTAGTAGGGTGTGCATATGGGCAGATTCAATATCATATGTAGACCTAGTTTTCAGCTTCATCATTTGTTCCTTTACCATCTTCTTCCCTCCTTCATTCCCTCCTTCATTCTCTCCCTCATTATCTCTCTCCTAACCTCTCACTTCTGCCTCCACCTCTGTCCACATCTACTATTCCTTTCCACGTATTCTATTTTCATTATCATTCACTTGTGTTTCTTAACCACATAACTTATGATCTCCTCATCAGCCACCGCCTCCCACCTCTCACATGTGATCTTCCACCAGCCAGCACTAGAAACTTCTAGGTTCTCTAACATAATGTATGTTTTCTTCTGTCCAACATATGTGGTAGCTGGCTGACATGTTCTATAGTGCTCTACAAGGTTTGATATTGCCTTGACCTTAGAATTGTGACCACTTCTACCTCAGCTTTATATGTGATATGAGCAAATGATGAGACTATGATATGTTCTTGACTTGCTATGTGCTTGCCATCAAGAACATTGACACTTTGACAGTGTGGACGATTCGGAAGGAGGGAGTCAGGATGTTGGGGGCTGGGATGTGTGTAGTTATTGGAACCAACTATCATCAATACAGTGGCACACTCGACATCTTCCACATTACATGTCCCTTGCTGCTAGTACGACAGAACCACCAGGCAATCTTCTCCGCCTCTTTTTCTCTACTGTCACCATCTACTCCTCTTCTTCATGTGTGTCATACAATGTATGCAAATCTGCTTATTTCCATGTTCCTGCTGGCCTGCTTGTTGTGCACGCAAGAGTGATGCGAGTGCTGTAAGTGTAAGCCACTGGTGCCAGATGTGTAGATATGCAGGGATGATGTCTGACTGACTTGCTGCTTCGTCACCAACTACATCTCCACCCAGCAACTTTACGCATCAATGATCAATCACTACAGACCCTCTCGATTTGAGCAAAATTTAAACTCCACTTCCTCCTCCTCCAACCCAGTTATGAAAGCAGGATATCTTCAAGACTGTCTCTGATTTTGCTTTCATGCGATACCACTTTCACCTGCTCCCACTGTGATGGAGGAGGAACAGGAGGAGGAGAAATAGAAAGCATATGCAGAGGAGACCTCGACCTGCCCAACTTCGGAGCAAATAACCTCCTCAGCAAAGGTGATATACTGCTTCTCATTTGATTTGTTGGTGTCAGCAGGGACAAGGATGCCTGAGTAGACATCGTTGGGGAGGGTGAGAGGGTGCTGTATGGACTGCTCAGAGTCCATCGACATTCTCCCTTCCTCCTCCTCAGTAGTAGTGGGGGTAAAGAGAGCACAGGGGATATATCTTCACCCACGAACAGCTGCCCACCTCAAGTTGCAATTAGGTGGCTGATATTATGTGATTTTAATTAGCTTTAGTATACAATCTGGGAATGAATTTTCAGTACTGATGTAGCCTAACTGTTGTTAAGTTGTTAAGTTCTTAACATGCATGCAGGCCTCGCACTTTGTTGGTTGAATGCGAAGTTTCTTTTTGGATGAGTTCGGTTCTTATATTGTCACTCATTACACTACCACATGGAAATGAAAGTACTACTTAGTACTTGGACAGGTTTATTTAGTTGTTATAAACACATAATACAAAAACTAATTGTAAGTGACAATTTACTGAAATTGTAACATGTACTTCAATGGATTCAATAATCAATTTCACCAGGGTGCATGAGTTTGACACTCAAAAATGGGTATGCACTTGCAGACATTCTATTACCCCAATTTTCAACAAAATCAGGGTTTTATAATTCAACGAGCTTTCAGTTAGAATCACTGTACCATAATGGAAGGAACTGTGAGTGACAGCAATGTAGTCAAATATACTTTCTTAACAGTCTAAGGCCATGTTGTCACATATCAACTGGCCATCTGCCATTGATCACATATTTTTACTGTGCTTACACCACATTTTCATAGCCATGCATGGGTTTCGCAGGTCATATTATATGAGTCTTCGTAACAACAGACCTGTACTATTAGAGGTAAGTATATCCTGTATATGCATGATCCTAAACTCAAAATGGTGTTCAATCAGAGACAGAGACAGCTGAAAGGGGCGATGGGGAAAGGGAAGAGTGGTTGTAGTGGTTGGCAAAATGTGCAGACGACAGGTTTGCATAGCATTGTGTTGAAAGGGGGTGGATGTTATGAGTCGTCGTCATTTGTAGATGAGACAGCTGGTGGTGGTGATGGGGTGTCGAAACAGCCATGAGACGACACTGTGTCCATGTGGTTTAGATGTTGGGGTGGCATTGTGTTGATGAGTTTAGGATGACACTGCTGTCCTCAATGATGCTGTGGGGAAAGGACGTTGAGGAGAAAGGGGGAAAGGGGGGAAGGGAGTGAGGAGAGTGATATTGTGGGTAAAAGGGTAAGAAGGGGAAAAGGAAGGTGGTGGGGTCAGTTGTCAAAATGGCTACAATGCTGTTGGAGACATAAATGAGGGAGCAAGCGAGATGACAAGATGACAATGTTGCTGCAGGTATGGAGGAGGATGAGTTGGTAATGAGATGTGGTGGCAGTGGTGGAGACACGGCAATGGCGATAGTGGGGTGCGGCATTGGGCATTGGTCGAGAGGTGGTGGTGGTGAAACATCCACTATGCTGCTGGGGAGAAGGAAGGCATTGGTATGGTCAAGACGACAACAAGCAGTGGTGCTGGCAGAAGGAAGGCACTGGACATGCTTGTAGTAATATGGGAGAGGAAGAGAGGGACAAGGGAGGGTGGATGGCATTGCATCAACACTGTTCTAGTCAATGGGATAGGTGTCATCGTCTTGATGCAGAGGAAGGAGGAGGGATTGATAACATGGTATCAACGCAGTTCTCGCCAGCAGTGTGGTTGTTATCGTGATGCAGGGTAGGAAGAGGGAGGAGGGGAGCTGCATTGTATGGCATCGATGCCATTCTTGCAAGCGGTGTTGCTGTGATGCAAGGAAAGGGAGGGAGGAATGGCCATCTAGCTATGCAGCCATGAGGCATCAGGCCCAGGCAAGGATGAGGTGGGCTGAGGGAGGGGTTACCTGGATCTGACATATGCGTTGACAAGACGTGTGCCTCAGGACGTAGACTCAGAGGTGAGGGACACTGAGGAGAGCTGGCGATGTGATGGATTGTACATAGCATCAATGACACTGTTGGGATCATGGTGAATGATAAGCATGCATGAGAATGGCATGGAGCTACATGAGTGACATGGCGTCAACGTTGCTGTAGGCCTTGAGGAGGGGGATGGGCCTTCTACCAACCCTACATCTTCCTCAAGTTGGAGATGGTGATGATGATGGACTGATGCTAGATTGTGAAGCTTTGAGGGGTAGAACTTCAGGTCAAAATGGCGGTGTAGGTAAATAAATGTAAATAATCTCTGTTCTTCGATCTTATCTTTAAATCTATCTTATCATCCACTGTCCAAAGTCTGTTATCGATAGTACTACTGCTCACAATGAAAAACTGATATGCGAGGCTATTCATAAACACATAGAATAAAGAAATAGGGCCGACAAGTGGCAGGGCCCTCTACCTCCTTTAATAGACATTTACCATTAGAAACAACCAAATACCTACTCCCATTCCCTGCTTTCTCTCAGTTCAAACTCACATACAGGAGTAAACTCCCCTTCTCTGTAACCATATGGTCAACACCCTCAACCAGAGCCTGCATCCTCTTAGCTCTACTGTGCCTCTGCAGGGTCTGCTCATCCTTCATGGCTCAGAAAGGATGTGTATGAGAGTGTCCAGGTCTATAATGGGGAAATAAGTTGGTGGTTTGCCTGCTTTGCTGTAATTGAGGATGAACTTTGAAACATAGAGCATACCAATGAATTGAAAGAAAATTTGTAAGATAAAACTTAAGGAGAGGGACTCGGAGCGGAGACACGGCATTTGGTAACACTAATTGTGGTATTCAGTGGCTCTTGGTAGCATGCATACCAACAGTCTTGAGTTCCTGATGCTTAACTGCGGCGTTCAGGGTGATGTGGAAGTGTTAGTGTTGGAGGGAACCAGAGAAAGTGCAAATGCATTGACACACGCATCAGTTGATTACATAATGGATATAGTAATATATCGATTTCTGTAGTGCAAGCGAAGTGCCTGCTCTACATCACCAATATCCCTGAAGTGCATGCATGTGCACAGATAGATTGGTGATAATATTGGCATTCACAATAGGCTGGGTAAAGGTTTGGTTATGGTGGCACAATATGAGACTAGTTTCAATGCCAGTGGATTCTTCAAGTTGGAGAGTCAGGCCTCAGGGAGTGCTTGGCTGTCTGACTAGCATAAACCCTGGGAGGGATTGTCATAGAAGAGTAACAATATGAGATGAAGATGTAATTTGTAGATGATGAGTGCGAGAGCAATTTTCGAATGTGCACTTTTCTTGCACTTTTCCTTGGCTGTTCCTAAGTTCTGCTGCCTTTCTTGCCAGTGCACAAGTAGCTCGTTTTCTAATGGTGTTAATGGAACTTTTGGAGTTGATTTGTTGAACGAGTTTAGCATGGAAAGAATAGGAGTTGAGAGGGGCTCAACTTCAGTTTATAGGTACCTCAAGGAAGTGGGAGGATGGAGTGATGTGCATATTGAAGACACTGGTGACAGCCAAGCTATCTTAACATGTCTGTGACTTGGAGATACCTACTCCAACAATCTTCTGAGTTGAAGCAGGAGTACATACTTATTTCCGACAGTGTACTGTTTAATATGCCTTTGACTATCTTGAAAGCAGTCATCCTTAGTCATAGCAAGTTGAAACAAGTAGCACACACTGGTTATATTTATTATTGCACATCTATGTGAAGGGATAGCAAAGTTTGAACTTCCCAGGTGTTTAACGGCTTCTGGGATGGACTTATAGCTAGTAGGTGTGTCATGAAACATATGAGAATGGACATTGAAGTGAAAGAGGAGGAGCAAAGGAAAACAGAGTGGGTGAGTGGAATAAGAAGATAGAACAGGCAGGGAAGAATGCAATAAATTGGAAGTAATGTACCATCCATATCACCAACACTGACAACCTTGGCCTCAGCATGTACCATCACCTATGCCCTACACCCTCTACCTCCCTTCTTTCCAATCAATGCTTTTCTCAACTCACTTGAACATATCCCCACTTCAGATTAGACATCACCCAGATGGGTGTATTGTCTCCAAGCGTAGTTCTCCCACATGGGTGCTTTCGTCAACTACAACAAATCATTCTTGACCAAGATTAGTAGGCATGTCATGAAAGATATGAGAATGGGCATTTGGGTGAAAGAAGGGGTGTGAAGGTAAAACCAAGCAGGTGAGTGAAAAGAGAAGAAAGAATGGGTAGGGAAGAATGCAATGAATGCAAAGTATCAAACTGACATCACTTACCAGGATGGAGTTCCATAGTAAAGTGAATTTGAGTTCCTTGATGTCAGTGATAGATAACCCAACTATCTTAAAAGGTAGTGGGAATACTAATGTCAATTCTTGACAGCATGGATTCATACCTGCATTGTAGAACAGCAAAAGAGCAAAGTTTTCAAAAAGCAATGTCATTTTCCCACCAGTAAATATACATCCCTTTTGTTTGATTTCATTAACTATGTCCTGAGCTTCAACTATAAAAGGCATTTAGAACAACTAAGGTCAGAATTAGCTGGAATCTAAGTAATACTGCTTACATTTAAAATTGAATGCATTATATCCTAAGAGTCCAAGCTGAATTGAAACAATTACAACCCAGGCCACTGATAATATAACTAATAAAAAATAGGGCCAGGTAAGAGAATATTTATTAATAATACAAATTTAAATACAGTAATTGATACAATAGATTAAAACTCATATATTTTGTGTGTATGTATTATGAAGCTTGTGAATCTGGAAAAGAAACAGGTTGTGACAGGTGAGATTAAAATAAGGCAAATAGAGATACCCTGGACAAGTCAGACTTGCTAAGCCTTTGGAGAAATCTAGTGGTAATTAAAACTGATTAAAACTGTAGTTCCAGGAATGAGTTTACAAAAAGTTTCCTTCAAAAGAAGGAGTAGTAAATGGGAGGCAATAGTCAATGAATCTGAATAGAAGTGAACAAACATACATCAGCAAGTGAGAAGGAGATAAAATGGATGCAATAGTCATCCCTATTGGGTGCAGATTTGAACAAGACAGAAGAAATAGTAGAAAACTAGAGCACATTAGAAATGGCAGAAAATTGTTACTAACTGGAAAGAATGTTAGAATGCTTGTTGTAGAGGTGAAAGGTGTGTTGATACCTAAACAAAGAAATTAGTAAGTGAGTTGGTGAACATCTGTTTGACCTTGAGGTGTTCTAAGGTGTTGAGAAAGGGGGAACAAATTTCACTGGATTGAAAGAAAGTTGATACATGATTTTTTAAAGGAAATTAGAATAAGGAGAATACTTAATGAGGAATAGTGGAATAAAACATAAATTAAATGTTTAGAGATAGTAGATTATTGGAAGAAAAAGGAAAAGCTTGAAACATAAAGCATACCAATGAATTGAAAGAAAATTTATAAAATAAAAACTTGAGGAGAGGGACTAGAGGCAATGACACAGCCACTGGTAAGGTGAACTGTGGTATTTAGTGGCTCTTGGTAGTGTGCAGTACTGACAATCTTGAGTTTTGTTGAGTAATAGTGGTGTTGGGGATGAGGCAGGAGTGTTGGCATTGGAGGGAAGATGAGAAAGATAGCACATGAACACAAACACAAACAAACACATTGATGCATGCATCACTTGATTATGTAATGGAAAATGTAATATCTTGATTTTTGTAGTGCAGGTGTTTCACCTGCTCTACACTGTATCCATTTTTTCTATTTTTTGAAAAAAGGATATTTGGTTTTGGAAACATGTTTGAGTGTCATTACAAGATTGTCAAAGACACACTATAATGACAGCAAGAGAACCATCATCATTACAAGAGCCTGATTTAAATTCACTAAAGAAAATCAAGATGTGGCTATTACCCTCAGCAAAACTGAAAGTTAGTCAAGTTAAATAGAGAAAGGAATGCAACACAAAATGTGAAATGGGGACCGACCCCAGCTAGTCATAGATGAGGGAGGATTAAAGGAGGAAACACAGTTCAAGATAGAAGCAAGGAAGATGGAAAATAAATACAAGACAAGATTATATAGTAGTAGGATTTTCAATTGATAATATTTGATCTGAAATAGCAGTCCAATTCATAAGTGTACTAAATACATTTTGAGTAGTTTTGGTTTCAATAGTGGCGGGAGCTAATCAAGTTGAGATTCCAGCAAGAACCAATCAGATTGAGATTCCAAAGTCAGATCTCAAAATTGCCTTTCAGAATGTCAAGAGTCCCCTAAGACCCACCTACCTTAAAAGGTAGTGGGAATTTATATGACATAGATATGCAAGAGTTTACACTTTGTTGTCTTCCTCATCCTTGGTGTTGAAAATTGTGATGAGCAGAGATATTACATTATGCCATGATGAGTGAGACTGTGAACTATCCCTTTCATTTGTGCTTTCCACTCTGCTGAATGCTACATCTACAATAGATAAAAGGCAAATGCTATTGGGAGTGCAGTGGTGATATAGTGAATATGTAGTAGCATTGTAGCATTATACCTTGAGTTAGAGTTTGAGGTGCAAGTTATGTTCAACTCTCTCTAGGGCTGGTCACAGATAGCTGGTATCTGAATATCTGCAGATATTATCTGTTTTCAGTCCCTTTGGATCGGATACAGATAATTTCTCACAGATATTCAGATAATCTGGCCTATCTGTCTATATTTGGAAATTTATTGAAGCTCCGACTTAAATTCATTCAGGATCACCTCAATAATGCCAGTGCTGTCGAAATAGAGTAGTCCCTTCCCCTTCTAGCCCCCTCCCCCACTGTAAATAGTTGAATATCATTCGTCCCATCCCTTATATTGTTAAATAAATTCATTTTATTCTTCTATAATGCCACCAAGAGGGCCTAGGTGTGGAACACAAGGCAGAGGTGCCTCAAGAGGATCCAAAGCATCTACCCCAGCAGCCAGCAATCACAGTACACCATTACCAAGCAGGCCTATCACTCCTGAGAGGTCTCACAATCCATCTCCTACATGACTTCCACAACCACACACACCAGATGCATCAGACAGTGAAACTGGATATATTCCACCATCCTATCCAGTGATGCTGTCTCCTGTAAAACAGAAACAACATGCTGCTAGTGCATCCATAAAAGATATGTTGGATATAGAGGTGTGGGATATGGATGATGAGGAGATAATAGGTACACTTTAACATATTTTATATGTATATGTTGTAGAACTTAATATAAATGCAGAAGGAACATTTTCAGAACTGACATTGCCAGCATATAAACACTACAATATATCACTGGAGTGTGTTATTGAAAATGGACAGCGAACAAGGATAGTATTCCTCTTTGACTGTAAAGTTGATCCCACCAATCATACACAAAAAAAATGTGGACATATGAATACTGCTGTTGGCACTGGAAATTTAAGTTCCAGTATGAAGGAATGTGATAAATGAATCAAGGAAGCATCTGCTAAATCATCTGAGCCAACAATTCCCTACTCTCCAATGAATCACCAAATACTTCTAGCACTTCAGTGTGCTGATAGCATGCAACCATTTAATATGGTAAACAACAAGTTCTTTCAAATGCAAGTAGAAATGCTATGCCCTGGAACACAGCTTCCATCTTGTACTACCATTCAGCAAGACACTATTAGTCTTTTTCAACTGTTGTCATTACATGTTCAGGAATATTTCCAGGTGTGTATTTATTTTAATGTGCACTTCTTTCTATGTCAATTTACTTTATATATTATATTAGAAACTCAATTCTTCATTTCATGTTGTTCTTGATGGGTGGACTGCTCCAATTACTGCTTCATTCCTTGGACTTGTTATTGTTTGGTATGAAAATGGAGATATTCATTGGGCAATACTTGATTTTATTCAGTAAATTTGTGTTCTTTGAGTTTTGGAATTAATTTTAATAGTTAAAATTTAGATTAAAGGAAAAACATACTGGAAAATACCTGGCAAAGGAACTTGCTGCATGTTTGAAATGATATGGCATTGCTCGTCTTGTAAGTTTAATTTTATAGTTACTATTATTAATCTAATATTTTGTAAGCTTCTTTCTGTTGGTATGGACAATGCCAGCAACTGCAATAAACTTGCAGAGATTTTACCAAGATTTATTCCCACATTCTGTGGCCCATCAGTAAGAGTTCGGTGCACTGCACATATTCTAAATCTTGTTGCCAAAGTAAATACTTTATTTATATTTGGCTTTTACTAATTTATATTTTAGGCTTTCATGTCCTTTTTTGCCAAGTGCTCACCAAATAAGAAAACTAATGTATCAAATGATATATTGGTTGTTGAGCATGAAGTGAGACACCTGACGAGCATACACTACCTATAGTCGTGGATTTTAGCTTTTTCTATACATGTAATTAGTACTCACCAAATGGTAACAAACATGGGTTAGTTACAGAATTGGAGTGAGACCCGAGCTGCCAGTTAAAAGTACTAAGAAGTACACTTACCAAGGGTGTGAATATGACCAAGCCTAAGGTAGTACTACGTGCAGAAGAGACAGATAAAGCAGCGGCGCTAAACTCAGCAACTAAATGGATAACAGCCAGAATGCGTCTAAACAATGTGCGAAGGTCACATGATGGAACACGATCACTGCCCAAGAGAAGCAAGCAATGACGAAGCACCTCACTAGACGCCTCGGCAAACCCCGGAACTCCGAGCCAACTGATCGACTTCTCTCGGAGTAACTGGCAAAGCGATGCATGTTCAATTAAAGTAATAAGCCCTGAGCCCTGATAGATCTTTGTGCTATTCTTAGCACATCCACGTGTAGCCAATCCCATTCTGACTGAAGGAATGCATGCGGCGCCATATCCCCCATTGTGCAACCTCATATGACAGATGCATGACCCCCTGTCCAGCACACTCCGTGAGCATACGGCTTTCCCTTGTCAGTGACGTAGTTTATGAGCCCTAGTACCCCGAATGTACCTATCTAGCACCTATACAGTACCATCAGCCACCATATTTCCAGTAGTATATAAAGTAGACGAGTTTTGCCATGTAGACCCAAGCTATCCCCCGCGCAGCTTCCATTATAAAGTACTTTGACGTAGTGTAGTGAAATAAAGCATATTTTCCAAGATCATTGATTAGTAATTTGATTTGAGTCTAGTAAGAAGAAATCGCAAACTCATAGAGAATCGCGTGTTTACCTCGTACATAGCCAGAGACATTATCTAACCACTACTTAGTTATTCCTTAACCTTCCTACACATCCCCCTTCCACCCCCTTTTGCCCGGAAGCATCCTTAATACCAATCTTCTGCGAAATTCCCTCCAAACTCACCACCCCGTTATGTTGTTTTAGGAGTAAGTAGTTATTATTACATAATCTAGCTACTATCACCCCATTGTAAACATCACTAACCTCTTAGAAGACATTGACACTAATGAAGTTCTGGATCATGAACTTGAGATTGATGATACATCAATGGAAGATGATGATGGACATGGTATTTATAACCATGTAGTTGTTACCTCACTACATGATAAAGCAATTCATTTTATGCGAGGAGAGAACATTATTGTTCCAGAGAGAGAGAGAAAGGAAGCTTTGCTTGTAATGCCAAAGGTGAGTGGAATAATTAAATTTGAATATATATATTTATTAATTTCGAGGTTTTGGGACTTGCATGTCATATCAACGATTCTCCTACACTACGTGAAGAGTTTGATAAGTTGGCTGGAGCAAATCGTAATCTTGATGGATCAACATGTAGCAACCTGCTGGAACTCTGACTTTCAATGCTTAGTCTCTTACATGTATTTCTGGAAAGAAGTGGAGCAGATTACTGCAGCAACTGACAATGATCTCACTGAGTATCAGCTTACACCTACTCAGTGGGGTATTGTTAAAGATTTAATTGATGCACTTGAAGTATACCTTTTTTTCTTTTATATACTTAATGCTTACTTATTTTTATTTAGATTTTTAAGGATGCAACTGATCTTTTTTCTCAGAAAGAAGTTCCATTAATAATGGATGTTTTACCTATTTTCTTTGATATTCAATATTCCCTTACAGGTCTATTGGAAGATAAGAAAAATAATATCTGACCACTTCTTAAGGTGGCTGCCAAAGCAGCATTATTAATGATTGATAAGTACACTTTTTTGACAACAGAGTCAGAGGTGTACTACATTGCTATAGGTGAGTGGTTTTCATAGTGTCCAATTTCAATTCTTTTTCTGATTAAACATTAGTCATGTGTCCAGATAGAAAATTGGACTGGTTTAAGGACCATGAATACAGTGAGGAGTGAATCACTGAGATTAAAGAGCTAGTTATAAAGTGATGGAATGAATCTTATCATAAGGAAGAAGATGAACTATATGAGGCAGAGCCAGAGGTTTGATTTAAATTTTATTCCAATCAAATAATATTTATATGTCTACTGCAGAAACCCACTAGTCAATTTGTTCACAAGGCCAGTGTTAGCAAAAAGCCCAAAAATTTGGATACAATTCATTCATATTTGCATGAGTCACTGGTAGATGAAGGTACCATTCAAGATATGGGGGGGTACATGAAATTTTGGACATTTACTACCACAAGTCACCCATTGGTATCCCAGATGGCTTTAGACTATTGCAGTGCACCAGGTATGTAATTGCTATATTATCTGCATCTAAAATTTAACATGTTACATAGCTTCTACTGTTGATGCAGAGCGAGCATTTTCTACTGGTCATTGACAAATTAATTTCATGCAACACAGCATGACATCCAACACATTCAGGGCAAAGATGGCACTTGGATCATGGTCAAATGGCCCCTTGTTTCCTGGCTTTCAACATATTTCATCACTTTTTGAGCCAAAAGTGATGACAACCCAGCTGAAACTCGGCCTGGGGTTTCTGGTCCTGATGTAAGCTCTAGTGGGGAGGAATTTGACTGGGGAAATACTGATGAATCCAGCAATGAGAGTGATTGATATATAAAATCACGACTTGTATTGCCACTTTAGCCATCCTCATCAGAATTTGTTGTACTTTTAATATGTAGCTATGATCCCCTTTGTTTTATGATTTTATACACCCAGAAATCACAAAAATCAATGAAGAATTGCATGAGATACATTAGAATTAAGTTGAATTTTCTATAAAACAAGCCTTACATTGCACATTTAGCTATATTTTAAATTTATGAGCCATTATTTTCGTATTTGTAGTATGTAGTTGTGAACCCCTGATTTTTACGATTTCAACAACCCAAAAATCATAAAAATCAATGAGGAACTGCAAGAGATACACTTGAAATACTATAATACTGACAGCTTGGTACCCAGTAAATATAAGTTAGCACAGATGAGAGCCGAAATCTGCAGATCCATCCGATCTGTATCTGAATTTAATTTTATCTGACAGATATTATCTGGATCCATCTGGATCCATCCATGACCAGCCCTAACTCTCTCTATTGCCATTAAACTTATAGCAAAAATGGAATACAGAGCTATATTTTTAGCTTGTAATTATTCTGGTGCATCTCTCTTATGAATACCTACAATGATATATGGTAGTATCATTGATCATCAATATCATGCTATGTATCAAAAAAAAAAATGTTCAGA
Organism: Cyathus striatus; assembly: GCA_025738555.1. Taxonomy (NCBI): domain Eukaryota; kingdom Fungi; phylum Basidiomycota; class Agaricomycetes; order Agaricales; family Nidulariaceae; genus Cyathus; species Cyathus striatus. Next base: position 1,058,191 of record JAOVFP010000001.1, read on the forward strand.
GAATAAGTTGTGGGTGGTGGTTTGGTTGAACTGCATCTGTTCAACCACTCACATCACCATTGTTTTCTTCAAGTCCAATCTTTCTTTTTGTTGTGTATGCTTAACCCACAAATGTCTTCTTACCCTAGCTTTCATTAAGGTGTACAACATTTCCATAATTAAAAGAACTTTTAGCTAGCTGCAGTACACAATCCAAGAACAAAAGCCAGTGCTGATGTAGCCTAACTGTTCTTAACATGCACTTTGATGGTGCCTTATAGATTCCACTTTATATTGTCACTTTTAGTGGTAATGTTCAGGTTGAACACTTTTCTTTGCCTGTATTTGATAAGCACATTGATTAGATAAGTGGGTGGATGAGATTAGTTATATCTCTAACCCTGCTACTGATATCAAACAAATGTTTGCAATAAACTTTGGTGCCAATAAATATGTATGACTATGAATTGCAAGTGGGGTGTGCTCAAACTGTAAGTCATACTTCAATATAGAGGTGCTGAGGTTCGATACAACTTAAAGAAGGAGACTTGAAACATCCATCTACTATTTTGTATATTTACATATGGTAGACTCATTCAAAGTAAAGTTCAAATTTATTCAAATTTATGTACATACCTGTGACTGTGTACCTCTTCTAGCTTGCATTTACAGTTGCATAGATAAAGTAGTGTATCCATGATTTGAAGAGTTTTCAATTGGAATAACTACACAATACTAAAGCAGGTTTTAAGTGGCGACATAGTGAAACTGACAATACAAGACAGGGTTCCACATTGAAGTGGATGAGTTTAGTACTCTTGTTGCCACTTATTATGTAGCCTTGTATAACAGTATATATGTGAAAGTGCATTTTACCACTGTTCACAAAGAATTTATAATAAAAAACTGAATTGTAAGTGACAATTTACAGAAACTGTAACTTGAACTTCAGATACAATCTTCAATTTTGCCTGGTTGCCTGAGTTTGACACTCATTGTAAGCACTTTATGACTGGTCCCCCATATGTTTACATGGACTCCATGTGGACTCCATGTAATTTTCCAGGAGCCTACATGGAGTACAGAAGGATTGATACAGAGATAAGTCTGCTTACAAACTCTACATGAACTCCATGTGGAATACAGGGAGGGTCAGTGGACTCCAGGTAAATTTACCACATAAAGTACATGTACACTCCATGTAAAGTCCACATAATCCTTGTGTACTCCATGTAATCCCTGTTCACTCCTTGTGCACTGCTAAAGTAAACCATTCTTTACTTTATTATAGTAAAAATAATACAATTAATATACTGTATAATTTCAACCAACTGTTTGGTCACATGTCACATGGGGCCATGAACAGAACAGATTTAGCTGTTGGTCATGCATCACAAAGACCCATGAACACAGGTACAAGGAAATCGAAAAAATGTGAAAAATCATTAAAATATAGAATAAAATTAGTAGTGATATTTAAAATAGTTTTTATACCAATATATACATCCTGAAGTGTGTAATGAGTATAGTAAGTGCAGCTGAAAGTCATTCTAATCTATTCCTGCTTGAATTTTGCTTGTCCAATGGCTTAGGCTGCAAACAGTTCACTTCAGGTGTCACGTATTCTATAGGGCTGTGAACAGAGGTTTGGACCATCACACCTAAAAGGGTCTGAACACTTGGTTGAACTTATCCAGTACTATGAAATGAAGTTGCAAAAAGAATTATGTGTGTAGCTAGCATGGTTGAGGCAGGAGGTTGATTGGATGTCTTGTTTGTAACAGGTTGTAATTATGTAATGACTAGGGGTAGATGACTGTACAAAGTAATATCAGCATCTACATGTCCAATGCTTTAGCAAATTTCTCCATTTTCTTCTTTTCTTGTGTGTCATTGCAAGCATTTCAATGCCAGCTAAGGTATCAGAATGCTCTTCACCTAGAATTCTTGTGCTCATCTCCAGCACCTGAATCTGCAGCTTCTTTGCATTTGTCCATTTCCCTTGATTCATATATGTTTCTGCAAGATATCACACCATCAATGATATATTCTGTGCCCTCCTTGAATCTCCACTGTGACTCATTTTCATATGTATCATTTCTAAATCATTCAAACTACTGTATATGTCTTTGTTGACAGTTACAGTTTTTTCCAGATTGTACTTCAAAATTCCTAGTCTATATCTTTCTTCAATACCATACTTCCCTACATTTTTCAATATCTTTGCTAATACATTAAATAAATCTTCATAGTATATTGTTGGATAAGACATAGTATATTTCTCTTGGTTTTTAAGAACATGAGGTATAATTGAATTTTGATATATATATTCTTCAATAGTATCCTCAGGAGAAACTGAGCTTAAAACATAAGTGTCAGCCAAATTTTTTCATATAAACTCAAGGCTATATGATCATGTGTTCTTATAAGCACTGGGTCTAATGATCACCTCTAAATTATATAGTATTCTATACTATTAGTGATTGTAATAGTGATCATAAATGATCATTTAGGGATATAGATGGCATATTGGGGTACTTACTAGTACTAATAGGTTTCTATGGACTATTACTTGTTCTAATGGATTTATAAATGATCATAAGTGATCATTGAGTGATGCAGGTGGTGTAATGGGTTATTAGTGATACTAATGGATTTGTAAGTGATCATATGTGATCATTGAGTGATAGAAGTGGTGTATTGGACTAGTACTGGTACTAATGGGTTTGTTAGTGATCATAAGTGATCATTAGATGATATAGGTGGGATATTGAGCTAGTACTAGTACTAATGGATTTGTAAGTGATCATAAGTGATCATTAGGTGATACAAGTGGCATATTGGGGTATTAATGGTACTAATGGATTTGTAAGTGATCATAAGTGATCAATCAGTAATAGAGGTGGCATACTAGGTTATTATTGGTATTAGTAGATCTTAAATGATCATAAGTGCTCATTAAGTGATACAAAGGCATATTAGACCACTATATTAGTACTAATGGATTCGTAAATGGTCACACATATCACATATGTGACACATGTGACACACGTCACACATGTCACATTTTGCACGCTGTCACAGTTTGTCACATGTGTCACATTTGTCACAAAATTCATGTTTGTCACGTATTTCACATTTGTCACGTATGTCACGTATGTCACGTATGTCACGTATGTTACACATGTCACGTATGTTACACATGTCATGTATGTTACACATGTCACATATGTTACACATGTCACATTTTGCATACATATCACAGATTGTCACAGTTGTCACATATGTCACACACTGTCACACTTGTCACACACTATTACAGTCGTCACACACTGTCACATATATCACAGTTTGTCACACATATCACAGTTGTCACATATGTCATATTTTACATGTATGTCACACATGTGACTATTTGTTGTCATATCTGTCACATTTGTCACACCTTTCACATTGCTGCATCAGTTACACTTTATTCATATATCACATTTGTCATATTTGCTTGTATGACCCTCCTGTTATGTATATCACATATATCACATTCTTCATATATCACACATGTCACACTTCACTTGCATGTAACATCTGTTGTTATATTTTCAGTCTTGTTAGATATTCTGAGTTGCACAGTCTCTGATTCAGACCTTGGTTGGACTTTGGTTGGACTTTGGTAAACACCTTTAGTATATCTGTATTTGTGTTTGAGTCTTTGCTCCATTATCACACTCTATTCTCTCAACCACCTCTTTCCACTCTTGTTACTTCTGACAATTCTTCACATTTGTTATGCTTTTTACACATGTTCCATATTCTGACATATTACATATGTTATATATCTCTCATTTGTAATACTGTACCATTTAAATCAGTTTGGGATGGTCAAAAATTTGACATGATTTAGCATCCCAATGTAGGTATATAAAGTGTATTAGCTGAGAATAATAACAGGAATAAAGGTGTTGAAAAGTCATAATAGAAGTAATGATGACATGCAAACAGAATGAAAAATATAGTAGTAACATAATGATACTTTGATTGAGTATAGAAAGTGTCACAAAGAGATAGATGATGTGACAACAGAAGGAATAATTGAATGGAAGATATAAATAAGACAACATACCAGACTAGATTACTGAACATGTGATGAATAGACAGAATGAAAATATGACATGTGGCAAGATGATGAAATTGTCAAGACTGTTTCAAAAGTTAAACTCATAGAACATATGATGACTGATGAAGGTTGGACAAAATTAAAGGCTGAGTACAGTTATATCTACTATAAGTAACTTTAATCTGATCTGTGTCTGATATATATTTAACAACCAAATTAGAACTGGATAAAGAAGGAAATCTGACTGTCAGAAAGCAGTACTGATGAAATATGATTTCTGGCTAGTGTTATGAATATCAAGTTCAACCAAGCACAAGTAAACAGCAAGTGAAAATATGAAAAATATGATTCTCTTAAAGTAGTCTAGTGCTTTTCATGTGATCTTTGAGTGTAATAAGAACAGTAGTGGGAGTGGGAAGTGAAGATGAGAGCATGAACTTGATGATAGTAGAGACATCAAGATATTAAGAATGGTGGGACAGTGAATGAGAATCAGGGGGTGGATAAAATAAAGGGTTCATGTGATTGTGGGAGTGTGCACATAAAAGTCAAAAGTGCAATCTATTTTTTTGAGCTAGAAAGTACCTTAAGAAGAAAGGCAACATGCAAATGAAGTGTGACATGTGTGATATATGAATAAAGTGTAACTGATGCAGCAATGTGAAAGGTGTGACAAATGTGACAGATATGATAGCTATACCAAATGTGAAAAAGTAACATGTGTGACATGTATAACAAACATGCAAAATGTAATATACATGATATATGTGACATTGTGACACATGTGACATGCATAACAAATGTGATATACATGATGAAATATATAACAAGTGTGACATGTGTGACATACATATAAAATGTGACATACATGACAACTGTGATATGTGTGACAAACTGTGATATATGTGACAGTGTGTGACGACTGTAATAGTGTGTGACAAGTGTGACAGTGTGTGACATATGTGACAACTGTGACCATATATGACAACTGCGACCATATGTGACCTCTGTGACCATTATATAATATACATGACATATGTGATATGCGTAACAAATGTGATATACATGATGAAATATGTAACAAGTGTGACATATGTGACAACAAATAGTCACATGTGTGACATACATGTAAAATATGACATACGTGACAACTGTGATATGTGTGACAAACTGTGATATATGTGACAGTATGTGATGACTGTAATAGTGTGTGACAACTGTGACAACTGTGACAATCTGTGATATGTATGCAAAATGTGACATGTGTAACATACATGACATGTGTAACATACGTGACATGTGTAACATACGTGACATACGTGACATACGTGACAAATGTGAAATACGTGACAAACATGAATTTTGTGACAAATGTGACACATGTGACAAACTGTGACAGCGTGCAAAATGTGACATGTGTGACGTGTGTCACATGTGTCACATATGTGATATGTGTGACCATTTACGAATCCATTAGTACTAATATAGTGGTCTAATATGCCTTTGTATCACTTAATGAGCACTTATGATCATTTAAGATCTACTAATACCAATAATAACCTAGTATGCCACCTCTATTACTGATTGATCACTTATGATCACTTACAAATCCATTAGTACCATTAATACCCCAATATGCCACTTGTATCACCTAATGATCACTTATGATCACTTACAAATCCATTAGTACTAGTACTAGCTCAATATCCCACCTATATCATCTAATGATCACTTATGATCACTAACAAACCCATTAGTACCAGTACTAGTCCAATACACCACTTCTATCACTCAATGATCACATATGATCACTTACAAATCCATTAGTATCACTAATAACCCATTACACCACCTGCATCACTCAATGATCACTTATGATCATTTATAAATCCATTAGAACAAGTAATAGTCCATAGAAACCTATTAGTACTAGTAAGTACCCCAATATGCCATCTATATCCCTAAATGATCATTTATGATCACTATTACAATCACTAATAGTATAGAATACTATATAATTTAGAGGTGATCATTAGACCCAGTGCTTATAAGAACACATGATCATATAGCCTTGAGTTTATATGAAAAAATTGGCTGACACCACTCCTTAAAATCAATCCTGCAGTGTTGAACAACCATATTTTTGCTTCTGTTAGTGGTAATCTATCTTCACAGCAGGATTGTACCAATGGATGAATACTGTATATTGATTTGCTCTTAGTTTTCTTTATCAATGAAAATGACAGAAGCAATCCAATACTTTCATTAAAAAGCCAGTTGTTCCAGTCACCATTCTCATCTATATTTAGAACTGAACCATTTATGTTGGGAAGATATGTACATTCAGTGTCATTTGCAAACATTTCTACATTTTTTACATAATTCTTGACAGCTCTTTCAAACATTGTTTGAGAGATGTTTTCATGACACATATATGCAAATGTATTGAGTAAAGTTATAGCATATTCAGCTGCAGCTGCAGTCAATTTATCTGTATTTTTTTTTCATTTCCAGTATTTGCTGAATGGAAATTTCCCATGTCTTATACACTGATTTGTTGTATTTTGATGATCCTTGATATTTATCATCATTAAATAATTTTGGACTATACTTGTTGTAAATTTTGATAAATTCTTCAAAGTTGCACTGTGTTCTAGTAATATATGCACCTGCCATGTCAATGGCTAATGGTAAATAATATAAGTTGCTGACTATCTGTTGTGCCTCCTTTTGATATATATGTGATTGTCCACTTGTTTTCAAAAGCAACTCAATTGCAGTTGTTTCATTCATTTCAGTCACCTCCATTGAATTAGCATGAGTGGCAATTCTTCTAAGTGCAGGATTTCTGCTTGTTATAAGAATGTTTCCTGGATTCCCTGGAGGTAGATACTTTTCAACCATTTCTGGGGAGTTGTCTGCATTATCAAAGATTAGAAGCCATTCAGGTTTAACAGATGAAATCTGCTGTAAGACTATAGCAGTTGAGAACTCAAATGCCTGAGTACCATGATTTGCAAATTTTGTATAAATATCTTTCAGACTTTGTATAACTGTATCATCAGATGTTGTGTCAACCCAGAAAATATGAGAAAAACTGTAATCAGTAAGTCATTTCATTATTCACTACAAAAATCACAGGAAATACCTACTATTCAGCCATTTGATCACAAAATTTTAAACAGATTTGTGTCTTTCCAATACCCCCCATTCCATGCAGAAGAAACATTTTTCTTCCTAAGTTATCCACAGCATTACCAGTACAATAATGTTCACAAAGTTTCTCAAGATATATCTCTTGTCCCACAAAGTTTGAAGTTGTACAAGCCATAGTATTTTGAAGTTGAGGAACCAGATCAGCACTTGGATGGTTTGTAGATATGCTTATAATCTGTGAATAATAATCAATTTAGAAGTAGGATTCATCAATTGCAGTATAAATTAGTATAAAGATACCTGAATTTCTCCTCTGATGTCATTCATTTGTGGTTGATTAACATTGAAGTTATGAGCATTCGCAAAAGTATGGAAACCCGGAGCACCACGCTCAGAAGCATCAAAATATTTAGTGCTCCAAGCGATGGCTGCTCAGCAGATCGCTTGTGCCTTCACTTAGATATCTGTGCTCCGGTAATGAAATTCGGTAGCAACTCGCCTCAGTGAGGTTTTTCGCTAGGCGATTACATAAGCATGGTCACGAGTGTCATTTCTACAAAGGAAACGACGCTCGTGACCTGAGTGATAGACTGCACCTTGGCCTTCTTATAGTTATTCATGTAAGTAAATAGCTATACAGTTGCTTTTTACATTAGTTATAAAGGTAAAAATTGAAAAATTCAATATCAGGTGGTATATATATCAAATATACCAAAAATACGAAAATTAACTCCAATTAACTATGATTTTGGCAGATCAATTTACTTGATAATACCACAATCTGAATATGGATATATAAAGAGGTATCTATACTTGTTCTACATTAAATTATGTGTGGAAACAATGAAATTTGGGTGCAGGAGAATCCAAACAATTTGAGGGTATAAAAAGCATATATTTTATTATTCAAGCTGTATCTTCCTAACCAAGCCAGATGGATACATAGTTAAACCTGCATAGCACTTTAGAATGTAGTACTGTATATGAGCAAATAATTGTATTGAAAAGACAAGATATAAGCTTGCTAAATGTAAAAGAATATAAGCAAAATATGTAAATCAGCATGAATTTGTGTTAGACATTCTACAAGAATACTTCAAATTACATCCTCATACTATTGATAGATATAGACATCTACAGTTAAAATGTATACTAAAAGTATTGTAAGCAGCGAGTGTCTATTTGTGATTTTAGAGCAGATTCCTTTTTACTGCTTCTGATAAATAGACACACTCATTCTTTTTGCATGCCACTGCATTAATATCTATGCCTGTTTTAAACAACTAGTTTTATGTATGTAACACATCTTACTAATTTTCTAATAGAAATGTCTGTAATAAAATTTTCCTTGAGATATTCTTGAGATATGGTCTTTCTAATATACACTATAACATATTAAAATATAAATTGAAAAGGACATTCCAATATGAAAATATGACACAATAAAAATGAGCTTTCATCTTCAGGTCTGTGAAATTCAGAAATCATGATTTGTGCTCTTTATTAGCTGTTGGAATTGCTCAGCATTTCATCAAAATATGTGTGAGTTATGCTGTAAATAACTTATGGTTGGGCACAGTGGTATTGATTCAATCTAAGAGAAATATTCTGTAGTAGAGGATGAAGCACATAAGTGAACTAAGTGTAATAAATATTATGACTCTTATTTCTGGTTGAAGACTTGCACAATATCTACATAATTTTGGTTTTAGTTATAAGACATACATACTATGTCTCATAAAAAAATTATGGCATTCCGAAGCCCACATAAAAAAATATCAGTCAATCAGTTATTTACAGAATGAGATAGCAGACTCATAAGGAAATGGCTTATAACACACCACTAAGTTATTGTATCACTATGAAATTTGGGCATCCTCCTTATACAGATATGCACTACAGATATATAAAGTTATAAGTGATTCAGAGTGTTGTGTGATATCCTATACCCCAGACAACATGATAAGTATGTCTCCTGAAGTGGGGTAAGAAAATACAACGCGCAGGGCTTTATATATATTGACACACCGTCGTGGTCTATTCTTAAAACTACACAAGGAAATGCGATTGAGTTTGAAATGGTGATGCATTATTTTTATCTACGCTAGTTGTCTCTGAAATAAACATACCACTATAAAACTTCTTAAACACACGTTCCTTTCTATCCGCGCAGATATCGTGGTCAGTTGACTTTTGTATTCCACCTTGATCTGATAACCTAATGGACTGGCTCTGATGATCAAGATGCGCACAATGGTACAAACGTCGAGATAATCTAATACTGTCTTCCTTAATTTGATAGTCCTTGTGATTGGAGCATCTTCAAGAACTTGCTATGATTTATACACCAACACAGTAATACACAAAATCTACAGCGTGCATGATTCCCACAGGAGACAATGGATAAGCTGGTAGAGTCTCCCAGATCCCCCTCTGATCCCCTAACTGTTTCAAATTCTCCTAGATGACCCCCTCATCACTCGTATCCCCCACACTCTGCACATCCTATCGCCTTCCTGATCGCCCGTCAACCCCTTACCAAGTTCGATATCCTCGTCCCGCACACCTCACTCAGCGCCCATATTCCATTCATCCCCCACTTCATACTAAACTTTTACATTCTCCTCATATCCAACCTTCCCCTGTATCTCATACTGCCGTAAAACGGTAACGACTCCTCCCTCTCGATCTCTCGATCTTCACGTAACAATGAGGCAGGAGTGAGGTTTGGCGTGGGGTGGTATCCGTTGTAGAGAAGCGCTGTGTAGGGAAGCGGTGTTGCGAATAAAGGGTACGCTTGTAACGGCTGACGACACCAGCAGGCAACGAGTGGCTAGATGGCGAAGTGCGGTAGCGGAAGGTGAAGGATCATAGAGACAAGGTATGGCTGAGGTTTTGCGAGTGGTAGATAATGCATTTGAGCAGTGTCATAAAAGTATACACATTACCGGCGCGAAAAACGAGAGGAAAGGCTTGTAAGTGAGAGGTAGGAGCCCGGAGATAATGCAGTTTAGTCCCCCGAAGAAACACATTGAGGTTTCTCATTGAGCGGGAGGGAGGATGGCGGAATGGCGGATGTCACAATGCAGCAGGCAACGGACAGCTGCTGGGATAGCAGCCACGTTCGCATCGTCTCAGCGTCTTCCTCATTCCTATGCCCTTGACATACTCCACGTTCGCCTCATCCGATACGCCCGCCTTAACTTATCACCTTCGCCACCTTCGCCCTCACCCCTACATCTGCCTCATACTCTGTGTCTTCTTCCATAAGCACATGGGAAACGTAGAGATCTGACATGGAGTTGGCGGTGGCTTCACATAGCATTGTAACGGTGGAGCAGACGCCAGCAGAGGCATGGTATGGCAGAGATGAGAGAATAGCTGACGATGTATAGCTACAAAGTATTAGAAGGCAGTGGGACGAAGAGATTGAGAGATTGACCTGTTTTGTCGTGAGTAGTGAGTTGTAGGTGCTTGGAGGAGTGGGGCGCACGAAGCTATTCGTTTAACTGAAGGGACAAGACTATCTCATCCTCCTGACGAATCTTCTAAACGGAGGGCGGGTGCAGTCATCAGCATATGCTACCCTTGATCAGATAGCGCTTTCGACTATGCTCATCGTGTAACGCAGTAGAATCAGCGAGGCTGTGGACTCGGAACAATCCAGCGATAGCTGCAAACGACTCCTTGATATCCTGAGCCAAAGTAGTCGCAAACAGTGAATGGAACATACCATTGCTCGCAGGCATGCTCCTTTCCACCCAAATATATCACACTCCATCCTTCCACCGCAGGCTTCTGTTCCCTCGTATCCTTAACTCTTTCGGTTCTCTCTTCCTTTGTGTGGTATCCCCTGGTATGAGTATCCCTTTGGGAAGCCACCTATTAATGGATCAGTTGAATGAAAAGCCGTGAGCGCCTTTTACAATGTGGTCTGAAAGTTGAGGTGAGCTTTTATCGTGAAGACTTCCAGGCGGCACATGTGTAAGTTCTTGAATGGTTGTTTCTCGTGTTGACGGAGATGAGATGGGAAGAATAGTGCAAGTTGACAGTAGCGAGACTGTGAGAGTCTAGGAAGATTGCAGGCTCCTAAAACCAGCACGCTCGTATCTCGCTACAACCTCCTTAGGTAAACAGAGTCAAATATTTGCTTAAGGCAAATAAACCTAAGGGAGGTTCTGCTTGATAGAGCAGCTGGCACAAGTCGTCATCGAAATTTCCCCGCGGACCCTTGCCATCAACAGGGAAATCGACGGCGGAGCACGCCGCGTTCCCACCTCATACTTACCTGCTCGCGCTCATGAGCACAATGATCTACTACAGTTATCTGAGCCTCATACTCTCCACATACTTAAGTATTCTAAAATCCAATAATATATTTTTGATCTTTCTTGAACTATGCTTGTTGAATGCTGTACTTAATACTTGTATTCCAGTGGAGTGTAGAATAAACTGGATTTTTGAAAGTTATTGGCCTATAAATGTATATGAACTGGAATGAAAGATTAAAAATAAAGTATCCTGTAGGTATGTACTTCACCGACAGTTAAACAATAAAATAACTCAATGCTGAATGCTGGTTGTAATGGAATGACGTGCCTATAGAATAGTTATGCACTATAATAGGTAATGAATGTAAGTAAACGGTATATCAGGCTCTATGTGGCATAAGTTCAGCTCACCTTTGCTCTCATAAGTCAAGAGACAACTGGGGAGAGTGGATGACTTCTTAATTTACTTATATAAAAGAATAGATCAAAATTTTAATTACTAAGTCGCTGTACCAGATCAATTGGCAAGGAAAGTGCGGCTCCTACCTAAATGGTACGGTGCATTAATAGCACACAGATTGCATAAACAATGCTTGCGCTCCAACAGGTTTCCTGCCACCAAAGGCTCATGATACAGAGTCAATAGTGTATACTCAGAAGGTACTTTCATCAATCTATGAAGAAAGACTTATAGTGTAATCAACCACAATACAGATATTGCAATAGAAATTATTTTAATATTTAGCAAGATACAATGATGAATACACCAATGGACTCTTCAGAGCATGTGTTCAGTACTATATGTAACAAAATTTAACAGAGAATGACCACTGATACTTTGAAAATGAAAGATGTTCCACATTGTATTTAAGAACCATGTAAGCCTGATACTTATCCTAAGCGATAAGTAGTACATATCAGTGCTGCAGTCAGCAAGCATAGCTCATACTTAAGTACGTGGAGAGTATGAGGCTCAGATAACTGTAGTAGATCATTGTGCTGTTAAAACTATTGGACTGGACAGGGATTGAACCTGTGACCACCCGTACTCATGACTAGGCACTCTTCCAACTGAGCTACCAGCCCTTGCCTATACACAAGCAAGAACAGGTACTTAACCAGTTGAGTGGGCTACCAGGCTCATCACCATGGCAGGAGTGCTCCAATATTATACACCCCCATAACCCAGTCAAGGCTGTCAACCTTGCCAATCCAACATGTGCTCATGAGCGTGAGCAGGTAAGTATGAGGTGGGAACGCGGTGTGCTCCGCTGTCGATTTCCCTGTTGATGGCAAGGGTCTGCGGGGAAATTTCGGTGATGACTTGTGCCAGCCGCTCTATCGAGCAGAACCTCCCTTAGGTTTATTTGCCTTAAGCAAATATTTGACTCTGTTTACCTAAGGAGGTTGTAGCGAGATACGAGCGTGCTGGTTTTAGAGCCTGGGAAGATCGTAGATATTCCAATAAGATAATAAGGCCGGCAAGCGGCAGGGCCCACTACCTTCCCCTCTTGCTGTGTCGTGAAACTTTAGTGGGCTTTCACTGGTCTTGTGAGCAGTACTTGATTTTTTCAAGGACTGGTAAAGGTTTAGGAAGGCTGACAGCGGGTGATTGATATATCCTTAGATGATGGAGTGTTTGTTGAACAGGCTCAAGTCTGTGAGAATTACTGGCAAGATATTTGGACTAATGGAAACCGCATTAAGTGTGTAGATGTGACGAAGAAGCCATCATATATATTTTTAAAAAGTAAATAATACAAGGGTGGATCTTTATTTATACAGTTAGAATTCGACAAAAGTAGAAAAATATGTTAGTTGTAGATTTTTTGGAGACATTAAGGAAAGGGTTTTTTGGGGGGGGTGGAAGTGGATAAGTAGGATAAGAAATTTTAAAAAGCGGAATTGTACTAATTATCAATTTTTACTATGTGATGTGTGATGTGTGAGATTTGAATGATACGAAAAGGAAATAAACATACGCTTCGTCGATTTCAGTGCTCTTCGCAGCTTTTCGACCTTTCTTGTTGCCAGAGGTGCTTGTGGTAGGTTTATCTTCAGTGGTTTTGTCTTTGAGGGAAGATGTGGTTGATGCGCTTTGGAAGGTTCTTAATGACCTGAAACGACGTTTGCGTGGGATAAGAGGTTGTGCGTGAGAAGGACCGTTATTGTCAAGTTGTATCAATTGGTCGGGGATTTCAGGAGGCAGGTTGGATTTCGCAAACACTTCTAGATTTTCAATGATCAGGTGAAATGTCTACGTCATTTATGAGATGGAATTATAACAAATAGAAAATATACAATATTTTACCTTTTGTAGGAGCGATGGGTTGAAACGGTCCGGAATAATCCATTCGATAAGCGAGGCATCTATAACGACCAAAGTTCCAGGGCGAAGTTTGTCATGCACCTCCCAAGGACAAATGGTTTTGCCATCAATATCGTCGAAATTTTGCTGGACCAATTTTGCTTTGTCTAGTTGGAAGTAAGAACCTTGGTAGTCAGGCAACCTGGATGGTTCATAGAAGGACTCGATTTTTGACTCTTGGTTATTATTACCTGAAATTAAAACGAAAATGTTAAGGAAAAAACATGGAGATAGAAACAAGTAACGCACTAGCGGGTTCCGGAGGTGGTTCAGAATCCAACACCATTTTTCAGGTGGTTGGTACAAAAGTTTCTTTTTCTTAGGTACGGAGCTAGGCTTATTGTTGGAGTTGGTAGGGGGAACCTGGATAGACACGATTAGAATGTTATTAACAGTGTGTAGTGATAGCAGAACTCTGTATTTCAAAGGAGTGATGAATTTGATGAGTGAGAAATCTTCTTGAGGAGTTGGTCGCATGATTACGGGAATAATATCCTGAATTATGCCGAAAAACGTCAAAGAGAGACAATGGTACGAATGTAAAATGGTTACTTTGTTAGTGCTTGAAACGCTATCGATCTCAGCTTCATAAATTTCATACAAGACAGCGATTTGATTGTTATATGCCGATTTCAGTTCAGGAGTGGCTAAGGTGGGAGGTTCCACAACGATAATATCTTTGACACTGGTGGAGTCCATGATAGGCTATGAATATAGCATGAAAGTAATGTGAGGATGAATATGAAGTTAAGGTGTTAGACTTACACCTTTACCGTTGTTTCCCTTAGCAGTCATTTTGGTGCCCAATTCTTTACCTGCGATCTGACCAAAAAGTGTGAACACTTTGTCGGTTTCTTTGGTTTCTGCATTTCTGCCATAGAAGACACGTTTGCTGTCAGTTTCGTGTGTTGCAAAAAGGTTTGAGCCATAGTTAAGCCCTCCTTGTGCAGGGGTGGTATGTTCATCGAATCCCATCATCTCTTGGTAGAGAAGGTCAAAACAACCTTGACGAAGGCGGTCAGTGAAACAAGCCATGTTGTGGCAGTAGCAAGCTTAGGAGAGGAGGGGGGGGGGGAGAAAGAAACAATGTTGGCATAAATTTGTGGAGACCGTAATTTGTAGATCAGAAATAGTGGACAAGAAATACGATGGAAAGTGAGTAATGGTGGAGATAAAAGTTCTTGGTAAAAGGCGTGATGAAAGAAAAGTCTAGACCATAATATGTAGATCAGAAATAGTGGATAAGAAATAGGATGGAAAGTGAGTAATGGTGGAGATAAAAGTTCTCGGTCTATGTGTTCGAAAAAGACATGACGAAAGAAAAGTCTAGACATATGTCATCACAGAAAAAAACAGGGGAAAGATATGAGGATGCGAATGAATACACAAGTCTGTATAACCGCTGATGTACAGTACGGCTACTGAAACGGTTGACAAAAGCCAGAGAGATAACATGAACGTGGAGGCGAGTGATTGAATTAGTGAGGGGCGTAGTGTGCCACGGGTGAGGTTGGGGTTCTGAGGATGGAGGTACTGGGGTATGTTAATATTCATGTTCAAAGCAATACAGAAAGGACGTACCATGCGATAGATAAACACAAAGAATCCTGTGATGCATGAAATGAGACCAATAATTCCAAAAACTTCTAGTGTAGTATTGATCGAGCAAACTTGCAACAAGGGTTCCACAACGATGTTAAAAGCGAGCGCTATAATCGGGATATGGATATATAGAGGCTTTAGTACCAAAGTCTCGTCCACAGTTTGGGAAGTCAGAGCCGACTCATGGTTATCAACCTTCTGCAAATGCGAACGGTCCACCGATTCCATGGGCTTTTCCTTTTCAACAACCCGGTATGGAGACGAGTCACGTATCATACTCTGCACCTTTCTGATTTGCGGCTTAAAATCTATAACTGCTGAATTAACCCTCTCCTGTCGTGTTCCAACTTCAGTAGTCTGTTATTGGCGTCACGTAGTCGTTGAATAAGTTGCTCGGATTCTGACGGTAAAGAATTGGGATGTGCAGCCGTAGTAGTAGTAGTACAGTCAACATCGTGATGAGTTGCGTTGGTTGGTTGAACGAAGGCATTGGCAGAGTTGTTCTGATCCTGCATATGTCTATGGGTGCAAACCGTCTGATAGATCTCAAGCCTACGGGAAACCGTGCCTCTCTTTAGATATATACAAGATAATGCTGCCACTCTCATGTTATTATGAAGGTTCCAATCTATAATACCAATGTATTTTACAAAAAGATAGGCAAAATTCAAAAAGACCGGAATGTACTGGTGATGATTTCTTCGGGTTGGGTTTGACAGGTTATACACTCCGATTTGTGCTCTTCAATGCATCCTTGAGAGAATTTGTGGCCTGGACAAAGGACGTGTAAGTGGCACTCATTGTAGTAGCTAGCATGAAAGATAGAGGTAAGATGTACCACAAGTTAGAACAAGGACTGGAAGTTTGTATTCCTTAGAACAGTTGTCACACAGTCCTGAAGACATGGTGGTTTATAGAAAGGGGTGATATTGGGAAAGACTCGCAAGTACTAATGATTTATATATTGGACAACTAACAAAGGGATACCGCTTAGATGTCTGAATGGGTGTAAGTATATCGTGCCACTTGGGTATAATCCTACAAAATACATAGTAGATTGCGTTGTTTTTGAAGATGTCGTAGTCGAAACCTGAAGAGAATGTGCAAATAGATGAGCGCTATTGTAACTTATTGAAATATCTACCCCACCAACATTTACATTGACAGGAGAAGGCGACTGAGAGAAGGGACAATGGGGAGAGGGGGTTTATTATTGAGTGTTTGTCATAGGTGAAGGGGGAGGGGGGGGGGAGGGGAAGGTACGCTTACACGAAGTGATATGGAATGAGTTATAAGTAGGATGTCATGAAACGACCAAAAGATAAATCATGTATTCTATGTTGGAATGTGATTTGAGGTGGTTGGTGGTTGTTAAATAATGTATCAATGGTTAGAGAATTACTACACAGGGTGAAATGTATATATTTAATAAGAAATAATTATTTATTACTTGTTTTATTGTTATTTATACATGACCTTGTTTCTCGGTGGTAGGTTTAGGTGTGGGAGGAGGGGTGATGACATAGGGGGCAGGGGGACTGATGATGATATCGGGAGGAGGAGTAATGACATAGGGGGAAGGAGGAAGGATTGTGTAGATTGCTACCAGGTCGGCTCTATACAGATGGAAAGGTCTACCATCTCGAGTTACATTGGGAATTTTCCTGTGACTAAGTTCAAAGTGAATTTCTGCAGTGGAATTGACAAGGCATCATTGATAATGAACAGGATGAATTTTAATTTCGTTGATGTCATAGACTGCAGGACAATTGATACTATGTGTGGCAAATAATTTAGGCATGGCGTCACGAGCGGCTTTAGTGGTAAGAGGCCAAGTGTGTATATCAAAGAAATCTAAGGATAAGATTAGGATATGCTTTGTTATACAGCAAATAAATGTACCAACAGGATAATGTGGATTGAAACTTTGTGGTTCAGCCTTCATGAGAGAAGTATTAAATAAGAGAAAGTAAATTGAAAGAAATGAGGTTTACATTGAACAGCTGATGACCTATTTTGATTTGAGGTGCTGAACGGGGACCAACGAAGAGTCCACGATTCCGTGTTAGGCTGAAAATAGAGGTTTGATCGAGAAGGCATTCAATGTTATCAAGTACTTTGGTATATTCACTTTTAAATGGTTCAACTGTTGGGCAACCTCCAGATAATGTCAGACACAGATCTGCAAAGTTTGGTGTCGATTTTGTGGTGTCGGTAAATCCGCCATCGGAGGAAAAAGAAAAGTCTCGTTCTGAAATATTGACCACAGCGATGAGACTTGCGATAGTTGGTTCAGAGAACCACATCTCATCATCGTTCTTGTTCAACTTTAGTGTTACTTTATTGACATCATTGATTTTCTCCCATGACATGATATCGCTGAAAAGATCATTTGCAAGGTAATTCCTGGTTGACGAAAGGCCTTCATGTACATATTTTAGGTGTTGATCGATGTCGAAATCAGAGGACATGATGTTCATGATGGAAGATTTAGGAGAGGATGGTGTGGAATATGCCAACGTCAGTCGGGACGAGCAATGAAAACATAAAGAGAGAGCTAGATGAGGCCAGATTTAGAAGGTGGAGGTTGACAAATGTCGATAAACATGTAAAGTGGTATTGAGAGGGTTGGAGTTGAGAAACACCCTCAATGTCATGTGTTCGGAAAATCTAGGAATGTCAAATTGAATGTTTAAGGATAGTGATTGCGATAAAGGTTACGCAAGATCTGTGGGTACAAAATTGTGTACAATGATCATATACATTTGTTGGTTGTTGTGACAGGATGATATAATAGTTGAGAGAGGGAGAGCTTGGGATGACATATTGATTTGCATGTAGATTGATGAGCTTCTGATGGGTAATGTTTAGAAATGGGTGGAAAATAGCAAGTAATTACAGCCAATCAGCATGTACGTATTCAACAATAAATGAGATTTTGCATAAATTGATAGATAGACACGATTCATATATTGAACAGTTGGGAATTTTCAATTAATAATGTTATAGTGATTTACAAAGGGAGAGAGATAATTTTATATTTAGAATTAGATCTCAACACTAGTGCTTCGGTAACTTTTATTTTCTGTGTTGGCAATAGTTGTAGACATTGTAGGAGGGTCAATGACAGCAGGAGGAGGAAGGATGGTATGGATAGCTATGAGATTGGCCGAGCAGGGGCCATACAGTATACCATCGCCTGTTACATAGGGGGTTGGTGAATGAGTAAGTTCGAAATGAACGGCTACCGTGGCATTGACGAGATAGCGACGATATTCGGTGGGATGAACTTCAGATTCATTGACGTCATATATCGCAGGATGATTGATACTGTGTGTAGTACAAAGGTTAGATATAGCATTGCGAGCAGTTTTATTGGAAAGAGGCCAGCTGTGCAGTTGAAAGTGATCTAATGAGAATATTAATATATGTAGTTCCATGAAAATAAAACATACCTAAAGGGTAACATGGGTTAAGACATTCAGGCATACTCTGTAGGAGAGAAGAGAAAGTTAGATGGGATGGGTAAATGAAAAAGTAACATACGTTGAATAGTTGATGGTTTATTTTAATTCGAGGTGCTGAAGAGGGACCAACGAAGAGTCCTCGTCTAGGTGTGTACCTAGAAACTGGGGCTTGATCCAGAAGCCATTCCAAGTTTTCAATCGTCTTCAGATATTTGGTCTTAAATGGCTCGACCGTTGGACAGTCACCGGAAAAGGTAAGACATAGTTCAGCGAAGTTCGATGTGGATTCATCGGTATTAGTGAAATTGCCATCAGGGGAAAAAAAAAGTCCTCTTCGGAAATCTTAACGACAGCGATGAGACCGGCCACTGTTGATGCAGGGGGTTGAATGACGTTGGGGTTGGCACTGCTGGTGGGGACAATGTTAGAGTTATCAGTCATTTGAGTAACTTTATAGAGATTGTCGATGTTGTGCCAGCTGATGATTTGGCTAAACAGATCATCTGCAAGGTAGGTGCTGGTTGTGAAAAGGTATTTGTGTACTTGATGAAGATGTTTGTCGATATCAAAAGCTGAGTGTAAAGTCATTGGGGAAGGTCAGAGTGAAAATGGGGTGGGGTCATTGATGTTATAAGCACAGATGGCATACTGAATGCGTCTGTAAGTATCACGTCATGGATAAAACTGATGAAAGGTAAGAAATGTATTCAATTGCAATGAATAGCAATCAAAAGGACAAAAGAGCAAGTAAAGAATAGGGGTGAATGATTTATTTATTTAAAAAAATTGAATATTTATTTATATTCTGGGGTTAAGTATGAATATGGCGGTTTTTATCATTGCTGGCATGGGTAGAAGAATAGCGATAGAGTTTTTTATTTGCTGTGTTGCTTTTTCAAGGAGGTACAATGGTTTTGCTAGTAAGTGAGCAGTTAATATGTCTGTAAATGTTGTCATATCAACGTACCTGTTGTTTGCTACCATGAAGACTGTGTGACTTTCGAACGTCATCTCGTGTTGCAACAAATTCTGCAGAAGAGCGATGGACTGAATCTGTCTGCAGGCCTTTCTCGGCCCCAAGATAGTAAGAGATGAACAGTGGCCAAACCTTCACAAATAAGGGCAATGGCGGTATTTTCAGTTTTATTGAGGTACAGGCTGCCAATAAATCCACTGGGTTTATTGATGGTGTCAACTTCAAAGTCAAGATGGTGTTGCGTATATTTACGCATGGCAAATTCAAGCGATTAATTGCCATAAGGCTCACTTTTTCAGAAGGGTTGCATGTGGCTGAAGGCACACGAATACCTAAAATAAAAGATCAGTTATTGATCAGATGAATGTCCAATGTTAAATACCTGTGAGAACTAATGTCAAAGTTTGAATATTCTTGGGAAGGAATATCATTATTGAGGGCCCTTAAGCTCTAGCGCTACTATTACATGTTGTTGACATACCTGAATCGGGAGCATGTGGGAAAGTATTTGACCAGACCTGGGATTCGATCGAAGTGCTTAAATCCATTCAAGAATTGAGTAGCAAAGAGGTCGACAAATGTGCTTGGAATAGTGAAACATGCCATTGACCACTGTGTGGAAAGTTCAGAACGACATCAGCGATAAAGGAACCCCTCACCCACAACGACTGATATCTTCGTCTCTCGAGTCTATGTCCCCTTTCATTTTAGTTTGAGCAAAAGCAAAGCTCTCAGTACCACCTACACACACAATGTTGGCTTTCAACACACTTGAGACCGTCTACCATGGTTTGCTCTCCATTTCAATTCATCATGAGCCACATTGTAGGCATAAGCCGGAAGGATGTCGGAAAAAGGACCAGGAACGCTCTCTGTGAAGGAGCAGGCATCTCGAAGGGCATGGGTAATGGTGACGGTGTATACGTTGGAAATGACACTGGAATGGCATGTAGTGAGGATGCAGCTGCTCGTTTGTAGCCTTGGTGGCATGTTTGGGAGGGATTGTAGTGCGTAAAGCATAAAGGAAGAATCCATAGAATCATTTCTTGAATGATAATGGTTATATGTGCTGCAGACTGCAGAGATACGTAAGCGTGAGCAGGGAGGGGCGAAAGGAGAGAAGCATAACACACCAGTTATGTTCACAAAGCCATAAGAGCCCATTTCACGCCATGCGGCTCATCAAATTCGACTGTTGGGTATTTGACTATGTAAGTGCGTTGTCCTGTGAGACAATGAAAAATTAGTGTATGATGAGGTGACAAGTGGAAGTAAGGCCAGCATCCAACATCGAGGAATGGACAATGAAGAGTGGAGAGAAGAGATGGCACTTACTATATAATACCCAACATTTGCTGCTTCTCTCCTCTCTACTCTTGTAAGTCTCGACCGACTGCTGCTGCCAGCGTTCAGCATGGAATACGAGCTTTAACATCTGAGAGCCTAAAATGACTTGGTGCTCCATATCGTTGAAGTGTCGTACTTTCTAAGATTGTTTAACGAGTGCGGTATATGAGTGACTGGTGTAGTAGAAGTGGGATGGATGAAAGGAAACCATTAACATGCTATGTTGGATAAAATCATACAGCTTCTGGACATTGCCCGCCAAGCCAAAGTGTACAGGCTCATGTCGTTTCCGAGAATGTAGGATGGCGACCAGGACTCTGTGAGATGTTATGATGTGGGGAATGATGCATGTCTTTGGGTTGATGCTGCTATACTAGCCGTTACATATAGGTGAGTGTAGGGGCAGAGGGTGAAGGGATGGGAGATGAAATGTCAGTGTACACATCACTGGCCGTGCTTGTATCGGGGTTGACATTGCTACACATGGTGCTATGCGCATCACTTGCTAGTTAAGTGCTTGACGCCATGTTTGTCGCTTAGAATGAGAGGGGGGGCAGTCAGGGGAGAGGGAGACGAGATATGTCGTAGCTGAACTGGGCAAGAATTTCACCCATGCAACTTTAACATTCAGCTTCCTGACCCTCAGTGCCAGAAGCAATGATGAGTTCGAAGCCCATTTTAGCAGTGGTCATTTGAGACTTAGCGCATAACAGGAAAACAGTCCCAGCCTAGATGTCCACAGGGGTTGCTGCAAACTTCACATTATTCTGCACCATAAAACATTGGCATTGAATAAGTGTGAGGGTCTTGAAATCATAGAAGATCTCTGGATAGATTGATAGGGTGTTGGTGGAAAGTGGTGTAAATAGAGTCGAGTAAGTGACATCTAAAATAGTGTTAAGTATAGTATCACAGCAAGATAACACATAAAGACGTACCGCATGTCAACACCGTTTTTGGCAGCAGCAGTTTCTGTGGGCCAGTGATAGAACGAACTCCTAGCAAATCAACACAATATCATTGTGTCTGGTGATCATTACGTATTCAATGACATAAGGGAGATGAATAACAATATGAATCAGACTGAAGAAAACATACTGGTATAGTATTAATTCTGTGGTCACTTAATACGTTAACTACCAGCCCTTTCATGTTTGGTTTCTTTGGTCCTTGATTGCTCTTGAGTCAGAGGAGGTTACTTAGTGGAATGTCTTACTAAGTTTGCTTTATTTTTTCGATGTCGGAAATGTGTGCTTGTGTAAATACTGTGTTGTTGCAATCCAAAGTGATAAAGTTAGTGTTGGGAACATTTTGATGGTCTGTCACTGTTTAGTGGTGTTTTTTCAGGTACAGGTCTTGAGCATTTGTTGTTATGATGAGAATTGGAAGATGTTTCTTGGTTAGATAAAAATGAAGGATCGTGTTGTAATTCAAGCAGTAATTCTGAATAAACAGAGTTATCCAAGGAATGAGAATTGATGAGATGTGTTAGTGTGGATTTTTCTAATGAGTGTAAGCGTCTGTATTCGTTACATAGTTCTTCAGAGGGTCTACAAGTGATCTTATCAATTCTGAAAGGACAGAGAATAGCAAGACCTTCGAGAGATTTGACTCTTGATACCATAACATATGGAGACTCTGAACCTTTACAACCTTCTAAGTCAATAATGGCCTTCTCCATTGTTTGACCCTGAGCTTTATGTGTCATCATTGCAAAAGCAGGAATCAATGGTAGTTGGGTCCGTTTTATAACACATTTTTTCTGGGAATGTGGATGAGTAAAATTCATTTCAATAGTATCTGCAAGAACTACAGCTTGATTGGTTTGTAAATGAGGTAAAGGAGGGGCAGTCATATGTGCACATTCCACAATACATGAAACTGCCTCCCGTTCACCTAAAGAATTGACAGTATATCATATAGAAAGGAGAGATCCAATTGATCCATTTAAAATTCCACCACAAACATCATAGTTTTGTGTAATCATTACAGGCATTCCTTGTACCAGAGGTATGTGACCAAGTCTGTAATTAGTACATGCAGAATTAAGTGTAAAGAGATAATTTCTTAGATCTTGATCCATTATAACTCCATCCTTTCGTGAATCAATTGCATGATACCAATGAAGTTCTGTGTTGTGAGTACTGGCATAGTTTTCAGCAGCTTTGTTGTTTAGCAAATCCTTTGTTAGATTGTCATTGACAATTATTGGTGTATTTTCCCAATCTAGCCAATTTAGTGGGTTGGCTTGGATAGTTCGAGATTTAAGAAGGTTGTAATCAGTGTATGTGCAATTACCTTGTCTTAAACATTCCAGTAAGTCTACAAAACAGGAATTCTCTGTACCACTCTGGCACATAACTTGTTTTAGAATAATAACTGTATCAAATGACAGCCAAAGCAATTTCCCACTAATATTTTTTTGACCTTGGTTGGTAGCAGAATGATATTTTGTAGTGTCTATATTACTATATAGTTTAAGCTGTCCCACAGGTGGTAATTGAGCAAAATCTCCTGCAAATATGACATTGATGCCTCCAAAAGGAGCTGTGTTTCCTTTTGCTTGTATTAATGTTTTACTAATGTCATGCATCATAGAACATCCTATCATGGAAATCTCATCTATAATTAAATAGTCAACACCTTCCCAAAGGGCTACCAAGTTTTCAATTGTTTTGGAATTATTTGCAGATTTGTTATTATGATTTAAACAGAGTGCAGCATGTAGAGTCATTCCCAAAATATTTTGAGCAGCTGCACCTGTGTATGAAGCTAATCGAAAACGTCTTTCTTGTTTGCGTTGGATAAAAAATTCTCGTAAACAATTAAAAACTCTTGATTTTCCTGTTCCTCCTTCACCTCCTAGATACATTTTCAACTGCTCAGGTTTGTTCTGTAGGCTATGTTTAGCAATAGTAGTGAAGGCAATATTTTGTTCAGTATTCAAAGTAAAACATGTTGATAAATTCTGAATTACAATATTTCCATCTGGTGTGATTCTATCAGTGAATCTAGATGATGATTGAACATGTTGTTCTGAAATGTTTGAGATTGAGGTAATAAGATCAGAAGAAATTTGTGAACTATTACTGCTTATTGAAACTGGAACAGACAGATTAATTTGGTGAGTAAGTTCAGAAAATTCATATGTTGAGCTGAATTTTTGTTTCCAACTTTGATGACAGGTGTCATAGGTCTTGCTCCATAAATCTTCCAAAGATGTATCAGTTGCAATAGTGTCAAAAGGTGTATTGTCACTATTAACAGAGGATGTTTGTGGTTGAAATTGATTAGAAATGGAGTTGAACATACCAGCAGCCACTGCATGATTTACACAATCATTAGCATTTTGGTCTTGAATTGAGTATTTCTGAGAATTACAATTTGTTATGGATTCTAAGTGTGCCAGAATATCTTGTAAACAGCTTTCTCACAACGGGCAGACCTGACTTATCCTTCTACCAAATATTTGTAAAATATACATATGATATGACATGTATTAATCTCTACAATATTGCTTTAATATTTAACATATCCTATAGAATAATTGTCCAACTAATATCACATATATATTATAAACATTCTGCGGGTGAGAGCATTTAAGAAAGTACTTAATTATTTAGAATATTTAGAAAATATAAAACAGTTACTCAACGGCATAATATCTTGAAAAGTCCAACTTTAAATGTTTCCAAATTTTTCGTTAATTTATTTTCATTTTTAAGTAGTATTTTGGAAATGTTTCACCGCAAAATATTTTACATGTTCTTCGGAGAAGTTTCTACAAAATATTCTAATAATGTTTGCTTATCTAAGATGCTGATGGGAACGATCAGATCATCCGGGATGATCCAACTTTGATCCAACCACCATCGCAACCAACAGCGCATCATCGTGTAGCGACACGTTTGTGTGGGAATGTGGAATCATTTTGTAAGCCGCGACTCGTGATATTATCAGAAGAGCGACGAGATTGTGATTAAAGTTAGCAATGCAAGTACAAAATGCTAAATTACTCGGAAAAATGTAAATAATGTACAAGTAACTTTGAAGTAAATGTAAATATACAAGAGCAGTGTGCGGCTGAATTCGTTAATGGGTTCGTTCGGTGCTGAGAAACTCGATAGGCGCTCCATATATCCAATAATAATATTATAATCACTTGAAATCAGTCAGACTGCTACTCAAATCTTTCTATGTTCTAATTTCTTTCCTCCAGTTCTAGTGAAGTATGATATGAATTGAAATGAGGGGAAAGTAACCTGAATTCACTGAGTGTACGTATGCCAGTTTAAGTAGGTAACGAATGCAGTATGTATGAATGTCCCAGCTCCTTCCATTCTATATTTTTGTACGTCAA
This sequence comes from Cyathus striatus, assembly GCA_025738555.1. Lineage (NCBI taxonomy): Eukaryota > Fungi > Basidiomycota > Agaricomycetes > Agaricales > Nidulariaceae > Cyathus > Cyathus striatus. Next base: position 1,083,831 of record JAOVFP010000001.1, read on the forward strand.
GCAAAAATTTTGAATAAAAATCAGTGGCTGAATCGTGAAAGCTAAGTCATTTAAAATGTTCTAAGAATCGGGACGAATCTTATAGGATGATCTCCATGCGTAGGCTGCAAGACTGTAGTAATTGTCTGGCATTGAAGGGAATGCGACTGATTATTTATTTAGCTGCTGTGATACGCAGGTTAGCAACTATCAGATGATTACTATCAGAAGATCCGAGTAGTCCCAACATGGAGGCCGTGAATCAGATAGGAGTAATAGTGTTGTCGCCATCTAGGGTAAGTTGTATATTTTGCGTTCCAATGGGCATAGCTGTGACAACTGGTATAAGTGTGGAACCGCGTTTGATATATTGAGGCAAGTGCCAATGGACAAATATATGAGACAACCCATGAGTGATCTGTACGGTAGCTTTTCTAGTTGTGAGCATGTGTTGAAATCGAATGATAATTTATCTGGGCGGCGGAGCTTGAGACCAGGTTCCATGAGCGTGCTGACCGAACTCGTGTCGATTTGTCCAAATTGTGATACTATCTTATCTATTAGATTGGTCTGAGAGAGAAATACCTTATGGTTCAGACCATCCCATGTCACCCCTATACCGACGATGTGCTTAATGCCGCCAAGATCAGAGATAACCCACTGCGTATCACTCCCACGCACCCGCGCCTATTGTTTCTCACGCACATCCTACCGCGGCGATATAACGCCCTACCATCCATCCCGTAGAGTAGTCAATCTGCTCTATCCAATTATTATCGTTATTCATCTTTGTTTGGAATGCAATGCCGTTGATAAACAACTTCGTCAGTGCCAAAATCTTCTACCATTGGCGACGGTATTTTTTACTTGACCATTTTCGTTATATGCTAACTAATATCTTCTATTCTTGTAGATGCCCAAGAGGATCCCACCTATTCGACATCCCAAGTACGAAGAAATGTTAGCAACCTACGAAGTATGTGTTTAATTTTGCTCCTTTTTGAGCTAACATGTACGTAGTGTGGAAACCGTGTCATGATACTAATCGATCAAAGATACCACAGAGGTCGTAGACTTGGACCAATATGGAGGTCAGGAACGGTGGACCAAATTATCGAACATAAAAAGAATAAATATAAAGTAAGTGATTCATTTCTATTACTAGTACTCGATACTTACACATTGAATCCTGTCAGTACCTCGAATTTGTCGTCCAGACTGGAAAGCGTACATATCGCTCAGTTGGCTGGGATCATATTCGTTACCCTGTGTAGTAAGTACTTTCGTTTTATACTCTCCCAGTCCTCAACTTCCTATAAGACTTGAAATCATTTTCTTTTGACTTTATACGTCTTTTTGTTGCATGTACTATTATTGTATTATACATTTTCGGTACTTCTTGACTGTATCATTAGTACCGTATTTAGTTCTTGTACGCATCGGAAATATTCCTTATCATACCCTCACGAAATATTATGTTGTCGTCTTGGTAGCGTTGGTCTGTAATTCACTTTCAAGGCATGAGTATTGATATTATAAGATTCTCAGTCTATAATACATACGTAAGCTTGAATTTGGCGTGAATAGTAATACCTATCACTCTCACAATCAAAACTCAATTATAATGAATGTGAGCATGAATACATCCATGTTCATGTTCATGCCCAAACCAAACAAACTACTGACTAGAATAATAGCTGAGCTCCCGGCAATCTCTAGGGTTCAGAGGACATAAAATCCTTAATGCACGATATCACTTACAGATTAATAAATTCACCGTAGTTAAAGCCTGCGCCGTGACCCGGTGTACCGTACTTAGGTGTCACCGTAAACTCAGAACCGGTTCATTTTTCACTATTTTAAAGATAAATCTATTCGATGACTTTTTGCAGCCTCGAAAATCTCTGTTTTTATTCCCATACTCATCAGACCGTAAATCCAACCTCATTCAACCGTACTTCTGTTGAGCTTTATGGACCATCAACTCAGTAGCATGGTCTCGTAGTGTACGAAGATCCCATGGCTGACCAGCCTCCACGTCGCATTTTGACCAATCCAAAGTGTGACTTCCTGAGTGGGGTTCAGGGGTTGCTGCTGTTTGCCCACATCCTTGTAACATGTGTGCCTTCCATTTGAACGTTGTCGAAGGGTATTCATATTAATATAAATTGTTTATATATGAGCTACGACACAAAATGAAGAAAAAATTCAAGTAATAGTTAACTTACATCGTATGCTTTGGCAGCATCTCTCCAGAATTTGTAAGTTCCATCCCTTTTAGCAGCAATTGCAGCTAGGATGATTTTCTCATAATCTTCATCGTGAAACACATGACTTTGGCTTCGCGAACTGCCGTTAGCCATAATATCCCAGAGGCTTGAGAGCCAGCCCAAGCGCTTAGTGTCGTATGCAAGTATCGACTTTAAACGTGGACACGTGATGTTTGACACTATCAAAAAATGATCATTTCATTAAAATTCCGCTCAGCCGTAACACGGCCAGCGTGACGACTTCCAAAAACATAAACACAGTAAATGGGCTCATACTGACAAAAAAAAGTGGTATTCGTGTTTATTGAAGTAAGGAATAGTTGTAAGTGAAGTTTTGAGAGAAATAAAGGTCGGGAAGGTGATCAAAAATGCCGAACACTAACCCCTGATGAACACTAAGTGCTGATTGACGATAGAAATGTAATATATAAGAATTAGGACTGAAAACGACAGCATAGTCTTTCTAAATTTTGTATTGTATGGATGTGTCTAAAAAACCATACCAAAATAGGCTTTTATTCGCCTATATTTATTCACAAACAATCTCAATTACATTGAGAGTGAACATGAGCGTGATAAGTTAAACTTATATATTTATGCTCAACACGCATAGGTCCTTTCGCATTGAGAGCAAGTTGAAAGTGAACCTGAATAAGCATTAGTACTATATTAATGCTCGCGTAAATAGCCACATGTCGCACTCAACCAAGTTTCATGCTCGCAGTCAAATTATAACGAACACAAACTGTGGATTTCTATGTTCTGTCCAGCTTTCCATACTAAGTAAGCAAATCAGACATTAAATTAAGTAAGAAATCAGTTAAAAAGTCTGCATTTACAACAATCCCAACATTTATCTCGCTAACAACTATGATTCATTCTTCCAAATAATAAAGATAAGCGGCGAAGAAAAGTACTAATAATGCATGTGTGCTCACTCTGTTTAATGATAATATGACCTTCGCTGGTTTTGAAGTCGCAGGATCGCCATAAGGACATGTAACAACATGGCAAATCACATCCTCTTCGGCGATGACAAAGATATTGTCATCAAAATCACTGTATGTCAGCTGAACCTGTAACAATGGATTCAGGCGGTAGGGATCCAGATGTTCATCATCCCGGGAAAGTTCACAATATTTCCTAACAGTAAGAAAATATTCTGCCTTATTACCTTCACGTAACTGCCGTTTATGAACAAATATCTTCTCGATTTGCCCAGCAACTGCACAGTTATTAGTCCTGAATAATATTTGAGAATTTCCCGCTGACTCTTGCGCCGTACAATACGCAATGCCCTGGCCCCTTAGCCTACGATATAGTTGCATGTAGGGGCTTAAAGGAAATAAATCATCAACGCGAGCGGTTCTGTGGTGGGCATATTGAAAACCAGCAGTCTTCCCGTTTAGCATCACGAGAAACTCTTCATATTCTCCATCGGAAAGAGTACTGACACCCTTGTTCTCATACCACACCGCTTGTTGTATAAGTTCGCCACTTGCCCCAAGTGCAAGAAGATCACTTGTCAATGTTCCCTTCAACTCTGTTCCAAAATATTGCTGAAAGGCGGGCTTTAGTTGCTCTAGCACGTCTGGGATACCTTCACACGTCATCAAGGCCTTAATATTTCCTCCGCGGCAAAAACTTCTTAAAAATGTCAACTCTAGCTCGCCTAATTATATTGAAGAGCTTTCAGAACGTATTTAGTATAATTTAAAGTAACAACGAACCGAATTTGCTATTGGTGTTCATTTTTTGAATTATACCGTTGTATCGTTCAAATGCAAATGTCCACCAACCATGCACTGGTCCAAAATTTCTCATGCATTCAGCCAGATGTAAGCTGAGGTGATGATTCGGTTTCAGTTCTTCAGCGGAGAATAGAACTATAAAAGAACTTAAATAGGAATGTAGATGTTTTTCCACAATCTGGATATCTTTCTCCGACATCGACCGCATGGTACTCCACCTGATGGCAATGACTAAGTCAATGAAGTTTTTCAACAAATCTTTATGGCAAGGAGACGCTTCCTCTCGGCCCCACAGGCATGTGAGAGTAATCACCAGACACACCGTACAGAGAGTCCTCCACTGGTCTGCGATTAATTTTCCACCTTTCCTTGTGCCTAATTCCTGAGGGGGCCTGGTAAGCCAGGAAGGAAAAGTCGTGTTCTTAATATCTGTTGTGATCTCCGTGATCACTGCCTGGTCCAAAACTATCGGTCTCTCCCCTGGAAGAGGGAGGTTGTAGACGGGCGCTGTGTGAGCCATGGGTACCTTGATTTCAACGTTGGGGTTCTCTACACGCTAAGTGATAAAATTAATGAAAATTCGGAAGAAAAGGTAGTCAGATGTACCCATTTTATGAGTGCTTCTACCAGCTCTTTGCTCGGTGGGTTTGATTTCTTGACGTAAACTGAATTCTCACGAACGAAGGCAGCTATGTAGGTCTTTCTATGTTCGAGGATAGCATTTCTTGATAACATCTGTATTCCTCGAAGCACTTTCTCGATTTCTTCCTTTTGTTTCTCAGGGGAATGTGAAAGCATACGTTTGTCGGGAGCAACACTGCTATCCATCCCCCATGAAACGCGGCAGTGATTCTGTAGAATTCCAAGAAATAGATTATGCATAGAATCTACCACAGCGTAGCGCGTTGGATCCCAATATGGGAGGCGTAAGAGTTCGGACCACCGTATACCGGATTCTTGCAGCCCAATAAGACGTGTTTCACGATTCGGAGCATCTCGATATTTGTGTGCAGCTGCTAGGTGTTCCTCGCGTGTACGGCGTTCCCAGGTTTTGTAATTTAAATTGCTAATATTGCTTCGAAGCAACTTGCAGAAGGAACAAAAGTGGTGTGCTGTATGAGATACAAATCCTGAAACTTTCTGCAGAGCAGGAAGGTCGGACACCACTATGAGTAGAGCACATCATACAAGATATGCGTAATGATGTGAGGCTGGCCATTTAAATTGAATCCCAGGACTCCATAGCTTTAGCAATGATTCAACTAAAGGATGTAGTATGTGATTCATTGCATCGACGTCTGGTTCATTCGGACCCGGAATTATGCCAACCAGATAGACATTTTCTATCCTATAACATAGGTGGATGGGCAAATTCATACAAACCATATATATTCCGCCAACAGAGCTGTGTTTTCCCGCCTGCTTTCGACCGAATGGATTAAACCAGTCAACATTAAGAGTAAAGCTGAGACGTAACTCGCCCTCGGTACTATTGAAAAAAAAAATTCTATCAGGTCCTAAAAATGAGCGATAGGCGGTGCCGTCGAATACATCTTTTCGGATGGCTGAAGGATCGCCTTGAATATTTGGTATATTTTTTAACTTATCTATGTATCCTGGCCGTGACAGGATTCGCACTATCCAAGACTCCATGGGCTGATATCCATAGGGCATGATTGGCACAGAAGCTGTACCCCGATCCTTTTTCCGCGATATATCAGCCCCGCAAAGATCATCCCCAGGAAACGCTTGAAATGTACAAGTTCCAGGGTACATATTTACACCCAGATTTGAGGAACGCGGAGGATATAGTGCATAACATTTAGGACAGCATGCATACGTTATGACATCAGGATTGAGCTCGAATTCGTCCATCGCAGTGCGTATGTCAATCGGAAAGCTAGAGGCCCCACCTACGATCTTTAAAGGATTTCCTTGGGTGGGTTTGAACAATCCAAGCTTCTGCACGTACGTAATACAAGAGCTTGCCACAATTACTTGCAAAGCTACGAGAAGGAAATTGCTACCAGGGCGGGCTAAACCTGATAATAGATGAAGAATAACCGGTGTCGCAAGACATGCTAGCAGAGGTCCTGGTATGGCTTCCATACGAGACCAATGTCAGTGAAAGCGCGCTTTGCTAAAATGAGCTTGAAACATTAAGGTGAAATAAAATAAGTCTCACCGCAATCAATGACTTGAGGAATCTGCGAGTTATCTCCAATTTTCACAGAGCACCAGTGCTTCCACGCTGTTCGTATAGAATCATTCAAGGTTGCCAGATGATTTTGCATATCTTGTATGATTTTCAACTTCGCTGATTCAAGTTCGATATCATCTGGATACATTGCTTCTTCACCAAGGGAAGTTATTGCGTTCTCGATCCAGAGCTTATGAAGACTAAACACACAATTTCTCTTAAAAAATATTTCAGGAATCGCATCCTCAGTATTTTCACCATCTTCGTTTTCAAACGTAATATCAGAATAAGTGAATGAATAGCTTCGACGCTCGAATTCTTCTTGATAGGTACGGATCAGGACAAGTGCGTTGGTGCCTACGTGCTGTTTAGAATAATCTACATACGTGTAGAGAAAGTATCTTACGTCTTTGTTCTAGGGTAGGTAGGAAATCACTCCGAGGTACGATCGGTGCGGGTTGGTCTGTACATTGTTTACAATATTAATAAAAATCGTATACATGAAAGACTAGTGCTCACCTCCCTCTGGAGCGCGAGGTGTATCATTATTTTCCTCCCTTTCGTCGTTCCCAGCAAATCCTTCAACTCCATCTATGTCCATCTGATCGTCTCTGATCCATCTGGTAGAAAATAAGGGGTTATCGGCTGCAGCAGGCCTTCCTTGGCCAATTGTTGCGTTCATGACAGCATCACTAAATTCCTCTCGGAATGTCGCCTCTAAGTTATTTTTCTGCCATTTAGCAAAATTCTTTTGATGGATCACCCAAACTCCTCGCTTTAGTATCAATCCTGGCACCCTTTTCTTGGACTCTGCGTCAAACACTGTATGTTGAGTACAGATGTTACATTGGCAAAGTCTCGGTGTGCTAGCGTCCAAAGGAGCCATTGAAATGCAAACAGATTGAATATGCTATCAGCTTGGATTGAATTCAGGTTGCAGTGATTAGTGACTAGGAAGCGACAGGGGAGGAATTCGGTATTGGGTAAAACCAATCGCCGTTATTGAGGTTTCAATAAAGATGCCAAGAACTCCAGAGTTGATGTGCAATATCGATGACAAAGATTGGCATATGATAGATATCGACAGAAGTTCGTTAGGGTTGGGTGCATATGGTAAAATAACAGATAACACGGGAATTGCATGAACATCAAGAAAGCTCCACGACCTGCCCCGACTGGCTACAGTCTACATATGACCAGACGATTTCAACAGTTACACTGATATTATCGACCTAGAACCTTAAAGAACCATAGCGAAAACAAAACTACGTCTCCTGCACTTCCGGATACCAAAACATTTATCTTCAGCACATTTTGTTTGTAGCCATGCGGGAAGCTGTTCGCACCCTGGGACTCGGATTTAATAAAACACATGTGCTTCGATGATTATCATAGGCTTGCCTCGGTTAGAAGGCTTGCACCGGTAACTCCAGTACATCAATATATTTCAATAACCATGCATTTATCGAAACAAGTGCGTGTCTCGTGTGTGTCCCTACATAACAAGAAGCCTATCTTGGATTGTCCACTTGGTCTCGTTATAGATACAATACATTATTATACAACTGGAATACAGACTCATCTTTCATATATCTATACTAGATGTGATTTCTCCACCGTAGTACAGGAATTCTCCCACTCACCAGTTTGTAACTACGGTCAAGTAGGCATACAAATCTTAGTATATCAGTGGATCAGCAGGGAGCGGGTAATTGAGGGCCAGTCCCCCGGGTTATCAAACATCGTACATAGCTTGAGTGTGGTCGTCGCTGCCTTTATAGTCTTCGTCGGTCGTGGAGGTGGTTGGCGTCATATATGAAGACTGGGAGAAATAGGCCCGATAATATATTACACTTACATCTGTATTGAAGCAAGTTAAGACTTTCATAGCTACTATGGTTCAAGTGCATCTCGAAACGCCAGCGACAATTATGGTAAGTGAAATGATTAGAATATTGTTGGCTGGCAAAATTGTATGGTATATACTCCCAAGAATTTCATTCGAAGTATATAGACAGACCCTTTGTATATCATGGTGCATCTTTACATAATTAGATGTCAGAGGGCTTGCACCAGTAACCGTTAGCACTGCCAATCGTACCGTAACGGTATATGGCCATAGACGGTTCAAGGCTTTCATATATACTTAAATTATGCTATTTTCGAACTTGAAAGAATAAAATGAGAGTAATAATTCAACAGGTTGAAGAAAAAGGAAGGTCAGAACAAACATAAATGTTAAACAAGACCGCTAACCAGTGAGACAGTGTTTCGTTTCCGATAAATCGGATTCATCTTCGTTCGTGTCTTAACTGGCCTATTGTTTTCTTCAGAATCCTATTGAATATATCAGATAACTATAAATCGTTCAAAAAAAAGAAGGAAAAACATACCAGCAGATGGGGTCGCACACTATCACTGGAATTATCACGACGACTCTTCATCGCTGCCAATTTCTTAGAAGCTCCTGTAGTACGCTTCCGCTTAGAGGGTAGCTTACTGGGCAGGAGAAACGGCTATCTAAGAAGCAATTTGTAACTGATACACATGAAGGAGAACCATACCTCTTCATTAGTGATGATAACATTGTCACTATCATCCTCCTCTGCTCCTTCGGAGTCTGATTTCTCTAACGACGGAAGAAACTCGATATCAGTCAAATCATCGTTGGCATTGTTGGCAGTCTCAAACTCTACATGACTTGGATTTGGCTTTGGCTGACGTAGTTTAATCGGATTCCGGGGCCTGAAGCGACTCTCAAGCTTTCCAGATTCCTAGAGTTTCACCAAACAATATACATGTAGATCGTGTAAATACTATACATCAATCTGAAGCCCGTAGAACGCAGACTAGATTTCGTCTATCTGATCAGTATATACATATACCTGTATGCGAACATCCTCTCGTATTATTTGTGTATTATAGTATAGTATGTCATATTAATTCTAATAGTGCTTATGGTCAAAGATATAGGTATATCTCCAAATGCTACATGTTACTTCCCCAAAAATACTCCAAGATCATGAGTTGGTATATTTTTCCTCTTACTGTTTTCATATCTAAGCTTTCCTTTCCAAGGATGGACTGTGGTCTCATCCCCGTTCATTGCATATACCTGGAATTCTTGTCCAAATAAAGCGAAGTTTCCTGGATTCACTACTATGACATGTTGGATCATCCTATCCGGAGATACTATCTGTACAAATCTTGCGGGTATATCAATGCACTCTTCAGGGCCGGTAGGATCGGCATCTAAGTCAAGTCGGAAACACTTTGTGGTATTCACCAACTCGACAAAGTTGCCAATTCGGTTTTCATAACGTCCATTTTCAAATCCTGCATCGTCGGGTGTCGGAAAGGAGCCAGCAATAATAGTATGTAGTTTTTTCCTTTTTAAATCCGATTTATATTCGACTAGCTGTGTGATCCAATGTCCTGTATTAATATTGTTAGCATTGACATATCGTCTATTGCTGTACAATTACACACCATCGAAACAATCTGATGAGTCGGGTCCAGCATTGGTGGGAATGGTTGCAGTGCCTGCTACAAACATACCCATTGACTCCGGAAGCGAAGCAGACGGTTGCAATGGAAGATGTGAAGGGTTGTTCTCAGGAACTATGAATGTATCTGGTAAGTCTCGTGAGTTTGTCTAATGATCTGAAGAACTAACTACGATGACGAAAAGATAACAATTCAAGATCTTCGATATTGGAACTAGAACCTGGCTTCATGTGGTGTGAGATGGTAATCAAATAATAATGTGATAAAGCTACCTGTGGAGTTTTTGAACTGGGATTCCACGCAGGCGTCTGTGATCCAATCCCATAATCGTGTTCCCAATGTGGTGTTGAACAAGGAGGTAATGGTTGTTCAGGAAGACTTCTGGAATCTGGAACATTTGTCGTCAAATTATTAAATCTGTAAAGTATTATTAGATACTGGCGGAAGCATAATGTACTGTGTAGATACCGGGGATGAATATATCCTTCAATGACACGCTCTCGCAGCGATTTGAAGTCATCAGATGCGTCTGTATCTCCACTACTGCGACGCCATTGAAATTTACATCTTGTAGTATTCCAAGCTCTCCTTTCAGAGGACCAGCTTTGATTATAATGTAACGCCTATATAAAGATTTGTAGCGATCGTTTCGCATGAGCCTGTCATCTATTGAAACGGGCTCAGTACGATTGCTAGATGAGCTTGCAGGGAATCTGCCGAAGTCGCTATCCTGCCACCTAAATGTCGTATTTCGATGAACTTCGTCGCAGAAGTCTAAATTCGAAGATAGGACCTGTATGTGATTACTCTACGTAATATTAGAATATATATATGATGTTATTCCCCAGGTGAATATTACCTTCTTTAGCAGAAAAGTGACCATCATGATATTGTCCTCTCCAATCCTCCCATATGGTTCACTGTTGATAACCATTCCAACCGATCCTTCATGCTCGCCAGAAATCACTCGAACACCATCTCCGAGCTTAAAGCATTTCTGCAACAGACTTAACGGATATACGAATACACCTGTATGTGAATTGGCGAGTGGTGTCAGCCAATTTATTCACAAATTAGCCTGAAAAAATGAGTGCCACAATCATATTTTCCAGGCAAAATTGAGTGCTGTTTTTATAAGGCATATTGAGTGAATGTAATGTAATAGTGATCATTGGCACTCATTTAGTTATTATACTTCATTATTGGACTGTAATATTATTGAATATGAGGGCACTCAAAAGTGATCATTTTAAGAATATTAGAAGGTGATCATTGGCACTCATTTATGTATTGGTATTGATTACTAGGGAATTATATTAGTATAGTATGAGGACACTCAAAAGTGATCATTTAAAGAATATTAGAAGGTGATCATTGGCACTCATTTATGTATTGTTGTTGATTACTAGGGAATTATATTAGTATAGTATGGAGGCACTCAAAAGTGATCATTTTGAGAGCATTAGGAGGTGATCATTGGCACTCATTTATCTATTATTGTTGATTACTAGGGGATAGTATTAGTATAGAATGAGGGCACTCAAAAGTGATCATTTAATGAATATTAGGAGGTGATCATTGGCACTCATTTATGTATTGTTATTATTGATTACTAGTTGATCTGCGCTTCACATATTTCCCACGCTTCGCATTTGTCACACACTTCCCACTTGTCACGTTGGTCACACATATTCCCGCGCCTCATGTTTCTCCCACACATCGAATTTGTCACGTACTTGATGTGCGTCACGTTCGTCACACATATTCCCGCGCCTCATGTTTTTCCCGCGCATCACATTTGTCACGTACTTGACGCGTGTCACGTTCGTCACATATATTCCCGCGCTTCATATATGTCACGTACTTCACACGCGTCACGTCCGTCACACATATTCCCGTGCTACGCATTTGTCACGTACTTCCCGCGTGTCACGTTCGTCACATATATTCCCGCGCTTCACATTTGTCATAATTTTCACGTGTGTCACGTCTGTCACAAGTCTCTCACACTACGCATATATTGCACATGTCACGCTTTAGCGCGTTTGTCACGCTTTAGCGCGTTTGTCACGCTTTAGCGCGTTTGTCATGCTTTGCATGCTTTGCATGCGCGTCACGCGTCACGTTTGTCACGTTCTTTATAAGCGTTACGCTTTTATTCATGTCACACATCTCACACTATTTGTCACACATTTCACACTCGTCACACGTGTCACGTCTTTGAGGCGCGTCACGCTGTGACGATCTGCATGCATGTCACACTTTTATCAGATTTTTCTGTCTCTACCACTATTCAAGTTGTCATGAGAGTGGAGTAAGTATGTAATAGTATAGAGTGAATTATATATGCAGAGGAAACAATATGTACTTGTAGAATAGAAGATTGTAACATGGAAAATGACAATTAGAAAGTTATAGAAGTGTGGTAATGACAAAAAACTAGAATGAAAAATGTAGAGTGTATATGTAGTAGAAGTCTTACCCCCACTGACAGAGCATGAGAAATTTGGAAATGGGATGATATGATATTCAATAATCAGGACTAGAGATGTAATGAAATGACAAAGTAAAAACTATAATAGTTAGTCTGAATATGAGAGATGATGAGGTGATTATGATAGAAATGAATATTTGGAAATATTTAACAATGTCATGTCTCATTCTATTCCACTAGGGATAAGAACTGCAGAGGAGATAGTCTAGGTAGCAGAGTAACCAGTACACATTATTAAGGTGCATGGAGGTAGTGAACAGGTACAGAAGTAGTGGAACATTGGCTTCAACATGTGTGTTGTGCCCCTTGGACTTCCAGTTCTGTATTTAGAACAAAGCAGAGTAAGTGACAAAATAGCAGAGTTGGCTGAAGGCTGTAGACCATAGTAAACTAGTGATGCACCTCTAGATTGTAGTCATATGTAAAATGGCCAAGGCTGGAGAATGAGGTAGAACAATAATAAAGAGAAGGGACAAGTAAACAGTTACAAGTAAACATTAGTAAGGAAGAGTTTGATATATAACATACACAGTCTGGAGGAAATGTACATAATCTGGAGTAAACCTGGAGTTGACTTCAATGGTTTGGGAATTGTCATGGATATGACAAACAACTGAACAGAAAAGGACATATACTGAAAGAACTACATATGGATAACAAATCTGAAAGAATGGTGAGTCTGTGATTCCACATCACATCAAACTCACATGTCTCAGTCATTAGATGATCATGATTCTTGCATTAACCATTGGTTATTCTTATATCTTCAACACACATTATTAAGTCACATCTATGCTTACTCTATATGATTACATGATACTTCTACACTGTCATGTGTTTCACATCTCTGATTTATGTTATATAGTTCCTTTAGTATGAGTATCCATTCATACATATGAAATCCCCTCCTGTACCCCTCTCCACTTTCTTGCTCAGTGGCCATAACTTGCTTTTCTATTCTTTATTTTAGTGTCAACTACATCATCACCTTTGTTTCTTCTTGTTCTCTTTTCTGAAGGCCTACTTTGTCTTTTCTCCTTTCTTGCCTAAGAAAAACTTACTGTCATTTTTCTATAGTCATGTGCAGTATTGTCATACAGGGTCTGAATCAATGACTGACTTGTCAATAGGGAAGTTCAATCTTGACCATTTTGTCACATTGCTACAGATCAGTCACTAAAGCAACACTACAATTGTGCCAAAAAAGTTTAGTGCATGTTACAAAACAGTTGTAGCTGTATCATGTATCATCAAGATTGAACTTCCCTAATGCAAGAGGCTGAATTACACTACTAAGTAATGAGCTATAGGTTAAATGTGGCATCACTGAGTGCTCTGATTCCTTGGATATGAAAGATACAGAAAAATTTTCATTATAGACATGTTGGAACCCTATCAACATGTCACAATCATGATACACATGCAAGCATGATGTGCTTGAAATGTATTATACATCTCAAAGATGTGACAAAAGTAACACTTATGATGTGTGTAAAAAGCATTATGAAAGCCTCAAAGACATAATGAATATGATGCATGTGCAAATCATGAGAAACAGATGTGACTTATGTAACGAACGTGACAAATGTGACGCGTGACGGGCATACAAAGTATGACAAATGCACTGTGATGAGCATAAAAGCGTGACAAATAGATGTAAGATGTGTGACATGCATAAAAGCGTAACGCTTATAAAGAACGTGACAAACGTGACGCGTGACGCGCATGCAAAGCATGACAAACGCGCTAAAGCGTGACAAACGCGCTAAAGCGTGACATGTGCAATATATGCGTAGTGTGAGAGACTTGTGACAGACGTGACACACGTGAAAATTATGACAAATGTGAAGCGCGGGAATATATGTGACGAACGTGACACGCGGGAAGTACGTGACAAATGCGTAGCACGGGAATATGTGTGACGGACGTGACGCGTGTGAAGTACGTGACATATATGAAGCGCGGGAATATATGTGACGAACGTGACACGCGTCAAGTACGTGACAAATGTGATGCGCGGGAAAAACATGAGGCGCGGGAATATGTGTGACGAACGTGACGCACATCAAGTACGTGACAAATTCGATGTGTGGGAGAAACATGAGGCGCGGGAATATGTGTGACCAACGTGACAAGTGGGAAGTGTGTGACAAATGCGAAGCGTGGGAAATATGTGAAGCGCAGATCAACTAGTAATCAATAATAACAATACATAAATGAGTGCCAATGATCACCTCCTAATATTCATTAAATGATCACTTTTGAGTGCCCTCATTCTATACTAATACTATCCCCTAGTAATCAACAATAATAGATAAATGAGTGCCAATGATCACCTCCTAATGCTCTCAAAATGATCACTTTTGAGTGCCTCCATACTATACTAATATAATTCCCTAGTAATCAACAACAATACATAAATGAGTGCCAATGATCACCTTCTAATATTCTTTAAATGATCACTTTTGAGTGTCCTCATACTATACTAATATAATTCCCTAGTAATCAATACCAATACATAAATGAGTGCCAATGATCACCTTCTAATATTCTTAAAATGATCACTTTTGAGTGCCCTCATATTCAATAATATTACAGTCCAATAATGAAGTATAATAACTAAATGAGTGCCAATGATCACTATTACATTACATTCACTCAATATGCCTTATAAAAACAGCACTCAATTTTGCCTGGAAAATATGATTGTGGCACTCATTTTTTCAGGCTAATTTGTGAATAAATTGGCTGACACTTATGAATTGGCAAGTCTTAACATTGCACTATCTTCTTGGATATCCTGAATGGAAGCAATAGAGTATGTTCCGTGATTTAGTGATACCTTTACCTGATCACCTATTCGTATGCTTGACGCCAGTATTGCGCGTCTCGTGTGGTCCAGAATTTGAGCAGGTACATGCCTGCAGTTCTGGAAAGCTCTTAGCTCTGTCATTGTTGGAATCGCTTCAACCTGGTAGAATTTTTCGATATCGAGTTTTCGTCGTAGAATAAATCCTTCCATCGTATAGAATGAACCGCGAAAAAGATATCCAGTGATAACATTTTTATCAGAACCTTCGTGTTGAACCACAAATTTATCTGGGCTTGTCTTTCTTGCGAGATCGGGGTTAAACAGATTACAGTGTGGGTGAGACTGTGAAGAGCCTGGGGACCGCTTTCGTTTCAAAGATCTCTTGTAGATCACTTGTGGAAGATGAATAACGTCAATCTGCAGAGTGCACTGGCATACATTCGTGATGAAGGCGAGGTCGTAACAGTATTTCCCTTTCAACCTTACCCAAGTGTGCTGAGAAAGTATGTATGTTGACCCGTTAACTTTGTAGAAAGAAACCCACGCCTCTGTCGGCGCTGGGCGGATGTATTTGGAATATACGTCTTGATAAATAGAAGTGACGGCCTGAATGTCACTAATGTTATGAGCCTCGACATATACGTGACCCGGAATAACCACTGATGCAAATGCACTGCGTATATGCTTTGAGCCAGCTTGATATGAGAGTGCGTGTACAATAAGTTCCTCTGATCCATCCTGTGAAATCATATTACAGTTGTTTTCAACATAACAAGCTCGAATTCCACTTACCTTCACTGGAACATCAAATAACGGCCAGTCATCGTCACGTATTCCCTCGTGGCTAATAGAATGCTTGCTCTCGGTAAGCTGTGAATTGGTTTCCTTTGGCGATTCGCTACTTCCTTCATTGTTCCCGTACTTGTCGAGCAAGTATGCAATGAAACCGTGGTTTGGTGCTGATTCAACAGCACGTGTTAATGCCAGCCGGCTGATAGGGATATTATCTTCGTCGTCCGTGCCATCGATATCCTCGTCGTCGAAATGGTCGTCGATGAAGTCGTCTACGCAATTAGCATAATATTACCTCTTGAAGGTCATAATACATACCGGCACGGTCTGTGTCCGCTTCATCGTCGGTGGGCGACTCTGTCGATACCTCAGCTTCCAAATCTAAGAATGACTTCTCTTCATTAGCATCAGGCCCAATATCTTATACTCTTCAGCTCTTACCTCTACAAGCTGTCTCTTGGTTGTTTTCTTTTTCATACCGCTCACACTAGGCGGTTGAGAGATAGGTATTTCATCGTCAGGGTCGTTGTACCACGTAATGTCGTGTGCCTCCTTCAATGTGCCATTTTGATTTAAAGCGCAGTTTTCTTCACTCATTGTATATACTATCCTAACTACGCTGAATACTACTTTTCCGGAGTCGATGCGAATAGAGTGGAAGAAAAAAATTAAAAAGGCGAGGTTCAATGAGTTAATCCAAAATCATCTTCTTGAGGGCAGGTTGAACGTTGAACCGTCACGTGATGACGTCGAATTTCGACCGGCGTAAGCATTCTGTGATTTGGTTGTGATACTTACTCCATCTAATGAATTAGCTCGACGTTGTTCATTTAGCCATGTGCAATAAGTGTGGTCGTAATATATTCACTTCTGTCTAATAGATACATATGGTAATACTGTAGATAGATATATTTGTGAAATTGACATAGACGCCTACGACGGCTTTTTGAGGCTTTGGTAATTGCCGTTATAATCCCCACGATCTCAAAGCATTCACCCAAGGGCCAATGTTGCTCTTTGTAAACATTGCCGGTATTTATATCATGAACTCAGTAATTATATTGAAAACTATTAACTTTATCTAAGGTAATGGTGTTTGCTTTTAAATTGATAGAATAAGGCCGGCAAGCGGGCGCCAGTGCGGCACAGCCCACTACCGTTAAATATATGCTAAGTATTGATTCGTGGTCATTATAGTGTAAAGTAAGGAGTAGAGACCGCATAAACGGTGGTTGCCGTAGTTGTCTTCAAAATATAGAAAGCCGTTGTCACCATAATAGTACTGCGGGTAAGATGATGTAGAAGATGTTTCCGGGTTGAAGGAAATTCCAAAACAAAGAATTTGCAAGCAGATAGCACATCCGTCTATCGACAGGTCCTAGTGAGGGGTCAAAGTAATCTGTATTCAAAGAATGTAAAGTACTGTACTTAAATAAGTACAGAACAATGTAAACAAGCAGAGAACTAAAAAAGAGAAACGAGGCCGATTCTACGGTACAGGCAAATTGCCTGCTCTACAATGATTCGAAGTGTTAGATATTCAGGGTTGCACAGCTTCTTTGACAGCTGTCACTTGTCACTTGTCATACTTGACAGTTCTGTGATTGACAGATATGTGATTGACAGATTGACAGCTGTTAGTTACCTTAGTTACATGGACCTTGGTTGGGACTTTGGTAGACAGCCTTAGTATATAAACACTCTGTAACTTGGTAGTAGTAAAACAAGTTTCCTCCCCATCTGTGTCTGTGTCAGTGTTTGTGTCTGAGTTATTTGCTCTCTTATCACTCTCTTTGCTCCTTTATTACTCTCTATCCTCTCAACCACCCTCCTTTATTCTTGTTACTTCTGACACGAAGAGCTCTTCTTTTCTCTTTAAACTTAATATCTTAGGAAAGAGTGGGTCTTCCATGTATGCATTAGTCCGTCGTTCTGGTTCATCTTCTCTTAAACTTACTAACACACTATATGATTTGATACTCTTCGGTATTCTGTAAAGGTATCTCATCAGTATACAGTTCAATGGGCTTTGAATTACTAGACTGAACGGGTGCGGTTGCAGCCGTCGGTGGTCTATTTTCGAATTTTGGTCCTAGCTCTTCGAACATAAGTATTCCGTAAATGATCATCGCTTCCTTTCAAAGTCAAATATTCCGAATCATCCGTTGTTGGCCCAATTTGCAAAGGAGTATTTCTTCGTAGTCGGGACAACAGGTCTACATTAGAGTGTATACGACCTGCTCTATGGATAAATTTCATATTTGGAAAGCCTGAGAATACTCACCCCCAGGTTAATAATTGTCGATTTACATTTTGAAAAGTACGGCTCCATGTTAAGGTTGCGCGATCAGTTATACAAAATATATACTCACCTTCTAAAATTGGCTGGAATTTAATGAGACCCTTCCTCAATGCCAAAGTCTCTCGTTCCGTTGGGGAGTAGTTTCGTTCAGCTGGCTGTAGGACACGAGACCAATAAGACACTACTCTTTCAATATGCACTACAGTGTCTTCAAATTTTTTAAATACATATATATACGTACCATTAGATAGAGATGCACCTCAGTCGTTATATCATACAATAACACTAAGGTGAGACTTATAGCTTACAATCTTTATATCACATACTGACAGTACATGTAGTTTACTATTACTCACTATGTGTATAGGTACAGTTGTTATATCAGTTATATCATACAACAACACTGAGTTTACCATTACTCACCATGCAACATGTATAGGTTATTCCTTTCGACGCAGTCTCCTTTCTGTGGTATATCAGTCGTTTTGGAATCTTTGACAAGGCTAGTAACAAGATTCGGTATCGATTCTCCACCTTTAAATGCCTTCTCTCCAATCTCTCATATACCTTTGTTCCTCTCAGATCTCTGATGTAACAATTTAATCATATCGTCGTGGGTCCTGGTAATAAAGCATGATCTCCAGTTGCGTTTATTGCGATGTCATTTCCCTCAGTGTATGACTCAGTTATTAAGCTCTAGATGTGCTAGTACCTTGAACGCACGTCCATTTTCATTAATTAATGGAGATGATGATAGTGAATTATCAACCTTGAGCTTTCGACCACAATCACCGAACTGAAGATAGGTTTTGGTAGGTCCTCACACAATAGATATGCCATACTGGTTGTAAAGGTGAAAGTAGCTTGAAGTCGAGCAGCAGGCTGTCCACCGGTGCCAGCACACGCTTGCGTAAGCCCCTCGACTACAACGGTTTCTATCTGCCCTATCACAAACTCAAGCAAGGGCTTGCTTTCGGGTAGACACCCTGTCCGCGAAACCACGCAATTTTTCCGGATCAACCTGTTCAACAAAGTAGTCACGCCATGACGGGCAGTACACGTCACCCAGACACGATACACTCCAATAGAGCAGTTCTGACAGACTATCACTAGTCCAATCGATGAGGTATGCAGTTCGTACTACCGATTCGACTTTATATGTATCATAGAGTTAAAATTCCGCGGTCGAAAGTTACTGTACTACTAGAGCGATGGTACAAATACAGTATTGAAGTCGCAACAATTACCGTTTTGTATCGCATTCGTATATAATGTTAATCTTTTGTCTATTTTGCTTAAGTTATGACGATTACGGAAGAACTTAGATTATCAGAGATTGTAAAAAAAAATTGCATTTGGTAAATGCAACAGTGGTGCGAAAGTAGGGCAGTGAGCTTGAGAAATTGGCGCGCACATCCAAAATATGGCGCAGAGTTGGTGTAGAGCACGCAAACTGGCGCGCGTGAATACTAAAAAGGGATGCTGGACATATCTCTGAGGAGTAGCGCTACCGAGAAGAAGTGGCGTGGGAAATGATTAAATGTGCGGTTTGAACGCCATATTGCATCATTGCTTAGGTGCGCCATCCATAATTTCAGATATCATTTGACAATCAGTATAATTATAAATGAAGTTGAGAAGGTGTCTCTACTATAGCCTTGTTCTCGGTAATGTGTTCCCGTTGCAAGAAGTTACATTTTATCATAATATATTTGGTTCACGTAATAGTCACCGATTGCCTCACGCAACGTTATCCAACTTGCTTCGATTTCGGCCCTAAAGGCAGGAAGCTGACTGTAATACCAAGTTTCAGCGCTACCTGTTAGGCGCGTAGGAACGAGGTCACTGAGTTGCCTTTCAAGCGCCTTCGAACGCTCGCTCAAACGATTTACCTTATTCATTCAATGATGCAAATTGTCAGTATTTCCATCCCAACTCAGTATAATATCAAGTTTAAGTTTATAATCAAATTGTGGTTCATGACTTACTGTAAAGCTCGGCTCCTCGTGTTCAGTATTTCCTTGATTACTGTCCTTCGTCGACCGGGATGATTTTCGAGGTGGCCTTGGATGAGATTTGCGTCGATCATTGTTACCGGAATCTGATTTGCCATCCGATGCGTTAGGATCAGGGTTGCCGTTATTAAGTAGCACTTCTTTGTAGTTTGGTGGTTTCGACGGGTGGAGCTGGTTCTCGACCGAATAGACGTTGTACACCGCTAGCATTTGTATAGTTTGTCGAGTTCGAGAGGGCAAAAACTTATCACTTAGGGAAAATATGTGTCTAATAGTCTCGTATTTCAGGAACTCTAAAGTACAGGGTACTCACCCGCTGTAAGTATTCTAATCTACGTGTGATATCAGTACCTGGATTTAATAGAAAGTATACTAAGA
Source organism: Cyathus striatus (assembly GCA_025738555.1). NCBI lineage: Eukaryota > Fungi > Basidiomycota > Agaricomycetes > Agaricales > Nidulariaceae > Cyathus > Cyathus striatus. The sequence continues at coordinate 1,104,331 of JAOVFP010000001.1, forward strand.
GTCTTACCTCAGTGTTATTGTATGGTATAACGACTGAGGTATATGTGTATCTACTGGTAGGTGTTTATATGTATCTGCAGGTGGCTATAATATAAAGATATAAAGAGAACGTGTAAGTAGGTAGAAAGGTATGAAAGGTTAAGTAAAAGGGAGAAAGGGGACACGTACATATGTGCGCTTATAGTTACACGGTGATACGAACGTTAAGTCCATTTCATATCAACACTCCTCGCATGGAGTCTTGGGAGACAGAAATTCAAGGCCTAGGAATGTGCGTAGTTGATTGAACTGTGGTCCGGGTAATGGTTTCATAAAGATATCGGCGATGTTGTCTTTTGTAGAAATATAAGACAACTCGATGTTTCTATTTTGTAAGTTGTGATTGTTCGCGAAGGAAATGAAATTATGCTTCATGCGCACGTGGAGTAATGGATCGTCGGATAATGTGATAGCAGCTCGGTTATCGCATAGGATAGGGGTGGGTTTGGTGGTAGGCATATGTATGCCGTCAAATGAATGTTTGAGTCATATCCCTTCTTTGCACGCTTCGAATGCGGCCATATATTCAGCTTCACACGAAGATCCTGCGACTGCTTTTTGTTTTTTGGAGCTCCAAGATACCATACCAGAACCTAGTGTGAATCCATAACCACCAACGCTACGACGAGTAAAGAGGAAAAGAAACGTAGGGACGAGAGAGAAAGGGGGGGGAAAGCTGTGAGTTGAGGTGGGTGGTTTGGGGATGTGCGTTCTACACGAAGTAGACAGGTAGAGACGGGCGAAGAGAAGGGAGGGAGGGAGGGAAAAAGAGGGTGCATACCCTCATGACTTGAGGGAGGGGGGGCGAGGGGGGGAGAGGACGCTTGACCTCGTTACCTGCAAGACGAGGGGATGGGAGGGAAGGAAGGGATGACGAAGTGGTGCTCGTCGTCATGATATGATGGTCCCTGAATCTACGCCCGTCACTTGCAAGGCGAGAGGTAGGGCGTTGGGTGGGGACCATAGGGTGGCGTTAGTCTTTGTAGTATTGCTGGCCTAATGCCGCTCGTCACTTGGAAATCGGGGGGAATGAGTTGAGGGGGAGGAGGGGAGGGGAGGGCGATGGCGATGGTGCGATGCTCGTTCCTTGCAAGAAGAGGGAAGGAAGGGGTTGGTCGAGGAACTATAGACGGGGGCGTGTGTACGAGTGGGGGTTGGGGAGGGGTCGGATTTGCGAGCGATGTTAGCAGCGTAGAACATTGGAAAAGGAGACAGGGAAGGGTGTACCACGCATCGTCAGCACGGACCGAGGATAAGGAGGGATCTAAATGGGCTCGAGTAATGAGTAAAACGAAGGTAGGGAGGACATACAATGAATATGTAAGGTCCTTTGCCCCAAAATTCAGCGATCGTCGTCGAATGAACGTCTTCGTTGCCCCGCTATCCCCCTACTAGCCTTACAAACGCGGCGCCTCCCTCCGACTATACCCCTCATCATATCCCAACCCACACTTCCAGGCCTTGAAAATGGACACTTCTGCGGTGGTGGGTGGAAAACCAACTCGGGTATGAGCGCTGAATTTGAATGCTGATACTTGTGGTGTTGCTAGTCAAGGAGCGCCATTGCTTCCTGCTGAGGTAGAAGGACCGAATGCAGGGTTTGGGTAAAATGGTGGGCGTGTTGTATGAAGAAACATGAACTCGTTGTCGGTGGGCCATGGCTGGAGGCAGGATGGTGGGGCTGTGGACGTACGGGTGGGGTATGAAACCAGGGCGCCTTCTCCAAACAGCAGCAGCAACGCGGTCCTTCCCTTCTTCCTGAACCCAGCTATCGTTGTCGTTGTTGGGCGAAATGATGAGAGGAAGGTGGTATGTGTAGTTAGAGGCGGGAATGATTGGGTAGAGGCACGAATGCGTGTGCTGGAGTTCGAAATAAGCTTTCAATGGATTCAAAAGCTACTATTCATCTTCCTGTATTTTGCAACGAGCCGATACCTATCGCTACCAAGTTTTCAATCGTTGCTGAGGTGAGTACATATGATAGAGCTATACTAGCGAGTTACCTCAATATTATGATAGGAGCATGCCGAGAGTTGTTGAACCTACCTTCATTGCCTATGATCTCCAGGCTACATTTTATGAGGTACGTTCGTCTTTATTCGTTACATTTCTCCCTCCTACGGTAGACAAACATTTGTAGGTAGGCAATCGGGTGATGGTCCGCTGGGGAGGACGTTGGAGGGCCGCAGAATTGATACGCGTTGAACATATGGTGCACTGGAGAGGAGGTTGGAGGGATGCAGAGTCAGTACGTGTCGAACAGCGCAGGAAGACAAAGCGAAAGAACTCAAAGAAAGGTAACGGTTGCAAAACCAAAATGAAAGAGGTAAGTCGCCGGTATTTCGCAAGCTGTTGAACACTTACTTTTATTCGTAATAGAAAGTAAGTTTCTACGTCCGTACAGGCAAGACATCCAGGAGTTGTCACACTGTAAACTGGTACAACATCCGATACCCCATGTAAGCTTTTCTTGAATTGCGTTACCTTATACATGCTTATATTTTCAGTGCAAGAAAAAAGAGAAATTAAGACGTGTAATTAGTTGACCGTTAGTGTAGATAGTTGACCATTACATTGCAGAAGTCTTGATTGAGGCTAGTAGGTATATTTTGTAGGGCGAATACTGTGTAGGAATGAGTGAGTTTTTTGCTCTCTTCGGCTTAATTTGATAAACTTACAAACTAATCAAATTGACGCTACCACCCCCGCTATTCTATGTGAACATCCCTATCGAGTAATGAGAACGTGACGGATGGTATGGGTCGGTGAACGAGAAGTCGATTTGGGGAAACGTACCAATGATCCTGACGTTGTGTACGTCCTCGAATAAAAATGACGCTGTCGCCAAAGCACCAAAGAGTAAGTCCCCTCCCTCCTAAACGGGCATGAATAAATGATTTGACCTGTATGTTACTGTAACGCGACAAATAAGTCAGTAGACAAATCTGATTCGGGAAAACGTACCAATGATTCTGACACCGTGTACGTCGTCGAATCGTCGTTGAATAACAACAATGCTACTACCAACGCACCAAATATCACTAATAAAGAGTAAGTCATTCGAATACAGCAGTTCTCGAAATAGAAATAGACATACCTTATGTCTCTGTATATGCTCTCTTTTATACGAGCACCATTTAACACGACATCAGCACTCAGCAGTGAGTCTCTTATTCATATTCATAATAGACTGTCGATTTCTACAAACGGGAAAGACACCCATTAACTGATGCGTTATATCTATCTTACAGGCTACGTACACATCTCACACTTCTCTGTCGTTGTCATACCAGGATTTCCCACTGTTCTTCTCTTTGGTAATGATAGAGGTACAGGTATATAAACCATGTAAGACATTTCTTGAATATAGCTCAATACGACAAATAGGCATTGTGTTACCGAAGGGTTCTGTGACTTGTAAGCAGAAAAGATTACGGATAGATATCTTGCATTTCAGTGAGATACACAGCAGATTCCTTCGGCTTATTTCCGTTTCGTCCGTCTATTGCAAGTTGTCTAAAGCTTTCTGACGAGAATATGGAGTCGGGGATGGTCGTATTAGGGTCTGGCACTAGCTTTCCATCATTCGTCGTTTGAACAATACGTCGGCGTCAGACTGCGCTCGATTCCTCACGGAAGTCATCTCAGTAGTGCCTAAGTTTTAATTGACCACGATCGGTTTATTAATTACTTTTGACCTATTATTAGTCCAAGCTATTATTATATTTCGCACTTTGAGGGATGACTCTGAGTAGCTCCGAGTTCGAAACCCACTTGGATAGACTTGAACGCAATCCAAGACATCTTTCGGAAGCGGGTGTTTACTTGCATCTACGCGCTGATTTGGAATCACATGCGCGAATTGATGGTGTGATTGAGCATGATAGTTGGATTATATAGGACACAAGTGATTTCATCATGGCCAACTTAAATACGAGTAAAGACATATCGAGACGGCCCACGGATGTAACACGCACGTGGAAATTATGATACCACTAAGCAAGTGTAAAGGTGGTGGTTAAGTTGGCGCCTAAACAAAGAAATATAAATAGAGCGAGTTGCAAGTGAGTTAAAGGAGATGGGATCGTAGATTTTGGAAGGGAAATGGGAAAGTGTGAAACTTAGATCATAGAATGAATTGAAAGAAAATTTGAAGAGTAAAACTGAGAAAGGGAGACATGGAGCAGTGACACGACCTTTGGTAAAGCAAATTGCGCATTCAGTGGGTCTTGGTAGTGCGCGATGTCGACGATCTTGAGTTGCTGTTGAGTAATTGTGACATTTCGAACAGTGTATGTGTGTCAGCGTTGGATGGAACCTGCGGGAGAAGCCAAGTGAGAGGGGGAGAGCGAATGCGAATAGTGCGCTCTACTATAAGCAATGAAGAAACAAAATTAAACAAAATCAGTTACAAAACGCATTCGTTGAGTAGAAAAAACAGTGCTCACTATTATGTATCCTTCCGCCCTGCCCCGCATTTGTCGTTGCTAATTAAGTCAAGCTGGTGTACAAGCAGGGGGTTATTAATGTTACACGGGCAGCGTTGGTAGAGATAATGCAAGACTAACGGCTTGTTCGATCGTCAGAAGATCCAATGGGGCGGCAAGGTCAACATAGAGCCTGGTTGTCCGATATTTAGCGCCACCTTAATCTTATAGTATATCTTGCTGGAGATTTCTACACAAGAAAAAGAATATATTGGAAACTTATCGAGGGATATTTATTAATTCTATTGCTACCTTACTATACCAATCAAGCCCAAGTACATAAACAGAACGTTTGCAAGCCTCATATTTGCACGACTGAACCTACATAGTGCATGAAGTGCGAGAGGCTGGTGGGAGAAAGGAAAGGGCATACGCGGCAAGTCCTGGACGCGCTTAGGCAATTTGATTTTCTTGAGGGCAGGTGGCTGGTAGCGGCGCCGGCCGGTAACTATTCCGTTACGTAACATAACGCGACGCGTTACGCCTGCCCTCAAGAAGATGGGACCCACTTTTCAACGCATGTGTAGGCGTGCCTCTACTCCCTTTCTAGTCGCACATACTCTGTAGATTATAAGTAGTAGTAAGATGTGATGTACACGCTACTTTACGCTACTGTCGGTCTGGGGATATATACCATAATTTTGAAGGTCTACAAGCACGCTAAACTTGGGTAAAGCAATGAGAGTCGGAGGGAAGGTGAAAGGCACTGGCAGGAATATTGATCGACAGGAGATAACTGTACCATTTCAGCCAAGTTGAACCTAGTGTTCAAGGGTAGCTGTGAAACACATCAAATGGGGTATTGGTTCACAACCGTTAACTGAAGGGGTGAGGGCTCGTTGAACAAGTTGTCGGGATAACATGTATGTCCCCTCTTCATATATCTGTAATCGTTTCTCAGTCTACTAATCTTCAGCATAAACAGCCATTTCGTAGTACATACCAAGTGTTGCCGTATTGGTTGGGATTTGATAGGATCAAGAAAAAATGTATGTTCCATTTCTTACTGTCTTTTCGACATGCTAACACTTCGTCTGCATGTTTCTTCACTCTATTTCGAGCTCTCTATCCACAGAATATGTTTCTGCTATGCTGTTCAACGCCTCTGCTCCTTACACGCTGTGGAGCTTCTCTACATGAACAATCCACCCCAACCCCTTTCGTCGCCACTGTGCCTCATATATCACTCCAAGACGTGATCTACTTCACCTTCAATTCCCTTCGTGCTCGTTATTGATCTACATGTAATATAGGGTATAAATATACTGTCCTTGAAACCTCTATGCCTGAGAATGAACATATTCAATGTACTTCAACAACTTAAGCGAGTTGTCGCGTGCCTCGCCTCCCTCTTCCCAAGCAGCATCGAGTGAATCGGCCATCTTAGCAATGTTCACGTCAATCTTGGCCCCCCCCCGTCCTTGTTGAAGAAAGCCTTTTGGAACATCTCCTTAGCCTCGAAGGTGACGTCCTCTATCATCCCCGTGGGTGTCTGCCAAGTGCTAGCACGGTACTTCAGCCCATAGCCCAAGCGCACCTGCGATAGCTCAGAACCGCATCCATACACCTGGGAGACAAGGATGGAGAGCAAGGGCTCTCTGCGCGAGCAATGCCCTGCAATACTAACAGGCATACATACACAATACATTATTGAAAAGTGGTAAGCATGCTTAGGAAGTTCTTCAGACTCCCTGATGCTTTCGCATCTGTCAACATGCCACAACAGTCAGATAACCGAAATGCATTACAGTAGACTAATTCGGCACTCTAGTCTGACTATTTTATGACGCTGAAGAACATTATTCATGAGGTATATGATTATCCATATTTACTGGTACGAGTGGCGTCTCTGGTGCAGCTGATTTCGTCCTTGATGGTGTTGACAACGTCAGTTCGACTCCCTAAGCTGAAGGTGTACAGATACGTGTACGGAGTGCAGTAGCGTCCATCTACAGCTTTTACTCTAACTGGTTGTCGAGATAGGGGAAACGTCCTGTGGGAAATTCCGAAGAGCCAGAGGAAGGCCGCTTGTCCAGTAAATCAATACACACAAACACTTCTCATAGCGCTGGGACAGGTAAACAGTGAGTATAGAATGCTCTCTTGTAGTCAATGAGCTGACCGCAATTCTTAGGTGGATGTGATGGTTCTAATTCTAGTTTGATCCAGCGATACCATTTGCTAATTGAATATAGAAACCTTGTCGTTGGTCCTACGGAGCCATCTGTAACTGAGTCATGTATGCCCTGTCACCTTCAGTAAAAACGCTCAGTCACTAATACATAGCGATTTAGTCATCATGGGGTCACTATTGATCTAATGGTGACGAAGGTGTCATTTTTTTAAACTCAAATTTGACTGTTGTGTGATATAACTATTCTAATGCCTCCGTATTGTAAAATTTAAAAAAATATTGACTTTAGAGGGACTTTCTAACTAATACTGTTGTTTTGTCACCCACTGAAACAAGATACGTCACACATCACTATACATTGAGCGGCTAAGTCATCGATTGGTTTCCAGAGATGATGCGCCGATGTGCCGATGCATATGTAACACATTATGTAACTGTGACATTGTTTCCTATGTAAGCCTACCCCAGCTAAAAAAAAATAGACTGTGCACCCGAACAGGCCCGAGTACTTTTAGATAATACACTGCCAGAGGCTTGCACGTAGGCAAACTGTAAGCTTGTTTGTACTTAGACTGTAGTTCGGACTGTAAGCAGACTAGAGTCACTATTGATCTAATGGTGACGAAGGTGTCATTTTGTTAAACTCAAATTTGACTGTTGGCTGACCGTGCATAATTTTGAGTAGTCTAAATTTGTATACAAGAAGTCTCATAGAGTACAATGAATAGTCAATCTAAGGTTCTCCAGAAGTCATCGCTTTGTCGTGTACTAGTCAAAGTCATAAAGCAAAATCCCAATGTAAGCACATGTACTTAGAAGGGGCAAAATAATGGGTGGGGGTGTCATAGGGAGGAAGTTTGCACCACTTGGGATAACCTGGTCTTATACATATAGGCATGAACACGAAGCAGAAGAAATTGGAACATACAATGTGAACAGACTGACAGCAGCATCTCCCATCACCATCTCAACCCGTCTAACTTTGCCGAGGATCCGACGCCTATGAGATTGTAGGTGGTGTACACGGTGATGAGTCGGTCTTGATGAGGTTGTCCTGCAGCCTAAATTGAGGGCTTGTAGAGGAAGGGACACACAGGGTGGGGGAGGAAACGAGTGGGAGAAAGGCCTCTAAGGCGAAGAGAGGGAAAGGGCATCAGCTGCTGAAGTTCTGCTCAGTATAAGTATATTTAGCGGATCTGGAGTTTCAAATGACTTGTTTACATATGTAAGCTAAGTACTTAGCTAGTTTTAGATCGGAACCGAAGGCTCGGCCCTCCAAATATGTAGTGCAACTTAGCGAAATTACTCTTGCACTCTTGAGTCGACTCTTAGATACAGTTACGCATACATACATATGTATATAACATAATTACTTGGCATCACGGATCGGATTTCGATGTTTTTGTGCAGAGTTTACATTTGCATATATTTAATATGCTGTTACTTCAATATTAGTTTTCTATTGCTTTGCAAGTGTAGGTGATACATAGGAAAGACTCATCGAAGGTGAACATAGTACACTTATGTTTAATCACACAATAATGGACAAAAGTCAAACTAAAGGGACTGAAAGCTTACTCCAAATAGCGGCGTGAAACAGGCTATATTGACTAAATCACTACCCTTGTCGGATTAATATCCGACTATTTACAGACTTTTGACAAGTAAGCGACTGTGGGTTGGCTGGCTTCTGGGTGGTTGTCATCAGGTAGATGATTACGTCTGACCAGCGTCTGACTGAGTGTTTTTACTGAGTGTCACCATTCATATCCCGGGTTCGATTGTTATTTTGTGCATCCATTCTTGCATGCATTTCTCAGTGAGTTGAAGATCTCTTAACATTTCCACTAACTTTAGTTAGTAGGGTTATAGGGCTCGAGCTCGAATTTTCTTGACAGTAAATTATAATACACGTGTTCTTGTTTGAATTCTCAGCAGTTCACATTCTCTCTTGTTCAGCTTCATTCAGGTCTGTGAGGTCAACCTCTGCGGCCTGCATGGCAATTATAATAAATTTTGTACATACTAAGTATGCACGACATTTCTCACAGGTTTTACGCTCGTGTTGACTATTAGTATAAGTGAATCTACTTATTTGTAAGTTCTTTCCTTACTTGCGTATAGTTTCTGGCGATAGCCAGCCTTATTTGTTATTCCCACTAACTTTAGTTGGTAGGGTTATAGGGCTCGGGCTCCAATATTTTTTGGCAGTACATCACATTTTGTTTGCACCTGTTAAATATTTCGGCTTTTCGGCTGCTCCTTTGTTCTTCGTTTATTTAGTTAACCTCTACATTCGTGCTCGTGAACTCCTCTTATCTTTTCGGGAGCACTGCTTCAGCAGTTGGTATCAATTCCCGTTCGTATTTATATACAGTGTTGGGGTGTTCCTTGACACACGGACACTCCTTGACACACTTTCACAGATTTTATTCTCCAGCCTTGTATTATTGTTGTATTGCTTTGAAAATTCGCATAAGTACTAATATACATACTATTTTATAGAAAACAAATTTTAGAGTGTATATAAGAGAAGGTGAGGAAGCTAAGGCAGGATTACTGCAAAGTCAGGAGAAATTGTAAGCTTTTTCCTCTTTTATTTGCCACTTTAAGAGCTTCTATGCCATTCTTACATTTTGAAAATTTTGTGTTAGTAAATAGAATATATAAAGCAACTTTCTTCCAAATTACAACTCAATAGACATATAAATGCGGTGACAAAAAAAGATACAAAGATAAATCGTGCAAAAGTGTGTCCCGCGCATGACAAATGCGAATCACACGCTCTTGATCCCACTTAAAATAGCTGGTGTGAGCTAATGTGACACATGTGACACTACCGTGTCAAGTTCTGTTTGTGACCCAAAAGTGATTCTCTCATTAATCCAACTTCTACGCTACATTCTACATCTATACCTACATTTAAACTTTGTATTTTGCATCCCAATATGTTCTAGAGTATTTATATCAACTTTTTATAGGTGTTTTCCACTTTGTGGATGATTAAATCCAACTTTAAAAGTGGGTGTGTCAAGGAATGCCCCAATACTGTTGTGATTCGGATTTTATTTACCGGTGCCCTCTTTTAATGTATCTACATAAATTAACGCTTCCACTTTGACAAGTACTGATGCTTTCGGTTATGAAACCTATCAACCTTGCTTAAGTACTTATTATTCGTATTATAGTGTTTTTTCCTTTCCCTTTCGCTGTCGCGGAGGGACAACCAGAGGATACAACACTATTTGTACATCTTTGGCAAGAGCTTTATTTTATTAGTAAGCATTATACATACCATCTGAGCACGTACGACTTAGAAACAGAAAACAACGGTTCGACTTTGACGTATCTGTTCTCACGTTGCTTCCCCGACAGCTATCCCAATGAATACATGTTTTCTATATTCTCATACTATTGTGATACTTATGCAGAATAAAATTAGTTGATAACATTTTATTACTCGACATTGACATCTACTACTACGGGACCCGGGTACTTTCCTAGCGATACCTCACTCTAAGTTACCCGCCACATCGAAGTATGATAGAAAAACGTGAAAGAGAGGGAAAATCAAGAAGAATAGAGAGATAATTACTAAAAACTGGCACCATAAACTAGTTAATGAGTCCCTATCAAATTGGAACAGGAAGAATGGCCATTATGCTGAGCCAGAAATATTTCGGAACGATATAGAGTGATCAGTAAAGTGGAATTTCAGAAGTTGTTAGTCGATAATCAAATGGAAACCGGTAAAAACACCGGTTTTAATTATCTCGACAATTGGAAACAGAATTTCAATACAGAACGAAATTTTCTACATTTCTATGTACCTTGTAGCAGCCTTAGCTTGCAGTACCGCTTTCCTCCACTTGTAAATCTAAGGCAGAATTCAGCGATATAGTATCGGACACAAAAAGCCAACACATACATATGCTAAGATGTAGAACAAAGCAGAATAATACAACACTAAGATCATCAATGCTTTGATAGCTCATCGAGTTAGGCCCTTGGTTTAGGTTTTAGAATTTCGCGTACAAATTACCAAATACTTGAGTACTTACAACGTCATGCACTCTCTCAAGAATACTTTTGGGCCCTAAAATTTATATCAGTATGTATCCGACTAGGTTATAAATAACTTACTTAGAATAGCGCTCCAGATTGAAATCTTTGGGTTACGCCCATTTGATGCTGCAGCAATAAATTCAGTTCCATTAATGCAAAGGGTCTGTCGTATACATCAAAATCAAATCAAAATACTCGAGGTATGAAATACCTCTAACGTGTTGGCTGATGATTCTATATAGACATGTTGTAAGTCGGAAATAAGGACCAGTAACCAAATACTAACCGTCAAACCCCAGTGTCTGAGATACAGCTTGCAGATTGGTATCCCAGATTTGCAGACGTCCCTGTCTCGAACCGCAGATGTGCTTTCCATAGTTCAAAAATAAGGAGCTTACTAGCTCATTTTGAATTCTCCTAGGAGCCCCTATCGTAGGGCCTTGACGCAATTCTCGCAAGAGGTATGTTACCATGTAACCCTCATGGTTAGATAGAAGGAGGCGATCTTTGTCAGAAGAAAGAGAAGAGATTCCACTATAGATCGGTGGGATGAGTAATGATAGTATGATAAACAATAATGATAATATAGCTTACATGTTTCGAAATGGAGGAATTATCCTCCATAGTTGAGTATTGCTTGATAAGCACCAGCATCTATATATATAATTATATATGGTTAATCCCACAAAACGAAATGAACCTACACTACGCCGTGGTTACGATAAGTTACGATGAGCCGTTTGTCACCCCTTCCATAGAAATTTAAGGATGAAGCACGAAGGCCATTGCCACTTTCAATCTCGGGATACAGGTCATTCGGGTTTGGGAGAATGTTGTCAGTGGCGAAGAGTCCTTTCCAGTGTTAGAATAGAGCCAATAGCCAATGGAAGAAAACACACCATGGCGAAGCCACGTAGCCACGTGAACTTCTGATCCAACTCCGAGAGCGAGCTTTCGGCCTGATCCAGAGACATCGATGGCATATCCGGGAGCATTCGCAGACCCAGTCAGGACAGCAGTCAAGTTCTAAACAACATAAGACTAGTAATATCCGACACAAAAGAATATACACATACGTGAAAATTGGTTAGTGTATAAATCCCGCGAGCGGAACCGCAGTAAAGCTCTTGGTGAAATATAGGATCCCAGGCCAGAGAAAGGACAGGAGAATGGATCGGGACGTAATAAAGTAGCTCCCCAGATAAGACGGAGTAAATATACACATATCCATCTCCACCACCGCTGGCCAGATAGTGCCCATCAGGGGAGAATTTCAAAACTGTGATGGATCTGTTGTTGCCTCTGCGAGACCAGGCATTCACGTAGGTAGGATCCATAATTGTGCAGATACGTGCTTCCAAACCACGCACACATATATACGAGAAAACTGCGAAAGATCGCCGATTGTCGCACCTGAATCGATTACTAAAATATTTCTCAAGTAGAATAATTTAAATCACGAAGCAGCATTTGGACACTGTGATAATCCCCCAAGGAAGACCCCGAATACCAGAGAGTTTAGACCATGAGTTTACGAATAATTTCCACCTCATGCTTCACCGTTTCTCTTTCAATAACCCCGGAAGTAAAACATGTTACTCCATGTTTATCTGTTGCGTGAGTCAGGTGCCGCGGCGTTATGGCATGGGCGGGCCTAAAATATACAAAGCAGAAGAGGAACTTCAGTGATGCAGATTGTCAAAAATCTTTTCAAGCCTTATTAATCATTTCTCGTAGTTTAATACTCAATTCTATGGCTTTAAGTCAATCTCTATTTGTAAAAGTATTATATTGAATCTCAATTTCTGTGATGTGCTTAACCAGCTCAAATGAACAAAAATAGAGATCAGCTCCGACGCTAAGAATTACAAAGTACACTAATTATCTACTGTACAATTCTTCGGGAAACACGATGGGCGTCCCATCTCTCTCAGCCGGAACGATTGCCTGTCGGCAACACATTAAAAACCTAACACGGTGTTCAGGAAAATATGCAAGCTGTAGCACGGTGTGAGACCTACACGTTAACGGCCTTCTTTGCCACCAACTTCTGTTGTCTCGACCGGATACTGACATATGACCTTGTTGAGCCCATTTTGAGGACTAGTAAGTCACCATGCCAGACGGTGAGACCAGTCACTAGCTTTGCGGTGTAATTTCTGGTTGAAAAGTTACCCTTTCGGTATCGGTATATCACCCTGTAGGTGTGCCTCTTTGATCCATCTCGGATGTTCACAATTGTCAACCGTACAGGGACGGTCAAATAATTCGTTAGAACGACTTCAGCTGCGGGAAAAGCAGTATAAGGGTCGTCGGGCGAAAGGTGAAGTGGGATATCGACAGATTGGGCGGTCCGAGGGTGAAAAGAAGGGTAATAGATGCCTTTGATGGTGAGCTAAATAAAATATTATTCACTCAGGCTCAATAAGTCGTATCATAAGGAGGCAAATACGAACCATGTTCAAGGTTTACTAGGATGAAGATGGGAAAACAGAAACGCAGAGTACAGCTGTCTCCTTCCCCATAAAAGCTCTTCGATATCGTACCTCATTCCACATTAAACACACCTACTAGTGCGACTACTCTAGAGCACTTGAACGTGGATAGTCTTTTGGGGTACTCCATGAGGCCTGTCTTTGTCTTCAGATAACACCACTGTTTCACATTGCTTCATCAGCAGGGACTTCGATCGGTGGAACCCAAGGAGCCTGTTGAGAAGCCGAGAGATATAGAACAAAGGCGTACGTTCGTCATAATTTCGGGTTCGGTGAGTGCTTGGTACCAAGCTTTTATGACCATATGATTACCTCTTGAGAGAAGTGAATCTAAAGCTACAATTAATTTGAATATCCACATTATAGTGCGAGATTCCTTTCGTAGATTCTGTCGGGATTATACTTAAATGAATTTTACTCGGTAGACCCGGACCGAGATGCTCTGGCCACGCTGAAATATACCATTGAGTAAACATACGATAAATCGCAACAAACAGCGTTGATTGTTACCGGTGCTATGATCGAGCTCATGAAAATCCACCATATGCACAAAAAACCTTCTGATACACGTTGCATTCTCAAGTTTAAAACCAGGCATATAGCACGTATATTGTCTAATTGTGATCCGCTCCGATTAGCCCCAATAATGGGCTTAATGATAAAGCTCAGTATATACATCGAACTTATCACAGAAATCTAATCGAACATACGCATACTGCTAGTACCGGCATTTGCACGCTGAGCCGACCTCACTATACTACCCCATCAACTAGTCAACCAGGACTCTCCAGAACTTTAGGATCACAGGAACACCCACTATATCCCATCTGTTACTGTCAGTCAATCAGGAACCTGATGAGATCAGTGATTGTCACTTGCTCCGAGAACTTAGAAGTTAGAAATGTGCTTTGATTCTTCGATACTATACCATGTACTAAGGGCTTCTGATACACGTTGCATTTCAAATTAAAAAGCCCAGGCGTAAGTATCGCCGTACCGTAGCTATTGTATGGAAGGTTACGGATATGTATTGTCTGTCTGATTGTGATCCACTCCGATTAGCTTTTAGTAGCGGACGTATTGAATAGAACAAAGTATTCCATTGTAGCGTATATGAATTTCACACATTATCCAGGTATCTACCTAATATTGTGTCGATGAATTGCACAGGACGTATACTTAACGGGTTACGGTACCGAAATTTGCAGAATTAACCGACCTATATCCCACCAGTAAGTCAATCACGAACCTGATCAGTATGGTTATGTGGCCTGCCCGAGTCTCGAGAATGCGGTTTGATTCTCGGTTAGTCAATCATGAACCATATGCTACCATATGCGCCTTACATATGTAGAAGCACGCTTTGATTCTTTGATATGACAAGTGTGAATGCTATTGTCATACAATATTCATAGTACTTAGCAATAGGTATCTTCTAAACTAACAGGAAATTGTTGATTGATGGATGAACCTAGGCTCTATCGACGACTAACCAGTAGGCTTGTATTAAGACATTTGGGCCGTCTAAGTGAGATTCTGACCAGAACCAGCGATAGTGTAACAGCAGCCTCCGAAATATTTATTTCGTAGGTTTCCTCAGAGTTTTTCTATGATCTGCAGACATATTTTTTAGGTACATTTCTGCAAATGCGTCAATGGGCCATGATCGAGGATATTCTGAGAGAACAGGGTAGATTGCTTGAACCTAGGTACAGATTTATCAAAACAATAAGGAGATAATGTCGCTCAACGCTTACGCTTTGTCAAAATAGAGCAATACTAGCTTCATCCTGGTTAATAAAAGAAACCCTTCTATCCAGGTACTTCAGAACGATTGCGTGAATGAAATCCTAATACAAGAATTGATTCAGAGACAAAACCTAGACGTGAAGTCATGCACACAGACCTGAACTTCCTTGTAAAAGTCTTGTCTCCATCCCAGCGTTTTCTTGAGTGACCACCCCCCGCCACTCGGATGTCCAAGAACACCGCTAGGTCGGTACAGTTTAGTGCGATCTTGTTGTCCAAGTTTGTTGACTTCATCAGGACTTGGCTGTTGCTCCAGGTTATCAAGCAGTTCACTGACCGGACGTTCAGTCCTTAGGGGTAAACCTGTCATACTCCTTGTACGTTGCAAACTGTTAATGATTGATAGCAAAGTTAAGAACCGACGTACCCTTGGAATCCTTTATCAGAGTCGCCCATCTCATCTCCAGGTTTAGTTTCATAGAAATTGAATAATTGCCTATTGGTAATTGTGCACTCCAGACCTGGGCTTGGTGTTTGCTCTGGAGAGAATTCTACGCGATTTGTCAATGGAGGAAAGTAAAGCTTTTCCATTGACATTGAAAAGTAGAGTGGATGGCTTCTGTCTCGGAGTGCGATGTAGTGAGCTAAGTTGTGGCTGGGGAAGTTGGAAGGTCATGATTCAGCCTAGAAGATGTATCGAAGATACGAGATATGTCCATCACTTCCGAGTGTTGCACATGGTACTACCATGCTTTGATGCACCTGATCATTTATCAGAAACCGTGATATGTGTATTTTTCTAACTAATTCGATCTGCCTTCCGTTGCCTTCCTACTATCGTAGCGAATTCAATGGATACTTCTCTCAAATGCCCAGCCAACTCATGCGCTTCCTCTTCACGACGCAGCTCATGCAGACCATAGTAGAACCAAAGAATTAACATCAACAAAAATGCCGGAACCATCCCCCACACAAAAAGAATAATCGTCTTTAGGAGAGCGACACAATAGCTTACGCATGCGCGGAGGTACCCATCCTGACGGCGAGATATCGTCAATAAATTCAAAGCAAATGATTGATCGTTACCTTGGGGCTTTTCCATATGATAATAGTGGGCCGTACATCTCCTGGTTCCGAGGATGCACTTGCTATATACTGGGAACCATGCTTAGGAGAACAGTACTGGTACCTGACGTCAGCATATATTATAAAATAAGTATATATTTGTGACAAACCGCAACTGCTTGAACCGCCATTGGCACTTTATTATAAACTGTTAGTCTTTATAATTTCCACGCTTACTAAGGACACATACAAAATCTGTCATGGGCTAAGGCAGACACTCTCTTCTTGGTTTGTAGGTCCCAAAGACAGACTTCTCCTGTATCGCTTCCACTTACGATGTATCGATCGGATAAAGTGAAAGCCATCTGCACGACGAAGTTACGGTTCATGTGTAATTTCAGTTTTCCTGTCCAAGTAGGCCGATCAGCGAGGTCATAGATATCAATTCCATCCACCAGATTCCAAATCAGTAACACTCTTGAGCTCTCAGACCAAGTCATGTTTCCTCTAAAATCAATGAATGGTCACTCTCAGTCATTTATATTAGGGATTACTGTATGGTACACTCACATTCTCCTCTCCACTTTGTAACGCCATGATAATCGCTGTGGTTTCACCACGTCCCAAGAGACACTATGGCCCATGTTAGCTACTAATACTAGTGGAAGATAGACTTGAAGACTTACATCTCCTTCGTATCCAAATATCCAACCATCACAGACTGACCATTATTGTAAAAGATAATAGATCGAGGTAAGCCTCTTCGATTATGAGGTATATCACAGGCTCCACTTGATCGAGATTGAAGCACGCGAGACGAGGGATCACCGAAAGCTTTGCGCCCATCATATGTGAGCAAACGAAATTTTGCTATATTTTATAAAATAAGATGATAGATCATTTATAATTATGCTCAGGGGAAACGGTCAACTTACCATTGTTTTCGTCAGTGACAACCGACAGCAGACAGCATTTACCTCTTCCCACTACAGCCAATCGCGTATCTACTGAGTCCATATCTTCTATTGGGGTATCGAGCACTGTGATAGCACAGCAAAGTTCAAATGCTGACTAGTGAATAAGTCAGAAGGGTCAAAAGAAGTTACATAGGTATAAGTGAGTACCTGCTTTGTGCTTCGCCATAGTTTCAATGTGCCATCCGACCCGCCCGACACGAGAAATACTGTCCGAGAACGATGAGGATGTTTGATCCACAACATGCACACAACCTGCCCCTGCCTTGCGCTAATTCTTTGAATCTTCTTCCCGGAGTCGACATTCCAGAGCATAATATAACCATCATCCGCTGGATATCAATTAATGCAATTATAACGGTAATCCTAACATGAAATTGTTGTACATTACCTCTGCTGGCAAGGATATCTCCCTCAGGAGAGAATCGCAAGAAATTAACTGCCCGGAAATGCCCGTAACAAGTCAATGCATGATAATACTGAGGAGCCTCATTCACAGGTGTAACTTCCGACATAAGAGCTGCAAGGAATCAAATTTGAAGAACGTAGTCGGGTGAGAACCCGGGTACTCTCACCTGCATCCTTTAACCAGTTTACAAATAACCTTCGACTCATCTTCGCCACTCATCTTGGAAACATGCGAAAACACGCATTTATTATCTAGGGCCTTGACCAAGGCAAGATGCTCCGGATGCGCATCTTTTCGTGCTCATGTAAAAAACGTGCCTACAGAAAGATACACCAGCCGAGACGAAAATGATCAATGATCTATGACTTCGAAACTGTTATGCATCAAGTTATCATTCAGTACTAAGTGTGTACAATAAAGGTCATTGAATTTGAACTCGATACGGTAAAGTTAATCTTAATCTGTAGCTTTAAGTAAGCTCATAAATTAGTTATGATTTAGGCAGACGGAATTAGGCCACCAACCTTGTCGAGCGGGTTGTCCTCGATAGCTATATGTTTTGATCGTTTGCACAGTAACCCACCCAGGAACTCCATTCACAAGACTTAGGCGATATTTGGCCAATTTGGGATGCGGGTGCCCGGATCTCACGACCTGCCAATTACGGGTTTCCTCCATCATCCATGCCTGTAACTCGCCTTTACCAAACGAGTGGAGATATATGTCCCCTGGGATTGCTGTGGTATTTGAATCTGGTAGAGGTGCTTCAATTCGAGAATTACCAGTGGATTCAAACCAGCCCAATGTTTCATGGATTCTGCGGATCTTGCGCTCTTTCCGGGATGAGGACGTGATATATTCTTATCAACTTTCGGTAAGGCGATCGGGGGTGCGTATGGAGGTTCGCAGACTCACCAACGTCAGACCCGTGTCCTGGGGGTCTTATTACTCGGTAAGGAGTTTGTGACCGTAGACCGTTAACATGGGCAATGGAGTTATGCTCCGGCCCTGCGAAAGCAGCCCTCCGCAAAGCTCCCTCGAGATTATCCTCAGGTACTGGCGTCAAAGGTGAAGAAATATCATCCGAAGCTGGGTCTTGAACGATTGGGACATTAATCTGAGCATTATATGAGCCATTTAAATGTGATATTTAGTGATTGTATGCAACATATTTACCTGGAGCCGCTTAGCATGCTTGTTTCGTGTGGTTCTATCCATCAGCGTGAAAGATTGACGGTGAATGGGTATCTCCTAATTCTTTCAATATTCTGACAGTGAAGTCGGCAACGATATAAATCAACGTACGTCTTGCTCAATAGCACATTTGCCTCTGTGAGAAATATGTGCACTGCTCTGCAACTCGAATAACACAGTAGTATTAACCATGACACGCAGAGAAGATGGGAGGATGGTGAACAAAAAGTGAATTTCTACAGATTGATTCCTACTTATAACGAATTCCCGGATTGCACTGGAATTTAACAAAGGAAAGGTATAAATTATTATTATTAATAAGATGTTCAATCCCATTACTGTGGGCATGTGAGCAATGAGAGGATAGCATGGCTAGCATGGCGTGTCATGCACTTATGATTGCCAATCAAGTTGATATTTTTTGCGCGCCTCATTGTAGCCACGTCATGTTGGCTAGAACTTGTTTAAACAGGAATAAGCGTACTATGTAGACAGCTTGTTTATGAGGGGTATAGCTACGTCTAGTACAAGATATCCATCTCTCTATTTTCAGCTTTGAGCCACTCCAACGCACGGTCTCTCAGTTTTGTGGACAAATGATTAAGAAATTGTTGCATGTAACTCGAGAGCGACAAGTATCCGTAGTAGATATGAATCGAAGCCCAGTGGCCGAAATCTTTAGCATAACGCCATGTTGAAAATAGCGGATACAATTGCAAGTTTGTCAACTACCCTCAATAACATTAGTTAAATGGAGCAGGAATCCAACACACGTACTTACGCTAGTGGTATAGGAACGATAAAAAATGATTAAAATGACAGCTCCTATCATGATCACAAAGCCTCGTTGAGCTACTTCATCATTGGTCAGAATCTTCGATGGGTGTTTGAAATCAAATCATCATAAATCTAAATCCTGATAAAACGTACACATGTAAGATTGACAACTTCTTCTATGCGTTCTCGCGCGCTTCTTTCTGTATGAGGAAGTCATTTAAAATCACTTAATTATGTATGATATAATGTTAACTTGCCAACTGCACCCTCCCATACATTAACTTGCAGTATCTTATCAGCTGTTGCTGCGGCAATGATCTCTCGGTCTTCGATTTGAATGCACTGTTGAAGAGTGACGTCAATAATAAAACAAGGCAGTAAAAGACCTCTTACGGCTAAGGCTTTGACGAAGGCCCCTGGATATTGATAGCATTAGCGTTTTGAGTCGTGAAATGGATGTAGTATGTAAAGTAAATACTCGCCATTCTCCAATGTTTGTAGCACCGCTCCAGAGCGCACACTCCAAATGTTAATACGCCCATCGTGTGAGCCACATGCCACATGATGACCATTGTTTAGAAATATGGCTGCGACGGGCTCGTTGCGTGATTTATTCGTCATGATATGGAACTTCTTCACAAATTGTAGTTTGTCGATTGAATAAACAGCCATCCCGCCTTCAAGGTGGGATATCAGTATATACTGACAATCCTGGGATAAAGACGAGTAGCCTCTATATTCAGAAGTATATTTTATTAAGGATATCGAAGGCAGTGGTAGAAACGACAGTGAGGCTTACAAAAATCAGAAAGCTGGAGATATCCTCCATAGTTTCACATTTTCAGTCAGGTTCCAGCAGCTAATAAATAGATATTAGAATAAGATTTATTTATATAAAATTTAGATCAGTGTACACAATACCGTGATTAAGATACGTGACAATAAGTTTTGTATCATTGTTGATGAGATGAAGAGAGCGGCCACGGATGCGAGTATCTTCATCGTCATCATTCTCCAGAGACCTTGCATCCGGTTTAGGGAGAATATTAGTCGTTGCGAAGTGCTCTGAAATAGGTCAGGTACAACAAAAGTCAAAGTGGTCGAATACACACTACTAGTTAGCTTGGTGGCGATATGTATTTCAGGTCCGACTGCAAGGGCTACCAGCTGGCCAGATCTACTGACTTCGATAGAGTACCCAGGAGCATCCCGAAGTCCAGTCAGTATTTCAGAGCCAGGACTCTATAATTTGGTTCTACTGTGCGTCAAATTCAATGAACCAGAACGATATAAACATACATTGAAATCATTGATGTAGAAAGTTCCACGCAGACACCCGCAGTAAATTTTGCAGCGATGGGCCAGATCCCAAGCAAGTGATATAACAGGTGAATGCATCTGAATGCGATGAAGAACATCTCCAGTGTTAACGCCGTAGATAATTACCAGTCCATCCTCACTACCGCTAGCCAAGTATTCCCCGGTTGGAGAGAATTTCAGAACATTGACCGAATCTTCATTATCTTTTCTGCGGGACCAGGTACTCAAGTAGGTGGGATCCATCAGCAAGTGTGTTGGCATTGCGTATCACACCCAAATGGTCGATTTAGCATATATATCCTGATGAGTCAACAACATGCATGAATCCGGAGGATCTCCTCGATTGCAAGGAGTTGCCGCGTCAGAGCATACGTGATTACCAAGATAGATGTGACATTAAATGTGAGCAATCAGAGTTCTTCGTTAGCGGTCTTGAACTTTACAATCAGAACGTCAAATCAAGATATCAACTCCTTGCAAACAGGAGACATGTGCCCCGGTGAAGCATGACCCCCTCATGTCCTTATCTTTCACCTTGTCTGGGTGTCACCGTACCGCATGAAGAAATCCTCGTGCGCCTTCCTTAGCGGCATGTGTTAACTTGTGCAAGATAGATGGGTTTTTTTTTTTTTTCAGTATTCTTCTTTCCATTTCAGACAGCATCTTCCAAGTGGTCGGCTTGTGTCCCGTAGCCTGTCTATAGAAAGGCCAGGCAACCATTACTGAGTTAGGTATCTGAGGATTGTCCTTGACCAACGTGTATGTTTTTTCGATCATAATTACTCATCATGCTAATAATTTACGGTGCCAATAATTAGAGATCTTAGATTGAAAATGGCTGACTTGACATAACAAAGGAATTAGAGACGAAGATGCTAGGAAAACGAAACCCCCCGTAACCTCGAAATTCTCCCACTATCAGCGACCGTAAGTAAATCTCACAAAATCCTTTGAAGTAAATCACGACGATATATAGTAAAGTGCACTAGCAGTGCTAACATGGATGAAGATATTGACATGGATACCGGACGGAGTAACACTGCAGCTATAGTAACTCCGGGTAGTAAAAGCATGGTACAAGATGTGTGTAGAACATGTCCTATATCATTTATGCATAAATTTAGTTGAGCGACTACCATCGCATTGGTCATATCCAGCCGGTCGATGTTGATGAAGATCCGGGAATTTCAAATGATACGGTGCGTAGAGCCAAACATAGGGCGTTCTTAGGCTCACGAGTTTTTTTTCTTTGAAGTACGAGCCAGGTGAAAAACGCCACATCAACAGCATATCCCATCCAAATGATACCGAACACACAATAAAGGGGCTTCGCTCACACGAGATGGACAATTTTGCAGGGCGTGCTGAAACACTATTTCAAGCAATCAAGGTATGTAGTTAACAGATGTATATCGTAATTCTTTTTATTTATTAGTAATGCCTGTATTTAGGGAACGCTTGCAAAGTTATTTGGATCAGGGTTAAGGAGAAGTAATACCGTGGTGACCAGAGAGGACAACCACGCAGATAGCGAAGAAGCATCAAAGGGGGCTCAACACGAAGGGGGTGAAACCATGAAGTTACCCGAACTAGAGGACTTCACCTTTACTTCAAAGGTAGACAACACGTCCACGGTTCCAGCCGAGAAAGATAATCCTACGAGCATTGCATCGGAGACATTTAAGTTGACCGATGTCAGTGGTAGTACTACAGAAAACTCGACTGAAACGGATACGGGGGAAGCGACAAAACAATAAAACAGCCTGAGGTCTTTATTCACTTCTATTTTTGTTTAAATTGCCATCATTAACTCAACTGAAAACCAGCAGACTGGGGCTGGATCTCTTCGACGCTCTAAGCGGGTCAAAGCAGTGATCATAAAAGGTAAACGTGGCGAGGAAGAAGAAAGGTCGAAGAAACCCACAAAGAGGACAAAAACGAAAGGGAAAGGGGGGGGGAAAGGGAAAGGGAAAGAAAAGCAGAAACCTGTAGATAGCCAGGCATCTCCCGTAGGGAATTTCATTAACCGTTTATTCAGATCCTACTAAAACATATTTAGGGAACCACTGAAGAAGTTCTAAAGTCGATCTTCAATTCAAACCCCCTTCCCAAACCTGCGAGTTCGCAATACAAAGAGGCATGTGAAAGCGAAACAGAAACGGAAGCTGACAGCGAGTATCCCAGAACGGATTCATCTCGCGATCCTAGTCAGCGTGAGGATAGCGGGGCGGAAGAAGTTATCTTGGAGTCAGCGCAGCGTGACAAGGTACCAATGTTCACTGATTTTTGCCGATGACCATCATTCTAATCGTATTTGATAGCTGGACGGTAACAAGAGCATAAATCCGATGGATTTGGACCCTTTGGAATATATTAATGAGGAAGTTGGTGATGGTACGAAAGAAATACAATCGGCGCAGACAGACAAGGTGCATTCACTGATATTGTTCCAAGTGCTTCATTCTAACATAATTGATAGCTGGATGGTACCAACACCATAGTTCCGATGGATTTGGATGCTTTGGTATGTATTTACTTTCATAAAGGCATTCGACACTTTAATCATAATTAATAGCCTAGCGGTAGCGCCAACAGAAACTAGGCCCTCGGTCGTCGGGTGCCAAGGTGCCGCCGATCGTTGATTGGAATGGATTTCGGATACGTCCACAAGTGACTAACGAATCAGCATTCCAGCCCCCGAATCCTGCCCCCAAATTCTACTGGCCGAATATATTTAATAGGCCTAGTAAAGCTCCCACTTCCGCAGACGACGCCATACCCAGCCAACAGCCAAATCCAGCTCTCATAAATGACACCACAGTCAACCAACCACCGAATCCCGCTCCCTCTAAGTCGACCGCAGCCGCTAAACAGTCAAATCCTGCTCCTGTTCAGATCGCTACAGCCGTCGAAAAGCCAAGTATCCAGAATGATCCTGGAACGACACCCCTGTTAAACATTGGTAATTTTATCACCGCTATAAGTCATCAGTTCAACACGTTTCATGAAGATCAGAAACGATATAACGATAACAGCGCTTCGGAGTTGAAGAAACAGAAAGAAAAAGAATACGAATCGTTCAAGGCATTACTCCTTCAAGAGCAAAAGAAGACGGCTCATATCGTATCAGACACGATAGAACGTGAGCGACGTCGGCAAGAAGATGAGTTCAGAGCCTTGCTGAAAAATAGAGAAGCGGAAAGGCAGCATGATAGAGTGTTATTGGGTGAGGCTTTGAAACATCAAGCGGAGCAGTACGAATTGTCAGTGAGGTCGACGGTCGAAGGACTTTTGTCAACAGGTCTGTCTTATCGAAGATCTACCAATTGTGGGCGGTTATTGATTGCTTCCTACAGGTGGAAGTGTCCCCGGAGAGTCTCTGTCATTGAGTAGGGTGCCTCGTAATGATCGCATTCCCAACTTAGCATCTTCAGGAACGGGCTCGCGCAGGAAGATCATTCGCACTAAGGAACAAGTGCCTTTGAAAAACGATCCCAGAAGAAGCTTCTTTCTGGTGCGTCAGTACTCTTATTTTAAATGTTCGCTGTCGTTAAAGCAATTGTAGGAAGCAATTCGTACGCATATCAAGCATCTACTTGGAATGAAGAAAGACCAGAGATACGATGCAGAGCTATTTGACAGATTCGCCCCATTAACAGATGAAGAGCTTGAGAAATATAACGATCGCGATATAGGGTTCCCACCAATAACGGCCAATGACTTCCGCATCGACTTCTCGAAGACAATAACCATCCCATTCAACATTGAAGCTGCTGATGTTGTAGTGGAAGACTTCCTTGGGGCTGCCAAACGCGGCGTGTATACATATTACGGAGAGCAATTTCCTGACGACTTCCTGGAATGGGATGTCTTTGCAGTATATCTATGGTATATATAAAGAATTTAGTTTGGATGATCCAGCGCTGGCTGCACTTGAAAGACTGAAAAAGAACTCACGTGCAAGTCGCAAAAACACCGTATGCACTCTTTATGTTTAATGTTAAGCGATCATAAACTCATAAGTAACTTAGTTATACAACAATCGTCTGCGTGCCGTAGAGATAGAAGATGGTGTTCGAAGGCATTTTGATTTGATAAAAGCTATAGGTACCACTGGAGTTAGCTCTGATGAAACAGATACGGACGCAAAGCCGAAGCAATTCAAAACAATTGGCCCAATATGGCGTGCAAAAGCGCTGGAGGTATTGTATCATCGTCTAGATACCTATGAAAATAGTACAGCAATAATCGGAAGAACTCGGCGAAGGCCAGGAAATGAAAAGCGCCATAGGGTTCATACAACTAGAAAGAATCCTGATACAATCACACCACAAGGGCTTCCAATTAACTGTTACGATGAATCATGGTATCAGAGTCTTCGTCCATCTGAGAGATGATTGTTGGATGCCAAATTAAGCATTGCTTATCAGTTCGACGGCGATACTTAAGACTGAAACGGTTGTATTTAATCTTACGTATATGTAACAATCACTTTGATGTATCGGGGTTAACGGTGCCAGATGTAATGAATGATCGATCCAGCTATCAGCTTGAAAGCCGTCATATTCAGTATTCTAATAATAGCAGGAGTCTATTAATACATTAAGATGATAGTAGTCCACTTGTCAAGAACAACTTCGTCCACTTTCTCTGTCCTTGATTCTCTCTCTCTCATGCTGCCCTTCCTCCGTCCTTCCTTCCCTCCCTCGTACTCACATTTTCTCTTGCTATATTTGTTTTCTCTGTGCTCTCATGTCCTCTATTTCATGGTTTGTATGTATGTTTTGTAGGTACAAGCTATGAAAGAGAGACAAATTCAGCCCGTAGTCCTTGGACTGTGAGAATCCTCTGTTTCCCTGTCAAAGTTTCACAGTAGGTTCGGCTCTAGTCTGCTTACAGTCCGAACTACAGTCTAAGTACAAACAAGCTTACAGTTTGCCTACGTGCAAGCCTCTGGCAGTGTATTATCTAAAAGTACTCGGGGCCTGTTCGGGTGCACAGTCTATTTTTTTTTAGCTGGGGTAGGCTTACATAGGAAACAATGTCACAGTTACATAATGTGTTACATACGCATCGGTGCATCGGCGCATCATCTCTGGAAACCAATCGATGACTTAGCCGCTCAATGTATAGTGATGTGTGACGTATCTTGTTTCAGTGGGTGACAAAACAACAGTATTAGTTAGAAAGTCCCTCTAAAGTCAATATTTTTTTAAATTTTACAATACGGAGGCATTAGAATAGTTATATCACACAACAGTCAAATTTGAGTTTAACAAAATGACACCTTCGTCACCATTAGATCAATAGTGACCCCATGATGACTAAATCGCTACGTATTAGTGACTGAGCGTTTTTACTGAAGGTGACAGGGCATACATGACTCAGTTACAGATGGCTCCATAGGACCAACGACAAGGTTTCTATATTCAATTAGCAAATGGTATCGCTGTAATACGCCTAGTGTACTTCTACCTACTGTAAAAACATTATTTCTATATTCTACGCGCTACTTACAAACGGTACAATATATCTGGGTTGTAATTAGTAGCTAAGGTAGAGGTCCCGGACCGTTAGCTAGCGTGGGAACGATTCGCGCTAATAAGGGACATAACTAGCCTAAGTAGGAAAGCGTCTAAGAATAGAAACACCGAGGTCAGAGCTTATTCTCGACATCGGTGAGAAGTAATTACCAGTAAGGCCGGAGATCGAGCTAAGCGCGCGTCTATTCTAATAATAGGATATCGAAGCTATGTTATTGCGTCATAGGAAAAGGCATGAGCACTAGACCCACGGCAGTTGCCGCTATCTAACCACGCTGTACCAGCGCTGTGCATCAGCACACCATAGGCGCCTGGATAGGCCTGAGACCCGGCATTCCCGGCCGGCTTATTCAGCGTTTCCCATTTCCACGCGTCAAAGCGCGCGGCATCACGCCTTCATATGGAGCGTCTCACCTGCGGATATGGCTTATTGTACTTCGCTATCTTTCCATATGGACGCATTCTTGGCGCTAGTATGTTTGGTATATTCATGATTTACTCTGGTCCATCCCAGATGCCTGTCTCCAGTCTAAAAGTCTACTTTACAGCTTAGCTGATGTGTAATTACTGCTTTGGTATTAACTATATAGTTTCTCTTAGACGTGTTCTGTAAGATATTTAATAGGTAGATTTGTGTAGTAGAAGGGCAGTCTCCTGTGCCCCGAGAAATACCATCTAGCATCGTGCTTTAGTATTTGTGTGAGCTTTGAGATTCTAAGTGCAACGCGAAGTGTGAAGTCATAAGGCCGTGTTAAGTCCGAGATTAAGGAATGCACATCAAAACGCGCATCAAAGCGTTCGCTAAGTGTGCACTCCCTCTCGAACGTCGGTTTTCGACACCCTTTCTATTACTTTACTTCGCCCGGAAGCACCTTGCATCCGAGTCTTACCCACCGAGCACTTTCTTAGTGAGCGTACGTGGTGTGAGTTTTATTATTAATATTTACATTTACACTACGTTGCGCTAAACTAGGTACTTTAGCTGGATCAAACTAGAATTAGGTGTAGGTTCATTTCGTTTTGTGGGATTAACCATATATAATTATATATATAGATGCTGGTGCTTATCAAGCAATACTCAACTATGGAGGATAATTCCTCCATTTCGAAACATGTAAGCTATATTATCATTATTGTTTATCATACTATCATTACTCATCCCACCGATCTATAGTGGAATCTCTTCTCTTTCTTCTGACAAAGATCGCCTCCTTCTATCTAACCATGAGGGTTACATGGTAACATACCTCTTGCGAGAATTGCGTCAAGGCCCTACGATAGGGGCTCCTAGGAGAATTCAAAATGAGCTAGTAAGCTCCTTATTTTTGAACTATGGAAAGCACATCTGCGGTTCGAGACAGGGACGTCTGCAAATCTGGGATACCAATCTGCAAGCTGTATCTCAGACACTGGGGTTTGACGGTTAGTATTTGGTTACTGGTCCTTATTTCCGACTTACAACATGTCTATATAGAATCATCAGCCAACACGTTAGAGGTATTTCATACCTCGAGTATTTTGATTTGATTTTGATGTATACGACAGACCCTTTGCATTAATGGAACTGAATTTATTGCTGCAGCATCAAATGGGCGTAACCCAAAGATTTCAATCTGGAGCGCTATTCTAAGTAAGTTATTTATAACCTAGTCGGATACATACTGATATAAATTTTAGGGCCCAAAAGTATTCTTGAGAGAGTGCATGACGTTGTAAGTACTCAAGTATTTGGTAATTTGTACGCGAAATTCTAAAACCTAAACCAAGGGCCTAACTCGATGAGCTATCAAAGCATTGATGATCTTAGTGTTGTATTATTCTGCTTTGTTCTACATCTTAGCATATGTATGTGTTGGCTTTTTGTGTCCGATACTATATCGCTGAATTCTGCCTTAGATTTACAAGTGGAGGAAAGCGGTACTGCAAGCTAAGGCTGCTACAAGGTACATAGAAATGTAGAAAATTTCGTTCTGTATTGAAATTCTGTTTCCAATTGTCGAGATAATTAAAACCGGTGTTTTTACCGGTTTCCATTTGATTATCGACTAACAACTTCTGAAATTCCACTTTACTGATCACTCTATATCGTTCGAAATATTTCTGGCTCAGCATAATGGCCATTCTTCCTGTTCCAATTTGATAGGGACTCATTAACTAGTTTATGGTGCCAGTTTTTAGTAATTATCTCTCTATTCTTCTTGATTTTCCCTCTCTTTCACGTTTTTCTATCATACTTCGATGTGGCGGGTAACTTAGAGTGAGGTATCGCTAGGAAAGTACCCGGGTCCCGTAGTAGTAGATGTCAATGTCGAGTAATAAAATGTTATCAACTAATTTTATTCTGCATAAGTATCACAATAGTATGAGAATATAGAAAACATGTATTCATTGGGATAGCTGTCGGGGAAGCAACGTGAGAACAGATACGTCAAAGTCGAACCGTTGTTTTCTGTTTCTAAGTCGTACGTGCTCAGATGGTATGTATAATGCTTACTAATAAAATAAAGCTCTTGCCAAAGATGTACAAATAGTGTTGTATCCTCTGGTTGTCCCTCCGCGACAGCGAAAGGGAAAGGGAAAAAACACTATAATACGAATAATAAGTACTTAAGCAAGGTTGATAGGTTTCATAACCGAAAGCATCAGTACTTGTCAAAGTGGAAGCGTTAATTTATGTAGATACATTAAAAAGAGGGCACCGGTAAATAAAATCCGAATCACAACAGTATTGGGGCATTCCTTGACACACCCACTTTTAAAGTTGGATTTAATCATCCACAAAGTGGAAAACACCTATAAAAAGTTGATATAAATACTCTAGAACATATTGGGATGCAAAATACAAAGTTTAAATGTAGGTATAGATGTAGAATGTAGCGTAGAAGTTGGATTAATGAGAGAATCACTTTTGGGTCACAAACAGAACTTGACACGGTAGTGTCACATGTGTCACATTAGCTCACACCAGCTATTTTAAGTGGGATCAAGAGCGTGTGATTCGCATTTGTCATGCGCGGGACACACTTTTGCACGATTTATCTTTGTATCTTTTTTTGTCACCGCATTTATATGTCTATTGAGTTGTAATTTGGAAGAAAGTTGCTTTATATATTCTATTTACTAACACAAAATTTTCAAAATGTAAGAATGGCATAGAAGCTCTTAAAGTGGCAAATAAAAGAGGAAAAAGCTTACAATTTCTCCTGACTTTGCAGTAATCCTGCCTTAGCTTCCTCACCTTCTCTTATATACACTCTAAAATTTGTTTTCTATAAAATAGTATGTATATTAGTACTTATGCGAATTTTCAAAGCAATACAACAATAATACAAGGCTGGAGAATAAAATCTGTGAAAGTGTGTCAAGGAGTGTCCGTGTGTCAAGGAACACCCCAACACTGTATATAAATACGAACGGGAATTGATACCAACTGCTGAAGCAGTGCTCCCGAAAAGATAAGAGGAGTTCACGAGCACGAATGTAGAGGTTAACTAAATAAACGAAGAACAAAGGAGCAGCCGAAAAGCCGAAATATTTAACAGGTGCAAACAAAATGTGATGTACTGCCAAAAAATATTGGAGCCCGAGCCCTATAACCCTACCAACTAAAGTTAGTGGGAATAACAAATAAGGCTGGCTATCGCCAGAAACTATACGCAAGTAAGGAAAGAACTTACAAATAAGTAGATTCACTTATACTAATAGTCAACACGAGCGTAAAACCTGTGAGAAATGTCGTGCATACTTAGTATGTACAAAATTTATTATAATTGCCATGCAGGCCGCAGAGGTTGACCTCACAGACCTGAATGAAGCTGAACAAGAGAGAATGTGAACTGCTGAGAATTCAAACAAGAACACGTGTATTATAATTTACTGTCAAGAAAATTCGAGCTCGAGCCCTATAACCCTACTAACTAAAGTTAGTGGAAATGTTAAGAGATCTTCAACTCACTGAGAAATGCATGCAAGAATGGATGCACAAAATAACAATCGAACCCGGGATATGAATGGTGACACTCAGTAAAAACACTCAGTCAGACGCTGGTCAGACGTAATCATCTACCTGATGACAACCACCCAGAAGCCAGCCAACCCACAGTCGCTTACTTGTCAAAAGTCTGTAAATAGTCGGATATTAATCCGACAAGGGTAGTGATTTAGTCAATATAGCCTGTTTCACGCCGCTATTTGGAGTAAGCTTTCAGTCCCTTTAGTTTGACTTTTGTCCATTATTGTGTGATTAAACATAAGTGTACTATGTTCACCTTCGATGAGTCTTTCCTATGTATCACCTACACTTGCAAAGCAATAGAAAACTAATATTGAAGTAACAGCATATTAAATATATGCAAATGTAAACTCTGCACAAAAACATCGAAATCCGATCCGTGATGCCAAGTAATTATGTTATATACATATGTATGTATGCGTAACTGTATCTAAGAGTCGACTCAAGAGTGCAAGAGTAATTTCGCTAAGTTGCACTACATATTTGGAGGGCCGAGCCTTCGGTTCCGATCTAAAACTAGCTAAGTACTTAGCTTACATATGTAAACAAGTCATTTGAAACTCCAGATCCGCTAAATATACTTATACTGAGCAGAACTTCAGCAGCTGATGCCCTTTCCCTCTCTTCGCCTTAGAGGCCTTTCTCCCACTCGTTTCCTCCCCCCCACCCTGTGTGTCCCTTCCTCTACAAGCCCTCAATTTAGGCTGCAGGACAACCTCATCAAGACCGACTCATCACCGTGTACACCACCTACAATCTCATAGGCGTCGGATCCTCGGCAAAGTTAGACGGGTTGAGATGGTGATGGGAGATGCTGCTGTCAGTCTGTTCACATTGTATGTTCCAATTTCTTCTGCTTCGTGTTCATGCCTATATGTATAAGACCAGGTTATCCCAAGTGGTGCAAACTTCCTCCCTATGACACCCCCACCCATTATTTTGCCCCTTCTAAGTACATGTGCTTACATTGGGATTTTGCTTTATGACTTTGACTAGTACACGACAAAGCGATGACTTCTGGAGAACCTTAGATTGACTATTCATTGTACTCTATGAGACTTCTTGTATACAAATTTAGACTACTCAAAATTATGCACGGTCAGCCAACAGTCAAATTTGAGTTTAACAAAATGACACCTTCGTCACCATTAGATCAATAGTGACTCTAGTCTGCTTACAGTCCGAACTACAGTCTAAGTACAAACAAGCTTACAGTTTGCCTACGTGCAAGCCTCTGGCAGTGTATTATCTAAAAGTACTCGGGGCCTGTTCGGGTGCACAGTCTATTTTTTTTTAGCTGGGGTAGGCTTACATAGGAAACAATGTCACAGTTACATAATGTGTTACATATGCATCGGCACATCGGCGCATCATCTCTGGAAACCAATCGATGACTTAGCCGCTCAATGTATAGTGATGTGTGACGTATCTTGTTTCAGTGGGTGACAAAACAACAGTATTAGTTAGAAAGTCCCTCTAAAGTCAATATTTTTTTAAATTTTACAATACGGAGGCATTAGAATAGTTATATCACACAACAGTCAAATTTGAGTTTAAAAAAATGACACCTTCGTCACCATTAGATCAATAGTGACCCCATGATGACTAAATCGCTATGTATTAGTGACTGAGCGTTTTTACTGAAGGTGACAGGGCATACATGACTCAGTTACAGATGGCTCCGTAGGACCAACGACAAGGTTTCTATATTCAATTAGCAAATGGTATCGCTGGATCAAACTAGAATTAGAACCATCACATCCACCTAAGAATTGCGGTCAGCTCATTGACTACAAGAGAGCATTCTATACTCACTGTTTACCTGTCCCAGCGCTATGAGAAGTGTTTGTGTGTATTGATTTACTGGACAAGCGGCCTTCCCTCTGGCTCTTCGGAATTTCCCACAGGACGTTTCCCCTATCTCGACAACCAGTTAGAGTAAAAGCTGTAGATGGACGCTACTGCACTCCGTACACGTATCTGTACACCTTCAGCTTAGGGAGTCGAACTGACGTTGTCAACACCATCAAGGACGAAATCAGCTGCACCAGAGACGCCACTCGTACCAGTAAATATGGATAATCATATACCTCATGAATAATGTTCTTCAGCGTCATAAAATAGTCAGACTAGAGTGCCGAATTAGTCTACTGTAATGCATTTCGGTTATCTGACTGTTGTGGCATGTTGACAGATGCGAAAGCATCAGGGAGTCTGAAGAACTTCCTAAGCATGCTTACCACTTTTCAATAATGTATTGTGTATGTATGCCTGTTAGTATTGCAGGGCATTGCTCGCGCAGAGAGCCCTTGCTCTCCATCCTTGTCTCCCAGGTGTATGGATGCGGTTCTGAGCTATCGCAGGTGCGCTTGGGCTATGGGCTGAAGTACCGTGCTAGCACTTGGCAGACACCCACGGGGATGATAGAGGACGTCACCTTCGAGGCTAAGGAGATGTTCCAAAAGGCTTTCTTCAACAAGGACGGGGGGGGGCCAAGATTGACGTGAACATTGCTAAGATGGCCGATTCACTCGATGCTGCTTGGGAAGAGGGAGGCGAGGCACGCGACAACTCGCTTAAGTTGTTGAAGTACATTGAATATGTTCATTCTCAGGCATAGAGGTTTCAAGGACAGTATATTTATACCCTATATTACATGTAGATCAATAACGAGCACGAAGGGAATTGAAGGTGAAGTAGATCACGTCTTGGAGTGATATATGAGGCACAGTGGCGACGAAAGGGGTTGGGGTGGATTGTTCATGTAGAGAAGCTCCACAGCGTGTAAGGAGCAGAGGCGTTGAACAGCATAGCAGAAACATATTCTGTGGATAGAGAGCTCGAAATAGAGTGAAGAAACATGCAGACGAAGTGTTAGCATGTCGAAAAGACAGTAAGAAATGGAACATACATTTTTTCTTGATCCTATCAAATCCCAACCAATACGGCAACACTTGGTATGTACTACGAAATGGCTGTTTATGCTGAAGATTAGTAGACTGAGAAACGATTACAGATATATGAAGAGGGGACATACATGTTATCCCGACAACTTGTTCAACGAGCCCTCACCCCCTTCAGTTAACGGTTGTGAACCAATACCCCATTTGATGTGTTTCACAGCTACCCTTGAACACTAGGTTCAACTTGGCTGAAATGGTACAGTTATCTCCTGTCGATCAATATTCCTGCCAGTGCCTTTCACCTTCCCTCCGACTCTCATTGCTTTACCCAAGTTTAGCGTGCTTGTAGACCTTCAAAATTATGGTATATATCCCCAGACCGACAGTAGCGTAAAGTAGCGTGTACATCACATCTTACTACTACTTATAATCTACAGAGTATGTGCGACTAGAAAGGGAGTAGAGGCACGCCTACACATGCGTTGAAAAGTGGGTCCCATCTTCTTGAGGGCAGGCGTAACGCGTCGCGTTATGTTACGTAACGGAATAGTTACCGGCCGGCGCGCTACCAGCCACCTGCCCTCAAGAAAATCAAATTGCCTAAGCGCGTCCAGGACTTGCCGCGTATGCCCTTTCCTTTCTCCCACCAGCCTCTCGCACTTCATGCACTATGTAGGTTCAGTCGTGCAAATATGAGGCTTGCAAACGTTCTGTTTATGTACTTGGGCTTGATTGGTATAGTAAGGTAGCAATAGAATTAATAAATATCCCTCGATAAGTTTCCAATATATTCTTTTTCTTGTGTAGAAATCTCCAGCAAGATATACTATAAGATTAAGGTGGCGCTAAATATCGGACAACCAGGCTCTATGTTGACCTTGCCGCCCCATTGGATCTTCTGACGATCGAACAAGCCGTTAGTCTTGCATTATCTCTACCAACGCTGCCCGTGTAACATTAATAACCCCCTGCTTGTACACCAGCTTGACTTAATTAGCAACGACAAATGCGGGGCAGGGCGGAAGGATACATAATAGTGAGCACTGTTTTTTCTACTCAACGAATGCGTTTTGTAACTGATTTTGTTTAATTTTGTTTCTTCATTGCTTATAGTAGAGCGCGCTATTCGCATTCGCTCTCCCCCTCTCACTTGGCTTCTCCCGCAGGTTCCATCCAACGCTGACACACATACACTGTTCGAAATGTCACAATTACTCAACAGCAACTCAAGATCGTCGACATCGCGCACTACCAAGACCCACTGAATGCGCAATTTGCTTTACCAAAGGTCGTGTCACTGCTCCATGTCTCCCTTTCTCAGTTTTACTCTTCAAATTTTCTTTCAATTCATTCTATGATCTAAGTTTCACACTTTCCCATTTCCCTTCCAAAATCTACGATCCCATCTCCTTTAACTCACTTGCAACTCGCTCTATTTATATTTCTTTGTTTAGGCGCCAACTTAACCACCACCTTTACACTTGCTTAGTGGTATCATAATTTCCCGTGCGTGTTACATCCGTGGGCCGTCTCGATATGTCTTTACTCGTATTTAAGTTGGCCATGATGAAATCACTTGTGTCCTATATAATCCAACTATCATGCTCAATCACACCATCAATTCGCGCATGTGATTCCAAATCAGCGCGTAGATGCAAGTAAACACCCGCTTCGAAAGATGTCTTGGATTGCGTTCAAGTCTATCCAAGTGGGTTTCGAACTCGGAGCTACTCAGAGTCATCCCTCAAAGTGCGAAATATAATAATAGCTTGGACTAATAATAGGTCAAAAGTAATTAATAAACCGATCGTGGTCAATTAAAACTTAGGCACTACTGAGATGACTTCCCGTGAGGAATCGAGCGCAGTCTGACGCCGACGTATTGTTCAAACGACGAATGATGGAAAGCTAGTGCCAGACCCTAATACGACCATCCCCGACTCCATATTCTCGTCAGAAAGCTTTAGACAACTTGCAATAGACGGACGAAACGGAAATAAGCCGAAGGAATCTGCTGTGTATCTCACTGAAATGCAAGATATCTATCCGTAATCTTTTCTGCTTACAAGTCACAGAACCCTTCGGTAACACAATGCCTATTTGTCGTATTGAGCTATATTCAAGAAATGTCTTACATGGTTTATATACCTGTACCTCTATCATTACCAAAGAGAAGAACAGTGGGAAATCCTGGTATGACAACGACAGAGAAGTGTGAGATGTGTACGTAGCCTGTAAGATAGATATAACGCATCAGTTAATGGGTGTCTTTCCCGTTTGTAGAAATCGACAGTCTATTATGAATATGAATAAGAGACTCACTGCTGAGTGCTGATGTCGTGTTAAATGGTGCTCGTATAAAAGAGAGCATATACAGAGACATAAGGTATGTCTATTTCTATTTCGAGAACTGCTGTATTCGAATGACTTACTCTTTATTAGTGATATTTGGTGCGTTGGTAGTAGCATTGTTGTTATTCAACGACGATTCGACGACGTACACGGTGTCAGAATCATTGGTACGTTTTCCGAATCAGATTTGTCTACTGACTTATTTGTCGCGTTACAGTAACATACAGGTCAAATCATTTATTCATGCCCGTTTAGGAGGAGGGGACTTACTCTTTGGTGCTTTGGCGACAGCGTCATTTTTATTCGAGGACGTACACAACGTCAGGATCATTGGTACGTTTCCCCAAATCGACTTCTCGTTCACCGACCCATACCATCCGTCACGTTCTCATTACTCGATAGGGATGTTCACATAGAATAGCGGGGGTGGTAGCGTCAATTTGATTAGTTTGTAAGTTTATCAAATTAAGCTGAAGAGAGCAAAAAACTCACTCATTCCTACACAGTATTCGCCCTACAAAATATACCTACTAGCCTCAATCAAGACTTCTGCAATGTAATGGTCAACTATCTACACTAACGGTCAACTAATTACACGTCTTAATTTCTCTTTTTTCTTGCACTGAAAATATAAGCATGTATAAGGTAACGCAATTCAAGAAAAGCTTACATGGGGTATCGGATGTTGTACCAGTTTACAGTGTGACAACTCCTGGATGTCTTGCCTGTACGGACGTAGAAACTTACTTTCTATTACGAATAAAAGTAAGTGTTCAACAGCTTGCGAAATACCGGCGACTTACCTCTTTCATTTTGGTTTTGCAACCGTTACCTTTCTTTGAGTTCTTTCGCTTTGTCTTCCTGCGCTGTTCGACACGTACTGACTCTGCATCCCTCCAACCTCCTCTCCAGTGCACCATATGTTCAACGCGTATCAATTCTGCGGCCCTCCAACGTCCTCCCCAGCGGACCATCACCCGATTGCCTACCTACAAATGTTTGTCTACCGTAGGAGGGAGAAATGTAACGAATAAAGACGAACGTACCTCATAAAATGTAGCCTGGAGATCATAGGCAATGAAGGTAGGTTCAACAACTCTCGGCATGCTCCTATCATAATATTGAGGTAACTCGCTAGTATAGCTCTATCATATGTACTCACCTCAGCAACGATTGAAAACTTGGTAGCGATAGGTATCGGCTCGTTGCAAAATACAGGAAGATGAATAGTAGCTTTTGAATCCATTGAAAGCTTATTTCGAACTCCAGCACACGCATTCGTGCCTCTACCCAATCATTCCCGCCTCTAACTACACATACCACCTTCCTCTCATCATTTCGCCCAACAACGACAACGATAGCTGGGTTCAGGAAGAAGGGAAGGACCGCGTTGCTGCTGCTGTTTGGAGAAGGCGCCCTGGTTTCATACCCCACCCGTACGTCCACAGCCCCACCATCCTGCCTCCAGCCATGGCCCACCGACAACGAGTTCATGTTTCTTCATACAACACGCCCACCATTTTACCCAAACCCTGCATTCGGTCCTTCTACCTCAGCAGGAAGCAATGGCGCTCCTTGACTAGCAACACCACAAGTATCAGCATTCAAATTCAGCGCTCATACCCGAGTTGGTTTTCCACCCACCACCGCAGAAGTGTCCATTTTCAAGGCCTGGAAGTGTGGGTTGGGATATGATGAGGGGTATAGTCGGAGGGAGGCGCCGCGTTTGTAAGGCTAGTAGGGGGATAGCGGGGCAACGAAGACGTTCATTCGACGACGATCGCTGAATTTTGGGGCAAAGGACCTTACATATTCATTGTATGTCCTCCCTACCTTCGTTTTACTCATTACTCGAGCCCATTTAGATCCCTCCTTATCCTCGGTCCGTGCTGACGATGCGTGGTACACCCTTCCCTGTCTCCTTTTCCAATGTTCTACGCTGCTAACATCGCTCGCAAATCCGACCCCTCCCCAACCCCCCACTCGTACACACGCCCCCGTCTATAGTTCCTCGACCAACCCCTTCCTTCCCTCTTCTTGCAAGGAACGAGCATCGCACCATCGCCATCGCCCTCCCCTCCCCTCCTCCCCCTCAACTCATTCCCCCGATTTCCAAGTGACGAGCGGCATTAGGCCAGCAATACTACAAAGACTAACGCCACCCTATGGTCCCCACCCAACGCCCTACCTCTCGCCTTGCAAGTGACGGGCGTAGATTCAGGGACCATCATATCATGACGACGAGCACCACTTCGTCATCCCTTCCTTCCCTCCCATCCCCTCGTCTTGCAGGTAACGAGGTCAAGCGTCCTCTCCCCCCTCGCCCCCTCCCTCAAGTCATGAGGGTATGCACCCTCTTTTCCCTCCCTCCCTCCCTTCTCTTCGCCCGTCTCTACCTGTCTACTTCGTGTAGAACGCACATCCCCAAACCACCCACCTCAACTCACAGCTTTCCCCCCCTTTCTCTCTCGTCCCTACGTTTCTTTTCCTCTTTACTCGTCGTAGCGTTGGTGGTTATGGATTCACACTAGGTTCTGGTATGGTATCTTGGAGCTCCAAAAAACAAAAAGCAGTCGCAGGATCTTCGTGTGAAGCTGAATATATGGCCGCATTCGAAGCGTGCAAAGAAGGGATATGACTCAAACATTCATTTGACGGCATACATATGCCTACCACCAAACCCACCCCTATCCTATGCGATAACCGAGCTGCTATCACATTATCCGACGATCCATTACTCCACGTGTGCATGAAGCATAATTTCATTTCCTTCGCGAACAATCACAACTTACAAAATAGAAACATCGAGTTGTCTTATATTTCTACAAAAGACAACATCGCCGATATCTTTATGAAACCATTACCCGGACCACAGTTCAATCAACTACGCACATTCCTAGGCCTTGAATTTCTGTCTCCCAAGACTCCATGCGAGGAGTGTTGATATGAAATGGACTTAACGTTCGTATCACCGTGTAACTATAAGCGCACATATGTACGTGTCCCCTTTCTCCCTTTTACTTAACCTTTCATACCTTTCTACCTACTTACACGTTCTCTTTATATCTTTATATTATAGCCACCTGCAGATACATATAAACACCTACCAGTAGATACACATATACCTCAGTCGTTATACCATACAATAACACTGAGGTAAGACTCTTAGTATACTTTCTATTAAATCCAGGTACTGATATCACACGTAGATTAGAATACTTACAGCGGGTGAGTACCCTGTACTTTAGAGTTCCTGAAATACGAGACTATTAGACACATATTTTCCCTAAGTGATAAGTTTTTGCCCTCTCGAACTCGACAAACTATACAAATGCTAGCGGTGTACAACGTCTATTCGGTCGAGAACCAGCTCCACCCGTCGAAACCACCAAACTACAAAGAAGTGCTACTTAATAACGGCAACCCTGATCCTAACGCATCGGATGGCAAATCAGATTCCGGTAACAATGATCGACGCAAATCTCATCCAAGGCCACCTCGAAAATCATCCCGGTCGACGAAGGACAGTAATCAAGGAAATACTGAACACGAGGAGCCGAGCTTTACAGTAAGTCATGAACCACAATTTGATTATAAACTTAAACTTGATATTATACTGAGTTGGGATGGAAATACTGACAATTTGCATCATTGAATGAATAAGGTAAATCGTTTGAGCGAGCGTTCGAAGGCGCTTGAAAGGCAACTCAGTGACCTCGTTCCTACGCGCCTAACAGGTAGCGCTGAAACTTGGTATTACAGTCAGCTTCCTGCCTTTAGGGCCGAAATCGAAGCAAGTTGGATAACGTTGCGTGAGGCAATCGGTGACTATTACGTGAACCAAATATATTATGATAAAATGTAACTTCTTGCAACGGGAACACATTACCGAGAACAAGGCTATAGTAGAGACACCTTCTCAACTTCATTTATAATTATACTGATTGTCAAATGATATCTGAAATTATGGATGGCGCACCTAAGCAATGATGCAATATGGCGTTCAAACCGCACATTTAATCATTTCCCACGCCACTTCTTCTCGGTAGCGCTACTCCTCAGAGATATGTCCAGCATCCCTTTTTAGTATTCACGCGCGCCAGTTTGCGTGCTCTACACCAACTCTGCGCCATATTTTGGATGTGCGCGCCAATTTCTCAAGCTCACTGCCCTACTTTCGCACCACTGTTGCATTTACCAAATGCAATTTTTTTACAATCTCTGATAATCTAAGTTCTTCCGTAATCGTCATAACTTAAGCAAAATAGACAAAAGATTAACATTATATACGAATGCGATACAAAACGGTAATTGTTGCGACTTCAATACTGTATTTGTACCATCGCTCTAGTAGTACAGTAACTTTCGACGCGGAATTTTAACTCTATGATACATATAAAGTCGAATCGGTAGTACGAACTGCATACCTCATCGATTGGACTAGTGATAGTCTGTCAGAACTGCTCTATTGGAGTGTATCGTGTCTGGGTGACGTGTACTGCCCGTCATGGCGTGACTACTTTGTTGAACAGGTTGATCCGGAAAAATTGCGTGGTTTCGCGGACAGGGTGTCTACCCGAAAGCAAGCCCTTGCTTGAGTTTGTGATAGGGCAGATAGAAACCGTTGTAGTCGAGGGGCTTACGCAAGCGTGTGCTGGCACCGGTGGACAGCCTGCTGCTCGACTTCAAGCTACTTTCACCTTTACAACCAGTATGGCATATCTATTGTGTGAGGACCTACCAAAACCTATCTTCAGTTCGGTGATTGTGGTCGAAAGCTCAAGGTTGATAATTCACTATCATCATCTCCATTAATTAATGAAAATGGACGTGCGTTCAAGGTACTAGCACATCTAGAGCTTAATAACTGAGTCATACACTGAGGGAAATGACATCGCAATAAACGCAACTGGAGATCATGCTTTATTACCAGGACCCACGACGATATGATTAAATTGTTACATCAGAGATCTGAGAGGAACAAAGGTATATGAGAGATTGGAGAGAAGGCATTTAAAGGTGGAGAATCGATACCGAATCTTGTTACTAGCCTTGTCAAAGATTCCAAAACGACTGATATACCACAGAAAGGAGACTGCGTCGAAAGGAATAACCTATACATGTTGCATGGTGAGTAATGGTAAACTCAGTGTTGTTGTATGATATAACTGATATAACAACTGTACCTATACACATAGTGAGTAATAGTAAACTACATGTACTGTCAGTATGTGATATAAAGATTGTAAGCTATAAGTCTCACCTTAGTGTTATTGTATGATATAACGACTGAGGTGCATCTCTATCTAATGGTACGTATATATATGTATTTAAAAAATTTGAAGACACTGTAGTGCATATTGAAAGAGTAGTGTCTTATTGGTCTCGTGTCCTACAGCCAGCTGAACGAAACTACTCCCCAACGGAACGAGAGACTTTGGCATTGAGGAAGGGTCTCATTAAATTCCAGCCAATTTTAGAAGGTGAGTATATATTTTGTATAACTGATCGCGCAACCTTAACATGGAGCCGTACTTTTCAAAATGTAAATCGACAATTATTAACCTGGGGTGAGTATTCTCAGGCTTTCCAAATATGAAATTTATCCATAGAGCAGGTCGTATACACTCTAATGTAGACCTGTTGTCCCGACTACGAAGAAATACTCCTTTGCAAATTGGGCCAACAACGGATGATTCGGAATATTTGACTTTGAAAGGAAGCGATGATCATTTACGGAATACTTATGTTCGAAGAGCTAGGACCAAAATTCGAAAATAGACCACCGACGGCTGCAACCGCACCCGTTCAGTCTAGTAATTCAAAGCCCATTGAACTGTATACTGATGAGATACCTTTACAGAATACCGAAGAGTATCAAATCATATAGTGTGTTAGTAAGTTTAAGAGAAGATGAACCAGAACGACGGACTAATGCATACATGGAAGACCCACTCTTTCCTAAGATATTAAGTTTAAAGAGAAAAGAAGAGCTCTTCGTGTCAGAAGTAACAAGAATAAAGGAGGGTGGTTGAGAGGATAGAGAGTAATAAAGGAGCAAAGAGAGTGATAAGAGAGCAAATAACTCAGACACAAACACTGACACAGACACAGATGGGGAGGAAACTTGTTTTACTACTACCAAGTTACAGAGTGTTTATATACTAAGGCTGTCTACCAAAGTCCCAACCAAGGTCCATGTAACTAAGGTAACTAACAGCTGTCAATCTGTCAATCACATATCTGTCAATCACAGAACTGTCAAGTATGACAAGTGACAAGTGACAGCTGTCAAAGAAGCTGTGCAACCCTGAATATCTAACACTTCGAATCATTGTAGAGCAGGCAATTTGCCTGTACCGTAGAATCGGCCTCGTTTCTCTTTTTAGTTCTCTGCTTGTTTACATTGTTCTGTACTTATTTAAGTACAGTACTTTACATTCTTTGAATACAGATTACTTTGACCCCTCACTAGGACCTGTCGATAGACGGATGTGCTATCTGCTTGCAAATTCTTTGTTTTGGAATTTCCTTCAACCCGGAAACATCTTCTACATCATCTTACCCGCAGTACTATTATGGTGACAACGGCTTTCTATATTTTGAAGACAACTACGGCAACCACCGTTTATGCGGTCTCTACTCCTTACTTTACACTATAATGACCACGAATCAATACTTAGCATATATTTAACGGTAGTGGGCTGTGCCGCACTGGCGCCCGCTTGCCGGCCTTATTCTATCAATTTAAAAGCAAACACCATTACCTTAGATAAAGTTAATAGTTTTCAATATAATTACTGAGTTCATGATATAAATACCGGCAATGTTTACAAAGAGCAACATTGGCCCTTGGGTGAATGCTTTGAGATCGTGGGGATTATAACGGCAATTACCAAAGCCTCAAAAAGCCGTCGTAGGCGTCTATGTCAATTTCACAAATATATCTATCTACAGTATTACCATATGTATCTATTAGACAGAAGTGAATATATTACGACCACACTTATTGCACATGGCTAAATGAACAACGTCGAGCTAATTCATTAGATGGAGTAAGTATCACAACCAAATCACAGAATGCTTACGCCGGTCGAAATTCGACGTCATCACGTGACGGTTCAACGTTCAACCTGCCCTCAAGAAGATGATTTTGGATTAACTCATTGAACCTCGCCTTTTTAATTTTTTTCTTCCACTCTATTCGCATCGACTCCGGAAAAGTAGTATTCAGCGTAGTTAGGATAGTATATACAATGAGTGAAGAAAACTGCGCTTTAAATCAAAATGGCACATTGAAGGAGGCACACGACATTACGTGGTACAACGACCCTGACGATGAAATACCTATCTCTCAACCGCCTAGTGTGAGCGGTATGAAAAAGAAAACAACCAAGAGACAGCTTGTAGAGGTAAGAGCTGAAGAGTATAAGATATTGGGCCTGATGCTAATGAAGAGAAGTCATTCTTAGATTTGGAAGCTGAGGTAT
The DNA here is from genome assembly GCA_025738555.1 of Cyathus striatus. Classification (NCBI taxonomy): domain Eukaryota; kingdom Fungi; phylum Basidiomycota; class Agaricomycetes; order Agaricales; family Nidulariaceae; genus Cyathus; species Cyathus striatus. The sequence goes on from JAOVFP010000001.1 coordinate 1,147,339, forward strand.
CGACAGAGTCGCCCACCGACGATGAAGCGGACACAGACCGTGCCGGTATGTATTATGACCTTCAAGAGGTAATATTATGCTAATTGCGTAGACGACTTCATCGACGACCATTTCGACGACGAGGATATCGATGGCACGGACGACGAAGATAATATCCCTATCAGCCGGCTGGCATTAACACGTGCTGTTGAATCAGCACCAAACCACGGTTTCATTGCATACTTGCTCGACAAGTACGGGAACAATGAAGGAAGTAGCGAATCGCCAAAGGAAACCAATTCACAGCTTACCGAGAGCAAGCATTCTATTAGCCACGAGGGAATACGTGACGATGACTGGCCGTTATTTGATGTTCCAGTGAAGGTAAGTGGAATTCGAGCTTGTTATGTTGAAAACAACTGTAATATGATTTCACAGGATGGATCAGAGGAACTTATTGTACACGCACTCTCATATCAAGCTGGCTCAAAGCATATACGCAGTGCATTTGCATCAGTGGTTATTCCGGGTCACGTATATGTCGAGGCTCATAACATTAGTGACATTCAGGCCGTCACTTCTATTTATCAAGACATATATTCCAAATACATCCGCCCAGCGCCGACAGAGGCGTGGGTTTCTTTCTACAAAGTTAACGGGTCAACATACATACTTTCTCAGCACACTTGGGTAAGGTTGAAAGGGAAATACTGTTACGACCTCGCCTTCATCACGAATGTATGCCAGTGCACTCTGCAGATTGACGTTATTCATCTTCCACAAGTGATCTACAAGAGATCTTTGAAACGAAAGCGGTCCCCAGGCTCTTCACAGTCTCACCCACACTGTAATCTGTTTAACCCCGATCTCGCAAGAAAGACAAGCCCAGATAAATTTGTGGTTCAACACGAAGGTTCTGATAAAAATGTTATCACTGGATATCTTTTTCGCGGTTCATTCTATACGATGGAAGGATTTATTCTACGACGAAAACTCGATATCGAAAAATTCTACCAGGTTGAAGCGATTCCAACAATGACAGAGCTAAGAGCTTTCCAGAACTGCAGGCATGTACCTGCTCAAATTCTGGACCACACGAGACGCGCAATACTGGCGTCAAGCATACGAATAGGTGATCAGGTAAAGGTATCACTAAATCACGGAACATACTCTATTGCTTCCATTCAGGATATCCAAGAAGATAGTGCAATGTTAAGACTTGCCAATTCACATACAGGTGTATTCGTATATCCGTTAAGTCTGTTGCAGAAATGCTTTAAGCTCGGAGATGGTGTTCGAGTGATTTCTGGCGAGCATGAAGGATCGGTTGGAATGGTTATCAACAGTGAACCATATGGGAGGATTGGAGAGGACAATATCATGATGGTCACTTTTCTGCTAAAGAAGGTAATATTCACCTGGGGAATAACATCATATATATATTCTAATATTACGTAGAGTAATCACATACAGGTCCTATCTTCGAATTTAGACTTCTGCGACGAAGTTCATCGAAATACGACATTTAGGTGGCAGGATAGCGACTTCGGCAGATTCCCTGCAAGCTCATCTAGCAATCGTACTGAGCCCGTTTCAATAGATGACAGGCTCATGCGAAACGATCGCTACAAATCTTTATATAGGCGTTACATTATAATCAAAGCTGGTCCTCTGAAAGGAGAGCTTGGAATACTACAAGATGTAAATTTCAATGGCGTCGCAGTAGTGGAGATACAGACGCATCTGATGACTTCAAATCGCTGCGAGAGCGTGTCATTGAAGGATATATTCATCCCCGGGTATCTACACAGTACATTATGCTTCCGCCAGTATCTAATAATACTTTACAGATTTAATAATTTGACGACAAATGTTCCAGATTCCAGAAGTCTTCCTGAACAACCATTACCTCCTTGTTCAACACCACATTGGGAACACGATTATGGGATTGGATCACAGACGCCTGCGTGGAATCCCAGTTCAAAAACTCCACAGGTAGCTTTATCACATTATTATTTGATTACCATCTCACACCACATGAAGCCAGGTTCTAGTTCCAATATCGAAGATCTTGAATTGTTATCTTTTCGTCATCGTAGTTAGTTCTTCAGATCATTAGACAAACTCACGAGACTTACCAGATACATTCATAGTTCCTGAGAACAACCCTTCACATCTTCCATTGCAACCGTCTGCTTCGCTTCCGGAGTCAATGGGTATGTTTGTAGCAGGCACTGCAACCATTCCCACCAATGCTGGACCCGACTCATCAGATTGTTTCGATGGTGTGTAATTGTACAGCAATAGACGATATGTCAATGCTAACAATATTAATACAGGACATTGGATCACACAGCTAGTCGAATATAAATCGGATTTAAAAAGGAAAAAACTACATACTATTATTGCTGGCTCCTTTCCGACACCCGACGACGCAGGATTTGAAAATGGACGTTATGAAAACCGAATTGGCAACTTTGTCGAGTTGGTGAATACCACAAAGTGTTTCCGACTTGACTTAGATGCCGATCCTACCGGCCCTGAAGAGTGCATTGATATACCCGCAAGATTTGTACAGATAGTATCTCCGGATAGGATGATCCAACGTGTCATAGTAGTGAATCCAGGAAACTTCGCTTTATTTGGACAAGAATTCCAGGTATATGCAATGAACGGGGATGAGACCACAGTCCATCCTTGGAAAGGAAAGCTTAGATATGAAAACAGTAAGAGGAAAAATATACCAACTCATGATCTTGGAGTATTTTTGGGGAAGTAACGCGTAGCATTTGGAGATATACCTATATCTTTGACCATAAGCACTATTAGAATTAATATGACATACTATACTATACTACACAAATAATACGAGAGGATGTTCACATACAGGTATATGTATATACTGATCAGATAGACGAAATCTAGTCTGCATTCTACGGGCTTCAGATTGATGTATAGTATTTACACGATCTACATGTATATTGTTTGGTGAAGCTCTAGGAATCTGGAAAGCTTGAGAGTCGCTTCAGGCCCCGGAATCCGATTAAACTACGTCAGCCAAAGCCAAATCCAAGTCATGTAGAGTTTGAGACTGCCAACAATGCCAACGATGATTTGACTGATATCGAGTTTCTTCCGTCGTTAGAGAAATCAGACTCCGAAGGAGCAGAGGAGGATGATAGTGACAATGTTATCGTCACTAATGAAGAGCTATGATTCTACTTCATGTGTATCAGTTACATTTCACCAATTGCTTCTTAGATAGCCGTTTCTCCTGCCCAGTAAGCTACCCTCTAAGTGGAAGCGTACTAAAGGAGCTTCTAAGAAATTGGCAGCGATGAAGAGTCGTCGTGATAATTCCAATGAGAGTGTGCGATCCCATCTGCTGGTATGTTTTTCCTTCTGTTTTTTGAATGATTTATAGTTTCTGAAGAAAACAAAAGGCCAGTTAAGATATGAAAGAAGATGAATCCGATTTATCGGAAATGAAACATTGTCTCACTAGTTAGCGGTCTTGTTTAACATTTATGTTTGTTCTGACCTTCCTTTTTCTTCGACCTGTTGAATTATTACTCTCATTTTATTCATTCAAGTTCGAAAATAGCATAATTTAAGTATATATGAAAGCCTTGAACCGTCTATGGCCGTATACCGTTACGGTACGATTGGCAGCGCTAACGGTTACTGGTGCAAGCCCTCTGACATCTAATTATGTAAAGATGCACCATGATATACAAAGGGTCTGTCTATATACTTCGAATGAAATTCTTGGGAGTATATACCATACAATTTTGCCAGCCAACAATATTCTAATCATTTTACTTACCAGAATTGTCGGACTATAAAGGCAGCGATGACCACACTCAAGCTATGTATGATGTTTGATAACCCGGGGGAATGGCCCTCAATGACCCGCTCCCTGCTGATCCACTGATATACTAAGATTTGTATGCCTTCGTGACCGTAGTTACAAACTGGTGAGTGGGAGAATTCCTATACTACGGTGGAGAAATCACATCTAGTATAGATATATGAAAGATAAGTCTGTATTCCAGTTGTATACTAATGCACAACGAGACCAAGTGGACTCTCCAAGAAAGTTACTGTTATGTAGGGACACACACGAGACACGCACTTGATTCACTAAACACATGGTTTTATAATAGAACACATTTAGATGCGATACAGCTGATTCAAGAAACGTATTGACTATAGTATATACTAAAACTCCCTTGGATCCTGTAACGTACTTTGCTGCTGACTACTGCATACCGGTACTGCCTCCGAAAGTTTAACATAACTAAATCATGTGGTTGACCGTGCTTGCCTATTCCGATTTTGCCTTTCGAACAAGGGCTCCCGGCTAGATTTGGTATCATAAGGAACCAACTGCACTCAAGTTACCCAGTATTCTTTCTTCAGGTAACAACCCTCGTACCTCGTCGTCGTTTTCTCCCCGATCCACCAGGTGAGTGCGCTGCATCTCAGATACTTATCTTCTCAACAGTGAATACACTTTTTAGGAGATAAATACGAATTAGGAACTTTCATAATGTACGCCTTGCATTCACAAGAGCTATAAATACATTCAAACTATTAGTACCACAGAATAATTATAGCTCGGTTAACATTCTGCGTGTACCGAGTTCAATCATTATAAATCCCGAGACTACGTGCAGATCTTCAGTAATTCAACTACAACGAATGGCTAGCACACTTAGCTATTCTATAAGACAGTTTTATTTCTTTATCCCTTGTACGATTACCAAGCAGGAAGTAATTCCATAGGTGATGTAGAAAAGGACATGTGTTTTCCATATACTTACATAGAGCCCATTGATTCCATGAACTCCATAATTATATAGTCCAGCTAAGGCAACACAGTGAACACGACCCTCCGCTTCGTGATCGATTCACTTACATTGAGGGCCAAGCGTTACTTAAGTGAATAAAGAGGTAAGTGCATGCTCGCAATTCGGTTTTGCTACGAGGAGCTTTCATGTGTAGGCCGTACGCATTTGTAAATCTTCGTAACGTTCTCGAAATAACTAAACGTTTTCTTATTTGTATGAACCATGTCCTAGTCCTTCTTTGATAATAATTAGTATTAATATACAATTCCGTTCTCTTCCATATCCGTATTACGAAGATATACAACAAGACATAAGTATGTACAGTAAGCGATGGTTTACAAACTAGTTTACTATAATTCAAATTATATTTAAAGATGTTCGCAATCCTTGTTGAAATCCATTCGAAGAATTCCCGATCTGCCCCAATTCGCCCCACCGTTACGGAAGTAAACCTCCCGGGTACACGAGTATATATGCATAGTAGCAACAGCTTTTCCACTCGACTTGAACCCACGGACTGTGTAGTGTGGTTCCGTGTCCGAACCACTGTCATGGAATGGTGCCCTGATAGACAATGATTTATAAGTAACGAGAAAGAACGACTAAATACTCACAAAAGAACCCAGTGTCGTATGTTGCAGTGATTTTTGCACCACAAATTTCGGTATACAGTGTGTCGTACTACCGCCCCGGCTTCCATTCGTTCGCGGCTGCTCATTCGATTGCAGACAGAACGGTAGATGAGAATCGGCTGTTACTTAAATTAAGTAGACGAAAAAGGATCGAAAAAGGAAAGAATGCATGCCGCCATTACATCGTTGGTTGGGACTGAAAGAAGTAATGGTTATGGGAATAAATGATGAAGACGAATGGATAAAACTTACCGGTATGAAAGATGATAACAACTCAAAGAGTTCACGAGGATAGGTGTTTATTGTGACTTGAATAAGCAAAGAAAAGAAACGAAGGAACAAACAAAACTTAAACTTACGACGTTCCCCTCGGTAGTCCTTGTCAAGTCTTCTCACTAAACGACTACACGGCTGACATTGTGCTTCCGGAATCTTGTGTTCCTAGTCGTACTCTCTGTGTGAAACCTCTCGCCATTCGACCCATACTTTCAGCTGAGGGGTGAGTAACATACATCATTGACTAATTTTATATTCACCTGTAGACGCTCGAACCTATCCCTGCATCGTACCTCCAGCTACAAGGAGAAGCAACAGTTTCTGATGAATCTCTTGCTGCTGCAACGAGATCAAACTTTCACGTTCTGCTAGTTTTGATATAATTGTTAATTTGCAAGTTAGAGATTTCTTTCCCTCTACGCAGATGACCAGCGACGATTTTTTTTCAACATACGTCACAATAGTTGTAATTCTCTGTAGCCATTCGAGGACGCATGTGTATAGACAACCTAAAACAATGTCAGCGTAGGCATAAACTTTGAACGTATCCAACACCTACAAGGGCCTCGGTCTTAACGAACATAACCATTTTCTTCGTAACTTTCACTTGCGCTATTTTAGGTATTCCTGCACGGCTGTTCGGTCCTGTAGAACTCAATAAGCGTCCCATAACTGGAATCACATTACAATCACTTGAAATCAGTGGAACAGAAGAGTAGAACATTGGTATATTATATTCACGCTCACTTGCACAAGTACCTCCCATACCCATCTAATCGGCACCCCGCACCCGTAGTTTTTCACACACATCCAACTATGGCGGACATCATTACTCTGTAATATTATGATTGATGATGTGCTGACATGCTGAAATGATAATGCACGCTGGCATCAGCTTCTTGGGGATGCGATGGGATGAGTTGACACCATCTTCAAGACCCAGACCCAGACAGGACTGTCATATTTAACCATGATTCTGTCGCTTAATTTGGTTAAAATATGACACATATTTCTCCCCAAAGTGGACATAATATTTATGGTGTGTTTTTTTAAAAAAATCAAGAAATATTTTGTACTTTTTTGTCTGCACAATACTTTATATAATAAGCCGCTTAATTTTTATTAGATATTTGAAATTTCTTAGAAGAATAACATAAACATTCTTCGGCGATGTATTAAAGACATTCTGCCGCAAAATATATATTAGAAATAATCAAAATAATTTAAATTTCTAACTAAGAACTTGTAACTATTTAATGAATTGAAATTAAAAATATATCCCTGTATTATATTACTAAGTTATTCTGGTCTTGCCCGTTGTGTCTGTTCCTAAAAAGTCATCATTTGTGTTTAGTGATGTATGGTGATTATGTTGTGTACGTGATTGTTTACATTTTTGTTGAGCTTTTGCAAAATGATCATCCCGGCTATCTTTACACTCATGTAGAACTTGCATGTTATCAATTCTATTTCTTATCTTTGAACTACATGTGGAATAAAAATTTTCATATGCAATTTTCCAAGTTTCATTTTCTCCTTTAAGATCCATAACACTTCTCCAGGGTTTTAAAAAAATCAGCATTAAACATGCATGTCGATGCATAGTTTGTTCATGATCTCTGCGAGGTATACTAGGACCAGAAGGTACAGGTATATAGATTAAATCCTGTGACTGAATTGAAATGTGATGAGTATGAGAATCTGGATGGGAAGATTGAAAAGGTAATTTTTGATTTTTTGTTGAAGAGTTATTCTCTTGTACTGTGACATTTCCACTTGAATTTGATTTTTGCTGTAACACTTTATCAGTACAAGATGTAAAATCCCATAAATTGAGATCATTTAAATCACAACCTCTTAATTCATAATCAGTAATCAAAGATGTTTTTGCAGTCACTCCACCTTGATTATCAACATGAACTGTTATGTCTGCATTTGAATCTTCATTTAGTAAAGATAATTCATCATTAAATTGAGGTTCTACAACACTGTCTGTATTTATACTGTTTCCAAAATTGTTTTCAAGAGAGAATTCAGTATTAAGATCAGACTGATTATCTAAATTGTGATTGTAACCATTTGTATTCTGATTTGTACCAGTGTTGTTCTGTATTTGTGTATTGTTTAAGGTGTAACATTCTGGGGAAGGATACTGAGCTTCAAGAAATTTTTCAAAAGGGATCCAATACAAATTTCGATAGAGATGGCTTGTAAAGTGATCCTCAAAGTCTAACAGGTAGGATACAACTTGTTGAGCAGATAATTCTTGATGTGAAATTAAGGAGTAGGCACATTTCTGCAATAATTTTTTAGCATGGGTTTCAATATTATCTGTGTCAGAGTCCAATACATTTAATTTTTCAACAGCTGCTTGAAGTGCTGCATAAGCAACATGAGATTTCAGTTGTGATTTTGTGATATAATCAGAAATGTAAAAAAATACTGCTTTTGCAATAAATCCTGAAAGAATAAATTTAATGTCCATGTTAGATCTTAAACATTCAATTGTCAAGTCATTAAAGTTATTTACAAAATCATTTAAACAACGAAGATCAAGTTCACCAGTTTCTTCATTGAACAAAGTGCAGGCTTTACATTACCTTTTCCAAGGCCAAACCAACATTCTTTTGATTCACCAACTTTCCAATATTTGAAACAAGTACTACTGTGTTTATGTACTTGGCAAAAAGATACTAAATGATGAAGGTCCTTTAGTCTAGCTTTTAAATAATCATCTTTATCAAGTTGTTCTTGAAGTACTCCAAGGACAGAACAAGGATGTTTTGTTGAAGATGGAACTACAATGTTTGGATCAGGATCAGCTGGAATATCATTTGATATTGTTGCATCCAAATATGCAATAAGCTGATCATGAAAACCTACATCCTGTTTATGTAATATTTTTTATTTTATTTCCTGTGGATTTAAAGCACCTTCCACCCAAAACACCATATGACAATGCAAAGAACCTCTTCCCTGAGCTTCAACACATCCATAATAGGCACTAATTACTCCAAATGCACCTTGTTGTAAATTAACACCCTGTGAAGGTTTAAAATGTTTGACGTGGGAAGCCACGGACTTCCGGACCGTGTGAGTGAGGTGATACAGCATCTGACCAAGAGCGCTTCTCAGTTGTAAATACACACAATGCACTCGAACTATTCATAGTACGAACCTGCATTGTCGATGCCATCTGCCCCATGTGTCATATAGCACAGACAAGATGGATCGATCTTGCACTTATAGGGAAAAGGTATTGTAACACCTGTGAACATCCACAACTTCTCATTTCACAGCATTACAGGGGCTAAGTGTCTAGTATATTATAGAAGGTAGGTGAAGTCAATAAAATGAGCTAACACATTCCCTCATCTCCAAACAAGAGACACTACAAGATAGCGTGTGTGGATGTACAACATAGTTGTATCGACAAAGATTCGTAACTCAAGTGAACAAATGCCGACAACGGTCCTAGGTGACCAACTAGTCGAAGGCAAACTTACAAGCATAGCACATGAATCAATATTGCACTGCCGAGTCTGAAAGCGCCTGAAAGCTTTAGAAGTGCACTGGCATGTACATATGATCTGGAGGGGTGTCAGCCAAATTTATCATTTAACAGCAGTGTTATATGATATGGGATATCATATAAGGTCTGAGTTTTATGAGTGAGGCATATACTATATGTATATACAGGCTATTCATAAGTACTCATTACTTTATGCTTATTATTATTGTGATAGTATTATGAGTACTCATAAGTACTCATTACTTTATGTTTCCTATTATTATTGTAATGGTACTGTGGGTAATCATAAGTACTCATTACTTTGTATTTCCTATTGTTATTGTAATGGTATTGTGGGTACTCATAAATACTCATTACTTTATGCTTTCTATTATTATTGTAATGGTATTATGGGTACTCATAAGTACTCATTACTTTATGCTTGCTATTATTATTGTAATGGTATTAGGAGTACTCATAAGCACTCATTACTTCATATTTCCTATTACTGTAATGGTATTAGGAGTACTTATAAGCACTCATTACTTTGTATTTCCTATTGTTATTGTGATGGTATTGTGGGTACTCATAAATACTCATTACTTTATGCTTTCTATTATTATTGTATTGGTATTATGAGTACTCATAAGTACTCATTACTTTATATTTCCTATTGTTATTGTAATAGTATTAAAAGTACTCATAAGTGCTTATTACTTTATATTTCCTATTGTTATTGTAATGGTATTATGAGTACTCATAAGCACTCATTACTTTATTATTGTAGGTACTCATAAGTACTCATTGCTATTACAGATTACTAGTTGATCTGCGCTTCACATAAAAGAAATAGGGCCGACAAGCGGCAGGGCCCACTACCTTATAAATATCATGGATTACTTATTTGTGTTTGCAGATGTGAGGTTGGGTGAGAGTTCAAACGTTCATGAGTCAGAAAGAGGAGTCGCTTCTGGTGCTGTGTGCTTCAGGAGGAGGTAGCTTGAAGGGGAGGTGGATATAGGATGTAACTGATATGATCAACAAGAATGATCTCACGAAGCCTGGAGGGGATTATACTGCCCTTCTCTCCCTCACGCTTACCTTCAATATCTCTAATGTCTCGAGAATGCAAACATACGAATCTATGATATTGTCACTGTACTTGAGCAGCATTTCCCAAAATCTGAATGAAGAATCAATTAATCACCCTTTACAAAGTTTCTTGCTAAGATCATAGATGTACTACACCTCGAGCGACTCTGTGCTGAGGCTACCAGTCACATAGTGTCGCAAGTTCAGCTTTTGTTTAAAACAATGCCCCTTTCAAATCTCATATGTACCCATCAAGTATCCATAGCGCAAAACCTAACATCTTTGACTAAATCTCTCTCATTGTCATTTGTAAGACAGTCTAGTATATTGATATAGAATCTTGACCATAGCAGTGGTAATAAAAGATCTGTTACGTTATCCCAGGCTATGGTATGTGCTGAATATAAGTTGAAAGTCGACATTGGGACCAGAAAGGTGTCAACGTAATCTATCCTCCCATAAAAGTGTGATCAAGTAAAAGGCTGCTGAATCATCCTCCACCTAGCAATCAAAGTCAGCTTTTGCACTGACACACTCCTCAGCAGCAGGATTGACAAACTGTTTTCAATGGTCCATCATCCTTCCAGAAATCATCCACAAGTACCTTCCACCATTCAAAGCCTTCTTCATTGTCTCATCATCCTCGTAGATACCGTCTTTGTCATTTCAACATTCTTCCCCTTCTTGGTTCCCCTTCCCAGTCGTCTGTGCTATCCTCATAGCCCTTCACGCAGGTGCCCCCATAACCTTCTTTTCTAGCAATCTGCTCCCCACATAGAGTCTTAACAGCCTCCTCAATCTCCACTCTTCAGCTTCCCCAGCTTCTCCTCTGCAGGACCTCAATATCATTCTGCCACACCTCCTTGGCCACTTGGCATTTGAGTAATTGACACGAATACCGCAGAAGCATTAGATCCTCATCATAGAATCAAACTTGAGCACATACAATTGGCAACTGTGCTAGAAAAACGGAAGTATAAGAAAGAAGGAATATAAAGATAATCCAAAGGGATGTACTCGCAGTTCTCCTTCGTCTGTCATTGTACATCTCCCAGCCTAGCTCTTCATTAAGTAGTATCGTATCTAGTTGTCTATGTGGAGCACAAGCTTACACGTGCAGGGAGCGAATGGCCATGGCCAGCGTCCATCTGTCAGTGTGGGAGGTGACATCTGAGACTGAAAGCTGGTGGGAGGTGATGGCTTAAAGTGGTGACAGTGATTGGTATGGCATGGCACTAGGGCAGAAGTGGGGTATCGTGGTGGTAGTGGCCACACTGGGATAAGAGGCAAATGCAAAGGAGTGGAAACTGGGTGACGTTGTCTGTGTTAGTTTACTGTTTCTGTGATTACTTGTTTCCTGTCAGGGTGTCAGTGAGAGAAGAACAAAGGGAGGGGGAGACATACACATACATGTTATCAAGGCAAGACAAACCATCAATTGTTCAAAGTTGAGTTCGGTTTGTAGCGGAGAAGAGGTGGGAAGTGAGGTAGCCAGACATACCATAGGTGAAAATGACATGGTGTGGAGAAAAATGTATATTGATCGACATTAAAAAGTGTGTAGGCTTGACAACAATGGTGGCAGGGCTGCAGCCGATGTTGATGGAGACGAAACAGATAGAGGCTGTATGCTGGTGAGAGGTCGTGGTGGAGGGTGGTGACGGTGGATGGTACAACATAATTGTGGGGTGGTGGTAGGAGCATCAAGGAAAGGAAAGGTAGTAAAAGGCATGGGCAGAAAGGTTGATAATACAACATGGGTCAAGCAGGTGGCCTGAATGTCGATGTTGTGCCCATGGCCAAGAAGTGAAGGTAGAAGGGGATCGTCCGATGATGTTATATAACTCGACACTGTATGGATTTCACAGTAAACTTCGAAATTCACATCCAGTAGGGCATAAGCTTGCAGATGTGGCCATTGTGCTTGGAAATCGATGTTATACATGTCGACATGAGGGGGGATGGCGTGAATGGGGAAAGGGACAGGAAGAAGGTGCTAAGGGGATGATTTGATGTAGAGCTGGTGGAGCTCATTGAGGTAGAGGATTTGACGTTGGGCTTGAAGTGTGCAGTTGACATGACAAACCTACAACACCAAAGTATGAGTAATGGTAGATGGCGAGGGTGAGTGTGAAAGGTTAGGTAAAAGGAAGGACTCGACAAAAGTGACAACCAGGAAGCCGGGGACCGTGGGGAAGATAACAACCAGAACAACCAGAGCCGGGAGACATTGATAAGGGACCAGTCGACCAACGATTGCGAAAGGGAAAAAAGAGAAAGTCAATACTTACAGGTGTTTCATCACTTTTTTATCACAGAATCATCAGTAAATTCATGAAGGTCTGATATAGCCATACATTTCTCACGTGCTCAATGGAAGATGCTGAAATGGTTACAAGCAGTTATACGGTGTTATAATGGGACTGACATAGTAAGTAAAAATCATAATCTGACTAACATATTTTACTCTGTGTATCAACAATTGTAAGTTGTGATTAAAGTCAAATACAGTGTACAATGTGTTGCGATGTTATCGGCATATTGTACTTTGCTCATGAGTCCTTAGAGCTCTATAGTACTTATATATCATTGTACAGCAGAGACAACAGTCCCTAACATGGCTTTGGAACAAACTTCACCGTTTCCTCAACTCAGTCTCACCCCACTACAGTATCATGTAAGATAAGAAACAAATCCATACCAAAGAGTAAGTATGTTTTGTTAAAGGTAGGGCTTGGGCGGGCATGTGGCCCTGGAGTTGAACGTTGAGACCTTGAGAGCGCGCTTGATGGGAAATACCAATTCTGGCGGGGACATAAACAGATGCAAATGCACTCTTGTCAACTTGGTCCAAATTCCTTTCGATGTGGACCACTGGTTCATGTTCAGTCACTAACTCAATAGCTGCTAGTTACGCTGGAGGCCATGTCACATCAAATCTGATCCCCTCAATGTGTCACCTAACGAATTACTCTAGTCTATCGACTATTTGGCTATAGGCCTGGATTGCATCTAAAGAGACCATCGAGTTATCTGGACGCTGATTCGAGTCCTTCGGAACACAAACTGCCCATGCATTTATTTTATGTCTAGCCAGTCAGGAACTTCAAGCACCAACCCAGCATAAAATGAGCAACATTCCCTGCCTTTTCACTATGTTTCGGCTCTCATGATCACCACTCTTCAAAATGTCAGTGAGCTAACATACTGATAAGTGTCGCGCTATTGAATTCTAGTACTCTATTCAAGTGGGGAAAAGGTGAGCTGATCGATGTTCTAGTTCATATATAGTTAACTTTATCCTTGAATAGGCTAGGAATACTGAAGCCTATCATTTTCAAAACCCACAGAGTACGAATATCATCCTTTCTCTCGGATCTCCATTCGTCTGCTAATTTTTATTGTGTAGTAATAGCTCATATTGCTCAGGTTTGCTTCCAAATCACATTTGGAGAGGGGCTGCAGGAAATAGAGGCTTGAGGTTGGCCACTTTGACTCAGAGTTTGGTAGTAGTACCATGCATGTAGAATATATGTAATCAAATATAATTTTTTTCAATGTTATCTCTCCTTGAAATAAAAGTACACCTACATTAGCAAATTATATGATTGTTATGCTTGTCCTCAAAGATGAATATGTGCTCATAATTGTGGTCCAATCTCGTGTCTCTCTCATCTTGTTGGCATTATATTATGATTCCCTCATGATTGTTTATAATATGTATGAAGGTGCATGAAGCTACTGTACAAATGACGAAATTTAGTGCAGCCACACATGGCGGCACCCTGCAGTATCATATATTTGTAAGGTTATGTCAGCTCATACCACTTATGGAGACTTATATGGCATGATAACGACATAGGAGATTCTCCCGAATTTAGTGATGATGTCACAAGTGATCGGTCTACCAACCAATCGCAGAGCATAAAAGGGCCTCAGCCAATCATATTGCTAGAAAGTGAGATCCTGACCGCGATCCACAAATTGACTTATAGGGAAATCCAGAGGACCCTATAACCCAACTACCTTAAAAGGTAGTGGGAATTTCCCACGCTTCGCATTTGTCACGTACTTCATGTGCATCATGTTCGTCACACATATTCCTGTGCTTCGCATTTGTCACATACTTCCCGCGTGTCACGCTTGTCACATATATTCCCGCGCTTCACATCTGTCACATTTGCTGCGCGTCACGTTCGTCACATATATTCCCGCGCATCACATTTGTCACATTCTTCCCGCCCGTCACGTCTGTCACGCATATTCCCGCACATCAATGCATCATACATTTCCCACACATCATATTTGTGACAATTTTCGCGCGTGTCACGTCTGTCACAACTCTCCCACACTACGCATATATCGCACTTGTCACGCTTTAGCGCGTTTGTCACGCTTTCATGCGCGTCACGCGTCACGTTTGTCACGTTCTTTATAAGCGTTACGCTTTTATGAATGTCACACATCTCACATCTATTTGTCATGCTTTTCATGCTCATCACAGTGCATTTGTCATGCTTTGTATGCGTGTCACGCGTCACATAAGTCACGCTCATCACATAAGTCACATCTGTTTCTTGTGATTTGCACATGCATCATAGTCATCATGTCTTTGAGGCTTTCATCATGCTTTCACACACATCATAAGTGTTACTTATGTCACATCTTTGAGATTTATAACACATTTCAAGCATATTGTGCTTGCATGTGTATCATGATTGTGACATGCTGATGGGGTTCCAACAGGTCTATAATGAAAAATTTTCTGTACATTTCATATCCAAGGAATCAGAGCACTCAGTGATGCCACATTTAACCCATATCTCATTACTTAGCTGGGTAATTCAGCCTCTTGCATTGACAAGTCAGTCATTGATTCAGACCCTGTATGACAATACTGCACATGACTATAGAAAAATGATAGTAAGTTTTTCTTAGGCAAGAAAGTAATGATCACTGAGCAAGAAAGTGATGAGAAGTACAGGAGGGGGTTTCATATGTATGAATGGATACTAATACTAAAAGAACTATATAACACAAATCAGAGATGTGAAACACATGACAGTGTAGAAGTTTCATGTAGTCATATAGAGTAAGCATACATGTGACTTAATAATGTGTGTTGAAGATATAAGAATAACCAATGGTTAATGCAAGAATCATGATCATTTAATGACTGAGACATATGAGTTTAATGTGATGTGGAATCACATATACTGACCATTCTTTCAGATTTGTTATCCATATGTAATTCTTTCAGTATATGTCCTTTTCTGTTCAGTTGTTAAATATTTCCAAAATATTCATTTCTATCATAATGATCTCATCATCTCTCATATTCAGACTAACCATTATAGTTTTTAATTTGTCATTTAATTACATCTCTAGTTCTGATTATTAAACATCATATCATCCCATTTCCAAATTTCTCATGCTCTGTCAGTGTGGGTAAGCCTTCAACTACATATACACTCTACATTTTTCATTCTAGTTTCTTATTACTACCACACTTCTATAACTTTCTAATTGTTATTTTCTGTGTTACAATCTCCAATTCTACAAGTACATATCATTTCATCTGCATATATAATTCACTCTACTATTAAATACTTACTCCACTCTCATGACAACTTGAATAGTGGTAGAGACAGAAAAATCTGATGGGATTGGAAAGCATTGTATTTGTGAAAAAGTTGCAATGCACTTGAAAAATGTGACATGCATGAAAAACACATGATGCATTTAAAAAAAAGACATGTAACATATGTGAAAAGTGTGACATGCATGCAGATCATCACGGCATGACGCGCCTCAAAGACGTGACACGTGTGACGAGTGTTAAATGCGTGACAAATAGATGTGAGATGTGTGACATGCATAAGAGCGTAACGCTTATAGAGATTGGAAAGCATTGTATTTGTGAAAAAGTTGCAATGCACTTGAAAAATGTGACATGCATGAAAAACACATGATGCATTTAAAAAAAAGACATGTAACATATGTGAAAAGTGTGACATGCATGCAGATCATCATGGCGTGACGCGCCTCAAAGACGTGACACGTGTGACGAGTGTGAAATGCGTGACAAATAGATGTGAGATGTGTGACATGTATAAGAGCGTACACTCCTGGCCCAGGGGTATTTTGCAGGGTTGCAAAATGAGCTGCAAAATAAGTTGCGCGCTGTTCAAATTTAGAAAGTATTTTAGCTGACTGTGAAATATGATACAAAATTAGTTCTATTGTGAGGTGCAAAATTAAGTCTAAAGTTCAAATTTCTATTGTCTTTTTGAAAGATGCAAAGCATGAAGTTTAGCCCCAAATTCTCCAGTACGGGAAATTCTTAGGAAAGCTGGGATTTGTACTAAATTTTGCCAAACAATAAAGGAATCCTTTTCCAGTCAATTTTGGAATCTGTAAAATACTTTGTAAGATTTGAGATAACAGATGGTGCAATACATTACCTTTTGTGTCAGTATTTTGCAAGTTGTAAAATGTCTTCTTTTGCAAATGCTTTTTCAGGACCGCAAAATAAATTCTAAATGAGATATTTTGCAACTTGCAAAATACATCACACACTCAGCATGCACTCAGTGCACACTGAGCAGGTTAACAGCATACACTGAGTGCGCACTTGCTTGACTAAAAAATATTAAGGCTTAGTTTTCACCAGTTTGTATAGTATAAAATCTATATATTCATTATGCAGCTATCATACTAATTCCGGTAATTAGATTATGCACAATATAGAAGCGTTACAAGGAGGGGGGTGGGCACACAGAGCAGGGAGGACCCAAATGTACGGTCAGTGTTGGCCTCCTAGTGCAAGTGCGGCTATATAGCTGAAGCAATTGGAAAGAGAGAAAGGGAATGAGATTTGCATTGTCATCTCCGAGAAGGGTTCACACACTCAAACCACCCACTAACCCAACTCGCAACCACAGCAAAATGACCTACCTCACAAAGTCGCTCTTGCTCTCCTCTCACTTTCGCAATTCACACTCACACTGCCTGGGGGGAATAGGGGAGGTGGGGGAGGGCTAGGGTAGGGGAGAGAGCTCGTGAGGGAATGGGAGGGCGCACTTTGTGGGAGAGGATGCTGTTGGGAGATGGCAGGGAGAGTAGGGGAGAGAGCTCGCGAGGAAGGGGAAGGCGCGGGAGGACTCAGTGCTTCCTGTGAGTTGGGTGGATGGGGGGAGTGCGTGTATATGCACTCTACTGTTGCGGATGCTTGCTCTCACATGGATAGGCGCAGCATTGACGTTTTCCTTTTGAGTGTAGTACAGGCTGAGTAATGAACTGCGAGGTGGCAGTGCGAGATGGAAAGGGAGAGATAGATGGTGAGGTGGTGGTACGGTTTGAGACTGCAGTGCTGTGGCGAAAGGGTGATAGTGGGAGGAGGTGGGAGAAGGCGATGGTGCAGAGGCACTGTACACTTCGTAAGGCCTATGTGGAGGATGGTCTTTCCATTGCTTTCCGATAGAGATTCACTTAAGGTCTTTAGAACAGTCAGAATCCACAATGCGTAAGAGGAGCAAGGGAATGACGAACCTTGAACACATTCAACCGGTACGTCTCAGCATCCACTTCCTTCCTCTTGCCCCCTTCCTTCCTCTCTCGCCCCCTTCCTTCCTCTCTCGTCCCCCTCTTGTCCCTTCTTTCCCCTCTTGTCCCTTCTTTCCCCTCTTGTCCCTTCTTTCCCCTCTTGTCCCCTCCCCTCCCCTCTTCTCTTGTCCCCTCTCCTCTCTTCCTCTCCCCTCTCCCCCCTCTTCCCTGGCGGCACATAGCAACAACAAGGCCGACCGTGTCTTGGTCGAGGAAGTGAACACTACGAGGGATTGCCGAAGCTATTTTTACACCCCATAGCTCAGACACCGTTCCTAGAACTATGAGAACAATGTCGGGGGTTTAGTTACTACCTACTCACCTGTCTGTGTGACAACGTATCCCTTCACCATCCCGTGGTGTCCTGACGCGATCAAATGGTGTTTCGTCGCTTCGAATGCCAGTGATTCAATTGGTGTTCCGGGGGTGAATAGCCTTGTCAACTGTGCCTCGGAAAAGGCGTGCTACAGAAATTGAGATTGTTATTTCAGCTCAACAACGAGGCGTGAATACTTACGTTTCCCGTTTGACCCCTCCGGAAGCTCAAAAGCAGACCTCTTCCTGTTCCGACGAAGAGAATATCCCCCTCTGTGACCCATAGCAAACATGTTACTTGACCCCAGCGACTTCCATGGTCCTTGAGCGTTTGTACACACTTGTAAGTGACAAGGTCCCAGACCTTGACAGTTTCGTCATCCCCTATGAAAAGAAGTCACCCAAATAGACACTTTTAATTCAAAAACTAAAGACATACCACCGCTTGCAAGCCATTCCTGCCCAAATAATACCAGACAGTTAATAGCACCAGTATGACTGATGAGGCTCGTAGTCACAGAGTACGTCTAACAAAAAATTTTATACAGGAAATAAAAGAACGCAAATCACTGCGCTTACATCATTATAATTCCACATGATAAGATAGAGGAGATGCAATGTTGGAGCCGACTGAGACTGCAGTGAATAAACGTAGTGGTTGAATCCTGAGATAATTGATTATGGTCGCTTCAAGACAGAGTCGACCAGATATTTTATATTTCACCGGGTAGACACACTGCTGTTTCCACCTCACGCAATTAGACCCTCGCATCAAGTCTGTGGCGAGGATCTCTTAGGAAGGTGCGTTCTTCTGATATAAAACACGGGGTGCATCCCATCCGCTCCGAAAGGCAACTGAGGCTCTTTTGTTTTATTAAGGTTAGTACCCTACATTAACACAGCGTGTTGGCATTGTCACTGAATAAAAGACTCGTGGACATGCTCAAGCTGACAAAATGGACAATAAGGACAATAAAAACAATAATGGTAACAATGGAAACGAGCAAAGTGTAATACATGACGTCTCAAAAATAATAACACCAATACAAGAGCGAAGAGTGTCTCTGAGTACAAGACTTGTACGATATTCAAACAATACCATAGAAACGGGATGTTCAGTATAAATGAGGCACTATGAGAGTGTTCTTCAACAGACACGTATCGACATGGACACAGACACAACCATGGACAACTTCATCATGTGGCAGCCTCTTCCTCAGATCACTCAGCGAATTGTGTTCCTTCCAATCGACTCCATTGAGCTTCCAACCATCATGGCGCACACTTTTTTCGACCCCTCTTCTCTTCCTTCCCATCGCATATTTCCTCCCTTGGCTCATTCACTTCTGCCGCCTCCACCGGTTATCAATGGCGCATCACCGAGTCCAGGAATACCCTCTGATTGCTCAGACAGCGACAACCTTAATGACTCTCTGATCCCAAAACCTGCTGGTGAAGCGGGCCGTCCCGGAAGCGGAGGTTTTAACTTAGAAGAGGTACTGAAATGGCCGAAGGGAACGTCAGGAAATAAAAGCAAGTTCCAAGAAATCAAAGTGAGTAACTGTTAATTATTTTTCATGTTTTTATGTTACAACTACTCATCTATGTTTTACTAGGAATACACAATTGTTCTCGCAGATAAGACACTCAACACTGAGAAGTGCTATAGCAAGCAAGACAAGACGAAGGTGAAGGAGCTGATGTCTGCGGTAAGTCTCAGTGCCTTGAGCATTAGTGTTTCAAGTATTGACACACCCTGTTTTGAAGGTACGCCATCATTATAAGCTCATTCGTCAATATAGTGAAACATGGCCAGTTACTGCCATATTGAAAATGCACCTAAAGAATTCATCCAAGGCTGCATGCGGACAGAGGAAAAGATCTGCGTCGAAACGTATTCAAAAGGTACAGATAGCTCCGATGTATTGAACATGAAACCCTCTAATTTAGTTCTATGTTCACCAATATAGGCTGTGCGTGACCTAGGCCCTGAATCAGAGGACAATGAGTTGTTATCGAGCTCAGACACTGAATCTGAGAGTTCTGTAGCGCATTAATCTCATGTCATAAGCCTTTGTATCTCTTTTTGTTAACTGACTCGGAACACTTGATTTATTTAATTGATGCACTTGCAAAGGAGGGGAACCGAATCTCAAAAGAGTTTATGAGTTTAAGCTTGCTCGGATAGGAACAAGGTTTCACGATGAGCAGTGCGTGAGATGGCGAGGTTTGAGATTAAGCTTGATGAGCCAGAAACAGAGACTCGGCACGATGTGACTCTACCCCGCAGGATATCGGATGCAGGCTAGTAGTACTTGATCAAGTGCGACGCTGGGACTGAGGAGCGAAAACGGATCACACAAAGAAGTTGTAAGGATGATCAAATTGTATTGGCGAGTAACTAAAATAAAATAGTTTCCTACTGATCATCCAACTGCTAAAGAACACGGCAAAATGCTACAAAATAGTATCAGACTGATCTATTTAAGAAACAAAACCTTTGAAGGAAGTCGGCGCTTTGCATGTTGACGCTGACGAACAGCAAGAAAACTACATCCAAGCATCAACACCTAATTATATACAGCACTGAAGACCGAATGCCAACCTTTTCACAATGAAGTCAGCAAGTTTTTCGTCCTTCTTGCCACACATATTGACAACGTAATTCTTTTTCTTTATGCCAGCCCGCATGACAACTATGTCACCCCTCCAGACCCCAGTGGCCGCAACACATTGATTAACGGGGAGGTTGACGTGATTTTTGATGAAAAGGTGGAAGTATTGGCGCTGGGTTAGATGAGAAACAACAACGAAGCAGTCGTGTATGTATGGCTGCAATTGAAGGCCAGAGAAAGCTTCTTATACGAATGGAAAGTGTGACGAAGGTGTCTCTGAAGTTGGAATTGCGATATTGAGGGGGTGTGGTGAAGCATATGGATACGATCGGGCTCTGATACTGCTAAGTCTCGAGCACTGTAGAAAAGCAAAGCATCAAAGAATAAAAACTTGTTAAATGCATTGGAACCAGGGCCAGAGTTTGTGCTTACACCAGTAGGCAAGCTTGAAATACATGTTGAAGGCATAGCAACGAGGTCGTTGAATGGTGTACCAGACACAGAAATAGTGCAAATGTGTGACTAAGAATTGAATGAGCATAGTAAAAAATGAAGATAGTTATGGAGGGGTGCCAGACACAGTGCGCAGGCGGCATATCTCATCGTTTTAAGCAGGATGTCAGAGTGCGAAACACCAAGATTCAAGGCAGAGACAATAGAGAAAGAGAAGACGTAAACCGGAATGCCGAATACAGTACGGCGAGTCATGATTAATACAGACAAGGGGAAGTCGAAAAAAACAAAAAGAATATAAGAGTGATAAATGAAAAAGAAGAGGGAAGGCCCGCTGATTTGGAACAGACAAAAAGTAACGTTTCATGCGTGAATCCTATCACATGAGCTTCATGGGGAAGCTGGAAGCATGCACAGCATAGAACCTCTTCTTGTAGTTTCAGCGGTACAAATTAGGAAGATGCCACTGCAAGATGAGTTTCGTTATTGTCCTACTGTGTCTCCGACGTGGGTATTGTCGATGGTACATGCTCGAGACTTCGGGGTTTCCAACCAGGCTCCCACTTCCCAGAGGATATATGCTTGCAGTTGCAAAATTGATGTCCACACATTCCAAATCATCCACATCGTTCATATCGTTCACATCATTCACACAACACAACCTTGTATTCGAATGAATCAAGAATTCCCAGTCCTGGATGAAGACGTGGAAATGGACTCGTTTCGTGCTCAGGTATTCTTGAACTACCTAACAGGTTTATTCATTAATGCTAATCACTTCTCAGGTGACAGGAAATGATTCTGACGATTCCGAGCCAAGCACTTTGATCCATCGCACTAACGGTTCCGGATCAAGCACTTTGAACTACCAAGTGGATACTCATCACGTAGTAAGTGTGAGTTTGATTTTACAAGCAACCGGGACATAAGTGTCAGCCAAAATTATCATAAAATGCCAGGGTTATATGATTGCCTCAATCATATAAGCCAGGCATTTTATGATTGCCTGTTATTGTATGTATTAATGAATCTTGTAGTAATGAATGTATGGGTGATCATAAGTGATCATTAGGTGTTTCAAAGGCATATACTTATTAAGAATACTAATGAATGTATGGATGATCATAAGGAATCATTCAGCATTTCAAAGGTGTATTAGCTTATTATCAATACTAATGAATGTATGGGTGATCATAAGCAATCACTAGGTGTTCCAGCTGTGTATTAGCCTATTATCAGTACTAATGAATCTTTAAGTGATCATAGGCAATCATTAGGTGTTTCAACTGTGTATTAGCCTATTATCAATACTAATGAATCTTTAGGTGATCATAAGCAATCATTAGGATTTTCAGCCATGTATTAGCTCATTATCAATACTAATGAATCTTTAGGTAATCATAAGCAGTCATTAAGCTTTTCAACTGTGTATTAGCCTATTATCAATACTAATGAATCTTTAGGTGATCATAAGCAATCATTAGGTGTTTTAATTGTGTATTAGCCTGTCATCAATACTAATGAATCTTTAGGTGATCATAAGCAATCATCAGGCTTTTCAGCTGTGTATTAGCCTGTTATCAATACTAAGGAATCTTTAGGTGATCATAAGCAATCATTAGACAATTTAAGTTTGTATTGGCCTATTATCAATACTAATGAATCTTTAGGTGATTATAAGCAATCATTAAGCAATTCAGGCTTATATTGGCCTATTATCACTGCTAATGAATCTGTAGGTGATCATAAGTAATCATCATGTATTTGAAGTGTGTATTATTTTATTATCACAGAATATTGCCTTATTATTAGTACAATGAATCTATAGGTGATCATAAGTGATCACTAAGAGTATCAAGGGTATATTTGGTTACTATAAATACTGTTTTTCATTTGAAGAACTCCAGACTGAGTGCGCCCGAGTGGGTACATCAGAGGAGAAACCGAGGTCCCAGGTGGTCTCCTAAAAATAAACAAGGGATTAATAAAAACATACCTAAAAACACATTACTCCGCCTCAGTCTTGGATTAAAAACACCTTAACAAACACTTACTTATTTTCGTTTCTTAAAAAACCAGTACGTTACGATACACTTGCTAAAGGTGTAGAAAGTCCCTACAGAACATGATTAAACTTGGAAAAGTAAAGACACAAGAAGTGCGAGAAAGGACCGCTTACCTGAACCATAGATCCAGCCCAGACTAGTCAATGCGCACACTAAGGAAATTCTTTCTTGGTTACGATACGAGGTTGAACAGGTAGATCAGAACCTGTGCAGAAAGAGGAACAAGAACAGTGTAGCGATGGCGCGTTGACAAGGAAGCGGAGACGCATCACGCATCACGCATCACGCATCATTACTACGGCTTCCAAATTAGGAAGGCGCTTATGAAAGCGCCCGCGTATGCGCGCACTGTCGCAATAGCGCAATAGATAAGGAATCTGGTAGCGCCATGGGATTGGCTGCGCACGCACAGACCAGTGCTGGGCGCTGACTCACTCATCATCTAGGCCTAAGCTACCATATGGGTAGGAAATCGAAATAGATAATACCCTGTAAATAGTCGTGTCAGTAAATGTATATAGACGAGTAGGGGAGAAGGAAAACGAGAGGAACTGCACGGGCATTCTTCCCCCCCACAGACAGGGCGGTGTATCAGACAGAACAGTACAGAACTAGAATACAATTTTGACATACCGATTTGAAACTGAACTCGTTTTGAATTAAAATCTGAACCATTCATCATTAAATTGTCGAAGTCCTGCCGTGTTTTAAAAATAGACCGATCATATTCTATATTTAGTTTGACTTTGAATAGAATTGAAATCTTGCGCCCTCGAACTTATAAAATCTTTGCGCATGGGAAACTTAGATATAAAATTGCTGGAATAAGTAAAACTATTCGAAGTATAAATAAAGTGTTCTAAGCTCGTGCACTAAGTACATCAATTACACAGTAAAGCAGGGTAGAGTGCTCGATTGAATATTGACTGGAACTTACCAATTTATCTCTCGTAATACTGTCAGTGAAAAGATAGGAACAGGCTAAGTCCCTGGGAACTAATAGGAACCACTGCGGAAACTGCCACACATGTATTTGTGATGAAGTGACACGAATAAGAAAAAAAATGGAAACAGTAAGCAAACGATGTATTAAAATGTTAGCTGATGTAAAGGAAATGAAGGAGTGTGAGGAATAGTGAATGTGGATTATGGATGGATCGTCAGTGAAGTGAAAAGTGAATGTGTGTAAGTATATCTAAAATTGTACCATAATTAAAAATGATCGTATTGAATGTGTTGGCGTCATGGCGAAAATATTAAAAATGGAAGGGCTTGGGTTGGACAATTAAAGCGAATTAAACGTACAAAATGTGAGAGAAGTGTTATTATCAATTAGGAACAACCTCAGTGGAGTGTATCACATACCTACAACAGTTCTCGTTATCATCAATGCATCTAGGACAAAAGGATTACGTACTGAGACAGCCGCCTTAGAACTTTGCAGACTTCATTGCGGCACATTCATCCATCAGTATTTCTTGGCACTGTTCAGTTTATATAATATAAGGTCCATTTAGCAACAATAATTACTTATGAAATACTATTATGCACCGCTTCTTTGCTTTTGCAGGTCCTGGACCGTTCCCTACAGCTCGCTTAGCTCCTACAAGTGCTGGTAGGGTGTCGACTTGCTTGAATACCCAGGTGATATCTTCGACAGTGTTCCAAAGATTCTCCACTGAGTCGTCTGGTGCCTGCTGAATTGCAGAAATCCACCAAGATAATGATACCATAACGCAGCACATGCCCAATGGCCCCCCACGGAACAATGAGCCCCATTCACAGCCCTCTAATGGCCTAGACTTCACAAGTGAGCTATTTTCGGAAAGACGCCATTGCGGTTGAATTGCAGCCCACCAGGACATCCAAGCAGAGCCAAATTTCGCGGCTGTTATATCCGGTACAACTGATGGATTACGGTGACGTTGGATCCACCAGGATACTTCTGCGGGGCGGTTGGCGGTAGAAAAGGGCTGAAGTTATAGGTGAGCTTCAAATGTATCTATCGATGTGATAACTTACTAATATGTCAGGCTTCTTCAGCTCGAAATTCTTCCATTCAATAACCAGGGCCTTCCAGCGTGGGTCCGAGGACACATTGTGTAGGTAGTCTATGTATGGCTGCACATATTGAGGAAGTATATCACCCCCAGTGTTGCCTGCGGTTACGCGTGGGCTTCCGCTATTCAATTCCCCAATAGAAACCGCAAAAGTTTGTAGACCTACCTTTCTATGTGTGGGTTATCATGAACACTACTTAAAAATATAAATCAAGTATACTTGGATGAATTACTACAAGACTTACATTTCAGTAATGCTATCCTGCTCTCCTGGGGTG
The DNA here is from genome assembly GCA_025738555.1 of Cyathus striatus. NCBI lineage: Eukaryota > Fungi > Basidiomycota > Agaricomycetes > Agaricales > Nidulariaceae > Cyathus > Cyathus striatus. The sequence continues at coordinate 1,173,074 of JAOVFP010000001.1, forward strand.
GGGGCTCCACTAGCACCACATTCATCATGTTCAGTGTCCAGCCTAAGACTTCATGATGAAAGGGGTTAAATGAATGAAGTGTTGAACTCACCTGGGAACGACATCTTCATTTACCACTGGATCGTTATCCAAGTCAGAACTTCTTGATGTATCAGTGATGTCTGGTGTCGTTCTGAAGATGAAATTACGACACGAGATCAGCTGCTGACGAAAATAAAACACAAAAGTACATTACTTCTTTCCTATACGCTCAGATAGTGTTGCCGCCGCTCAGCTCCACTCAGCTACCGCTTGCTCAGGGCAGCTTTTATTACCTGTCAGCTCATGAGCTGAGCGGAGTCAATCCAAGCACGGCTCACTTTTCACAACTCAGCTCGTTGAGCCAGCTTAGCGGGCGCTCAGGCACCTCAGGTATGAATAGAAATTATAGTAACATATTTTTGATATCATTCTAGCTTCTATAATCGGCATTACGTCAAGCTACATGACAAGAAGTGGCTTCGACCAGTCATAAATTGTAGTATCTTCCTATGAATGCCGAAGCCGCAGCTTAGCTGGCTCAGAGTTGCCGCTTACCGCTCATAATATTGAGCTGAGCAACCAAAAGCGGAGAGCTGATGCAACTGGCTCAGCTCACTGAGCTGAAGCTCCGCTTGGCAGCTTGACAGCTCGGAGCTGTGCTAGTGGCAACACTACGCTCAGACCTATGCGTCCCATTGGAGTTTTTAGACTCCCTCCGCAATTTCTTAGCCTTTTGAGTACTGTCTTGCCTATTTCTTTTGTCGATATTTGGTGGCTGGTTTGGGCCTTGATCACTGCTTAACTGTAACCCAGCAAGAAACATCTTGTTTGCCGCAATGTTAGCATCCCTCGTTGCATCGTATTTAGACTTTCGGCTGCCATCAGATGTGGTAACATAGTTGACAGGAGGAGGGTTCGGGTTTGGTCGGTTCTCAACGTGCTGTTGCCTCTCGTTTTCACTACCACGTTCTCCTTCTTCTCCCTCTTCATGCCCTGCCTCTACTTCACTCGAGTTGCCTCCGCCTTCAGCATCTTCCTGTCCCCCAGAGCCAGATGCAGATGCAGACGATTGCCTTGAAATACCAGCTAGGCTTCGTGAATCACAGACTTCTTTAGCTGTGGTATGTTTGTCAGTTGTGGACAATGAAGGTGTGGCTGTGTACTTACAGAAACATGTATATAAGAAATTGTCGAACTTATTCGAAACACTGTCTGCAAACTCCTTCTTTCCCATAGACTGTTCCCAGTTATTCCCTTCTGGATCCTTGCCGAAGTGAAAGCTGCATTTAAAATGTTAGTATTTGAACGATTAGTGCAAGCTAAGTACAATAGCTGACTTACATTATATCTTCCATATTTCCGCCGCGATGAGGACGTGGACCACCTGCAAGGACAGTGAAACTCCACCCAGTTAATTTCACAAGTCGATCAAATGTGTTCACAAATGAGACAGGAAGTCTTTTAATTGCTCTAATGGTTGCATGTGTAAGTGCATTGACTCTTTTTAAGTATAATTACTTACTTCTCGTATGCCTTGTTACGGGACACTTCATTTTCGATCTTCGAGTTATCTTCGCAGTTGCGACTTCCGAACTCTGCGCAGTGGGCTTTGATTTCGTTCTTAATAACCTCATCTTCTATATCGTAACACCTCTGGACCACCTCATTTTCGATCTCCAACCACGTCTTCTTCGGCTTTACGCCTTGTGGAACGGAAGAACAATATTCTTGCCACTCTGCCTCAACGAAGGGCTCGAGGTAATCGTGGTACAGCTTCAGATAAACCTGCCATTCTTGAATGAGCGGCTTCGGCAGCTTGTGAGTCTTTCTGGGTTTGGCGTCCAAGGCCCCTCGAGTGGTTGCAATGGAGTCATGGGTATTATTTCGAAACCAATTGCTCAGTTGCTGCAATAGCAAGAAATAATCAGTTACCACACATATAACTAGTACTCGATGTCACTTACCTTACGCCTGTGTGCCCACTTTATGGTTTTTGCAGTGGTACCTAGCTGAATCTTCTCCTTCCTGCTAGGTTTTGGTAGTCCCCATACCTCGGCCCATTCACTGTATACACCTGCGAGCCAGGCAGTCGATTTGTTCTGCTCCTTTGCCTCAAGAAATGCTGGTATCCTGGTTTCGAGCCATTCACACTGTTTGGGCGTAACCCAAGAGTCCCTTGTCATAGCGTATGTCTGAGTCGGTAAGCTGATGTAAGGGTAAGGATAACCTTTAGTTCTAAACAAAGAAAATATTAGTAACAATGTAAGGTCGACGGGAATGTAACAAGAGAGAAAACCTTTGAAACAAAGTTTAGACACGAAGATTTGAAGGATTTTCAAAAAAAAAGAACGGTGAAACGGAATGTGAGACCGCTGACAACAACCTGAAGACAGAAACGGAGACTCAGAGCTCGACGGCGAGAGGGGAAAATTCACTCAGTTTGGGAGGAGTAAATATGTGGATTATATAGAAATTAGAATAAAGACTTTACCTAATGAGGAATGGTTGGTAAAATGGAGATTATGTGTCTTGAGATCGACGATTTGTGTATCGTATATAGCATAGTATGAAACAGAGAGGGTAGTAATGAATAGAAAGAAAATTTGAAGAACGAAGACTTGAGGAGAGAGATTTGGGGACGATGGCGCAGCCTTTGGTAACGCCAGTTGCAGTATTCAGCGGGTCCTAGTAGTGCACGATGCCGACGATCTTGAGTGCTGTTGTGTAATAGCGGCGTTCGGAGGGATGAGCAAGTGTTGGCATTGGAGGGAATCCGCGGGAGGGGACAAGTGAAAGGGAAGATAAAATGCGAATAACGTATTGATGCGCATACGGCTAGATTTGGTAGCGTTATCTTTTGAGATAACGGTCACGTGACCTGGGCAAATGCAGCTCGTAAAATATGAAGTTTTGTAGAGCAGGCGTTTCCACCTGCTCTACACTGAAGTATGAATGAGCGGTGTAAAGGTAGAATGAGTTGACGTGTGGTGGAAGGTGGCGGAGTCATTGTGAAACTTACTTACCTTACTTATTTCGAAGCTGAGGAATAGTTGTGTTGTGTTGTTGGTTCCGGGTTGCTGATAAACAATTGTTCCGCATCTAAGTACACATATAATTTTGAGATGGCTCTACACTAGGAGTGAAATGACTTGATATCTTTATGGCAAGGGTCTTTCCGACTTCTTTGATTCATTGGCAATATCGAATATCCCATATTGAATTTACATTCAATTAATGATCACATTGACAATTAGTACTGCTAAGGTGGAATATTTAATACAGTTTATAGGGATGTCAAATTTGGATGGTAAGAACAAACCCTTAACGTTTAAATGCCGGCTAGTGGTGGTATTCACAGGCGATTACACCGGAAAACTACATTTGATAGCAATTGAATCGTCACCGGACCGAGGAGATGGTAGGTGGGTGAACAAAGACACCCGACTTTGGATTTACTGGATATGCCAAACATGATATCGATATCTTAAGTCATAAGTTCGCTATGATGTGGTAAGATGAGTTGAGATGCTAGATGTAAGGTATGGTATGGGCTTGCGAGCAGAGGTACAATGTGCTGTGGTATGACATACCGGGGTGAGTTAATAGTGAGCACAGGTCAATGTCGTTGTGATAACAATACATAATATAATTTTTGTGTAAACTCGGAAAATGAGAACACGAAGCCCATATTGTTCAAGTAGAACATTCAGGATAAGGACTTGAACATGCGGTAGCAGAGAGTATTGGGAGATAGTTGTAGAATGTGTACTCAGGACGGTGTGACATGGAGTGTTGAAGACAGTGGTTGGCGAGAATTATATACTTCCGTGGGAGATTCAATGAAGACCAGACTCTAAAAACCAGTTAATGACAACATACCTATCCTTGTACCCAGAATTGAAGTAGCTTTTCCTAATCGATTGAGAATCCTTTTCACTGTGAGTTACTCCAAAGAAATGTGTTGATGATACACAAGAGCACATTCAGAATCGATCTGTTCTATCTAATTGGTGCTTTGAAGTACAGGCAACTTGCTACATCCTCAGATGTGTCCTCTAGGTGGTGATTTCTATCTTCCTACCGGAGTGGAACATCCTTTAAGGAGCAGATGCACAGGTGATGAGTACGAGCAAGCATCGACATCTCCTGAGGTTCATACCAAGTCCAAGTCCAAGTCCAACAACCGACAGTCTTTGCAAAGAAGGAAATAAATGCTAGTGAACATCAAAGTAGTATAATGAAAACCTTATCTTGTCACTATTAACCACACCTCAACAGTCTTGAATACGTAGATTATTTTGTCTAAAGCATTCCTAAAAATATCATGCTTTATTGTAGTAATCTGCTTTGCTAGTCAGCCAGACTGGGAGCACATTGATTTGTTATTTATAAAAACTACTGTATCGACATTTACAAACGCAGTAATAAGATTTTGGATGACAGGGTGGAGTCCGTTTGGGGAAAGGCAAAGAGTAAAATGAAAACTGCTGATCCATACCTTTGGGAGACAACCAAAACAACATGGAAGCACTCACTTGACGATACTGCATGACTGGTGTTGACACAATAAGGTGGCTACCTCCCCAAAGGCAGCTGCAGGTGACTAGTCTGCATTGACGGCACGCTTGTAAGTCCGAAGTACTATAGGATCGTCAAGTGGACACTGGAAATGTGAAGTAGGGCCTTTTGGGGCCATTTTTTATAATACAATAATAATCAAGCTGATAGAATATAGAGAAGAAATATGCAACAACTGAATAGATGTTTTGGAGGGAGTAGTTGGTGCACTGGTATAACCCAGTGTATTACTTATATTTCAATCTATCTCATTTATTTCGTCACTTATGCTCTATTCACTATTTCTACTTGCACTAATACTTATTATATTCATTTTTATTATATTAATTTGACCTCACGAAGTGTTGCGCAAGCACACTGTTACTATTTTTTCCACTTTCTCTTCATGCGTGGACTGAGAGACGCGGCATGGCTTGACCAAACACTGAGAAGCTGATGCCAAACACCACATGACTCGCCTGCACGCTGTTGCATTCCACTTGCACCTACTGCGTCTCAGCTACTCTTCCTCCTTTCTACTCACTGCTTCCTCTATTACCCTCTGTCTATAGGTCTCAGGTCTTCATCTGTTAGGCCTGTCAAGAAGATATTCGGAGTATCTGGGCATTGTGCACTCTTCAGATGTCTCGAGACGCTAGGGTTTAAGGTTTCATACCCTCATCAAGACCCCTCTTTTGCTTCAAGCCTCTCATTTCGCCATCAAGACCGGTGCTTCACTCACCGAGATACAATGACCGGACATTTATCATAAACATGAAACTAATCAATTGGTGCAAGGAACAGGGACTGGGTTGAGGCGTTGGGTTTAAATATATTCCGTTCGTTTTATCCAAATTTTCCTCTCAATTATTCTTTTTCTTTCTTTATATGTTTTCGCCACCCTCATTTTTCTGCTACAATAAAACAATATATTTTTATGGCTTACTATTTATGACACATGAACGACTTTTCTATGATTTTAACAAGCTCCAACACATTCTTTGCTGATTTGGACTTGAGCCACATGGCTGAAAGACACCAGTAGGTGATCAGCAATCTCGGGCATAAGGGCTACTCAGGAATATAACTGCTAGTGTCTACATGAAGAATCGAAGCACTGCCAAACACAGTGCTGTGCCACATGGTCACCAGTTCGCCTCGGGCATAAGGGCTACTCAGGAATAGAACTGCTAGTGTCTATGTGAAGAATTGAAGCACTGCCAAACAAAGTGCAGTACCACATGGTCTCCGGTTCGCCTTGGGCATAATGCCTACTCGCGAATAGAAGTGCCACATCAAGAATTGAAGCACTGCCCCCAATTTGTACTGCCAGGTGCAGCGCAGTGATGTGTAGCAAGATTCCTTACAATTTCATGGTGCACAAGGCTGAGTGGGAATCTGAAGGTGCAATGTCATGAGACAAAAAGAGTTGCAAGCCTGCCTGAAGGGGATCGTCAGTGAGATGTAATCATGCACAATATGTGGCCACTGTAAGACTCCCTGTGGCATAGCATGTCGTCCCAACCTGAGCTATTGGGGACACATGGCAGTCGAAGCTAGAAAGCCCAAAAGTACACAACAGAAAGTTCACGATACAATACAGGGTGGGAGTAGTGTGACATTGGGTATGAAGCCTTTGATAGTCCTCGCTGCAGCTGCTGTTGTGGCTTTGCTTTTTATCTAAGGGGAGTTCAAGTTTGGGATAGTGCATTTGGGCTTACACTTTCGCTGGGTGCTGCATTCTTAGCATTGATAGCTTTGCTTTTCATCTGAGGATGGGAGTTGGAGGTATTTTGCATTGGGGAAACGAGGCGGTATGTGAAGAATATCTGCAAGCAGGAGTGAATGACGACAAAATACTGCAAGTTATTGAATGGTACATACTACTCACCACTATATTCACCGCCCAGCTGTATGTTGAAGAGGGCCAAGTGTCAAGCATGTAGATTCTGTATAAAATGAGAAAAATGCGAATACAGGATGCTGTGTTACACACCTTGTGCCCAGCATTACATTTCATTTTGCAGAAAGTAAAGTAGGATTAAAAACTAGAATGTGTTCATCAACACGAACACCAATCATAAGCAAAACATTGACTTGCCTAGATTGTAACCCTTTGGACCACTGAGCTTGTTGAGGAGGACAGTGAAGATGGCATATGTTAGAGAGAACTGAAACCCGAGAGGGATAGTGTACCCTTAAATGTATTAACCACCTTCGTTATTGCAGCTGGTCTGTGGGTGGAATTGATTGTGGGTTAAATCTGGTGGAAAGGGGGGATATTTAGCATGGGAAGGAGGACCGTTGTTTTGCAGTGCACAGGTTCAAAGGAAGCGATGAGAAACAGGTCTGGGCTCACACACATGTCATAATCTGACAGGTGAAATACACACGACGATTTCAATTGAATAGTATGAAGTCATATGGTTGTCACAGATCTATTATTATGCATTTAGTAATCTATTGCATGGTCCGCATGTCAGATACAGGTGGTACTTCGATCCATTACTGTTATTGCAGCCTTATTGACTTGATTGATCTTTGATATCGACACCTTGGCACAGTCCACATGTCAGATACAGGTGGTACTTCGATCTATTATTGCAGCATTATCAACTAAGAACTTAATTGATCTTCAATATCAATAACTTGTGAAAAGTACATCATGCGAAACATATATATAACTTATTAAGTTGTAGGGGCGAGTTGGTGCAACTCAATCACAGCATCAAACTACCACAATGCCTCCAAAGAGACTTGGGTCCCCTAAATCAAAAACCAATCAAAAGCGCTCAAGACGATTATCAAGTTCAAAATCATCAAGTACCTCTGCCCAATTTCGTCCTGTAAAATTTCATCCTGCAATTCAATCTCAATCAGCTGCAAATGATAGAATTGCAGAGAGTTCTAATAACTCTGTAAATCAGAATCAAAGTACTAGTTCAGCTCATGGAACTTCACGTATCACATCACTATCAATTGTGGAGAGCAAAGGCAAGAAAAAGATACAGACAGATGTACAGAGACATCACTATGCTGTACATATCATAAATGAAGATATAACCATACAAGATGCAGACCAAATACCTCAATCAAATGAAATACAACATAGTACTGAAGAATCTTTTTCAACTGTGAAAACTTCTGAGCCCTTGAAATCATGGGAACGTAATCAAAAGTCTTCAGTAAGTATATTGAGCTTTAAAATTTATAATGACTGAGCATATTCATCTATTTAGGCAAAATTAAATGAATGGATAAAGTATCAAGATGAGTTTCTTGATGAGCTCCTTCGCCATGATGGCAAAGGTGACTATGCTAATGAAGACAAATGCTCAGAGTGCAAAAAAGAAGGTGGATTTTATAAATGTAAAGATTGTTTCCATGGTTGTCTATTGCAATGCAAAAAATGCACTATAAAAGGACATAAACATTTACCACTTCATCGAATAGAGGTAAGATATTAATTTCATTATTAATTTAAATAATATGTCTTAAGTAAAATTTGCATTACTCAGAGATGGAATGGATCTTATTTTGAGAAAGATTCTCCGAAGAACCTTGGACTATGTGTTCAGCTTGGACATGGTGGAGGGCATTGTTCCAAACCAGCTGATGCCATTATTAATTTGGTTGTTTTTGATGTTACTGGAGTTCATCAAGTCTCAGCTTCCTTCTGTGATTGCAGAACAAAAATTGTTCTCCAATATACACAACTAATATGTGCTGGATGGTTTCCAGCTAGCTTTGTTCGACCCAAAACAGTGTTCACATTTGAATGTCTTGATACATTCCATGAACTTACATTTCAAGCTAAGACATCTCTTTATGACTGGTATCATACTCTCTGTAGAAAAACTGATAAGTGCAAATTGGAGGATGAAAAGGTAGTAATTAATTTTAATAGCATGTAAAAACTGACATATTTTAAATTATAGAATCGTTACAATGAATTCAGATATGTTATGCGAATATGGAGAATTTTATTCATGTGTAAACGTGGTGGTAGAGGTCAATACACTGAAGGAATAAAAGGTACAAAGAAAGGAGACCTGACTGTTGAGTGCCCTGCATGCCCTCATCCTGATAAAAATCTTCCTGAAGACTGGGAAAAATCAGGAGAATTAAAGTATGTAACATTTCATTAATTTTAACATTTAATAACATACAGATATTTAAGATTTCTGTATATAATGTACTTGGCTGTTGATGCCAACTTCAAATTGAGCTGCAAAGAATGTGGAATTCAGGACATAGAGCTTATGCCTGGTTGGGGTCCTTATGTTGAAGAACAAAGTTATAAAACACATCTTGAAAAGTATATTGAAAGCCTGAAGTATGACATATTCTCTATTTTGATATTTTCTGATAGTTCTAGTAGATTAATACTTGTGATTCACAACATGATGCAATTCTACAAGCTGGCATACGGTCAGCTCCAGGCCATTCTGTAACTGGAACAGCTCTTGTGGTATGTTCCAGGCATACTCTAATTCGCTGTAATGGTGCAGGTGATTTACAAAAGGGAGAAAGGCAAGTCATTGGGTAAATATTATATTGTACTAATTGGTATGCATTTAATAGGTATTGTAATATTGATTTCATTGTACTCTCAACACTTGTTGGTGTTTCACTCACTTGGATTGTGATTACTTATGACATTGGATGTCAATGGTCTAAGAACCTGAAGCAACAAATTGAAACATATCCTGAGTCTATGAGAGTTTCCTCTAATATGCATATTGATATTGGAGTTCCCTCTTGGCATATAAATGGCCATGGTAGTTCTTGTCGGAGTAACTATGCTTTGGCATATTTGCCAGGAGCTGGATGAACATGTGGAGAAGAAATTGAAACAACATGGTCAAGTAGCAATCATCTTTGTCCAAGTACACGTGAAATGGGACCTGCATCTTGTCATGAAGTTTTAAATAATCAATGGATTGCATGGAATTTCCAAAAGATTACTGGATTTCATTAGTATATTCACTTCTACTCTGTAACATGCAACTAAATTAATTATTACAGGCAAATTTTTTAATAAATGACTTAAGGAGGCAATTACAATGAGTATAAAGCATACAGAAATATTTAAAAAATTTAATGCTACATTTGATGCCTCTGTTACTGCAGAATGGGAAGCACAAGTTATAGCATGGAATATGGATCATACTAAGCCAAACCCATATGATGATTCAGAGTGCAGTGAGTAAATTATATTATTTTAAATCCAAGCTAACAATTTGGTAGCTACTACTTTGCAGGATGTTAGACTAGAACTAACTCATGAAGAAGTAGCAAATGCTGAAAATGAAATTGGTTCAAAATATAAATTGACATTAACTAAATTTTTGATTCAAGCATTTGAGATTGAAGAAAAACAGTAAGTCATAATATGTCACAAAAATAAATGTCTCATGTTGCCTTCCAGACAGTCACTCAAAGTTCAGGTTTCAAAATTAGAAAATAATGCAGACTCAAAAGATCTTGCAGATCTTCAAGATAAGCGAGTTGCTCTTGCTTCAAAAATTTACAAATGGCAAGAAGTTCAATTAAAATATATGCCTGAAGTAAAAAAATTAGTAGCTTCCAATTTGGGAGCAAGTAGAGATAATATATCTCTTGAAACTGAGTTTGTAAAGTTATATCTTCCTTCAGCTCTTCCACAGCACAATCAGAATTGAGACTTCGGCTAGCACAAGCAAGTGATGCATTGGCTCACATTCGACGTCATCTTCGCATAATTTCATCATTAAAGCAATTTAAACTGTCAAATGCATCTGGCACTGGAAATAAAGCAAATACACGTATGAGGTTATTAATTAGAGATTTTTACAACAAAACACTGCAATTTGCTGAATGCTATCGAAGAGCACATACAGCAGTGGCTGCACTTGATCCAAATGGGAACTGGCAGTCATATTTACATGAGTTGAAAAAGGAAGATATAAAAGGACCTGGAAAAGATCCAGATGATATATTAAGTAATGGGAGGTTTGAGATGTCATGGATTTGGCTAGTGTCCCAAAATTTATCAGAAGATCCTGAAGGACATCATAGTCTTAAACTGGAATGGGCAAAGGCTCGGGCTCAAAGAGATAGGTGGCAGGAGGAAGTACTCATTCTAAAAGAAGAAATGCGACAAGTTATTGTATATTTTGAATGGAAAGAAAAATGGTGGAAAAGCATATCTAATATAAGAAGCTATAAAAGTGATGTACAGTCAGATATTAAACAGGGAGTCAAAGCATATGCATTTAAACAAGCATCCATCTGTAAAAGAATGGCACAGAGTTGTGCAGAATGGTGGTTGCCAGTTTTACAAACAGATAATAATACTCCAATTTGGATTGAAAAATACATCACATCAGATTCAGAAAACAATGCTGGTTCTTCATCCATATTAATAGGTGTATTGGAGGAAAGTGATAATGAGAGTGGATATGGAAAAAATAATACAGACACTGAAAATAGTGAAGATAGTGAAGATAGTGAAGATGATGAAGATAGTGAAAATGATGAAGAGGATTGGGAGAATGAGGAAGATGATGATACTGATATTGATCTGGATTTGTATGGATATGAAGAGTAAGTTATTTTTATTTCCAAAAACTATAAATTAATAATCACTAAATAATAATAATTACAGATAAATGATAATGTAACTGTTACACTTTTTCCTTCTCACCCCACCAGACCCCTTTCTTTTCACATGACCTACTCTATTTATAGTTTTCCTACTTACTCATCTGTTTCACTTCTATTTGATATGTGTTTCACCTTCATCCCTTGCACCCCTGATGAGTCATATCAAGTGCACAGACTTTCTTACTCATATGCATTTCATTCTTTCCCCTGACTGATGACTGCACCCCTGGTTTGTTATACCAAGTGCACAGACAATTTCTCTTACTATATGAGGTAGCATTGTATTTAGCACATGGACCAAGCTTCTTTGTATAAATAGCTCATGTATTCCAATCAAGCTTCCTCAGCTTGATCTTAGTTTAGCTATCATCCAATATAGCTGGTACCCCTCTTCTCTATTACAGAACCTTGTCCTCTACTTCTATTCACTTCTCAAGTGACTACTGTGAGAATGCTGCAAGTCCATTAGTGTGTACACCAAGTACAACTGTTTAGACTTTGACTTCATCATATGACTTACAAGTGTACTGACAAGTCACATGATTACTCATCATGAGATTAAGAATTTATCACAAGACTAAGACATTATGAGACCAGCTCAGATCATAACAGTCACCATTAGTTTGTAGTAATAATAAATGGTTATAACAAGTAATCAGGTCTACTAAAATGTATAAATATATCTTAAAATGCTGAATAATCACTTATGACCACCCATAAATGTAATTGTGCTAATAATAAACATGATTGCTTATAATCACTTATAAATTCATTAGTATTCACAATAGCCCAATATTTCACCAACAGATTCTTCATTAGTATTGACAATAGGCTAATACACACTTGAAACATCTAATGATTGCTTATGATCACTTAAGGATTCATTAGTATTGATAATAGGCTAATACACAGCTGAAACACCTAATGATTGCTTATGATCACCTAAAGATTCACTAGTATTGATATAGCCTAATACACAGTTGAAACACCTAATGATTGCTTATGATCACCTAAAGATTCATTAGTATTGATAATAGGCAAATACACAGCTGAAAATCCTAATGATTGCTTATGATCACCTAAAGATTCCCACCCTCCCTAACCACAGTGCATGGGCTGTCCCAGCATCGTGGCCTATTTTTATCCTTTTTCATGGACTGAGAAGAGAAGAGATGAGAAGCTGAAGGCACTATCAACTATCCCTTAAAAAAATCCCGCAGATCACAGTGCACCCAGAGACATCACACGACCTACCATCTGCATTGCACCAAGACCTGTTCACATACGATATGATGCTGACCATGTCCTCCACCTGTGTCCACAGGCCTTCTCTACTCCGAGAGTTTGTCTAGAATGCTTGGTGCAAGGGCTGTCCCAGTGTCATTGCCTATTCTTTACCTATCCTCTCTCTTCGCCGCGGGCACTCCATCACCTCGCTCACCCAGTCCATGTGCATTCGCGTTGATACTCGGGCTTCTACATTGTCGCGATATTGCCCTTCCAATGCAGGAACAACTGTTGAATTCTGCAGTTCTCTTTGTACTGCCATTCCCTCTCCTATACTACTGCAGACGCTCCGTTCGCTTCGATACCCAGTTTGTAAGCGTGCACTTGTCCATGTGTTGCCCCTCTGGAGTCTGGCCCCTGGGGGCATCAACAGCCACTTGATTATATTTAGCAGTTCCCTTTCAACCGTTGTCCTTCCTCTTCTACTGCCAACACTGATGCCTCCCGGACGCAAAAACAACTACTGGATTATACCTACCAGCTGTTCCCTTTAGACTGCCACCCGCCCCCCCTCCACTGCTGCCGACACATTGTCCTCTCGCACCATCAGTTTGTGGGCACTCGCCTTGATTCTCCGGCTCCTCTTTATGCTCGATGCCTCACGCTCTCTTACCCACAGTTCATAAGTGTTTGCTTCGATACTTTGACTCTTAAGTAGCCTACTATGTACTGTACCTACTTATCCATTTGCTTCTTACTACCATTCACTGTGCATACTGAGGTCAAATATAACACTATCATTGACGTTGCATCATTTATTTCAACAAGGACTATGCTCTTGAAAGAGAGATGACTACATTCTGCTCCTTCCCTTCCCAGCATATTGGACATCTCGCAAAATGACATTGAATATTGTCCACTGAAACTACTTCTATTGACAATGTCTTTACCCCAAAGAGCCTTGCACGCAATACTGGGAAATGACTGTAGGGGTCATCTTTTAAGTTCAAATCCTCCAACTGCTTTACTGCTGCATATCACTTTGTTGAATTGTCATTGGATATTTCAAATATATGTGATATGTATGCTGGAGCAAGCATGCTGTAATCATGCCCAATAAGAACCTGTGAATTCCCCCTGTGTTTTGATGAAACAGAGAAGATGAGTCCATTAAGCGTTATACTGGATAGAAACGTGGCATTGGTTGGAGGACAAATTTTTATGAGGCATTTCAATTGCAGATATACTTCAGGTGGAATCGGAGACTTCCTTTTTTCATGTAGGTGCATACCATCACTATCAGCTTGTGAAAGATTTTGTAACAGAATGTCTGGAGTGAGTTGATTGCGAATCTGAGAATTTATTAGCTTCTCTATAATTCCCTGGCAGTTCTTAATGGCTTGTGGGCAGCCACTTTTGTACAAGAGAGCGCGAAGATTCATAGTGACAGAATAAGAACTGGATATTGTTTCCTCATATTCACCTACAAACCAGTTAGTAAAATTCATTTAATTACATGGCTTTTCTCAAACCTTCTTTCCCATTACTAGGAATTCTTTGTAACTTCCCGATCATGTGTTCAAAAGGAAATGTCCACCAAGAATGTACAGGGCCATACTGAGCCATATATTCTTGTAGATGAAGAGCCATGCAATGATTTGGGTGAAATTCATATGTTGGAAATAGCTCCTTGACTCCTACAATGTATGAACGCATGTGTTGCAAATATAAGTCTGTGCATGCTGCAGAAGTTGTCCGGGAAGCAGCTATAACAATTGCTGATAAAAGGGACATCGTAACTTCCATAATTCAATGTTGTCTAAGTGATTTTGGATCCATTTGTTTGGACTTTCCCCAGAGGCGAACAAGTGACACAGGAAAGTATGTGGTTCCTAAAAGACGCCACTGATCAGCCTTTATTTTTCCATGATTTGCAGACCCCAGCATAAGTGTCAGCCAATTATTTTCATTAAATGCTTAGGTTTTATGATCATGGTGATCATATAAGCTAGGCATTTTTTTTATGATCACCCACTATTATATATGTAGTAGTGAATGTATGATTACTAGTGAATGTATAAGTGATCATAAGTGATCTTTCAGTGTTTTAGTAGTGTTTCAGGTGGATATTTACTTACTACTGGTACTAATGAATGTAATGGTGATCATAGGTGATCATTAGGTGTTTCAAGTGCATATTCACTTATTACTGGTACTAAAGAATGTATATGTGATCATAAGTGATCATTATATATTACAATAGCATATTATTTTGAATAATATTATATATATCACACATGTGACATATCTTGAACTTGTCACGCATATTCCCGCGCCTCACATTGTTCCCGCACTTCACATTTGTGACATCCTTCTCGCGCGTCACATCTGTCACGCATATTCCCGCGCTTCTCGCATATTCCTGCGCATCACATCTGTCACATTCTTTCTGCGTGTCACATCCGTCACACATATTCGCACACATCACATTTGTCATATATATTCGCACGCGTCACGCTATTCACGCGTGTCACATATATTCGCACGTGTCACACTGTTCACGCGCGTCACGCTATTCACGTGTGTCACATATATTCGCACGCGTCACACTGTTCATGCGTGTCACGCTATTCACGCGCGTCACGCTATTCATGCGTGTCACGCTATTCACGTGTGTCACATATATTCGCACGCGTCACACTGTTCACACGTGTCACGCTATTCACGCTATTCACGCGTGTCACGCTATTCACGCGTGTCACGCTATTCACGCGTGTCACGCTATTCACGCGTGTCACGCTATTCACGCGTGTCACGCTATTCACGCGTGTCACGCTATTCACGCGTGTCACGCTATTCACGCGTGTCACGCTATTCACGCGTGTCACGCTATTCACGCGTGTCACGCTATTCACGCGTGTCACGCTATTCACGCGTGTCACGCTATTCACGCGTGTCACGCTATTCACGCGTGTCACGCTATTCACGCGTGTCACGCTATTCATGCGTGTCACGCTATTCATGTGTGTCACGTGCGTCACATTTGTCATTTGTCACACATGTCACCTGCTTTCATTTGTCACACTTTGCACAACTATCATGCATTTGATGGTGTTACTCTTTGATTCACATTACATGTTTTATGCATGTCACTCATCATGCTTTTTGCATATGTTACATTTTTCACAATTTTCACAGCTCAGTAATGTAATTTGGCTTTTGATATTGACAATATATCAAAATTTGAAAGCTATGGTAAGCAGGGAATACTCAGCAATAGCATGTGCATGGACCACTCCCTGATGCTGTCTGAGTAGTTTCCTGGTTGATTCTGCCAGTAGTCATATGTTTGTTTAAAAGATGAAGCCATAAGGTTTAAGTATAAGTATAAACAACATATGTCAGAGATATGAGTACATGTAGCAGTGTAGAAGTGAAACTGATTGTGACACAATATCAGTAAGAGTTGAGATAGTTTTCATTTTCTCTCTGTATCAATATATCAAAAGATTATGTAGTCATATAGAGTAAGCAGATATGAATCAATAATGTGTATTGAAGATATCATTATAACCAATAGTGATACAAGAATAATAATCATCTAATGACTGAGATGTGTAAGTTTGATGTGATGTAGAATCACATATTTCACCATTCTTTCACATTTTTTGTCCATGTGTGGGTCTATCACCAAATTGTTCAATATGAAAATGTTCAATGGCATCATATCACATCTCTAGTCTTGATTGTAAAATGTCAGTGGACTTACATACACAATCTACATGTTTCAATCTGGCTCCTTATTATTGTTACACTTCTATAATTTACTAATTGTAACATTTCTTGTTATAACCTTCAGTTTAGCAAGAACATGATTGTTTCCTTTGGTTTAATAACTTACTCTGCACTGTTGGATACTTCTGTTCTGTAACAATTTGAACAATGGTATAGATATACAGGTAATCAGATACACATAATCAGCTTCTCTCCCTGGGTGTTAAGTGTTCAGTACATCATGATTCTCCTTCCTATTGTGCCTTCAGTGTGAGTAAATGTCAGAAGCAATTGAAATTCAAATTGAGAACATGAAAAACTTGATGTGATATACATCAAAAACATGATATACATGAAAACCATGATGGGCTAGTAGACTATGACAGGTGATATACTAAGTATCCCCCACTTAATATAGGTTCCACATCTAGATATGTTGTCAATATCAAAAGCCAAATTACATTACTGAGCTGTGAAAATTGTGAAAAATGTAACATATGCAAAAAGCATGATGAGTGACACACATAAAACATGTAATGTGAATCAAAGAGTAACACCATCAAATGCATGATAGTTGTGCAAAGTGTGACAAATGAAAGCAGGTGACATGTGTGACAAATGACAAATGTGACGCACATGACACACATGAATAGCGTGACACGCATGAATAGCGTGACACGCGTGAATAGCGTGACACACATGAAAAGCGTGACGCGCGTGAATAGCGTGACATGCATGAATAGCGTGACGCGCGTGAATAGCGTGACGCGCGAGAATAGCGTGACACGCGTGAATAGCGTGACACGCGAGAATAGCGTGACACGCGTGAATAGCGTGACACGCGAGAATAGCGTGACACGCGTGAATAGCGTGACACGCGAGAATAGCGTGACACGCGTGAATAGCGTGACACGCGAGAATAGCGTGACACGCGTGAATAGCGTGACACGCGAGAATAGCGTGACACGCGTGAATAGCGTGACACGCGAGAATAGCGTGACACGCGTGAATAGCGTGACACGCGAGAATAGCGTGACACGCGTGAATAGCGTGACACGCGAGAATAGCGTGACACGCGTGAATAGCGTGACACGCGTGAATAGCGTGACACGCGTGAATAGCGTGACACGCGAGAATAGCGTGACACGCGTGAATAGCGTGACACGCGAGAATAGCGTGACACGCGTGAATAGCGTGACACGCGAGAATAGCGTGACACGCGTGAATAGCGTGACACGCGAGAATAGCGTGACACGCGTGAATAGCGTGACACGCGAGAATAGCGTGACACGCGTGAATAGCGTGACACGCGAGAATAGCGTGACACGCGTGAATAGCGTGACACGTGTGAATAGCGTGACACGTGTGAATAGCGTGACACGCGTGAATAGCGTGACACGCGTGAATAGCGTGACACGCGTGAATAGCGTGACACGCATGAACAGTGTGACGCGTGCGAATATATGTGACACACGTGAATAGCGTGACACGCATGAATAGCGTGACGCGCGTGAATAGCGTGACACGCATGAATAGCGTGACGCGCGTGAATAGCGTGACACGCATGAATAGCGTGACGCGCGTGAATAGCGTGACACGCATGAACAGTGTGACGCGTGCGAATATATGTGACACACGTGAATAGCGTGACGCGCGTGAATAGCGTGACACGCATGAACAGTGTGACGCGCGTGAATAGCGTGACACGCATGAACAGTGTGACGCGTGCGAATATATGTGACACACGTGAATAGCGTGACGCGCGTGAACAGTGTGACACGTGCGAATATATGTGACACGCGTGAATAGCGTGACATGCATGAGCAGTGTGACATGCATGAGCAGTGTGATGTGTGCGAATATATGTGACACACGTGAATAGCGTGACGCGTGCGAATATATATGACAAATGTGATGTGTGCGAATATGTGTGACGGATGTGACACACAGAAAGAATGTGACAGATGTGATGCGCGAGAATGTGCGTGATGCGCAGGAATATGCGAGAAGCGCGGGAATATGCGTGACAGATGTGACGCGCGAGAAGGATGTCACAAATGTGAAGCGCGGGAACAATGTGAGGCGCGGGAATATGCGTGACAAGTTCAAGATATGTCACATGTGTGATATATATAATATTATTCAAAATAATATGCTATTGTAATATATAATGATCACTTATGATTGCATATACATTCTTTAGTACCAGTAATAAGTGAATATGCACTTGAAACACCTAATGATCACCTATGATCACCATTACATTCATTAGTACCAGTAGTAAGTAAATATCCACCTGAAACACTACTAAAACACTGAAAGATCACTTATGATCACTTATACATTCACTAGTAATCATACATTCACTACTACATATATAATAGTGGGTGATCATAAAAAAAATGCCTAGCTTATATGATCACCATGATCATAAAACCTAGGCATTTAATGAAAAAATTGGCTGACACCCCTCGTTATGCGAGGTTCAAGTTCCCTAATCTCAAGTCACTAACTCTCGAATTGGAAGACTTCAATGGCTACCAGTTGTACCAAGGCAATGAGCTCATGGCTGCCCTCTCATCATTAAAGTGTTCTCCATAAGGTATGGCCTTTTTTAGCTTGCCCACTTCATATCTACATGCATCAGTGTCCCCCCTCCTCCCCAATCATGGCATGTGGGCTATCCTAGCGTCAAGGTTGTGTTAACTCTCACCCCTGGCCACTTCACCACTTCATACTCTATGTGCATCAGCATCCCCCATTTTCCAACCACAGCACATGGGCTGTCCCAGCGTCATAGCCTGTTAACATGGGTACTTATTACCCTCTCAGATATATCCACAACACGCCAACAACCACCACTATTGACCTTGTTCTGGCACTATGCCACCGCTCTCTCCTCCTGGTGCACCCTGACTCCGCAGTCAATTCAATCGGACAGCACATTCCTTCCCAGTTGTTTGTCTCTTTTATTCACTAATGTGTCTTCTTACTTGTGTAGCATCTTTCATATAGGCCGGACCAGCTCTGGTTTGCGGTGCAGCAAGTTTCACAGTCAACCTCACTCAGCTTCCTCAAATACAACACAAAAGAAACTAACACACTGAGACACTCACTGCGATGCCTCCCAGATGCAAAACCAACTGTTGGATTACGTCCAGTAGTTCACATTGGACCTCTGTCTCTTCCTGCCACCCCCCACAATGGACCTCTGCCCCTTACTCCTCCACCGTGGATGCCCCATCCTCCCTTATCTCCGGTGCATAATTGCTCACTTTGATGCTTAGGCTCCTACATCATTGTCATGTCGCTCTGCCAATAGAAAAACAACCATTGCATTCCTTTCTGCAGTGTTTCTTTGTTCCCTCTCACACCTTTGTTGTACTTCAGACTGTGACACTGTACCCTTGCTTACTGTATACTATAATTATAGCATTCCTGTATTGTACATTTTTTATATTCTTGCTATTGGTACTGTTTACTGGCATGAATATATAGATGTTACACTATACAAACTAGTGAAAACTAAGCCTTAACATTTTTTTAGTTAAGTGAGTGTGCACTCAGTGTACACTGTTAACCCGCTCAGTGCTCGCTGAGTGCACGCTGAGCGCACGATGTATTTTGCAACTTGCAAAATACCAATGCAAAAGGTAATATATTGCACTCTCTGTTAGCTCAAATCTTGCAAAGTATTTTGCAGACTCCAAAATTGACTGGAAAAGATTCCTTTATTGTTTGGCAAATTTTAATACAAATATTAACTTTCCTAAGAATTTCCTGTACTGGAAAATTTGGGGCTAAACTTCAGGCTTCGCATCTTTTGAAAAGACAATAGAAATTTGAATTTTAGACTCAATTTCGCACCTCGCAATAAAACTAATTTTGTATCATATTTCACAGTCAGCTAAAATACATTCTAAATTTGAACAGTGCGCAATTTATTTTGCAACTCATTTTGCAACCCTGCAAAATACCCCTGGGCCAGGAGTGATTAACGCTTATAAAGAACGTGACAAACGTGACGCGTGACGCGCATAAAAACATGACAAACGCGCTAAAGCGTGACAAACGCGCTAAAGCGTGACAAGTGTGATATATATGTAGTGTGGGAGAATCGTGACAGACGTGACGCACGTGAAAATTGTGACAAATGTGACACGTGGGAAACGTGTGATGAATGTGATGCGTGGGAATATATGTGACGAACGTGACGCGCAGGAAATTTGTGACAGATGTGACACGCGTGCAGTATGTGATAAGTGCGAAGCGCGGGAATATGTGTGACGAACGTGATGCGCGTGAAGTACGTGACAAATATGAAGCGCGGGAATATGTGTGACGAACGTGATGCGCGTGAAGTACGTGACAAATGCGATGCGCGGGAAAAACATGAGGCGCGGGAATATGTGTGACGAACATAACACATGGGAAAATTGTGACAGATGTGACACACTTGAAAAGCGTACATAATTCTATTAGAATAATAATAGGAAGCATAAAGTAATGAGCACTTATGAGTACACATAATACTATTAAAATAATAATAGGAAGCATTACAGTAATAATAGAAAACATAAAGTAATGAGTACTTATGAGTACATATACTAGTATTACAATAACAATAGGAATTATAAAGTAATGAGTACTTATGAGTACACATACTAGTATTACAATAATAATAGGAATCATAAAGTAATGAGTACTTATGAGTACACATGCTAGTATTAAAATAATAATAGGAATCATAAAGTAATGAGTACTTATGAGTACACATGCTAGTATTAAAATAACAATAGAAAACATAAAGTAATGAATACTTATGAGTACACATATTAGTATTACAATAATAATAGGAATCATAAAGTAATGAGTACTTATGAGTACACACACTAATATTACAATAATAATAGAAAGCATAAATTAATGAGTACTTATGAGTACACATAGTAGCATTACAATAATAATAGGAAGCATAAAGTAATGAGTACTTATGAGTAGACATAATACAATTGTAATAATAGTAGAAGCATAAAGTAATGAGTACTTATGAATAGCCTGTATATACATATAGTATATGCCTCACTCATAAAACTCAGACCTTATATGATATCCCATATCATATAAGGTCAATGATAAATGAGAAATTTGGCTGACACTTATGATTTATTAATAGTTGGAGTGTCATATAAGATTGTGAATAAAAGCTGCTGGCTGTTGAGAGGAATGCCTGAATGTCTGCCGCAAAGGAGACTGTATGATAACTGCCAATCCATAGGGATTTCAGGAGGTGGGTGCCCAGAATAAAGCCCATGCATTCTGCATTGTAGATGACCGTGTAGAGAGGGGCTGGTCCCAGGCAATAGCATAGCACCTAGAGGAAATGCCCATTGTGATAGGTATGTGTCTTGATACAAGGTGTTCTCAATACAGGATATAGCAAACATTTGATACAGTAAAGAATATATGAAAACAATTTTAGTATGAATATTAACATGTAGCACCAATATGTAAGTATGATACTACAGGCCATTTATCATACATGTAAGTCCATCATTTTCTATAGCTTCAGAAAGTGAGTAGGAAAAGAAAAAAAAGGAAGATATACTTACACAGGATATCTAATTTGGGTCCAACTGAATGTGCAACAAGTTCGCTTTCCGAGTCTGACATGAAATTGCAAGAACTGATACTTGAAGACATAAGTTGAAATTCATTGTTATAGCAGTCCAAATCACTTACCCTCCACCGTTTTGCTGTATCCGAGATACCTTCAACAATCTTCTCTAACTTCCCCTTCCTCCAAGTCAGCCCCCGTCTATGACCTCTATATATACGTTGGTGGTAGAAGACCATGACGTCGTTGCCGATCTGGAATGTGAAAACTGGTGTAAAATTCGGAAATATATAAAACCCATAAGTGTCAGCCAAAATTATCATAAAAATGTAGTGTTTTATGATTGCGGCAATCATAAATAATGATCACCTTCATGATTACATGTTTTGAGAGCCTATCCACCTATTAATACTAAATCTAATGGTGATCATAAGTGATCATTGGTTATTTTGAAGTGAATATTACTACTGTAGGTCTATTGCAATATTGTGATCATATGTGATCATTGGCTATTTTGAAGTGAATATTACTACTGTAGATCTATTGTAATGTGGTGATCATATGTGATCATTGGCTGTTTTAAAGTGAATATTACTACTGTAGATCTATTGTAATGTGGTGATCATATGTGATCATTGGCTATTTTGAAGTGAATATTACTACTGTAGGTCCATTGTAATGTGGTAATCATATGTGATCATTAACTTATTTTGAATTGAATATTACTACTGTAGGTCCATTGTAATATGATGATCATATGTGATCATTAGCTATTTGAAGTGAATATTACTATATTGTAATGTGGTGATCATATGTGATCATTGACATATTTTGAAATGAAAAGTATTACATATTGCTATTGTAGTTCATGTCACAATTGTCACGATCTTCCCATGTGTCACATATTTCGCGCGCTTCACACAATTCCCACGCATCTCATAATTCCCGCGCTCTACATCATTCCTGCACTCTGGATATTTCCTGCACATTATGATTGTCATGATCTTCCCATGTGTCACATATTTCCTGTGCTCCACATCATTCCTGCACATCATGATTGTCACACTATAGCACGTGTCACGATCGTCACGCCTTTACACACATCATAATTGTCACGCCTTTACACATGTCACGATCGTCACGCTTTTACATGCGTCACAATTGTCACGTCTTTACATGTGTCACGATCGTCACGCCTTTACACGTGTCACGATCGTCACGCTTTTACACGCGTCACGATCGTCACGCTTTTACATGCGTCACAATTGTCACGCCTTTACATGCGTAACGATCGTCACGCTTTTACACGCGTCACAATTGTCACACCTTTACACATGTCACGATTGTCACGCCTTTACATGTGTCACGGTCATCACACCTTTACACATGTCATGATTGTCACGGTTTTGCATGTGTCACGATTGTCACGCATTTATGGCTGTCACAAATGTGATATATTTCTTGCATGTCACAATTGTCAAGCTTTTACATGTCACATTCATCAACAATGCTGTTGGCATAATCAGTCAGTGGTGGTCATATTATACACCATTTAATCTATAGATGAGTTGATCAAATATTGATGGGGCCCCAACAGGTGTGCAATGACAATTGTTCCCATACCTTTGATGATCTAAGAATAAGAGTATTGAGTGATATAACATTTAATTCTCATTCTCAGTTCATTGCTTAGCAATGTAATTCAGTCATTTACATTGACTAGTCATTGATTAATCTGTCAACTGTCAATAATTAATACATACATTTTTGGCAGATGGGGTCTGATCCTGTTGATGATATTGTTCCACATGACTATAGAGAAATGATATTACATTATTTTAGAGAAGAGAAGAAAAGGGACAAAGGGGCCCTTTAGTAAAGAGAACAATATAAGATAGCAATGTCATAATTAACACTAAGCTAAAGAACAGAAAGTAAGTAAATAACAGCAACTGAGCAAGAAAGTGCAAAGTACAAAATGTGGTTTTCAGATATCCAAATGAATACTAATACTAAAAGAGTGAGTAGAAGTGAAACTGTTTGAGACACAATAAGATAGTTTTCATTAACTCCCCATTTCAATAAAACATAGACAACCATCATGTAGTCATATAAAGTAAGCAATTATGTGATTTGGTAATATGTGTTGAAGATATTAGTATTATCAATGACCAATGCAAGAATCATAATCATCTAAATGCTGTAATGTGTAAGTTTGATGTAATGTGGAATCACATCTATACACTATCCATTCATATGTGTTAAGCATGCAAGGTTCTATATTCTTCTCTGTCTGGTTGGTACATGTTTCCATAATGTTCAATACCATTGTAATGACCTCATTATCTTTCATACCTAGACTAACCATTATGGTTATTATTTTTTCATTTTATCACATCTCTAGTCTTCATTGTAAAACATAGCATACCATCTCATTTCCAAATATATCATACACTCTAAATAGGACTAAGACTCCAACTATATATACACTCTACATCATTTAATCTAGTTTCTTATTCCTGTTACACTTCCATAACATCATATTTGTTATATACTGTATTACAACCTTCAATTCTAAAAGTGCATATTCATTTACTGTGATTTTTATAATTAGCTTTGTGGTTTCAGATACTTAATCTGCTTCTGTGACAATTTGGATGGTGATACAGATGTACCAGAAACTGCACATGTGGTTGGCTTCTCTTGTTTAGCATTAAGTTTTAGGTACCTTGCAAACCTCCTCTTAACTATATCCCTGGCCCCACATATGTAAGAGGCAATAATTAGTAGACATATCTATTACTGTTATACTCTGTGTAAGATAAACAAAAGTTAAAATAATCTACATGATATTATAGGCTAAAAATGTGACAGCTGACATGCATGAAAAATAATAACATGTTGGAAATATGTCACATATGTGATAGGCATAAATGTGTGACAATTGTGACGCATGTTAAAGCGTGACAATCGTGACACATGTAAAAGCGTGATGATTGTGACGTATGTAAAGGTGTGACGATTGTGATGCGTGTAAAAGCGTGACAATCGTGGCGCGTGACGATCGTGACATGTGTAAAAGCGTGACAATCGTGATGTGTGTAAAGGTGTGACAATCGTGACGGGTGTAAAAGCGTGACAATCGTGACGGGTGTGAAAGCGTGACGATCGTGACACATGCTAGAGTGTGACGATCGTGACGCGTGTAAAGGTGTGACAATCGTGACGCGTGTAAAGGCGTGACAATTGTGACACGTGTAAATGCGTGACGATCGTGATGTGTGTAAAGGCGTGACAATCGTGACGTGTGTAAAGGCATGACGATCATGATGCATGCTATAGTGTGACGATCGTGACGTGCAGGAATGATGTGGAGCGTGGGAAATATGTGACACACGGGAAGATCATGACAATCATGATGCGCAGGAATTATCCAGAGTGCGGGAATGATGTAGAGCGCGGGAATTATGAGATGCGCGGGAATTGTGTGAAGCGTGCGAAATATGTGACACGTGGGAAGATCGTGACAATTGTGACATGAACTACAATAGCAATATGTAATACTTTTCATTTCAAAATATGTCAATGATCACATATGATCACCACATTACAATATAGTAATATTCACTTCAAATAGTTAATGATCACATATGATCATCATATTACAATGGACCTACAGTAGTAATATTCACTTCAAAATAAGTCAATGATCACATATGATCACCATATTACAATGGACCTACAGTAGTAATATTCACTTCAAAATAGCCAATGATCACATATGATCACCAGTGTCACACGCAACCCTTAGTGTCACGCTTAACCCTTAGTGTCACACTCAATGCTTAGTGTCACACTCAATGCTTAGTGTCACACTTAACACTTAGTGTCACACTCAACCCTTAGTGTCACGCTTAACCCTTAGTGTCACACTCAACACTTAGTATCACACTCAACCCTTAGTGTCACACTCAACCCTTAGTGTCACACTCAACTCTTAGTGTCGCACTCAATGCTTAGTGTCACACTCAATGCTTAGTGTCACACTTAACACTTAGTGTCACACTCAACCCTTAGTGTCACACTCAACACTTAGTATCACACTTAACCCTTAGTGTCACACTCAACCCTTAGTGTCACACTCAACCCTTAGTGTCACACTCAACCCTTAGTGTCACACTTAACACTTAGTGTCACGCTTAACACATAGTGTCACACTCAACCCTTAGTGTCACACTCAACCCTTAGTGTCACACTCAATGCTTAGTATCACGCTTAACCCTTAGTGTCACACTCAACACTTAGTATCATGCTTAACCCTTAGTGTCATGCTTAATGCAGAGTGTCACACTCAACACTTAGTATCACACTTAACACTTAGTGTCACACTCAACCCTTAGTATCACACTCAACCCATAGTGTCACACTCAATACTTAGTGTCATGCTTAACCCTTAGTGTCACAATCAATGTATAGTGTCACGCTTAAACCTTAGTGTCACGCTTAACCCTTAGTGTCACGCTTAATGGAGAGTGTCACACTTAGTGCTTAGTATCACACAATTTTCTATTGTAATTTTCTATAAGGAAATAAGTATAATAAGATTCTGTACAGATTCTGTACAGAATCTGTACAGAATTTTTCAGGTCTGTAATGCGGAATTCTGCGGAATCCGCATGGAATTTTTGATTCTGTGCGGAATCTGTGCAGAATCTGTACAGACCCAAAAAAACCTCTGCCAAAAAGAAAAAAATCTGTGCAGATTCCGCACAGATTCCGAAAATTCCGTATGGATTCCGCACGGATTCCGCGCGGATCTGTACAGAACACCTGGCTAAGTGTAAAGAGCTCATTTTTGGACCCTTCTGGACCTTATTTCACTTCCCCCCCTCGATTTTTTACCCCCCCATCCCACTGTATGTGTTTAGGGACATTATTGCTTCATGTAGACTGAAATTTTGCTTTTTTTTGGCAGAGACCATGTGTGTGCTACATGCCATACTCCAACGTCAACCTATTGTTCCTCCTCCAGTTGCTGTTCTGAACATGCCTCAAAATGCTCCAGTAATAGCTGAAGATTTGCCACTACATAATAATGAAAATATTCAATGGATGCCACCAGTTATACATCCAAATCCCCTATCAGTATGTGGATTTTTTAATGTTTCAGTAAACTATTTTAAATATTATTTAAGGATGAATGCTTATGATATGGCTCCTGCTCCCCAAAATATTCGATGGAACCACCCAGTTCCTGTGAATCTTCCATTATTCCAAGTGAATAGACAGGATCCTTCAAATGCTCAAGGCAACATGCCTGCTCCTGCACTTCTTCAACCTTTCCAAGTGGATAGACAGAATGATCCACATGCTCAAGTGAACATGCCTGCTCCTGTTCCAGTTCCTGCCCCTGCTCCTAGAGTTAATCCTCCCCCCATTCAAAATCCTCCTGACAATTCAGTTCTTCAGTTGATTCCTCCAGTGATTCATTCGCCTCCACCTCCACCTGCTCCTGTTCCAACTGTGGTTCCTCCTCCTCCCCCTTTCCCTCCTCAAGTGCCTCCTTTTCAGGTCATGCAACCAAATCCTCCTAACATTCAGCGGATTCCTCCAGTGATTCATTCACCTCCACCTCCACCTGCTCCTGTTCCAACTGTGGTTCCTCCCCCTCTTCCTCCTCAGGTTCCTCCTTTCCGGATCATTCAACCAAATCCTCCTAACATTCAAAATCCTCTGAATCTTCAATGGATTTATCCTGTAATTGCTCCACCTCCTCCTCCACCACCACCACCACCTCCACCTCCTCCACAATATCATTTTATTCAACAAAATCCTGCAGTATGTGTTTGACTTGATATTTAACAATTATAATGTACTAATACATATTATAGCCTCCTATTTTCTTTGACTGGGATGCACATATAGTTATTCCTCCAGATCAAATACCAGCACCTCCAGCTCCAGTGGCACTTTTTGATTGAGAGATGACAGTTGTCAAAGTGCCAGATATTCCACAGCCTCCACCACCTCCTGCTCAACTTCCTATTGCTCGCAGACCATTCAATCGCAATTGGCCTAAATTCACACTTGGTCCATTCACTGATGTCTGTCCAGACTGTAATGCCTTGCATTGGAAGGCTGAATGTTTGACTGCCTCCACCAGGGAACGTCTTCAGTTTGGAAGTTGCTGTCTGACTGGAAAGATTAAACTTCCAGGTTGGGGGCAATCTCCCAGAGAGTTTATGGAACTGCTTGCAAAGGATGGAAACAAGAATTTCCAGGACAATATTCATCAATACAACTGTGCCTTTGCCATGACATCCATGGCAGTTGAGAATAATGCTTCCATCCAGGCAGGAGGTCCATATGTTTTCAAAATTGGAGGTTGAGTTACTCATTTTGCTGGATCACTCCTACCTCGCCAAGGTCTTCCCAGAAAATATGCTCAGCTCTACATTCATGATCCTGATGAGGCACCTTCAGCTCAGGATCGAATTAATGGTCATCCTGCTAATTGTCATCTTAACATGGATGTCAATGTCATGAGAATATTGGAAGATGTTCTCTATCATTATCATCCAGGTGAATCAGTCTATCGGAAGGCCTATCAGGAAATACAGAAAAATAACCCTGCTCACAACTTTTGCCTTGCCATTTGTCGTCCTGTAGGCACAGACCAATGGCAATACAATGTTCCAACAGTAAATGAAATTGCATTTCTTCTGCTTGGTGATGGTGATCGGGTGGAGGGACCTCACAAGGTGATCATGCATCACCTTGATGGTGCACTGGAGAGAATCAGTGAGGTGAATGCAATGTATTGGCCATTTCACTATCCAATCCTGTTTCCACAAGGTCAACTTGGATGGCAGCCTTTCATTCTATATCATGGTGTGCAGGAGGTCGATAATGTGGATCATGTGCCCAACAGGCTACCAGGAGAGGAGGAGGATGCACCCACAACCAAGAAGCGCAAGCATGTCTCACAAATTGAGCATTTTTGCTACTACATTCATCCACGTATTGGTGAGAATCTTCATCAATTCAGGACAAAGAAGCTCTTTCAAAAGTATAGTGTGGATACATGGGCATGCACTGAGCAGGGTCGGTTGCATTGGATTGAAGGTCATCAACCAGAGATCTGCGCTGAAACCTATCAGGGAATTGTGGATGCCATTGCAGTAAATCCAGATGTGCAAGGGGAGGAACTTGGGAAGAGGGTGATCATTCCATCAAGTTTTGCAGGAAGCACTCAATTCATGCAGCAGAACTGTCAGGATGCACTGGCTATCAATTGTCACTTTAAGTTTCCAGACTATTTCCTGACAGTGACCATGGATCCCCATCACCCAGATGTGAAGAGTGCCTTGCCTGAAGGGGTGGAAGCTCATGATCAGCCAGACATTGTGGTACGGGTGTTTCGTCAAATCCAGCAGCAGATTATCCGAGATATTTACCAGGAGGGCATCTTTGGACAATGTGTTGCACATATACATACCATTGAATACCAGAAGTGGGGACTGCCACATATGCATTTAATTGTGTTTGTGGCTCCTGAGAACAAGTTGCGCACTCCTGAGGATATTGACAGCATGATCACTGCTGAACTTCCTGATCCTGAGACTGAACCTGAGCTGTATGATTTGATTATGAGAACCATGATTCACAAACCCTGTGGTCCTGGCAGCAATCAGTCATGCATGGAGGGTGGCAAGTGCTCAAAGGGATTTCCAAAGGCTTATTGGGATGAGACCATCATCACAGATGATTCATATTCTGTTCTGAGAAGGAGGGAAATCACAAGATTTCAGCCCATGACCAGGGATGGGACCCCTGTGAATAATTGCTGGGTTGTTCCATACACTCAATATCTGTCATGGAAGTACCGGTGCCACATCAATGTTGAATGCATTGCATCAATCAAGGCCATCAAGTACATTTACAAGTACATTTTCAAAGGCCATGATTGTGCTACAGTGGAGTTTTCAAGGGAACTGGATGAGATGAAGACATTCTTTGATGCTCAGTATGTCTCTCCCTGTGAGGCTCTGTGGCAACTGTTTGCATTTAAATTGCATGAAGAGGTCCCAAATGTGGTTCAGCTGTCAATTCATCTTCCAAATGAGCAGTCTGTTATATATGATCAGAATGCTGAAGATGTGCAGGAGGTGTTGGAGCATGTATCAACACAAGATACAACTCTTACTGCTTACTTTAAGGCCAACATTGAATACCCAGCAGCACAGGAGATTCTGTACCAGGACATGCCCAATACCTTTGTGTGGAATAAAACTGAGCATACATGGACAGTTTGACAGCGATGATTTGCCATTGGACGAACATACTTTGTTCATCCAAATGCTGGGGAGTGATTCTACCTGCAAACATTGCTGACAGTGGTCAAGGGTGCAAAATCCTTTGCAGACTTGCGAACAGTTGATGGAGTTGTGCATCGAACATTCAGAGAGGCATGTCTGGCTTTAGGTCTTCTGCAGGATGATGGTGAATGGAGAGAGTGTTTGCAAGATGCTGCTGCTATGAAGACAGAATATCAGCTGCACAGCCTGTTTGGGACAATTCTTCGAGACTGTGGGCCTGTGGATTATGTGGGACTCTGGAATGAATTTAAGGAACACATCTGTGATGATCTGGGACACATCATTCGAATGCACCTTCATCTTGCACATCCTACAGAGAAACAAATCTATGATTATGGGCTGTATCTGATTGATAAATTTCTAATCAGTTCTGGCAAGTCTCTGTCAGACTGGGAAGATATGCCACTACCACTACCAACAGAAAACTGGCATGAACATGAGCAGCGAGCCAACAACAGGAGGGAGGACCAGATGAACAATCCATTGATTGCAGTATACACTGCATACAATTTAGTGGAACAGCATGCTTTGGGTCAGGAATGACTGGCAACTTTGAATGAGGAGCAGCATGCAGCCTTTGATCAGATAGTGCAGGCCATTGAGACAAAATCTGGGGAACTGTTCTTCTTGCATGGCCCTGGAGGAACAGGAAAGACCTATGTGTACAACACACTATGCTATTACCTTCAGGGGTCAGGAAAGATAGTGATTGTTGTTGCATCATCAGGGATTTCTGCTCTTCTGATTGTTGGAGGGCAAACTGCTCACTCTGTGTTCAAGATACCAATTGACATCAATGAGACATCAATGTGCAATATTGCACGGGGGTCTGATCTTGCTGGGCTGATTAAGAAGGCTGATACAGTGATTTGGGATGAGGCACCAATGCAGCACCGACATATTCATGAGGCAGTGAGCTATACTTTCAAAGATCTTCGCCATGATGATCAATCATTTGGAGGATGCACTGTGGTGTATGGTGGAGACTGGCAGCAAATCCTTCCTGTGGTGGTGCGAGGGAGCCGACCTCAAATTGTGTCAGCATGTCTTCAGAGATCTGATCTTTGGGCAGATGTTACAGTGATTCACTTGCAACGCAACATGCAATTGAATGTGGATGATGGAGATGAATGAGATTTTGCTGCATGGCAGCTGGCTGTGGGTCATGGGGAGCACACTATTAATGAAGATATCCAAATACAAAATCACTTCAAGTGCACTTCAAATACTGTGGAGTCCCTTATTTCAGCAATCTACCCTGGACTTTCATCAGCTGAAGGACAGACTGATGAGTACTATGCAGAGTGAACAATTCTGTCAAGTCGGAATGATGATGTGGATGGTCTGAACTCTCAAATTCTAGCTTCATTCCCAGGGGTGGCAACTTCATTACACAGTGCAGATACACTTCCAGAAGATCATGGATATAATGGGGAACTTCTTTACCCTGTGAAGTACCTGAACATGATCAACTGCTCTGGATTACCACTGGCACACTTGGAGTTGAAGATTGGATGTCCAGTAATGGTGCTTTGAAACCTGAGTGTTTCTGATGGAATATGCAATGGAAGCTGTGGAGTGATCACACAAATACGAAACCAAGTATTGGAAGTATGGTTATTAACTGGGGACAAGGGTGTCGAGTGTTCATACCATGGTTGAAAATAGAACCATCTGCTTCACAAGTGCCATTCCAGTTTTGCCGATATCAGTTTCCTGTTCGACTTGCATTTGCAATGACGATCAATAAATCACAAGGACAGTCAGTTTCTCATGTTGGATTGGATCTTCAAAATGGAGTGTTTACACATGGACAGATTTTTGTTGGAGTTTCACGAGTACGATCAGTACACAAGATGAAGGTTATTTGGGATGCCAGGAGTGAAGAAGCTGTTACAAAGAATATAGTGTACCCAGAAGTATTACTTTAGATTATATTTAATATTGTAAATAAGTATTTTGTAGTGTAGAGTAGTGTATATTATGGATATTAGTATATATATATTCTGAATTTCAATAAGAGATTGAATGTGAAATTATAAGCAGGGGGTTTGGGGGGTGCAACCAGTGCAAGAAACTGGGATTAAGAAGCAGGGGGTCTGGGGGGTGCAGTCCCACAGCAAGCCATCAGTTGTGTGGAGCGGAGGAGGGAGCTGACAGGCTCCTGTACCCATAGCAGAGCACAGGTGTAAGGCTTGTCTTATATATAATGAGAGAAGGCCTGGGAATTTGTCCGAAAATGTGTGGGAAAAATACGGTTTTTAGTAATTTCGATGCTTTGGGATGAAATTTGGATATTTGTGGAAATGTTGCCTTTAATGTAGTGTGTGGCTGTATTTGCAACGACCTGCCACTTTGGGTGAGAATATCAATGGATCTGTAGCGATTTGGCAGGGAAATGACTAAACATCTTGAAATGGTTGTGGATATACATTAGTAAGCATTTTTGAATGTGCATGCCACAATGGGTGATTGATGGCTGGAGTTCTACTATGGGCACTTTGTTTCTTTCCCTTTCCCCCCCTCCCCCCTTGAGTTTTAACAGGACAATAATACAGTATATATTTGTAGATATTAATGGCACTATAAATATATAATTATTATGGAATTTTTGGTGACTGCTGTAGTGATTTATAGTGTATTTATTAGAGTTTGAGGTGTTGTAATGTGCTGTTCACTGTAATTATATTGTGCTGGAATGTGTTCCCCCCTAGGGATTGGTAGGACAGTTAAATACATATATTTATGTGGATAAGAATGGGAGTACAACTGATAAATTATGATGTATTTGATGGATGGTGTAGTAATTTATAGTGGGTAATGTGTAGTTTTTGTTGATTTTCAGCAATTGATAATGAGAATATTTAGTGGTCAGTGTGTAATTGATGTGAATACTGGGAGTGATGTTGAGGAACATTGATTTCAATATATTTGTGATGTAATTTATGTGTAAATGGTGATAGGTGTAATATTCAGGAAGACTCTGTTGTTCAGGGCAATTGTTGGGCTATAAAATATGATATATATGACATGGGTGATATAACCTAAATGAGGTGCAATAAATTATATGGAGCTCTAACTGATTGATACTCAGTATTGATTGCAGAGGGTGTAGATATAAAGTACACAGGTGTAAATATGGTATTTTGTGTGAGAATAGAGGACACATGAGGATGTGGCATGTGCATGAATTGGAGATGGTGGAAGGCACATGCATGATAATGTGGTGTGATTAATGGAGATTGCATTGGGTGGAAGTAGATGAATGTGAACTGAGCACAAATGATGATCCTTTTCAGGGAGATCTGTAATGATTGTGAGTAGGACAACAAACAACAGAAGATCAAGGGTTCACGAAAAGAAAAAATGTGTATATCAGATAGAATATCATGAGAAGGGACAGTTTCTGAATCTATGGCATACTTAGAGTCTAGAGACCATTGATGACTAATTGATAGACAGTAGGTGTTATTGCAGACCTGTTTTGTGAGCAGGTTTTCCTGTATTTGAGTGGTGTCAGCCAATTTTTTCATATAAACTCCAGGCTATATGATCATGCATTCTTATAAGCACTGAGTCCAATGATCACCTCTAAATTATATAGTATTCTATACTATTAGTGATTGTAATGGTGATCATACATGATCATTTAGGGACATAGGTGGCATATTGGGGTACTTACTAGTACTAATAGGTTTCTATGGACTATTACTTGTTCTAATGGATTTATAAATGATCATAAGTGATCATTGAGTGATGCAGGTGGCATAATGGGTTATTAGTGGTACTAATGGATTTGTAAGTGATCATATGTGATCATTGAGTGATAGAAGTGGTGTATTGGACTAGTACTGGTACTAATGGGTTTGTTAGTGATCATAAGTGATCATTAGGTGATATAGGCGGGATATTGAGCTAGTACTAGTACTAATGGATTTGTAAGTGATCATAAGTGATCATTAGGTGATACAAGTGGCATATTGGGGTATTAATGGTACTAATGAATTTGTAAGTGATCATAAGTGATCATTCAGTAATAGAGGTGGCATACTAGGTTATTTAATGAATCTTATATGATCATAAGTGCTCATTAAGTGATACAAAGGCATATTAGACTACTATATTAGTACTAATGGATTTGTAAATGATTGCATGTATCACATATGTGACACACGTCACATATGTCACATTTTGCACGCTGTCACGGTTTGTCACATGTGTCACATATGTCACACATGTCACACATGTTACATTTTGCATGTATCTCACATATTGTCACAGTTGTCACATATTGTCACATATTACATGTATGTCACAGTTTGTTGCACATATCACAGTCGTCACACACTGTCACATTTGTCACATTTGTCACGTTTTTCATGTTTGTTACATATTTCATCATGTATGTCACATTTGTCACGCGTGTCACACGTGTCACATTTTACATATATGTCACACGTGTCACATATGTTACATATTTCATCTTTTATGTCACATGTGTCACAATGTCACATATGTATGTTACTTTGGTAGACACCTTTAGTATGTCTGTGTTTGTGTTTGAGTCTTTGCTCCATTATTACACTCTATTCTCTCAATCACCCCTTTCCACTCTTGTTACTTCTGACAATTCTTCATACCTGTTATGCTTCTTACACATGTTCCATATTCTGACATATCACATATGTTACACATCTCTCATTTGTAATACTGTACCCTTTAAATCAGTTTGGGATAGTCAAAATTTTGACATAATATGGGGTTTTCATGACATGTGACATGATTTAGCATCCCAATGTAGGTATATAGGGTATTAGCTGAGAATAATAACAGGAATAAAGATGTTGAAAAGTTATAATAGAAGTAATAATAACAGGAATAAAGATGTTGAAAAGTTATAATAGAAGTAATAATAACATGCAAACAGAATGAAGAATATAGTAGTAACATAATGATATTTGATTGAGTCACAGAAAGTGTGACAAAGAGATAGATGATGTGACAACAGAAGGAATAATTGAATGGAAGATATAAATAAAACAACATACCAGACTAGATTACTGAACATGTGATGAATAGACAGAATGAAATATAACATGTGGCAAGATGATGAAGTTGTCAAGACTGTTTCAAAAGTCAAACTCATAAAACA
Source organism: Cyathus striatus (assembly GCA_025738555.1). Lineage (NCBI taxonomy): Eukaryota > Fungi > Basidiomycota > Agaricomycetes > Agaricales > Nidulariaceae > Cyathus > Cyathus striatus. Next base: position 1,208,448 of record JAOVFP010000001.1, read on the forward strand.
TATGATGACTGATGAAGGTTAGACAAATTAAAGGCTAAGTACAGTTATATCTACTATGAGTACCTTTAATCTGATCTGTGTCTGATATATATTTAACTACCAAATTAGAACTGGATGAAGAAGGGAAATCTGACTGTCTAATTAAAACAGCACTGTGACTGCCAGAAAGTGGTACTGATGAAATGTGATTTCTGGCTAGCATTATGAATGTCAAGTTCAACCAAGCACAAGTAAACAGTAGGTGAAAATATGAAAAATATGATTCTCTTAAAGTAGTCTAGTGCTTTTCATGTGATCTTTGAGTGTGATGAGAACAGTAGTAGGAGTGGGAAGTGAAGATGGGAGCATGAACTTGATGAGAGTAGAGACATCAAGGTATTAAGAATGGTGGGACAGTGAATGAGAATCAGGGAATGGATCAAATGAAGAGTTCATGTGATTGTGGGAGTGCACATAAAGTCAAAAGTGCAATCTATTTTGTTGAGCTAGAAAGTACCTTGACAAGAAAGGCAACATGCAAATGAAGTGTGACATGTGTGATATATAAATAAAGTGTAACTGATGCAGGAATGTGAAAGGTGTGACATGTATTACATATGAGCAAAATTTGACAGATTTGGAAATGTAATATATGTGATATACATAATAGAAGGGTCATACAAGCTAATGTCACAAATGTGACAGATATGATAGCTATATCAAATATGAAAAAGGTAACATATGTGACATGTATGACACATACAAAATGTAACAAATATGCAAAATGTAATATATATGACAAATGTGAATATGTGACAAATGTGACAAATACAACAGATAGTGACATGTGTGACATACATGTAAAATGTGACATATGTGACAACTATGACACTATGTGACGACTGTGACAGTGTGTGACATACGTGACACGTGTGACATATATGTAAAATGTAACGTATATGACATATGTGAGATTGTGACACGTGTGACATGCGTGACAAATGTGACATACATGATGAAATATGTAACAAACATGAAAAACGTGACAAATGTGACAAACTGTGACATACGTGACACGTGTGACGGTGTGTGACAAATGTGACAAATGTGACAGTGTGTGACGATTGTGATATGTGCAACAAACTGTGACATACATGTAAAATGTGACAATATGTGACAACTGTGACAATATGTGACAATATGTGAGATACATGCAAAATGTAACATGTGTGACATATGTGACATATGTGACAAACATGAATTTTGTGACAAATGTGACACATGTGACAAACCGTGACAGCGTGCAAAATGTGACATATGTGACGTGTGTCACATATGTGATACATGCAATCATTTACAAATCCATTAGTACTAATATAGTAGTCTAATATGCCTTTGTATCACTTAATGAGCACTTATGATCATATAAGATTCATTAAATAACCTAGTATGCCACCTCTATTACTGAATGATCACTTATGATCACTTACAAATTCATTAGTACCATTAATACTCCAATATGCCACTTGTATCACCTAATGATCACTTATGATCACTTACAAATCCATTAGTACTAGTACTAGCTCAATATCCCACCTATATCACCTAATGATCACTTATGATCACTAACAAACCCATTAGTACCAGTACTAGTCCAATATCCCACCTATATCACCTAATGATCACTTATGATCACTAACAAACCCATTAGTACCAGTACTAGTCCAATACATCACTTCTATCACTCTATGATCACATATGATCACTTACAAATCCATTAGTACCACTAATAACCCATTATGCCACCTGCATCACTCAATGATCACTTATGATCATTTATAAATCCATTAGAACAAGTAATAGTCCATAGAAACCTATTAGTACTAGTAAGTACCCCAATATGCCACCTATGTCCCTAAATGATCATGTATGATCACCATTACAATCACTAATAGTATAGAATACTATATAATTTAGAGGTGATCATTGGACTCAGTGCTTATAAGAATGCATGATCATATAGCCTGGAGTTTATATGAAAAAATTTGGCTGACACTTATGTGTATTTTGCTTATGTTTCACCAGAAAGCCTGTCATGGGTAAGCAGGGGGTTTGGGGGGTGCAGGCTGTGTGGATTGGGTGTGGATATAAACAGCACAGGTAGATATATTTGTCATGGGTTAGCAGGGGGTTTGGGGGGTGCAACCCCCCAAGAAGAAAAAAAAGCGGGGGTCTGGAGGTGCAGCCCCTCAGCCAAAGGACTGGGATTAAGAAGCAGGGGGTCTGGGGGGTGCAGCCCCACAGCAAGCTGTCATCCATGTGAAGCAGAGGAGGGAGCCAACAGGCTACTGAGCACCAATATGATGAAACTTGGGTGATTTTTCGAATGTGTAAATTTGCCTTGAAAGGAATATGCAACACAGAATGTCATCAGGTATCTTTTGAATTGGCACCAGGTTCTGCACTTGGGCACTGGCAAATAAATTCGTGAGCTCATAAGCACTTGGGTTAACCTGTGGCCAAAACCAAAAACATACATAGAAAGACCCTCTTTTGATGAAGTGTTAGACATACTGGGAGTAACTGCATTCATGATGGTAGTGCTAGATCAAGAGAGAAAGATGAAAGAGCTGGCGAGAGCCCTAATTGAACTTAAGCCGGAGTTTGGTCGGAGCCAAATCGGTGATGAAATCTTATATCTTATATATAATGAGACAAGGCCTGGGAAATTTGGGTTTAAATGGTGCGTGGGATGGGCCGAAAACCGGTGGGAATTTAGCAGTATTTAGATTTGTTGATAAACTGAGGTGTGAGACCTACCATATATAGAAATAGGGCTATTTCAGGTGATTTTCCATGGCAAAATGGATAAGTTACCGCTTTGGGATGGTAATTGATGCACTTGCAAGGGTCTTGCCATATTCAGTTGAGATGGTGGATCTGTAACGATTTGGGATAGGTTTGATGAGCTCATGTGCTCGAAATGGATGGATGCAAATGATATACAACAAAGTAAATGACTAAGCTTCTTTCCATGTGCACGCCACAATGGGTGATTAAGTAATGGCTATGGGTGAAGTTCTGCTGCTGGAACTTCCTTTCCCTTTCCCTCCTCCCCCCTTGAGTCGTAACAGGACAATAATACAGCATATAATTGTAGATATATACTGAGATTATAAATATTTAAGTATTATGAAAATTATTGTGATTGCTGTAGTGATTTATAGTGTATATTTGTTATATTTTGAGGTATTTTGATGTGCTGTTTAGTGTAATTATAATTTGTTGGAATGTGTTCCCCCCTTGAGTTTAGTACTCCAATTAAATAAGGATATTTATGTGGATAAGAATGGGAGTATAATTGATAGGTTATGATGTATTTGATGAATGGTGTAGTAAATTATAGTGTATTATATGTAGTTTGAGTTGATTTTCAGCAATTGATGATGAGAATATTTGGTTGTCAGTGTATAATATGTGTTTAATTGATGTGAATACTGGGAATGATATTGAGGAAGATTGGTTGAGATATATTTGTAATGTAATTTATGTGTAAATGGCAATAGGTGTAATATTCAGGAAGACTCTGTTGTTCAAGGCAATTGTTGGGCTATAAAATATGATATATACAACATGGGTGATATAACCTAAATGAGGTGCAATAAATTAAAGGGAGCTCTAACTGATTGATATTCAATAGGTGATTGATGTGAATGAGTGTGTAGCTATAATCTAAATGAGGTGCAATAAATTATAAGGAGCTCTAACTGATTGATACTCAGTATTCATCACAGATAATCTTTATATCTATATAGAATTCCACAAGGCTGTGTAGATATATAACCACACAGGTGTGATATATAACCACACAGGTGTGATATATAACCACACAGGTGTGATATATAACCACACAGGTGTTGGGGAGTGCAACCCCCCAAGAGAGAAAAAGCAGGGGTCTGGGGGCACAGCCCCTCAGCCAAAAGAACTGGGATTAAGAAGCAGGGGGTCTGGGGGGCGCAGCCCCACAGCAAGCTGTCATTCATGTGGAGCAGAGGAGGGAGCCGACAGGCTCCTGTACCTGTAGCAGAGCACAGGTGTAAAGCTTGTCTATATATAATGAGAGGAGGCCTGGGAATTTGGGTTTATATGACATGTGGGACAGGCCGGATTTGGGTGGGGAAAATTACACGTTTAGGTAAATTTCGATAAATTGAGGTGTGGGGCTTGCCATGTATAAATTTATTACAGAAAAAGGAAATGTGGCCATTTTGGGATGGAAATTGGTGGTGTTGCCGTTTTAGGTTCAGATTGATGGATCTGTAACGATTTGGGAGGGGTTTGATGGGGTCCCTTGCTCAAAACGGATGGATGTAAATGACTAAGCTTCTTTGAATGTGCACACCACAATGGGTGATTGATGGCTGGAGTTCCGCTGCTGGCACTTCCAAAGTTCCATTCCCTTTCCCCCTCCTCTTGAGTTTAAACAGAACAATAATGGCACTATATAAAGATTAAAATTTCGAAATTTAGTGGCTGCAGTAGTGATTTATAGTGTATTTATTAGATTTTGAACTGTTGTGATGTTTTGTTTACTGTAATTATATTGTGTTGGAATGTGTTCCCCCCTTTAGTTTCATACCACAATTAAATGAGGATATTTATGTGGATAAGAATGGAACTATAATTGATAAGTTATGATGTATTAGATGGATGGTGTAGTAATTTATGGTAGATTATGTGAAGTTTTTGTTGTTTTTCAACAATGATCAGAATAATATAACCTAAATCAGGTGCAATAAATTAAAGGGAGCTCTAGCTCATTGATACTCAATGGGTGATAAATGTGAATGAGTGTGTGTAGATATAACCTAAATGAGGTGCAATAAATTAAAGGGAGCTCTAACTGGTTGATAGGTGGTGTTAGCCAAAATTATCATAAAAATGTAGTGTTTTATGATTGCTGCAATCATAAATAATGATCACCTTCATGATTACATGTTTTGAGAGCCTATCCACCTATTAATACTAAATCTAATGGTGATCATAAGTGATCATTGGTTATTTTGAAGTGAATATTACTACTGTAGGTCTATTGCAATATTGTGATCATATGTGATCATTGGCTATTTTGAAGTGAATATTACTACTGTAGATCTATTGTAATGTGGTGATCATATGTGATCATTGGCTGTTTTAAAGTGAATATTACTAGTGTAGGTCTATTGTAATGTGGTGATCATATGTGATCATTGGCTATTTTGAAGTGAACATTACTATTGTAGGTCCATTGTAATATGGTGATCATATGTGATCATTAGCTATTTTGAAGTGAATATTACTACTGTAGGTCCATTGTAATATGGTGATCATATGTGATCATTGACTTATTTTGAATTGAATATTACTACTGTAGGTCCATTGTAATATGGTGATAATATGTGATCATTAGCTATTTGAAGTGAATATTACTATATTGTAATGTGGTGATCATATGTGATCATTGACATATTTTGAAATGAAAAGTATTACATATTGCTATTGTAGTTCATGTCACAATTGTCATGATCTTCCCACATGTCACATATTTCGCACTTCACACAATTCCCATGCATCTCATAATTCTTGTGCTCTACATCATTCCTGCACTCTGGATATTTCCTGTGCATCATGATTGTCACAATCTTCCCATGTGTCACATATTTCGTGTGCTTCACACAATTCCCGCACATCTCATAATTCCCACGCTCTACATCATTCCCACACTTTGGATATTTCCTGTGCATCATGATTGTCATGATCTTCCTGCGTGTCACATATTTCCCACATTCCACATCATTCCTGCGTGTCACGATCATCACACTCTAGCACGTGTCACAATTGTCACGCCTTTACACACGTCACAATTGTCACATCTTTACACATGTCACGATCGTCACGCTTTTACACATGTCACAATTGTCACGCCATTACACGCATCACGATCATCACACTCTAGCACACATCACAATTGTCACGCTTTTACACGTGTCACAATCGTCAGGCTTTTACATGTGTCACGATTGTCACGCTTTAACATGCGTCACAATTGTCACACATTTATGCCTATCACATATGTGACATATTTCCAACATGTTATTATTTTTCATGCATGTCAGCTGTCACATTTTTAGCCTATAATATCATGTAGATTATTTTAACTTTTGTTTATCTTACACAGAGTATAACAGTAATAGATATGTCTACTAATTATTGCCTCTTACATATGTGGGGCCAGGGATATAGTTAAGAGGAGGTTTGCAAGGTACCTAAAACTTAATGCTAAACAAGAGAAGCCAACCACATGTGCAGTTTCTGGTACATCTGTATCACCATCCAAATTGTCACAGAAGCAGATTAAGTATCTGAAACCACAAAGCTAATTATAAAAATCACAGTAAATGAATATGCACTTTTAGAATTGAAGGTTGTAATACAGTATATAACAAATATGATGTTATGGAAGTGTAACAGGAATAAGAAACTAGATTAAATGATGTAGAGTGTATATATAGTTGGAGTCTTAGTCCTATTTAGAGTGTATGATATATTTGGAAATGAGATGGTATGCTATGTTTTACAATGAAGACTAGAGATGTGATAAAATGAAAAAATAATAACCATAATGGTTAGTCTAGGTATGAAAGATAATGAGGTCATTACAATGGTATTGAACATTATGGAAACATGTACCAACCAGACAGAGAAGAATATAGAACCTTGCATGCTTAACACATATGAATGGATAGTGTATAGATGTGATTCCACATTACATCAAACTTACACATTACAGCATTTAGATGATTATGATTCTTGCATTGGTCATTGATAATACTAATATCTTCAACACATATTACCAAATCACATAATTGCTTACTTTATATGACTACATGATGGTTGTCTATGTTTTATTGAAATGGGGAGTTAATGAAAACTATCTTATTGTGTCTCAAACAGTTTCACTTCTACTCACTCTTTTAGTATTAGTATTCATTTGGATATCTGAAAACCACATTTTGTACTTTGCACTTTCTTGCTCAGTTGCTGTTATTTACTTACTTTCTGTTCTTTAGCTTAGTGTTAATTATGACATTGCTATCTTATATTGTTCTCTTTACTAAAGGGCCCCTTTGTCCCTTTTCTTCTCTTCTCTAAAATAATGTAATATCATTTCTCTATAGTCATGTGGAACAATATCATCAACAGGATCAGACCCCATCTGCCAAAAATGTATGTATTAATTATTGACAGTTGACAGATTAATCAATGACTAGTCAATGTAAATGACTGAATTACATTGCTAAGCAATGAACTGAGAATGAGAATTAAATGTTATATCACTCAATACTCTTATTCTTAGATCATCAAAGGTATGGGAACAATTGTCATTGCACACCTGTTGGGGCCCCATCAATATTTGATCAACTCATCTATAGATTAAATGGTGTATAATATGACCACCACTGACTGATTATGCCAACAGCATTGTTGATGAATGTGACATGTAAAAGCTTGACAATTGTGACATGCAAGAAATATATCACATTTGTGACAGCCATAAATGCATGACAATCATGACACATGCAGACAATCATGATGGGTGTAAAGGCATGATGATCGTGACACGTGCTAGAGTGTGACGATCGTGACGCGTGTAAAAGCGTGACGCGTGACGATCGTGACATGTGTAGAAGCGTGACAATTGTGACATGTATAAAAGCGTGACGATCGTGACGCGCAGGAATGATGTGGAGTGTGGGAAATATGTGACATGTGGGAAGATCGTGACAATCATGATGCACAGGAATTATCCAGAGTGCGGGAATGATGTAGAGCGCGGGAATTATGAGATATGTGGGAATTGTGTGAAGTGCGTGAAATATGTGACACGTGGGAAGATCGTGACAATTGTGACATGAACTACAATAGCAATATGTAATACTTTTCATTTCAAAATATGTCAATGATCACATATGATCACCACATTACAATATAGTAATATTCACTTTAAAACAGCCAATGATCACATATGATCACCACATTACAATAGATCTACAGTAGTAATATTCACTTCAAAATAGCCAATGATCACATATGATCACCATATTGCAATAGACCTACAGTAGTAATATTCACTTCAAAATAGCCAATGATCACTTATGATCACCATTAGATTTAGTATTAATAGGTGGATAGGCTCTCAAAATGCATAATCATGAAGGTGATCATTATTTATGATTGCTGCAATCATAAAACACTACATTTATGCAGGGATTGCTGCTCTTCTGATTATTGGAGGGTGAACAGCTCACTCTGTGTTCAAGATTCCAATTGACATCAATGAGACATCAATGTGCAATATTGCATGGAACTCTGATCTGGCTGGGCTAATTAAGAAGGCAGATGTTGTGATTTGGGATGAGGCACCAATGCAGCACTGACATATCCATGAGGCAGTGAGCCATACTTTCAAAGACCTTCATTGTGATGAGCGACCATTTGGAGGATGCACTGTGGTGTTTGGAGGTGACTGGCAACAAATTCTTCCTGTGGTGGTGTGAGGGAGCCGACCTCAGATTGTGTAAGCATGCCTTCAGAGATCTGATCTTTGGGCAGACATTACAGTAATTCACTTGTGATGTATCATGTGACTGAATGTGGAGAATGAATCTGAACAACAATTTGCTGAGTGGCAACTGGGTGTTGGACATGGAGAGCACACTATTAATGAGGATATCCAAATTCCAATCCACTTCAAGTGCACTTCCAATACTGTGGAGTCACTGATTTCAACAATCTACCCTGGACTTTCATCAGCTGAAGGACATGGTGATGAGTACTATGCAGAGCAAACGATTCTGTCAAGTCGAAATGATGATGTGGATGCTCTGAACTCTCAGATTCTGTCTTCATTCCCAGGGGAGGTGACTTCACTACACAGTGCAGATACACTTCCAGATGATCATGGGTATGATGGGGAGCTTCTTTACCCTGTGGAGTACCTGAACATGATCAACTGCTCTGGATTACCACTGGCACACTTGGAGTTGAAGATAGGATGTCCTGTGATGGTACTTCGAAACCTAAGTGTTTCTGATGGAGTCTGCAATGGCAGCCATGGAGTGATTACAGCCATACGAAACTGAGTATTGTAAGTTCGATTGTTAACTGGGGACAAGAGAGGATCACAAGTGTTCATACCACAGATGAAGATTGAACTGTCTGCTTCACAAGTGCCATTCTGGTTTTGTTGACACCAGTTTCCTGTTCGACTTGCATTTGTGATGACGATCAATAAATCACAAGAACAGTCAGTTTCTCATGTTGGATTGGATCTTCGAAATGGGGTGTTTACTCATGGACAGTTTTATGTTGGAGTGTCTCGAGTTTGATCTGTTCATCAGATGAAGATGCTGTAACAAAGAATATAGTGTACCCTGAAGTGATACTTTAGTGTAGATATTGTAGATATTGTAGATATTTTTAGTGTATGTTATAGATATTGGTATATAAATTTTTTGACTATGTATGTTCAGAATTGGAAAAGGAATTGTTGAGTGAAATATTTGGCAGGGGGTTTGGGGGTGCAACCCCCCAAGAGAGAAAAAGCAGGGGTCTGGGGGCGCAGTCCCTCATTGTTTGGAACTGGGATTAAGAAGCAGGGGGTCTGGGGGGCGCAGCTCCACAGCAAGCCGTCATTCATGTGGAGCAGAGGAGGGAGCTGACAGGCTCCTGTTCCCATAGTTGAGCATGGGTGTAAGGCTTGTCTTATATATAATGAGACAAGGCCTGGGAATTTTGGCATATATGTAGTGTGGGACAGCCGCTTTCAGGTGGGAAAATCACCATGTAGGGATTTTCGATATTTTGGGATGAAACACTTGCCTTGGGAGGAAATTTTTACATATAGAGCTAGGTAGTTACCATAAATTGAGGTGTTGCCATTTTGGGTTGAGATTGATGGATCTGTAATGATTTGGGATGGGTTTGATGGGGTCCCTTGGTCCCTTGCTAAAAATGGATGAATGCAAATGCTGTTAAACAAAAGTAAATGACTAAGCTACTTGAGATGTGCACACCACAATGGGTGATTAAGTAATAATGGCTGGAGTTCTGCTGCTGGCACTTCCTTTCCCTTTCCTCCCATCCCCCCTTGAGTATTAACAGGACAGTAATACAGTATATATTTGTGGATATTAATAGGGCTATAAATAAACAATTATTACAGAATTTTTGTTGACTACTGCAGTGATTTATAGTGTATTTATTAGAGATTGAGGTGTTGTGATGTTCTGTTTACTGTAATTATATTGTGCTGGAATGTGTTCCCCCATAGGGATTGGTACTCCAATTAAATAAGGATATTTATGTGGATAAGAATGGGAGTATGATGTATTTGATGGGTGGTGTGGTAATTTATAGTGGGTAATGTGTAGTTTTTGTTGATTATATGATATATACCACACAGGTGATATATACAATATATGTCATGAGGTTTTATTACTGATAGCAGAGGAACATTGGTTGAGATATATTTGTGATATAATTTATGTGTAAATGGGGATAGGTGTAATATTCAGAAAGACTCTGTTGTTCAGGGCAATTCTTGGGCTATAAAATATGATATATACCACATGGGTGATATAACCTAAATGAGGTGCAATAAATTAAAGGGAGCTCTAACTCATTGATAATCAATGGGTGATCGATGTGAATGAGTGTGTGTAGATATAATCTAAATGAGGTGCAATAAATTATAAGGAGCTCTAACTGATTGATACTCAGTATTCATCACAGATAATCATGTATAACCACATGGGTGTAGATATATAACCATGATTAGATATTATATATTTGATTAGGACAGTAGTAATTAATGGTGTGTTTGATAAAGTTTGAGTTTTGACATTGAGTGGTAGGAGGAGATATGTAAGTGATATAAGTTAAGTGTAAATGGTGATGGGTGAAGGATGTGTGTGAATGTGTGTAGTCAGTGTTGGAATGGTCAGTCAATGGAGGTCAACGTGGTCTGATTATATAATACACCATCCGACCTATAGACGGGTCGGTCAAACCTATTGACAGGGTCGCAGGGGGTCTATAATCAAGATCGTTCCCACGCCTTGCATGACCCAGGAATTTGAGCACCGAGAGATGCCATAATTAACGCTCGGTTTATTGATTAGTAATTTCATTTGGCCTTTTCCATTGACTGTCAGTGGTTGACCGGTTGACTGTCAATCACTGACTTAGACCCTTCTGACTGACAGGGTCTGACCCGGTCATTGACAACACTGTGTGTAGTGAGGATGTGTGGAGATGTAAACAACATGGGTGTGTTATTGGACACCTGTTTTGTGAGCAGGTTTCCCTGTATTTTGGTTTTGTTTCACAAGAAAGCCATGTTTCATAGTGAAAATTTAAGAAAGGGGTTGCTGAAATCAAGGTTGGTTGCAATGAAAAGATCATGTTATATATAATATGTTATATATAAAAGGTAGATTGATAATGTAATTTATGTGTAAATACTGATGGATGTGATATATATAATATAACACATGGGCAATATAGAATATATAGAATATATACATCACAGGTATGTCTATAATCTACATGGGTGCGGATATAATCTACATGGGTGCAGATATAATCTACATGGGTGCATATTTCCTCATCGGTAGGCAGGGGGCTTGGGGGTGCAACCCCCCAAGAAGAAAAAAAAGCAGGGGTCTACCCTTAGGAGGTTCTTGAATACATTTGACAGCAAATCCTGTCTTATCTAATGTCAAAACTCTATAGTACAATCCTGCATAGCACTTGTTATTGAGTGACATTGCATTTAACTGGTGAATTAATTCTTCTATTTCTTCAGGACTACCCTGGTAGCGTGCTACACCATTATTTGTCTCACTAGGTCTGGGTGCAACTGGTGGAATTGGTGCAGGTGGAATTGGTGCAGGTAAAGATACTGTACGATTTTTAGTATCTTTCCTTTCTCTATCTGTCTTATGCTTCCTATCCTTCTTATGCCTTTGAGCCCTAATCTTCCTCTGAATTCTTTCCCATTCATAGTCTGAGTCATAATCAGATGACTCAGAATTGGAAAGATCAATATCTCTCCATTGTCTTCCTGTATGATTAGCTGAAAATAATAAGTCAGTAAACTTACCTCTCTTGAAGTGTGATTCTGCTGCTTCTGTTATCTTTGCAACAGTCCAAGGTTTAGCCATGTCATGTGTAGGCTCTCCTGCTACTAACTTTGTTTCTAGAAGGTTCCTAAGATCTTCAGGAATTCCCATCCAGAAATATCCATTATATTGATCTGAGGTAATATGATTCTTGTCCTTAAGGTATCCTGCAATTGACTTGTAATCACGAAAATATTTCTTCCAATCATCCAGTGTCATTATTGGTTCATGACTACTATAGGTAGCAAATGTTACTAAATCTTCAGGCATGTATGCTGCTTTGCCTCTTTCAGCATCATAGTAGTTTAGGATTTCTTCTCAAAGTCCTTTCCAACTATAAGCTGTATCTTTCATGTGGTCTGATGTATCAATGAATTGTTCCACTGCAGGTGAAACATATTCTTTAATCAGTTCACATTTATCTTTGTCTTCTGTGACATTGTACATGTCTAGTAGGTGATCATAATTTCTGATGAAGTGTACAACTTCAGAGTATTCGCCTTTGAATGTGCGAGGAGCACCTCACATACCTCTGAATGGCATGTCATTCTTGGTATGTTTATGACTGGTTGGTCCTTCATTATCTTTGGGCTTACTATCAGTCATGGCTTGTAGTATTATTTATAGTGTGGGAAGTTATGTGAAGTTATTTATAGGATGATGAGATTATTTATAGTTGAGAAGTGGTGATTAATATAGATAGAGTTGGAAGGTAACAATGTGTTTAATTGTTGTATGATTTATGAATGTATAATGGGGCCAAGGAGAATATCCTGCTAAAATATTTCCCTCATGGTGGGCTCCACTTTGTCATTTAAGATTAAGATAATCTAAGGTGCTAACAGGAATCAACTTTGTTTGTGTTACAACACCTGAGTGTCAGGAAATATTTAGTGAGGATATTCTTGGGAATTTGGTGGATGGTCTTGTACAGCAAAAGCTGTATGATTTGTATGAAACTGAGTGTGAAGGATATTGTACAGCAAAGGCTGTATACAATGTCAAGTATAATGAAAGGGGTATAGTACACACTATAGACCTAATGCTATTTATAATGTGTATGTTGTATAGATCAATGTTCAACTTGCTTAGAACTTGACCTATGATCTGCTTCTTATTCTGTTACTGTTACTCTGACTGTGACTGTGACTTCTGACTAATACTGTGACTGTTACTGATCTGTTTACTGTTGCTGATACTGATACTATTTCTGACTGGACTGGTTGTGCTAATAAAACTGTACTAATAACTGATGACTAATGACAAATGGGTGAGACTACTGGGGGGGTGGGTAGCTATCTATCTACTGCCAAACTGCCCTCCTTATATACCTTTTCCCAACCTGCTTAGTAATCCAATTCCCACTCTACCATCCTATATTGTTCTCCAAAATGAGTAGTGTGCAAGTGTAGATTTTAGATCTGAGGCTGTACAGGACAATGGTATTTGAGGGTTAGTCAGCAGAGAACAATAGCTTATGTTAGAACAATGTGTAATGAATTGCATTGTTCTAAATAAAGAGCTACATTGTTCTGGGCAAGAACAATAGGAATCCATTTTTATAACAATGGAGTAGAGAACAATAGTATTATATATAAATAGTTTTGCATTGTCCTTAAACAATGAGTGAATAGCCATAGTCAAAGTTGAGCTGCGAAAGGTGAAGGTGAAGGTGAAGGTGGCAGTGCACCTGCCTAAAAGAGAAGTCGCGCGCAATTTTGTAAGTCCGGCATGACATACTGTGACAAGTACACAATGGGGACGCATCCTCGCATTGTCACGTCGCATTCCCTACCATTTCCCCCTCCTTTTGCTTTGTTTTTGAAGGCCTCTCATGGAATTAATCCCAGTTGTGGAGGAAGTACTAAGGAAAGTGGAGGAAGCTAGTGGCTTATCAAGCTCATTTTGAGGGCACCGAGAGCTCACAGGGACTCCAGAGATATAGGCCTGTGATCTAACCAACTATAGATGTCAAGTTGGTAAGTAGGTACAGTAATAAAGGCTATTGAAGGAGGCTAGAGCATCCTCAATGCCTATCTCACTGATGGAGCATATTTTACATGCCAACATGCTTCCTCTGACTTGTAGAGAACCCAAAGTTGATGAGACAGAGGTAACATGAGATAAGAAAGGACATGCTATCAGTTAGTTTGAAGTCACTCACAAATACATTAATGTTCTCCCAATGCGCTGCCTTATCCTTCTTTTGTAAGACAGCTACACAACTAAAGCTAGAGCTTGTATTAAGCAAATGCCTTTGAAATTTATAATTACAAATTGTGCTATTCAGTCATAGGTTTTGCAATTATACATAACATTTGGGATATACTTGTGTTCAATGCCAATTCGGTGAAAAATGAAAAATTTCCTGGTGTAAGATCACCATAGCATTTGCTAATTGACGATTTCAAACGGGAAAATGGTGAAAACCTACAGTAATTTACACTCCCCCAAGAGGTCTGTACGGATCTGTACGGAATCCGCACGGAATCCGAAAATTCCGTACGGATCCGTGCGGATTCCGTGCGGATCCGTACAGACCCGTACAGACCTGTATAGATACCATACAGAATTTATATAGTAGCTATTATTATTATTAGAGGTGATTATTCTATATGGATTCCATACATATTCTGCATGGATTCTGTGTGGATTTATGCATTGCTGCCTTGTCACACATGTCAAGTGTAACTCTAGGTGAAAAGTGTCACACTATACAAAATCCATGATACACTCAATATATAGTATCATTCTCAATGCATAGTATCACACTTAATGCATAGTGTTATGCTTAATGTATAGTATCACACTCAACACTTAGTGTCACACTTAATGCAGAGTGTCACACTCATCATTTAGTGTTATGCTTAATGCATAGTGTCACACTCAATACTTAGTGTCATGCTTAATGTATAGTGTTATGTTTAATGTATAGTGTCACACTTAATGCATAGTGTCATGTTTAATGTATAGTGTGACACTCAACACTTAGTGTCACGCTTAGTCACACTCAATGCTTAGTGTCACACTCAACGCTTAGTGTCACGCTTAATGCAGAGTGTCACACTCAATGCTTAGTGTCACACCCAATGCTTAGTGTGACACTCAACGCTTAGTGTGACACTCAACACTTAGTGTGACACTCAACGCTTAGTGTGACACTCAACACTTAGTGTCACACTCAACGCTTAGTGTCACACTCAACGCAGAGTGTCACGCTCAACGCTTAGTGTCACACCCAACGCTTAGTGTCACACTCAATGCTTAGTGTCACACTCAACGCTTAGTGTCACACCCAATGCTTAGTGTCACACCCAATGCTTAGTGTCACACCCAACGCTTAGTGTCACACTCAATGCTTAGTGTCACACTCAACGCTTAGTGTCACACCCAATGCTTAGTGTCACACCCAACGCTTAGTGTCACACTCAATGCTTAGTGTCACACTCAACACTTAGTGTCACACTCAACGCTTAGTGTCACACTCAACACTTAGTGTCACACCCAATGCTTAGTGTCACACTCAATGCTTAGTGTCACACCCAATGCTTAGTGTCACACCCAACGCTTAGTGTCACACTCAACGCTTAGTGTCACACTCAACACCTAGTGTCACACTCAACGCCTAGTGTCACACTCAACGCTTAGTGTCACGCTTAGTCGCACTCAACACTTAGTGTCACCCTTAGTCACACTCAACACCTAGTGTCACGCTTATAGTGTCACATTTAACATATAGTGTCACACTCAACACCTAGTGTCACGTTTATAGTGTCACATTTAATGTATAGTGTCACACTCAACACCTAGTGTCACGTTTATAGTGTCACATTTAATGTATAGTATCACACTCAACACCTAGTGTCACGTTTATAGTGTCACATTTAATGTATAGTATCACACTCAACACCTAGTGTCATGTTTATAGTGTCACATTTAATGTATAGTGTCACACTCAACACCTAGTGTCACGCTTATAGTGTCACATTTAACGTATAGTGTCACACTCAACACCTAGTGTCATGCTTAATGCAGAGTGTCACATGCAAGGAAACAAGTATAATAAAATTCTGTACAGATTCTGTACAGAATCTGTACAGAATTTTCAGGTCTGTAATGCGGAATTCCGAGGAATTCCGCGTAATCCGTACGGAATTTTCGGAATCTGTGCGGAATCTGTACAGACCCAAAAAAACCTCTGCCAAAATGAAAAAAATCTGTACAGATTCCGCACGGATTCCATGCGGATCCGTACAGAACACATGGCTAAGTGTAAAGAGCTCAAAACCTATTATATCTAACTGTAAACTGTTTATGGCCGTGTTTTCACCTGTACCGTAAATGGTTTTCGAAATATGACCATAACCCGTTTCGGTATGGTTGGCAGCCCTAAGATGAGGGAGATAAGCAAGAGATAAGCCACAAATATTGTTTCACACGATGTACAGATAGGGAGCATGACGTTCAAGTGGTCGGACTTACAAAATCGCATGCGACTTCTCTTTTAGGCAGGTGCACTGCCACCTTCACCTTCACCTTCACCTTTTGCAGCTCAACTTTGACTATGGCTAATAGCACAATGTAGTTCATTAGTTATGAACAATAGGATTGAATACAATGGAGTTGTATATAAATAGTTTTCTCATTGTCTTCAACAATAGGTGAATAGTACAATGCAGTTCATTTATTATGAACAATAGGATTGAAAACAATGGAGTTGTGTATAAATAGTCTCTCATTGTCTTCATACAATGGATGAATAACACAATGAAAGGGTGTCGTACTATCCTTTGTTAGTGCATTGTTTGTGCAAGCGATTAATTATTGATATGTGTATGATATTTAATGGTGATTTAAAGTTATTTGTTCATGTAAGGTATTGGTTTGTTCATGTATAGTATTGGGTATATTTCATTAGTAGTGTATTGTATCATGTGATGGTGTGAAGTATTCAGTCATGTGACATTACTGTGCAATTTCTTTAATTGTGGTATACAGTGCATTTGCATGCATTATATATAATCAAAAATCATGCCTGACAGCATGTAGGTCTTCCTCCCCTTCTGCCACCTGTTGCCAGGGGAAGGAGAAGGGGAACAGGAGGAGAAACAGGAACAGGAACAGGAGGAGGTCAAGGTGGAGGAAATGGCAATTTAAATGGTAGTAGAGGTAGAGCTCATGGGGGAAACACTAACCCTCCCCCTTCTGTGGTGCATAACCCAGCTCCCCAACATCATCAAATTCTACAATGGAATCCTCCAATTGTTACAGAGGCAGCTCAGGGGAGGAATACCAATCCCCCAGTTCCTGTGGAGTGTAATCCAGGTGCTGAAAATCAGCCAATTATACGATGGAATCCTCCCATGGTTGCAGAGGCAATTCTGCCACCTCATCATCACCCTCAAAATATTCGATGGGTTGGTGGCATTCTGCCACAACCTATTCCTCATATGAATGCACCCCTGCCTGCAGCTGCCCCTCAGAATAATTTGGTGCCACAAATTATTCCTCACATAAATGCACCAGTCCCACCCATTTATCATGACCTTCCTGCTGATTTCCAAACAATGCATGCCAATCCCCTTACCATTCTTCCACCCATTGGAAGGGGAAGGGGAAGGGGAAGGGGAGGAGGTCAGGGTGAAGGTCAGGGCAGCAATAGGGGAGGGGGAAGGAGAAGGGGAAGGGGAAGAGGAAGGGGAAGTGGGCACACAGGTGGAGCTCAGGGGGGTATTACCAACCCCTTGCCCCCTTTGGAGCACAATCCAGCTCCTCATATTCAGACCATTCATGCACATCATCTAGCTCAAAATATTCAACAGGCTGATGATGTTCCACCACCTCCTCCTGCTATTCCCCAACAAAACATTCCCCACATCAATACACCCCTCCCAGCTGTTCAAAACATGCAACAGAATCATCCAGTTATTGTTGAACCTATTCCTTCTCTCAACATTCCCCCTCAAAATGTACAACAGACTGCAGATATTCAGCAACCAACCACTCCTCCTCCCATTGTTATTCCCCAAGTTATCCTTCCACTTCCCCCTGTCCCTGCTCCTATTCCAAATGTGCAACTGAATGCTCCATTCAGGGCAGGCAATAACCGAGGTATTCAATGGATCCCTCCTGTCCAATATTGCAATCCCCTGCAGGTATGTAATTCTTTAAATGTATCAGATAGCTATTTTAAATAATGTTCAAAGATAACTGCACCTAATATTGCTCTTGCTTCTGAAAATGTTCAATGGAATACTCCTGTCCCTGCTCCTTTTTGTGCCTTTCGAATCAATCAACAGGCTCCTACTCGTACTCCTGCTCCTGCACCTGCACCTGCTCCCACTCCCACTCCCACTCCCACTCCTGCTCCACAATATCTTCTATTTCCACAAATTCATGCTCCTCCTCCTCCTCCTCCTCCTCCTCCTGCTCCTGCTCCTCCCCCTGCTCTCCCTGCTCTCCCTGCCCCTTGCCAATTTCAATATATTGAACTAAATATTCCTGTATGTGTAAAATCTTGCTCCTACCTTTATTATATTTAATTCTTATTGCAGCCTCCTGTCTATGTTGAATGGGGCAACCCTGTAATTGCTCAGCCAAACCCAATACCTGCAGATCCACCTCCAGACCTTTGGTTCCTTCCATGGAACATGATGGTTGTAGATGTGCCAGATATTCCACCACCCCCTCCACCACCCCCTCACATTCCTATTGCTCACCAACCATTTGATCACAACTGGCCAAAATTCACACTTGGCCTGTTCACTGATGTCTGTCCTGACGGTAATGCCTTGCATTGGAAGGCTGAACATTTGACTACTTCAACCAGGGAGCATCTTCAATTTGGAAGCTGCTGTCTCACTGGAAAGGTTAAACTTCCAGGATGGGGCCAATCTCCAAGAGAGTTGACAGAGCTGCTTGCAAAGGATGGAAACAAGAATTTCCAAGACAATATTCATCAATACAACTGTGCCTTTGCCATGACATCCATGGCAGTTGAGAATAATGCTTCCATCCAGGCTGGAGGTCCTTATGTTTTCAAAATTGGAGGTCGAGTTACTCATTTTGCTGGATCACTCCTACCTTGCCAAGGTCTTCCCAGAAAGTATGCTCAGCTCTACATTCATGATCCAGCTGAGGCACCTTCAGCTCAGGATCGAATTAATGGTCATCCTGCAAATCATAATCTTAATATGGATGTGAATGTCATGAGAACATTGGAAGATGTTCTCTATCGTCATCATCCAGGTGCATCAGTCTATTGGAAGGCCTATCAGGAAATACAGAACAATAACCCTGCTCACAACTTTTGCCTTGCCATATGTCGTCCTGTAGGCACAGACCAATGGTGATACAATGTTCCAACAGAAAATGAGATTGCAGTTCTTCTGCTTGGCAATGGTGATTGGGTGGAGGAACCTTGCAAGGTTATCATGCATCACCTTGATGGTGCACTGGAGAGAATCAGTGAGGTGAATGCAATGTATTGGCCATTTCACTATCCAATCCTGTTTCCACATGGTCAACTTGGATGGCAGCCTGGCATTCTATATAATGGTGTGGATGAGGTGGATAATGTGGATCATGTGCCTAACAGGCAACCAGGAGAGGAGGAGGATGCACCCACAACAGGTCATCAACCAGAGATTCGTGCTGAAACCTATCAGGGAATTGTGGATGCCATTGCAGTTAATCCAGATGTGCAAGGGGAGGAACTTGGGAAAAGGGTGATCATTCCATCAAGTTTTGCAGGAAGCACTCAATTCATGCAGCAGAACTGTCAGGATGCACTGGCTATCAATCACCACTTTAAGTTTCCAGACTATTTCCTGACAGTGACCATGGATCCCCATCACCCAGATGTGAAGAGTGCCTTGCCTGAAGGAGTGGAAGCTCATGGCATTGCATCAATCAAGGCCATCAAGTACATTTACAAGTACATTTTCAAAGGCCATGATCATGCTACAGTGGAGTTTTCAAGGGAACTGAATGAGATGAAGACATTCTTTGATGCTTGCTATGTCTCTCCCTGTGAGGCTCTGTGGTGACTGTTAGCATTTAAATTGCATGAAGAGGTCCCAAATGTGGTTCAACTGTCAATTCATCTTCCAAATGAGCAGTCTGTTATATATAATCAGAATGCTGAAGATGTGCGGGAGGTAGTAGAGCGTGCATCAACACAAGATACCACTCTTACTGCTTACTTTAAGGCCAACATTGAATACCCAGCAGCATGGGAGGTTCTGTACCAGGACATGCCCAATACCTTTGTGTGGAATAAAACTGAGCACACATGGACACTTTGTCAGTGAGGATTTGCCATTGGATGTACATACTTTGTTCATCCAAATGCTGGGGAGAGATTCTACCTGCAAACATTGCTAACAGTGGTCAAGGGTGCAGAATCCTTTGCAGACTTGCAAACAGTTGATGGAGTTGTGCATCAGACATTCAGAGAGGCATGTCTGGCTTTAGGTCTTCTGCAGGATGATGGTGAATGGAGAGAGTGTTTGCAAGATGCTGCTGCTATGAAGACAGGATATCAGCTGCACAGCCTGTTTGGGACAATTCTTCGAGACTGTGGGCCTGTGGATTATGTGGGACTCTGGAATGAATTTAAGGAGCACATCTGTGATGATCTGGGACACATCATTCGAACACACCTTCATCTTGCAGATCCTACAGAGCAACAAATCTATGGTACAACACACTATGCTATTACCTTCAGGGGTCAGGAAAGATAGTGATTGTTGTTGTATCATCAGGAATTGCTGCTTGTCTGATTATTGGAGGGTGAACAGCTCACTCTGTGTTCAAGATACCAATTGATATCAATGAGACATCAATGTGCAATATTGCATGGAGGTCTGATCTTGCTGGGCTGATTGAGAAGGCTGATGCAGTATTTTGGGATGAGGCACCAATGCAGCACCAACATATCCATGAGGCAGTGAGCCATACTTTCAAAGACCTTCATCATTCTGATCGACCATTTGGAGGATGCACTGTAGTGTATGGTGGAGACTGGCAACAAATCCTTCCTGTGGTGGTATGAGGGAGCTGACCTCAGATTGTATCAGCATGCCTTCAGAGATCTGATCTTTGGGCAGACATTACAGTGATTCACTTGTGATGTAACATGCGATTGAATGTGGAGGATGAATCTGAACGACGATTTGCTGAGTGGCAGCTGGGTGTTGGACATGGAGAGCACACTACTAATGAGGAGATAGAAATTCCAAACCACTTCAAGTACACTTCCAATACTGTGGAGTCACTGATTTTGACAATCTACTCTGGACTTTCATCAGCTGAAGGACATGGTGATGAGTACTATGCTGAATGAATGATTCTGTCAAGTTGAAATGATGATGTGGATGCTCTGAACTCTCAGATTCTATCTTCATTCCCAGGGGAGGCAACCTCACTGCACAGTGCAGATACACTTCCAGATGATCTTAGGTATGATGGGGAACTTCTTTACCCAGTGGAGTACCTGAACACAATCAACTGCTCTGGATTACCACTAGCACACTTGGAGTTGAAGATAGGATGTCCAGTGATAGTGCTTCGAAACTTGAGTGTTTCTGATGGAGTGTGCAATGGAAGCCATGGAGTGATTACAGTGATACAGAATTGAGTGTTGGAAGTTCAGCTGTTAACTGGGCATAGGAGAGGAAGTTGGGTGTTTATACCACGGATGAAACTTGAACTATCATCTTCTCAAGTTCCTTTCCAGTTTTGTCGACACCAGTTCCCTGTTCAACTTGCATTTGCAATGATGATCAACAAGGCACAAGGACAGTCAGTTTCTCATGTTGGATTGGACCTTCGGAATGGAGTGTTTACACATGGGCAGTTTTATGTTGGAGTGTCTCAAGTACAATCAGTACACAAGATGAAGGTGATTTGGGATGCCAGAAGTGAAGAAGCAGTTACAAAGAATATAGTGTACCCAGAAGTGTTACTTTAGATTATATTTGATATTGTAAATAAGTATTTTGTAGTGTAGAGTAGTGTATATTATGGATATTAGTATATATATGTTCTGAATTTCAATAAGAGATTTGATGTGAAATGATAAGCAGGGGTTTGGGGGGTGCAACCCCCCAAGAAGAAAAAAGCGGGGGTCTGGGGGCACAGCCCCTCAGCAAGCCATCAGTCGTTTGGAGCAGAGGAGGGAGCCGACAGGCTCCTGTTCCTGTAGTGGAGCACGGGTGTAAGGCTTGTCTTATATATAATGAGACAAGGCCTGGGAATTTGGGCATATATGGTGCGTGTGACATCTGTTTTGGGTATCTCTGTATGGTTTGTGAGAAATTGCAGTCTTTAGTAATTTTTCGTGTTTTTGGCAATGTTGCAGTTTTGAGAAATTAAATAACTAAGTAAATGACTAAGCATGCCACAATGGCTGATTTATGGCTGCACTGATGCAACGAAATTCTGCCGCTGGGACTTCCTTTCCCTTTCCTCCCTCCCCTCTTGAGTTGCAACAGGACAATAATACAGTATATATTTGCAGATATATACTGGGACTATAAATATTTAAGTATTATGAAAATTATTGTGACTGCTGTAGTGATTTATAGTGTATTTGTGATATTTTCAAGTAATGTGATGTGCTGTTTACTGTAATTATATTATGTTGGAATGTGTTCCCCCCTTGAGTTGGTAGGACAATTAAATGAGGATGTTTATGTGAATAAGAATGGGAGTGTAATGAGTAAATTATGATGTATTTGATGGATGGTGTAGTAATTTATAGTGTATTATATGTAGTTTGAGTTGGTTTTCAGCAATTGATGATGAGAATATTTGGTGGTCAGTGTATAATATGTGTTTAATTGATGTGAATACTGGGAGTGATGATATATAGATAAAGGATATGTGTATAGTTTCTGATTTTGATGTGTGGATTTATATTTGGGGATTGAGGAATAATGATATATATCACACAGGTATATAAATACCAGTTGATAATTGAGGATTGAGGAATATTGATATATACCACATGGGTGATATATATGATACATGAGGAACACAATAGGATAATAATGAGTAAATAATAGATTATTTGATGGGCACTGTAGTAATGTATGATGGATATAGTTATGTTCTCAGTGTATAATTTGAGTGTAATGAATAGAAATAGGAGTATTGATTAAAATAGATTTAGAATGTTTAAGGGAATGAAAATAGTGAAGACTAAACTACATGGGTGTAGATATAACGGATGTGATATATAACCACACAGGTAGATATATTTCACATGGGTAAGCAGGGGGGTTGGGGGGTGCAACCCCCCAAGAAGAAAAAAAGCAGGGGTCTGGGGGCACAGCCCCTCAGCCAAAAGAACTGGGATGAAGAAGCAGGGGGTCTGGGGGGTGCAGCCCCACAGCAAGCTGTCATCTGTGTGGAGCAGAGGAGGGAGCCGACAGGCTCCCATACCCATAGTGGAGCACAGGTGTAAAGCTTGTCTAAATAGAAAGAGAGAAGGCCTGGGAAAGTGGATATAGATGGGATCGTGGGAATCATCAGTTTTGGGGAAAATTTGGCAATATTTTACAATATTTGTTTGTAGATACAAATTTGGCCTGTTTGCCGGATCTGCAAAAGATGTTACCATATTGAGATGGCCAGTCTAAACCAAAAAGAGTAATTTAATGTTACTAAGCATGCCACAATGGCTAACTGATGGCTGGGCTGATGGTCAGAGGTGTGCTGTGCCATGATTACTAAGCGCACCCATGCCCATGCATGGCTGAGCTGTGCCACATTGCTGCGTGCTGCACTGATTGCTGTGCTGCTGCCCTTTTCTTTGCTCCCCCCACTTTCCCCCCCTTTATTTCTTGCACCACTAGAGGCATGCTGACAGCCATTATCGATGAGATTACTGCAATTGCAGTAAAAGTGCTTGGACATCTGCAACTGCAACTATGAAACAGCTTTATGTCATTGCAGTCCATTATTGCAGGGAATGCTTCATATCTGCTTCTACCACCTGCTGTCATTGCTTCATATTTGCTTTACTATACTGCAGTATCTGCTTCAGGGTTGGGACATTTGCTTTATAGATGTGCAGTAATTGCTTCAGGATTGTTTCAACCTGCTGCAGTAATTGCATCATAATTGTTTCATGTATTTTTAGTGATTGGTTCAGATTTGCTTCCTCATTTTGTAGTAATTACTTCATTGTTGCTTCATCAGTTTGCACTATTTGTGTCATGTGTTTGCTTCATGTTTGCTTCAATCTGTTGCAGAACTTGCTTCATATATTTTCTATACATGCTTCAACATTGCTTCAACCCATTGCAGTATATGTTTCATATTTGCTTCATTCCATTGTAGAAATTGCTTCATAATTGCTTCAACCCATTGCAGTATTTGCTTCATATTTGCTTCATCCTGTTGTAGGAATTACTTCATAATTGCTTCATTCTGTTGTAGTATTTGCTTCATGTTTGCTTCAACCTGTTGCAGAACTTGCTTCATATATATCCTGTACATGCTTCACTTTGCTTCAATCTATTGCAGTATTTGCTTCATATTTGCTTCATCCTGTTGTAGTATTTGCTTCATATATTTCCTGTACATTTCAAAATTGCTTCAACCTGTTGCAGTATTTGCTTCATAATTGCTTCATAATTGCTTCATTCTGTTGTAGTATTTGCTTCATGTTTGCTTCAACCTGTTGCAGAACTTGCTTCATATATATCCTGTACATGCTTCAAATTTGCTTCAGCCCATTGCAGTATTTGCTTCATATTTGCTTCACTCTGTCGTAGGAATTGCTTCAATATTGCTTCAAACCATTGCAGTATTTGCTTCATATTTGCTTCAACCTGTTGTAGAAATTGCTTCATATTTGCTTCATCCTGTTATAGTATTTGCTTCATATATTTCCTGTACATGCTTCAAAATTGCTTCAACCTGTTGTAGAAATTGCTTCATAATTGCTTCATCCTGTTGTAGTATTTGCTTCATATATTTCCTGTACATGCTTCAAAATTGCTTCAACCTGTTGCAGTATTTGCTTCATAATTGCTTTATCCTGTTGTAGTATTTGCATCATACTTGCTTCAACCTGTTGCAGAAATTGCTTCATATATATCCTGTACATGCTTCAATTTGCTTCAATCTATTGCAGTATTTGTATCATACTCGCTTCAACATGTTGCAGAAATTGCTTCATATATATCCTGTACATGCTTCAATTTGCTTCAACCTATTGCAGTATTTGCTTCATATTTGCTTCATTCTGTTGTAGTATTTACTTCATATATTTCCTGTACATGCCACAAAATTGCTTCAACACATTGCAGTATTTGCTTCATATATTTTTTGCACCTTCATGCTTACGTCAACTTGTTGTAGTACTTGCTTTATTTTTGCTTCATATTTGTTATATATCACAAAGGTGTGACAGGTGTGAAACATGAAAAAATGAGACAAATAAGACATGTAAGACAGATGTGACAGGTGTGACAGTTGAGAAGAGCATGACATGTATGTGATATATAGGAAATGTGTGACATGTGTGACATGTGGGAAGAGCGTGACATATGTGACATATGTGAAGAGCGTAATGGGTGTGACAGATAATAAAGGTGTGACATGTGTAACATATGGGAAGAGCATAACAGATGTGACAGGTAATAACAGTGTGACATATGTGACAGATAATAATGGTGTGACTACAGTTTCATATAGCACTCTAGTCAATTCGGGTTCTACCCATTGTTTTATGGATTCATCTTTCATTTGGACACATGCTATTCCTACCTCACCTACTCCACCCATCGCTCTCAGACTCTTTGATGGCACCAGCAATCATGTAATAACTGAGTTTGTTACACTGCCTGTACTATTCCCTACCAGTGAATGTATTACAGTTGAACTCTATATGACACCTCTTGATTCCGTGTGTTCTGCAGTCCTAGAATATAATTGGCTCACCCACTTCAATCCATTGATTGACTGGGTATCGGGCTCATTAACATTCTGGACTCCAGACACTTCCGAGCAACTTCCACTCAAATCCAGGATCTCGGAACCAGGTTCCACTTCCGAGGATCCATCTCCAGTCACTCCTGATGAGTCTCTGCCACCTCCTCCTAGCATTTCACTAATAAATGGTGCCGCCTTCTTGCTTGCATGCCATTTAGAGGGAGCAAAGACTTTCCATATCCAGCTTGGTGCTGTCACTTCCACCGCTGCCCTCAATCCAGAGGAAGCTCCAGATCTCTCTTCCATACCATCTGAGTATCACAAGTTTGCTGATGTATTTAGCAAGTCCCAGGCAGATACACTTGCCCCTCACTGTCCCTATGACTTAAAGATCAACCTAGAGGAAGGTGCATAACCTCCCATAGGTCAGATCTATTCCCTTTCCCAATCTGAGCTTTCTGCTCTTTGGGATTTCATCAATGAACATATCCAGATCGGATTCATTCAACCTTTGCGCTCTCCGCATGGGGCTCCCGTCCTTTTTGTCCACAAGAAGGATGGATCACTTTGGCTTTGTGTGGATTTCCGCGGGTTGAACGCTATTTCTAAAAAGGATCGTTATCCTTTGCCACTCATTTCAGATTTGCTTGACAGTCCCCATTGTGCCCATATCTACACCAAGATCAACCTGCATCATGCATACCATCTGGTCTGCATTGCCGAGGACGATGAATGGAAAACTGCTTTCCAGACTCGCTATGGATCCTTTGAATGGCTAGTCATGCCCTTTGGACTTTCCAATGCACCTGCAGGTTTCCAACGCTTCATGAATGACATCTTCAAAGATCTTCTTGATGTGTGCATCATAGTTTATTTGGATGACATCCTTATATACTCTGATAACCTTGCGCAACATCGCCAACATGTCAGGGAAGTTTTGCATCGACTCTGGAAGCATGGGTTGTATGCACATGCGGATAAGTGTGAGTTCCACTCAGAATCCATGGAATATCTCAGATATATACTATCGCCCAATGGTCTTACCATGTCTCCAACAAAGGTGAAGACTATTCAAGATTGGCCCAAACCAAGGAAAGTAAAAGACATTCAATCTTTCCTTGGGTTTGCTAATTTCTATCGGCATTTTATATACAACTATTCCAACATAGTTGTTCCACTCACCTGCCTTACCTGGAAGGGTAATCCATGGAACTTCTCAGACAAATGCCATTCCGCTTTCACTGAACTTAAGGACACTTTCATGTCGGCACCCATCCTTACCCATTGGGTTCCTGACAAGCAGCTCATTGTGGAAACCGACACTTCAGATTACACATTGGCTGCTATCCTGTCTATAGTTTCCGATGATGGTGA
This sequence comes from Cyathus striatus, assembly GCA_025738555.1. Lineage (NCBI taxonomy): Eukaryota > Fungi > Basidiomycota > Agaricomycetes > Agaricales > Nidulariaceae > Cyathus > Cyathus striatus. The sequence continues at coordinate 1,235,972 of JAOVFP010000001.1, forward strand.
GATTCACCCTATCACTTTCCACTTGTGAACCTTTACACCTCCCGAGTTAAACTATGACACCCATGACAAAGAATTGCTTGCTATCTTCGAAGCATTCCAAGTCTGGCATCATTACCTGGAAGGTTCTGGTTCACCCATTGACATCGTCACAGACCACAAGAACTTGGAATACTTTTCCACAACCAAGATCTTGTCCCAACAACAAGCCCAATGGTCTGAGTATCTTTCCCAGTTCAATCTAGTTATCCACTTTCGACCCAGAAAACTCAGGGTGAAGCCAGATGCTCTGACTAGACGATGGGATGTCTACCCTAAAGAGGGGGATAGCGACTATGCTAAGGTCAATCCACATAACTATCGTCCAGTGTTCACACAGGAACAGCTTATCACTTCTCTCTGAGCAACATCACTTATTGTACCTGCTCTTCACACTAGTATCATCATGGCCATTGAACAGTTACATACTGACATATTATCAGCTCTCCCTAATGACCCGGTCGCAGTTATCTGAATGCGGACTCCCGAGAATCATTGGACTGTAACCCCAGACAGTTTCCTCCGTCTAGATAACCGGATCTATGTTCCGGACTCCGGAACCCTTCGGCTTCGGGTTTTACAGTACAAACACGACCACCCGCTTTCAGGACACCTTGGACAGAACAAGACCCTCAAGCTAATTCGACACGAATATACTTGGCCGCTTATATGGACATTTGTAAAGGACTATTGTAAGTCTTGTAATACTTGCATGCATTCTAAACCACAGCGCCACCACCCGTATGGAACCCTAAAACAACTTCCGGTTCCTGGACGCCCATGGCACTCAATATCTATGGATTTCATAGATCAACTTCCAAAATCATCGGCTTCCAAGTATGATTCTATACTCGTTATCATGGATTGTTTCTCCAAGCAGTCTATCTTCATTCCCACTCATACCACTTGCTCTTCTTCCGACCTTGCGCTTCTATTTGTACTTCATGTCTTTTCCAAGCACGGAGTCCCGGAACACATCACTTCCGATCATGGTTCTGAGTTTGTGTCGCATTTCTTCCATTCCCTTGGTACAGCCCTTGACATCACTTTGTATTTCACTTCAGGTTATCATCCCGAAGGCGACGGCCAAACGGAACGTACAAATCAAACTCTGGAATAATACCTTCAGGCCTACTGCAACTACCAGCAGGATAACTGGTGTGATCTCTTACCTCTTGCTGAATTTGCTTACAATAATGCACCAAGTGCAACCACAGGAATTTCACCATTCTATGCAAACAAGGGTTATCACCCAAACCTTGTGATACATCCGGAACGTGATCTCACTTCCACTCATGCCCAGCACTTCGCAGTAAACCTCAAGGAACTTCACGAGATGCTTT